>OY747130.1:13461671-14061671 GCA_963556465.1 Berberis vulgaris | reverse complement strand
CAAAGAAATGAACAAATGCTAACGATGTAATGGAAATTTTTAAACAAGTTCACATTAATATTCCATTGCTCGATGCTATTAAGCAAGTTCCTATCTATGCCAAATTTTTTAAGGATCTTTGCACACAGAAGCGAAAGCTACATGTGCAAAAGAGAATCTTCCTCGCCGAGCAAGTCAACTCAATTATTCCACACAAAACCCCGCCGAAGTATAGAGATCCTGGGTGCCCGACTATTTCTTGTGTTATCGTTGATCATATGATTGATAAGGCATTGTTAGATTTGGGGGCGAGTGTTAATTTGTTGCCATATTCTGTTTATGAGCAATTAGGTCTTGGCGGGCTAAAACCGACTAAAGTAACACTGCAATTACCAGATAGGTCAATCAGAATTCCTCACGGTGTTATAGAGGATGTGATCATTAAGGTTGAAAAATTCTATTTTCCAGTGGACTTCATAGTTCTTGATACACAACCTGTTCACAACCCCTTCAGTCACATTCAAGTTATTTTGGGCCGTCCATTTTTTGCCACATCTAATGCTATTATTAACTGTAGGAATGGAATCATGAAACTATCATTTGGCAACATGACCTTCGAACTCAATGTTTTTAATGTAAGCCAACAACCTCCTGAGTCCGAGGATGTTTGTGAAGTTAACATGATTGAGAGTTCGGTGGAGAATTCCTTATTACAGTCTGCATCAGATGATCCCTTAGCAGCATATTTGACTCATTTCGGTTTAGACTTCAATATTGATGATTCCATTAGGGAAGTGAATTTTTGCTTGATTCAACCCTTATTATGGATCTGGGTTACAAATGGAAGCCTAAAGTGGAACTCCTTCCACTCAGTGAGTCAAAACTGAACCCTTCTGCTGATACTATTGGGCTTTCTGACCCATTCCTTTTCTCGCCTTTTCATGATGACCCATTTGACATATGTCCTCCTAGTGACACCTACATGAAGTCCGATTCTCAATATTCTTTGGAGAGAATAAATCCCATAGATAGTGTTGATTCCAGGTTTGGGGTGTTGTTGAGTTGTCTAGCTCGTCATCTTTGTGCAATTCATTTTGTTATGATAAGCCTGTACCACCTGATATATCTATAGACATACCTCTTTCCATCCCTTTAATAGTGACTAACGCTACATATGTGGATCCCTTATTTTTAAGGGATGATTTTAGTTTTGACCATCCTATTATGCAATACATTCAATCTTCTTATTTGACACCAAAAATAGGATGTACCTTTTTAGGAGTAGGAAAAAGTCATTTGCTTGATATCCATGTTGGTGACAACTTTCTGCTCCAGATCCCTATGACATTTTTACGACCGCGGGTTCGTTTGCATTTTCTCTATGATTTTACATGGCGTCTTCGTCGTTTTAGGATGTGTTAGTTTTTGTTGTGCTGCATGTGGGTGCTCAGAAGGCTAAAACTCCTCATTTAGTGTCATGCTAGAGGTTCAAAGCGTTGTTGAACATTGTAAATTCAATCGAGTCATACCAGTGAAAGTGGCCTTGAGTTATTTTTGAAGTTTAGGAACAATAATAAAAAAAAGGTTTTGTGAGCTTATTTTTGTTCGCTTCTCTTTGCTCGAGGACTAGCAAAAGGTTGTTTGGGGGTGATGTGATAAACACTCGAAACATTAATTTTTATGCTCCATTTACCTCTTTATTAGCCTCTAATTTTGCTTAAAATCAATAAAATGTACAAAATTTTAGGCATTTGGGCACGTTCGTGGCACAAGTAGATCAAGATTTTCATTTTAACACCAATATTATGGAAGTCAACATTTGATGGAGACATGTGGCAAGTTTCTAGATAAAAACTTCAATTGTGGAGCATGCAATCGTAAAGAAAACAAAGCATCAACCAAAGGCATATTCCAAGGATCATATCAAAGAATATTCCATTACCTTGAGTTTTGTTTCATGTATCTACCTCCATTTAGGACTATCTTGATGTATCTATCTCTAATTATTTTATATGATATGATTTTGAGTATAATCAAGGGATTTGTAGGATTTTTCCCATTTCTAGCTTAGAGGAAAACACTATAAATAAGCACTCAAACTCTTGTAGAAGGGATAAAAAAAACATCAAAAGGATACCCAAGACATCTAGCTTTATTTTATACATCTAGCTAAGAATATTTTTCTTAATTTCGTTAGAGCTTCGTTCAAGTTACATTTAAGTTTTAATTTTGAATTTAATATAAGTTAAATTTTATTTATACAATACTTATATTTTAATTTAATTAGTTTACTTCCTCATCTACCTTTCTAGTTCCACTCTTAGATTATTTCATCACAATGACAATGGTAGGCTAAATCTTTCATCTCAATGAGAGGAGATGAAACCTAATTGAGTGATGTAGAGATTTTTGTTAACACAAAAAAAATTAAAACTTGTATAATTTCTAATTAATCCTAGATTCAACCAATGAATCAAAGTTGTCAAATCAAAAATGGATAACGAAGGATTATGGGAAATGAAAATATGAACTTGGAAACAAGAATTATATATGTTTTTCATAGTTCTTAAATTCTTCGTAAATTATAACCATTCATTGAAAAATCTTCATCGAAAGAGGGGTGGATTAATGATGTTAAGGAGTTTCTTTTATCATCGAAAAAGGTAAGAGAAATTTTATCTTAGAAAAGAATTTTCTTTTGAGCATTGGTCTTGAATTAAAAATTAAAGGAATTTATGCAAGTGTTCAAAAAATAATTTATAAAAATAAGTTAAATTAATCTCTAAAAAGCTAAGAAGTGGATTATCCAATCCTTGAGATCTTTCTTTTAATTGATAAATTTGTTTAATAATTTTTATCCTCAATTTTGAATCAAAGTTTGTTTAAAAAAAAATTCATCTTCAATTCTCCAAATCTTATTTCCCTTCTTTCCACCAATTCTTAATTTTAGTTGATCTTCTAAAGTGTTTTCCTTGAATTCTTTTAATTTGGTGAGTAGGACGATAACCCCTTCTTAGAATTTTGCAGGTAATTGATAAGAATGGAACAAAAAAAATGTTGATTTGCTTGAATTTTAGGCGACAAGAATTTCGAGCAAATCATTTGTCTTCCATCTTATATGTCTCCCGAGTGCCCATTCGCCATTGTTGTTGGGTGATAATACCTGCAGCTAATCTGTGGCGTTTGTTCGCTTTGGGCTACACGCGTGACGCTCTGACCGGAAGGCAGGTTAGTGGAGCGGAGTTTTGATGAATGCGACCTTATTTCCAGTGACGTTAGCTCAGCTGCATTTCAGACACTGTAATGAGAATAGTAGAGCATGTTAATCAAATGCATCTTACCAAAGAGTTTGCTTTGGATTTTCCAAAGGCTGAAGGAAGATCTCCCTCACTGGAGTCTTCGAATGTTCTGACATTTGCACCAATGAGTCTTGATAAGACTTGTTATTATGCGGTGTCGCATGTTCTGGGCGAGCACCTGATTGATCTCATGAGATCTTGTAATATTTTTTTTTACATTGCGAAGAAGAGTTACGAACTTCCTCTCGGGGGTTAGGTTTGTCTTCCATCCTTCAGTGCTCAAGCACTCTCTCATCCGTTTTACTGCTGTCAAGGGATGATTCTCGCTGCTAGTTTATGGTTTCCTCGAGTGGTATTTCTACGTCATCCTAGCCATTACGCTTTTGAGAGGCATCCTCATTTGGCAACACTGTGAGACCTCGACGATCCTCGTTGTTCCGAGACGTTTTCGTCAGCTATTTGTCATTTTCCTTGTGTTCATCTTCACGAGGCAAACTGGCGAAGTAAAAAATTGAGGGAATGCTCGCAGCTTTCTTCATTTACTTTGTTTGCCACTTTCGAATCGTTTTGTGGGGTGATTCGATGGAACAATGAATTGAGTGCGCTTTTTCGTCTTCTGTCACAGATGTTTTATTATCACCACATTCTCTTCTAGAGACGGATTAGTAGATCGGAGTCTCTACCCTTATTTCAGCGGATAGATTCTTGCATCGGATTTAGATACTTGTAGTGTATAAATTGATGTACTAGTTGGCCGACAAGCTATCCTCAGTATCATGTTTGCCTTCCTATTGTAGGCGCAATATTTGTTGTTGTCGCACCGAGTGGGGTCTCCTCGCTGCTTAGGCGGTCACTTCAGCTCTTTCCAATCAAGGATGTCAGGCAGACTGGTGTTGAGAAGGGTGATTGATTTGGATCTGACATAATTTGAGGCCTTGTCCTGCCTGGTGCGGCCAGAAATCGGCCTTGTTGTGAGTTGGTTATTTTGAAAAATCTGGATGGAGTTTGTGAGTTCCATTAGTCTGTATATGATTCCAAATTGGCTCCCATCTTGTTAAAAAAAATTTAGTATTTTTAAAAACATTTGCAAATCATGTGCATAAGGATAAGTTAGTCATTTTGAAAATTTTGGATGAAATTTGTGAGTCAATGTAGTTGAACTCACGATCATGAGAGTTAGACTGAAATACAAGAGCTAATGGAGGTCAAACAGGAATAGTTAAAAACAAACGAAGGCCAAATGAAAAATAACACTTTTTTTTAATCATTTTCTATAGTTGATAGTCAATATACATTAATAGTTTTCCTAGTGAGAAATTTGTTGTTTGGCGCGCTCAACCATTGTTTTTAGGCATTGTATTATCAGTGTTGAGAAGTTGTTTTTGGTAGTGCATGTGAGAAGGGACGTTTCGGATAAAACATAGTACATCACTGCTATACATTTTTGGTAACAATGAAGAAACACGTCTATAAATCTCATTTTCTATTAGTGATTATGTCAAGTACAAATTGGGTTGGCTGTGTAAGCAAATTCCAAACTTTTATGAAATCTTGAAAACGAGATGGCAATTAAGGTATTGGCTGTGCCAAAATTTTCAACCTTTTTATACATTTGCATCAAGAACATTTTTTTATACATTTGAAATGTATAAAAGCCTTTACATTTGCTGATAGGGGTATGTATATATTCTCATTTACATGAGAGATATTCCAATGTCACTAAATACTTTGAAAACGTATAGAATAAGACACATGTGCTGTGTGGCCCAACTATATAAAATATCTTCATATTAAATTCATGCAAAAAATAATTGATTACAACGTGAGTTTCTTTTGATAAATCATTTTAGTTACTTATATAAATAAACGAGAAAATGATATATAGTGATCAGTGACGGAGTCAGGATTTTTGTTGAAGGGGGCGGAGTGACCGATAAATCATAGTTAATTAATGATAATATAATAATTTATTATTTTAATATAATTTTTTTAATTTAAACAATACTTAATAACTACACAAAACATCAATTCCTAAATAAAACTTCATCTAATATATGTGAGAAGACAATGGATCCAACAAGCTACTTTGCAAGAGCGGAAAAGATAAATATATGAGGGATAAATGTAATTGGTATATAAAGATAAGGGGTAAAAATTAATTTCAGATGTAAAATTATATGTTTACAAAAAAATTGTGTTATTTGCGATTCGTCCCCTATCCAAAATAGGTAATTAGTGGTTGCCCCAACATTAATCACTATTGTAGCCTCCTCCAGGACTAGCAGTCAATATGAATTGTCTGTCAAAAGACTCACGTTGATAATCAAAATGTTCTTCAAACAATAATCCACAGATGAAACTCGAGATACAAACATTTATCTTGAGCAAAAATTAATGGGTCGAATGTTTTTTTATGTATCTCCAGAAAAGTCCTATGAATCAAATACAAAACCAGGTCTCGATATACGAATTCATCTTGAGAAAATACTTAAAAAAAAACCTTCTTCTTCCCCCAAGCAGTCAAGAGAGGTTGGATTTGCTGGTAGCTGGTAGCGATGATGGGAAGGAAAATAAATCAAGCAGAAAGGGAGGGAGAAGAAGAGTGGAGGAGAAGGGACGATTGTCGGTCTCTTAATAAAACAGATAGAGACAGCAAA
Source organism: Berberis vulgaris (assembly GCA_963556465.1). Classification (NCBI taxonomy): domain Eukaryota; kingdom Viridiplantae; phylum Streptophyta; class Magnoliopsida; order Ranunculales; family Berberidaceae; genus Berberis; species Berberis vulgaris. The sequence goes on along the minus strand of OY747130.1, from coordinate 14,055,736 downwards.
AAAGGGCAAGGTTGGGTTGTCAGTGTCGCAGAGAACAAAGGTAGAGAATAAGGGGTGGCGCGAGATGGTGTCGTTGGCATCGCAAGTTCCAAAAATCACACATCACAGACGACCCAAATTTTTTTCGAAAGTAAGTGGGGCACTTGCCCCACTTTACCCCACATGGATCTGTCCTATACATGCATTGCAACGAGTTAAAATATAGCTCTCAAAGTTTAATTTATTTTTAATCATCAAAATTTTATATGCCACTTAATGCATAGATAAAATAAATAAAAAGGTAAAGAAATATAAAACTGAGCATCTTAAAAATATATAAGAATCTAGACAAAGTATATGCAAATAATCATCCAGACTTTCACGTACAAGTTTAGCATTTTTCAATATTTCGAATAGAATTTGATGCATCCAAAAATCGTCCTCCTGTAAGTTTGATCTGTAAAATAGATGTTAGACTGTCAAGGACCACCTTTTTTGTGGCCGAAAGCACTCTGATGCTTAAGTTAGCAACTCTGTTTTAAAAAGGAAGTAAATCTAGATAAAACTCAGTTAAAATTGCATACATGTGTCGAATGCTCCATTTACCTTATATAATGGTCACGGTTAATTCTCTGCGTGATCTAAGCATGTGAGGCGCAACGGAAGGAAATGTTTCTCATAGCAGTCTCTTCATTAATGGAGATGTGTTCATGGAGACGTAACTCCCTCCACGACTCTTTTTGGTGCAACATTCCTCTTCTTTATGAGAGAACTCGTGTCGGGCCTGGATTCGGACTTTATTTATGTCTTCTCATTGGTAGGCCCCGTCTGGGCGTCTGTGATTGACTTTATTCTTCTTGGATTTTATGAGCTGGCCTAATAGATTAGACACTATATCCTTATGATGGATGTTCTCTGCCACGTGTACCGCCATAATGATCGATCTATTTTGATGTATCATCATAATCCATCCGATAAAATGCAAATGAATAACTTGAAGTTGATGAAAGTGTAAATAAAACCAATATCAACTGGGGAGGGAAGGAGATGAGAAAATTTCAAAACAAAAATTGTACTTCCTAGATCCTAGTGATATATGGGAACGTCAAAGTTTGCCATAAAGACTCGACTCGACAAGAAGACCAATCAGTGTTACTGAGTTGAGTTGGGTCCTGTCTAAAATAGCTAGTTCAATGCTGGGTCCATAGTAGGGGTGGGTACGAGACAGAATGGGATGGTCCTCATCCCTATCCCATCCCGTTTGTTCAGGATCAGGACGGGACCGGACGGGATAGACCTCATCCTGACCTTGTCCCATACCAAACGGGTTCGGAACGGGATGGGATTAACATGTACTAAAATTTGAAAACAAGCATTTTTTGTACATTACTAACGAAAATGATCAATGAGCTTGTCATTTAAAAACTAGGGGTGGGCAATGTCGTTTCGGTTCGGTTTTGAGCCCCAAACCGATTTCGAACCGATTTCATTCGGTTTGCCCAAAACCCAAACCGACATCGAATTTTGTATTTGTAAACCGATAAATTCGGTTGAACCGAATTTTGGATCGGTTGGGCCGAAATTTCAGATTCAAGCATTCGAAAGACTTTCATTAAAACATGTCCAATTTTTTTACAGGCCCAATTTTTTTACAGACCCAATTTTTAGCCCAAAATTGAAAACTTTGAGAGAATGGGGTGATTCAGTGCAACAGGGTGTACTACAGTGCATTTGTTGCACTAATAAGGTATTGACACCTATCTGTTATTTAGTTATTTATATATATCTAATTAATCGATCGGTTCGGTTATAAATCGGTCGGTTCAAAATCGTAAACCGATTTCGAACCGTTTATAATCGGTTTGGTTCGGTTTAAATTATTTTCTTTCTACTCATATTTCGGTTCGATTACCGAACCGAATTTGAAAATCGGTTCGGTCGGTTAATCGAATTTAAATCGGTTTTTGCCCACCCCTATTAAAAACTACGATGAACACACATTGTTGTTGTCAAGAGTTAGGAAGAAGGGAAAAAAATAAAAAGGAAAGGGTTTGAGTTAGATTCATTATTTAGGTGAATCACATGAAAGCTTTTGAGAATAAAATAGTCATGTTAGTAAATAAAACAACAAATAAAATAGTCATGCCAACAAATAATTTCATAGTTTCATACTATATAGTTCATACTAAATATTTAAAAAAATCGGTTCGGGATGGGACGAGATTGAAAATCTTCATCCCGATCTAATCCCACTCTAGATTGGGACGTGACGGAATCATGATGAAATTGATCAATCCCAATAAGACCCGAAAAAAATCGGTGAGACAAGAAGAGATCGAGTCGAATCAGGATTGCGGGATGAGATGCGCACTCATCCATTTTGTTAAGGAGGCCGGTGTTTGTTTTTGCCAAGTCCATTAACTTTTTGAAACCTGGAAGTACTGATGATGTACTTATTTAGTTGTGACCTCTGAGCCCTAACGACTCCAACCTTTAATTTCATTTATTAGTCTCAACTTTGATGTTTATTAATGATCTTAAAACTTTTGCTTTTAATTAAAACAAAAACAGTAAATATTGATTTACACTTCCAATTAAGAAGTCGGTCATCTATTTACAAGGAAACAAACATCTATCCCTGCTAACCGAGATTCATGAGATCTCCTACCTAGAGGCAGGGGTGAAATGCCAAAGCGCCTAATAAATATGCTAGAAAATACGATAAGTTGACTTGATGATCAAAATTTAATTACTACTCTGGTATCTTTAGGCTAACTCGATTTGTGTTTTTCTAATCACACAAAGAATATTAAAATTAATTACCCAACCTTCCCGATCATCCTGTAATACCCAACATTAGACCTTTTCGGCAAATCTAATTGACGGACATAATTAATATCAATTTTGGACTTATATGTAAATCATGTTCCCTATATATATAATGTTAAACACCTTTTTAGTGTAATTAAACACCTCACAGGGGATGCTCTAACATACTATTTCTTCTACTTTGAGCAGTGGCAGTGTTTTAGATAGATTAGAGAATCTCTAATGGATCCCCTAAAATAGCCAAAAAGCTATTTTAGAAGGGGTTATGTTAGAAAATGCATGTTCCAATGGATTTCCTAAAGCATTTCCTATTTTAACTTCACTTTCAATTTTCTCCTAAATTTAGGGGCAACTCTACTGATGCAATCACTTTTCGCTCCTTGCTTTGACTTTGATCTGCAAACCTACTGACCTGCATAATGAACGCACGTGAGTCACGAACCACTATTGTGGTGACCTATAACACTCCGATGCTAAAGTCAGACAGGGATCTGAGGAAGGTGTAATGTTGTAAAAAGAAAATTTGTAGCATACCTTAGCTTACCAACCTCATGTCTTATTTATAGTGTTAGAGTCCTAGTTCGACCAAGCCTTTGGTGGCGCAGTTTAGGGAAGGTGATCTTCGTGGAGATCATTATCTAATTAGAAGTTGTGCTGTGGAGGAGAGTTTTTGTGTTAGCCTTGTGCTCCTAGATATGAGGGAAATAGTTCTCAATCAGAGAGTAGTCCGCAGATGGAAGTTTCCATGTGTGACATGTACTCTAGTATTCACTTCATAGTTGGAAGCGAAGAGTTGTTGTAATTGCCCGTCCGAAGCTAATCATCGAGATACTTGCCTTAACAAGGCTTACGGGTATTGAGGATGGCTGTGTGACACATGGGCTTAGCAGGCTGTAAGAATTCGGGTCCGTCTGTCGGACTGCATTAGGTGGGCTTAGAAACGCTTGGGTTAGATAACTATTGGGTTGATGCTAGGGCCAATCATTCCTCGAGATCATCATGACATGTGTACGACGCAGATGAGGGACCGTTTTGGTTTATCATCAGCTACTCTCCCCGAGTTAGTGGGATGTTTAGTCGGTCTACTGACTCTCTGAAAAGCAACTATACTGTCATGATGATTGAACCCAAAGCGTTGTCTCGAGTGGTGCATAGCATTAATGGATACACGACTTCTCAATAAGGAAAAGTACGATTTGTCTTCTCTATAAATATTCGTCGTTTTGATGAAGATTTCTCTTGTTCTTATCTGCATTGTTTCTACAAGCGATCGTGTTGCTGTAAAGTTTGATTCGTTGTTTCTATCGATGGCAGATAATGTTGAACTTCCTTCCAAGAATTTGTTGTCCTTTACTTACCTCAAGTTAATCAGGCTTCGAAGTATATACCATATTCCAGGGGATCTAAAAATCGTTCCCGCACTTGGAGATAGGGCTCCATCTCCACCCCCTCAGGGGTATATAGGGTTGCACTGAGGCATGTTTGAATCGGGGTTCTGATTCCCAGTGCTTGACGACATCTAGTGTTTCTTCCTTTCTCTTTGTATGCCTCCTGCTCAAATGGTTCTGAGCGGGTTCATGATTCTAATTGTGATTCTTCTTAGGGCACAAGATGTTGACTTTTGTTTGACCTCGACAATAGTCCATCATATGACTGCCGCTCAGTTTGATTCTAGGGGTCTTTGCATACTGAATAACCATGTTTGTTTGCAACCACTAGTGGAATACATTTTGACCTAGGAGAGGTATTGGTTTCTGGCTTCGGTGAATTCCTCGTACTTCAGGTTAAGGGGTCGTCGAGTCCCCAGATACTTCCAGTTTGACCTTCGTAAGTTTCTTTGTTGCTGGCTAATTCTTTCGTTCCCATGTGTGACGCTAATTTGATGTCATTTATTTTTTCAGGGAAGTTTGCAGTTCCGACTATTATTGAGGAGGAAAAACGGATAGAAAGGGAGTTTATCAAACTTTCATTGATGTCTATTGAAGAGGTCATAATGCCAGATAATGTTGTGCGGAGCAGGTTACGATGTTCTCATTGCATCAGGTTCGCCGGCTGAAGGGGTTGTTGGTCGTCATTCGAGAAAGAGGAGTCTAGTCATGCCTAGCCTGACTAGGTTAGCAGAACTGGAGGCGAGCGTGCCACTTGTTGTTGTTTCAAAAAGGAGGCAGTCCTCTAATCGTGCGATTTCTACTTCTGAACTGTTGCTGCTCAGGAGCCAATTTCAAGCGTCGCTTCTCGCTTGGTGCCGCTATCCCTTCTGTTGACTCCGAGGGGGAACACATTGGACCACGTGTTGATGTTTCAGTGGCTCGCACTCTTGAGTCACATGGTTCCGTTATGCTGCATCCTGAAGCTCGCGGGCGAGTTCTTGCTTTGGAGAATGTTTTCGCGGACCTGCAGGTGTCGTATTCGAATGCTATCCACCGAGTGGATTCCTTGACTGGTCAGCTACAGAATTATGGTATTGCTGCGATGTCTGCCTCCGAAGCAGAGTTTGTGGATATAAGGTCTCAACTGAGGTCGGCCAAATCTGATTTGGCCTCAACCCGTGCCAAACTGGGACGGACTCGGGCCGAGTTGGAGCACTTAGATGTTGTTGTGGACAAGTGGTCGTCCGATCTGCAAGCCCAGGTTGCTGAGAGGAAGCGGGCGGAGATAGAATGGGTCGTCGCACGACGATAGCTTGAGTCTGAAGTCGCTGAGGGGCTTTGTCGTGTTCGTGAGGTGGAACATTTGTTATTGGAGGAGCGTTCGCACTATGTTGCCTTGGTAGGCGCGGTGGATTTTGACATGTTGGGACGGAGGCCATTAATCTCGTCAGAGGTCATTCGGGGCAGATTAGAACTTTTGGAGCTTATCCGGCATCGACCTTGACTTCGTCCGTTATAGGAGGGCTATTTTCGGAACCATCGCTCGAGGGAAAGGTTATGGCTTTGCAGGACAGGTTGCTGAGGAAGATATTTCCCTTATGCCTTCTTTAAAATAGTTGTAATGTCCTTCACGAGACAAACCAAATTTTACTGAAAGCATTGTTTTGTCTTGTCTTATGCTGTCGTGTTTTCTTTAGAAGTTTTAAAGACCGATGAATTAGTATTATCAGGCCCTGCTGCTGGCATAACGTCTGCTTTTGTATGTTGAGTTGAGTTGTATCGAAAATGACAACTTTTAGCTGATATCATTTATGGGTGAGTTGTTGTTGTCCACATATTGCAGACTATGCGCTGAAATGTTCCAAAAATTGTCATTTTTTAGAGTGTTGATCCCTTGGCGAGTCGTCATCATCAGGCATTTGAACCCTGACTAGACTTCCACTTCCTTGGTCATCGTCATCCGCGCATAGTAGACCAGGCGTTGGACACCAAAACCATCGTCATCAATCGCGAACTGACTAAGCTTACTTGATAAGTTCGACGATCATTGTCTGTTAGAGAGCAACAGTCCCTTGGCGAGTCGTCGTCATTAGGCGTGTGAGCGCTGACTAGACTCCCACTTCCTCGGCAGTCGTCGTCCACGCGCATCAGACTAGGCATTGGGCACCAGAAGTCGTCGTCATCAGTCGCGAACTGACTAAGCTTACTTGGTAACTTTGGCGATCATTATCTGTTAGAGAGTAATGATCCATTGGCGAGTCGTCATCATCAGGCGTGTGAGCACTGACTAGACTCTCACTTCTTCGACCGTCGACATCCGCGCACAGAGGACTAGGCGTTGGACACCAGAAGCCATCATCATCAGTCGAGAACTGACTAAACTTACCTGGTAAGTACGACAATCATTGTCTGTTAGAGAGCAATGATCGCTTGGGAGTCATCATCATCAGGCATGTGAGTGATGAGTAGACTCCCACTTTCTCTACCGTCGTCGTTCGCGCGCAACGAACTAGGCGTTGGGCACTAGAAGCCATTGTAATCAGTCACGAACTAACTAAGCTTACATGGTAAGTTCGACGATCATTGTCTGGTAGAAAGCAATAGTCCCTTGGCGAGTAATCATCATCAGGCATGTGAGCGCTGACTAGACTATCACTTTCTCGGTCGTTTTCGTACGCGCGAAGTGGACTGGGCGTTGGGCACTAGAAGTCGTCGTCATCAGTCGCAAATTGACTAAGCATACCTGGTAAGTTTGGCAATCATTGCCTGTTAGATAGCAATGATCCCTTGGCGAGTCATCGTCATCGTCATCAAGCATGTGAGCGCTGACTAGACTCACACTTCCTTGGTCGTCATCGTTCGTGCGCAGTGGGCTAGGCGTTGGGCACCAAAAGTCATCATCAGCGTGATCTGACTAAGATTACTTCGTAAGTTCGGTGATCATTGTCTGTTAGATAACAATGATCCCTTGGCGAGTCATCGTCATCAAGCATGTGAGCGCTGACTAGACACACACTTCCTCGGTCGTCATTGTCCGCACGCAGTGGACTATGCATTGGGCACCAGAAGTCGTCATCATCAGTCGCGAACTGACTAAGCTTACCTGGTAAGTTCGGTGATCATTGCCTGTTAGAGAGCAATGGTCCCTTGGTGAGTCGTCGTCATCAAGTGTGTGAGCGCAAGCTAGACTACCACTTCCTCGGCCGTCATTGTCTGTGCACAGTGGACTAGGCGTTGGGTGTAATCCCTCGAGTCTAGTCATAGCGAGGATGGTCGGAGGTCGAGTTGGTCATAACGGACAGCAGTGATAGTTTAGTAAAAGCAAATATTTTTATTGATAATATTTCTTGAGATGTTCTACATTCCACGGTCGTTTAAGTCCGTCGACATTTACGCCTTCCAACCAGTATGTCCCTGGTTTTTAACCTTGGTTATTTTATAAGGATTTTCCCAGTTCAGGTTCAGACTTCCCACACCAGCTTCTTTGATGTTTTGATGGGTCTACCTTAGTACGCAGTCTCCCACATTGAATTCGCGTGGCTTGACCTTCTTGTTTTAGTACTGCGCTAGTCGTTGTTGGTAGGCAGCTATCTTGGTAGAGACTAGATCTCATTTTTTTTCGAAGAGGTTTAGTCCAATGCTCAAGGCTTCATCATTACTATTTGGGCCGAACTCTTTCGTTCGGAAGGTTGGCACTTCGAATTCTATCGAAACCATGGCTTCTGACCCATATGCCAGGGCGAAGGGTGTTTTTCCGATAGGGATTCTTTTTGTTGTCTAATATGTCCAGAGTATTTTTGGTAGCTCTGGAACTCATTTCCCTTTGGCCGTATCAAGCTTCCTTTTGATCATCTCCAGGTTTGTTCAATTGGTAACCTCCGTTTGGCCATTGGCTTGTGGGTGCCTTGGCGAGGAGAAATGGTGATTGATGCTCAAATTTTGGCATAGTTTTTTAACTTTGATACCCTCGATCTGTGTTCCGTTGTCGTTGACTAATACTCTGGGAATGCCAAATCTGCAAGCGATGGTTGTCCATATGAATTTTTCTATTTGGACCTCCCATATCTTGGATAGGGGCCCAAGTTTGACCCACCTGGTAAAGTAGTCGACAGCCATTAGAAGGAACCTTTTACCGGCTGAAGCTGGGAGTGGTTCGACGATGTCCATCCCCCATTGTGCGAATGGCGACGGACTTGTCATCGGTGTTCGTGGCTGGGCGGGCATGTGTGTGTGCGAAACTCTGACATTTGTCACACTTGCGGATAATATCTTTGGTGTCTCGTTGTATTGTCGGCCAATAGTATCCTAGAGTTACAGCTTTGTGGACAAGGGTTTTCCCCCCGGATGATTTCTGCATATAGCGTCATGGATCCTTCCCAGGACCTGACTTGCCTCCGGAGGCGACAGACATCAGAGCAAGGGTCCTGTCACTGAGAGTGTACCTCGCTTTTCTATTTTTAAGTCTTCTGGCTTTGACCTTCTCGGTCGGTATGGCTCCGATCGCGATGTATTCGAGGATTGGGGTCATCCAATTTAGTGATGCGCCTATAGCGCAAACATCTCTAGATTTTTCTTCGTCGAGGCTTGATTGCTCTTGGTATATAATGAGACCGCTTGAGACTTTAGTTGAGGTTGAGGCTTCTTTAGCTAGCGCGTCAGCTCTTTTATTGTCATCTCGAGGGTATTGTACGAGCTCGCACCTCTTGAAACCACTCATTGTGCAGAGTACCTTTTCGCGATAGGCTAACATGCATGGGCCTTGTTGTTCATATCTCCTTTAACCTGGTTGACAACCAGGCTTGAGTCGCTGCGTGTCGTTAGGTGATCTATCTCGATGTCCGAGGCTAGCTTTAGGCCGGACAGGAGGGCCCCGTATTCGACCTTGTTGTTCAAACTGCGAAATTTGAATCTGACGGCTTTTTCAAGTGTGAAGCCTCCTGGAGAGTAGAGTGTGATCCCGACTCTGCTTGCTTTTCCCGTCGATGATCCATCACAACGCAAGGTCCATTCCTGGATGCTTGAATCCGATGTCTAATAATCTGTTTTTGGTTCTTCTCAACTGGTGAACTCGGCAATGAACTCAGCTAGTGCCTGGGCTTTGATGGCGGTTCTTGGAACATAGCTTATGTCAATTTGTCTGAATTCTACTGACCATTTCACCATCCTGCCGGATAACTCAGGTTTATGCAGTACCGAGTGGAGCGGGTGCTTGGTTAAAACTATTATAGAGTGGGCCTGAAAATAGGGCATCAGCTTTCTAGAGGATACAACCAGTGTCAGGGCTAACTTCTCCAGGTCCGGATAGTGTGCCTTCGCTTCCACGAAGATTTTTTTTGCGTAATACACTAGTCTTTGGGTTCTCCGATCATCTCGTACGAGGGCTAACTTCTCCAGGTCTGGATATAAACCTGTTGAGTGTTGCTACCCTCCCAGTCAGGCTCTGAATGTATCTAATGTTGATGGGGGGCTTTCATGTCGAGAAGGGCCTGAATTTGTTTTGGGTCAGCCTTGATTCCCCTCTTGTTCACTACATAGCCTAAGAATTTTCCAGACTCAACTTCGAACGTACACTTCTATGGGTTGAGTTTCATACGAAATTTCCTGAGTTGGTTGAATGCTTCAGTGAGGTTTTCTATGTGGTTAGGGTTGTGGAGGCTCTTGACCAGCATATCGTCGATGTAGACCTCCATGTTCTTGCCGATTTATTCTTTAAACATTTGGTTTACCAGTCATTGGTATGTAGCACCTGCGTTCCTTGAGCCGAACGACATCAACATGTAACAGTATCTCTCGATTATGAAAGATGTTTTTTCTTGATCTAGGGGTGCATTAATATTAAATTGTAGCCTGAGTAGGCGTCCATGAAGCTTAGTAGGTTGTGCCCGAATGTAGCGTCCACGATCTGCTCAATGCGGAGGAGCGAAAAGTTGTCCTTCGGGCAGGCTTTATTTTTAGTCTATGTAGTCTACACACTCTCCATTTCCCGTTTTTCTTTTTTACCAAAACGGTGTTTGCCAACTAGTCTATGGATCGTGCTTCCTTGATCATGTCCTTGTTGAGTAACTGTTGCACCTCCTCATTTATGATCGCGCCATGAGTCTCTTATTCTGCCATATGGTTTTCCTCGTGCGGTCCACCTCTAGGAAATAAGTGATTATTGACAGGTCGATTCCCACCATGTCTCGCATGATCCAGGTGAAGACGTCCTGTTTCTATTGTAGTAGTTTCATGAGTTGTTCTGCCGAATCTTTGCTCAAGCGGGAACCTATTTGGATAGCCCTGCTGTTGAGAGGTTTGTTGGGGTAGACCGTGATGGTTTCTTCCTCCGATTGGCCGGCGTTGGGCTTGGCTCGGGGGCTTACAAAAGCTTCATTGTCTGGTTTAGGTTGTTCTTCCCCTGATTATCGGGCGATAATGAGAGACATCTTGGATTTGCTATATAAAATGTGATCTTGGATTTGTTTCGGGGTCCATCATTGTTGCTGCTGTTTCGGGAGCGTGAGCTTGTTGTCTGTGCGTCACTTGCACCATCGAGAGCGGTGAAGTGCGCCAGATTGAGCATTTGATGTGTCCCCTTCTTCTCTATTGTCGCGTGATCTAGTGGTCACCATCTCTTTGTATTCTGAAGAGAGATGATGTTAATGAAAGGTTAGGAACTTTCTCATCCCCACGGACGGCGTCAAACTGATTCAGTCATTTTTCGCTCACTGCTTTGACCATGACCTGCACAAGGAATGCACGTGAGCCACGGGCCACCGTTGTGGTGGCTGATGACACTCCGATGCTAAAGTCAGATAGGGATCTAAGGAATAAGTAATGTTATAAACAGGGAATTTGTAGCATACCTTAGCTTACCAACCTCATGTCTTATTTATAGTGCTAGAGTCCTGGTTCGACCAGGCCATCGACGGCGTAGTTTAGGGAAGGAGATCTTCGTGAAAATCCATTTCTAATTAGGAGTTGTGCTGTGGATGGGAGTTTCCCTATTAGCCTTGTGCTCTTAAATACACGGAAAATAGTTCACAATCAAAAAGTAGTTTGTAAATGAAAGTTTCCATGTGAGACATGTACTCTGGTATTCGCTTCATAGTTGGAAGCGAAAAGTTGTTGTAATTGCCCGTCCGAAGCTGATCCTCGAGATACTTGTCTTAACAGGACTTACGGGTATTGAGGATGGTTGTGAGACATGTGGGCTTAGCAAGTTGTAAGAATTCAGGTCTGTCTGGCAGACTGCATTAGGCGGGCTTAAAACCGCTTGGGCCGGATCAGTGTTGGGCTGACGCTAAGGCCTATCATTCCTCGAAATCATCATGACACATGTACGGCGCAGAGGAGAAACCGTTATGATGTATAATCACATACCATCCCCTAAATTTAAAATAACTTTAAAATATTTCAATTCTTTAATTTTCCATATTAAAAATAAAACCAAAAAGTTAAAATAGGGGATGAAAAAGTGAAAGATATATTTAAATAACGATGAAAAAATTAAAATAAAAAATGTGGTTTGAGTGATGAAGAAATTGGAAAGCCCCTAAATTTAGCTTTTAATTAAAATGGGGATAGTTATCCCCATTCTAATTTTTACCATTGGAGATGCTCTTAAATGCATTGGACTTCACATCTTCAATAGGGACATATGAACGGAACTGCAATTGAGTAATGGGATTGCATATTTTGCCCCTTTGAAACAAAAACAAGTGGCAAAGGGACTACATTACAGATTTAGACTTTCTTGGTAAACATTTGTGAGCTCAAATTGATTTTGGTTGTAGTCTTGTGAAACCTTAGTTTTCAGTTGCACTTTTAGCTGAAGTTAAAACCAACCAAGAAGATAATCAGAGAGATTAAAAAAAATAATAATAAAAGGATTAACAAAGTGAACAAGTTGGTGTTTGTATTGCAGAGAACATTATATCCAAAGCATTAAAAAAAAAAAAAGGCTAGGCTAGGCTAGGCCTCATGAACAGTGTTGTATGACAAAAATATCCTTTGTCATTTAATTAGAGATTGTGTACTTGTAAGGATATAAAGTGAATAGTTTGGGATATAAAAGTAATCTCAGTGAAAAAACTCTTTTAGCGAGCCACTTAACCATGACACTTATCGACTCACTTAATCCACGGAGGCTTATTGGCTCAACTAATTTACAAATTTGTCATTTTGTTTGTATTATAATTTTCTAACCTGTTTTATTTGTATTCTAAAATACTACATACATTATATTTTTTCTAACCATTTTAAGAGAAAAAAAAACTCCTAAAATCAAAAGGAACTTTGTATATTTAGATTGAAAATAATAGCTAATGCAGTTGTTTTTCGTTCCATGCTTTGACCTAGTTCCTACTGACCTACATAAGTAACGCACGTGAACCACAGATCATCGTTGTGGTGGCCGATGACACTCCGATGCTAAAGTAAGACAAGGATCTGAGGAAGGTGTAATGATGTACAGAGGAATTTGTAGCGTACCTTAGCTTACCAACCTCATGTCTTATTTATAGTGCATGGAGTCTTGGTTCTACCATGTGATCGTAGGTGTAGTTTAGGAAAGAGATCTTTGTGGAGATCCTTATCTAATTAGGAGTAGTGTTGTAGGAGAGAAGTTACATGTTAGCCATGTGCTCCACTACACCAAAAATACCCATTAGCAACGGTTTTTAACCGTGGGGGTAACCCATTGTCACGGCTTAGAGCCGTGGGCTGTAGAGGCGTCGCTAAATCCCCAGTAACGGCTACAAACCGTGGCAAAAATATTAGCAACGGTTTTATACTCGAGGACAGTTGATGATTTAGCCACGGTTCTAAACCGTTGCAAAAATTTTAGCCACGGTTTTAAGCCGTGGTCAGGACGGTTCTAAGTCGTTGCAATAGTTTTAGCAACGGTTTTAAGCCGTGGCCAGTACTAGCCACGGTTATAAGCCGTGGCAAGGTATGGCCACGGTTCTTAGCCGTTGCAATTGTTAGCCACGGTTTTAAGCCGTGGCAATTTTTATTAATTTTTTTTTTTTTTTGGTCACGGTGTTAAGCCAATGCAGTTCTACTGACAGTGATGCAATACAGGCAATGAAGAGAAATTACAAACTGAAGAACTTGTAATTGTAATTCTGGATTGATGACAGTAAATGGAATGGATTGTATTCAATAAGAAAACTAATTCGAGATAGCTAATCTCCTGTAGAGCAAATGCTCAAGTGTACAATTTTCTTACAAATCAAATGAATCTCTTTTTCTCTCTTATGCTCTCTTATTTATAGTACTACATTTATTGACAACTAATCTAACAAAAATCATTCCTAAACAACATTACATGTAACAACATAGCACTCTGCAACATATAGCAACCTGCTCCCTTTATTAACAACACTTGTGTTAGCAGCCTGCATTCCATTCATACACAAAAGAGATGAGGGTGATAATATGAAACTGTGTTTAGTTAAATTACTTATATTATTTTATGATGTTTTACAATTGTTATATATAAAACTGTACAGCTACTGATAAATTACTTATATTACTTCAGTCTCCTCCAATTTTGCCGCTACTGATAAACATGCTACAGCTAACAACTGTACTGACCAAGCTTTACCTTTCTATCAACACATCAATAAAAGATAAATAATCGAGAATGAGATTTCGGGTAATAATCCATTCGCTAGAAAATCCAATGCGACATTGCCAAAGTGCTGAAAAAAAAAGCTAAATTGAGTCTATCACTATGTTATTTAGTACTTACAGGGAGTTCATAGGTAGAAAGAAACCTATCCAAGTAATTGATTGATAGGTAAGCACTCAGCGGTCCAAAACCATAATGTGCATGAACCTGTTCAACCCCGTAAACAAAAAAATAATTCTTTACAAAGATTAAAATAACTGAGTATCAAACGTGATTTAACATTGTTGAGACATGAAAATGAACCCAATTTCCACAAATGTATGATAAGGTAATGCAACTCATTACAGATTCATGATTAGAATATATCAAAACTGAAACATTGAAAGAAAAATACTTGCAACTTATTGACAACAGCAAAAATTGAAGAAAAATCAACAAAATTAGCATAAGGGATTAACCACAGTTCAGAAAAATCTAATCTTGATTTATAAAAGAGAGTATCATCAGTAAAACCCACTATTCATTTCACAAATCTACACTAATCAAACCAAAGATGAACACAAATTCCAGAAACCCCATTAACTAAATAATAAAAATCTCACCTTTAGAATCCAATCAAAAGCCTGAGCTCTGACCATGATGTCCAGGTCCCCATTCTGCAACCTCTTCAAGTAATCCTTTTTGGGCAGATGATCACATTCCTTCTCAACCATCAACTCCAGACTCTCCTCACTCTGTAAGGGAACCCCACCATAGAAACCTCCACCCCCATGAGAAAAGCTCTCATCTTGCTCAAGTTTCTGACGATTTGGTTGCTCCCAAGTATCTTCTGCAACAACCCCATCGTCGACATCATCATCAAAGCAGATGTTGGTGACATCTTCGGCACAGAGAAGGCTGGGAGCCATTGAAGGATCTCTTTGAGGTCTCTCTGTCTCTCAAGATTTCATTAAATGAGAGAAAATAGAGACTGTCCGCAGAGAGAGAATGGGAGAGCAGAGAAAAAAATAAAAAGAAAAGGAAATAATTATCGAATGAAAGAAGGGAGTAAAAGAAAGAAAATTTTCTCTCCTTGGTAAACTTTGTTGTTCAGTCACTACTGATTTTTAAGTTACTGCAGCACAATAACTTTGTAGATCAACGACATCGTGGTAGATCCATAGACTAACAAACAGTATTGATCCCACCATGATCTGAGGTCAGATTTTGAAGGGACATAAATAGTATCTTTCTCTGGTGCGTGACTAGTATCATCAAGCTCCAAATTCAAATCTATGTTCTAGTTTATAGACGGAATAGTTAAAAGAAACACCCAAATATATGGGACTGGTTAAGCCATTAAAAAGTTAGATGCTCCAATTCAGTTTGTACTCTTTCTTTACAATAGGGTGAGTAGTTCAAGACAAAAGATAGATGCCTTCTGAACTTACAGCTAAAGCTTCCCACATCTAATTTGTTTCCCACATCTAATTGGGCATATTTGAGAAGATAGACTAAAGCTTCAATAAATAGAAGTGCATAACATCTAAAAGTTATGCAATGGAATAGTGAATATACATACAGTGTCTTAAGGTTAGGAATTTGTGACAATGTCGAAGGAATGAGACCTGTTAACTGATTGCTCTTCAAAAACCTGAATACAAATGGATCAATAAACCTTATTATCACACTTACCCTTTGAATATCAAATATAAAGCTAAAACAAAAAGATGGAATGTGAGGGACTTACAGCTCTTGCAGCCGCTTAAGCTTAGATATTGAAAATGGAATATCCCCATAAAGGGAATTTTTAGACAAATCCCTGAATGAAGGGCAAAAACATAAGAAACGTACCCACACTTGCAAAACAATAAATAGCTTTACAAATAGTTGCAGATGAGTTACAAAAAACAAAGGAAATAGAAATTACAGAGTTTCTAGAGTAACACAGTCGCCTATTTCATCTGGGATCTGCCCTGTTAAGTGATTCCCTTTCAAGTCACTGCACATCCATAAAATCAAAGCTCACCATGAACACTCACATTGAAGAAAGAGTTACCAACTGATAACAATGAAGATTGTTTATAGCACAACTTAGTGACAAGATCTTCTCTACACCTTCTAGAATGTGAGGGAAGTGACAAGATAGATACCTTCTCTACACCTTGGTTGCAAGCATATACCAGAGCATCAGCAAGCGTCAGTCTGCAGAGCCTCCCGTATATCAAATTTCATGAGCTCGATCAAGCAGCCTGGTCCTGTCTTGATGTTGTAACCGCCACTGGTAACAATGAATAATCAATAAATTTTAAAAACCAATAATAATTCAAACAACCACATCAACAAAAAACTAAACACCAGAACCAATAACTTAGCCATCTGCTTACATACATATGTATGTAAAAGAAAAAAATATGTACCTGTCAAATGTCAATCCCTTCCCTACTAACCCCAACTTGGCCTTTACAGGCCCAGTAGGAGGTTTGTAACATAAATGGATGAAATGAGGAGGATTGCTAGAAGCAGCTGCAACACCCAAATAAGAGCCCATTTTCAATTCTTTACATTGTTCCTCGTCCAATATCTTTGCAGTAATAACATCACTGTACATTGAAGCAATTTTAGTGGCCTCTTCTGCCAGTACAGCTGCAAGGTAAGAGAAACAACACAGGTGTAAGTAGGTAAGTCCCCAACAGCTAACTAAACTCAATAATTGATAAGTCTTATGAACCAGGTGTGAGCACATTGGCTGGTGCATTTACAAGCTCTTTTCCAAGGACCACACCAGAGCAAACATCAGATGCATACTTGAGTTTGTTCTCCAGTTCAGGTCCGACCCCAAGACCAAGAATACTAACTGACTGAAGGGATGGCCTTTTTGACTCAGACTTAAATCTATTATCTTCGTAAGCCCCCAACACAGTTCCTGCACAAAATAATAAATTAACAAGGTTCAAGACATATATATCACACACTCAAAACCACAACAAACATCCCAATCTCAGCCATGCATCAATTACATACCAAAAGCAATTTCAGAAGCAGTACTAAGCTTGGAATCTGCAGACAGTCCCTCAGGAGAAGCAAGGGCAATAGCAACGTCACTTGCTTTGGTAGAATTGACTATTGCGGCAACAGCCTCACCAAGACTACGATAAGTAGAAGTAGAAGACGAAGGGTTTCCAAGCCCAATCAAACTGATCCTTTTCGAACCCAAACCCGGAAGTCTAAGTACTGTCGACTGTCCAACCTTCCCAGTGAAATCTTCCTCAGACGAGACTTCAGCCAATAGACCCCCCAATTTAGTATCTAGTTTATTCAAGATTGAATCCTCAAACTTCGAGTTCTCATCCTTAGCCATGTCTTTCTCTGTGACACCAACTGCTAGTATGTCTCCTTTCCATTCCACCAAATCAATCTCTTTTGCCTTAATCGAGATCTTGAGGAAACAAAATTAGGCAGTTCAAAACCCATAACAAAACCAATCTCAACAACCAAACCAACTAATGAAAACATATATATTGTAACCAAACAGCAAGGAAATGTATATATCCATATAAGCCTACTATATGCCTCTTTTCCTAAATAAAGACATGAACTTTAAGGATTTAATCAATTAAAAAAATGTCCATCTCAATCCAACTCAAAACATAAGCACGATATAAGAACAGTGGGGTGTTTTTAGTTGATCTTATATGTGATTTGAGTGACCAAGGGTGACATTCAGAGATGCTAACCACGATATAAGAACAGTGCATTCACTTTATTTTACTTTTATTAGTTTATTACTTATAGCAAATGGATAATATCTAAGGAACAATCAAGTACTCTAAAAGTTACTATATAGCTTGCCATTGCTGAACAATATCATTATTCCACTGAAGACATCTACCTGTACTAAGGCACACGAATAATGTCAACCTAAATGCTTTGTTATGTATTTATTTCTTTGTCTTCATTACAAAAAATAAATAAATAATAAATACAATAATTTGTTTGTCTATGTGACCTAACTTTGACATCAAAATTCATACAAAAGATAGATATCAACCCCACCTATATGCTACAACTTCTAGTCACACACAACGTAACGTAGTGCTACCATGCACATGCACCATTAGAAAAAAAAAATTCAGGAGTAAGAGCTATGAGAGTACCATAGAATTGTGATAGCAATCTACCAAAACTGAACTGGATTGCTTCAGGTGTCGGTTTCCGACGACGTGCATTGTGATCTGAGAGACGCATACGGCAACTTCTCTTTTTCTCATCAAATTCCTTGATATCATGAAACCTTCAACAAAATCAATCAAATAGTTACAAACCCAAAGGCCTCAGATATAGAAACTCAAACTTAATTTGTCTGGTTGTCTGAGCAAAATCAATGAAACAGAACAAACTCAGATAAATAAACTAAAACAGTGACAAATTGAAATAATCAAACAAATAAACTAGACAATTGAACAATTTGCTTCTCTAATAAACAAGAACCTTACCTGCTGCACTGCTACTCGCGAGTAGCTTCCTCCTCCCGCTCCACTCACCTACATTGTTGTTAACCACTGGCATTAGAATGACAAGGGAGACAATGGAAGTCTATCAAGGAAAACTCAAGAAAACACTGAACTCAGCGGGTAGACAAATTTTTTTTTTCCAGGGTCTTCTTTACCATGTTCAGAATTGGGGATAGACTCTTTGGAGAGAATGCTTATTGCCAAATCTTGATCGTTTGCATTTAAACCTTAAGAGACCTTTCTACAACCAATTTTTGGTAAGGATCTAGACCACTGGAGGATCTCATCATACGGATCCTACGATAATCCGCTAGTCAAGACCCTTGTCTGCATAACAGGTTTGATTTATTATGATTCTAAAAATAGAGCTAGAGCGCTAGATTGACATCACTTACAGCTTCCAAACAGCCTGATAGCGTAGTCATGCCCGGCAAAGCATCGAGCCCATGCTGCAGATATACAAAACAATAAATTACCAATTATTCCAAAGCAATTCCTTGTTCTTAACAAGAAGGGAAGCCATATTACACTTTACTTATGCATGACGAAGCAAAGTCAACAACCTGGTGTTAAAAAAAGAAAAGTAAAAAAGAACCAACCTGGTGTTCTGCTCGCGTTTTGTAAATAAAACCTCCACAACAAAACAACACTGATAGTACTATGAATCTGCATTTTGTAAATAAAACCTCAATATCAATGAAATAACTAATTAAGCATTTTCAAAGGAAAAAAAAATAAAACATAAATAATAAGGAAATAACATTACTCCAAATTTCTCGAGTAACATAACCTCAAATTCGGGTTCTGCATCTTGACCTCCAATTTCAAGTCTTTTAACAGCAGCAAGGAAGTAGTTGTCAAAACAAGCCTGGTAAACACTCCCAAGCCCACCCTCTCCGATGATATTAGTATCTCGGAAATTGTTTGTTGCAGCTTCCAACAATGGGTACTCAATCATAGCAACAGGTCCCTTCTTATTAATCACCCTCATGGCATTGAACTTACCCAAAATTGGCCGGAATGTGATACCTCTACTAATATCTTTGGATCAAATTCAAAAAACCAAAAAGCTACATAAGAACCATAATTGCTACAGTCTCACTAAACCATAGAAATCAATGAAATTTGGATTTGGATTTTACAGCAACCAAAGTACCTGAGTTTTGTACATTCTTATGATCAGATTCAGTGTCATTCGAGTTCCTCAATCGAACCCCCATTAAATCAAACCTTTTGCAGGGAAAACAAAGAGTAAAGTTAAGATTTTTAGTGAATCAAACATATTGCAAAGTACCCAAAAAAATCAGTGGAGTTGAAGAAGCAAACTTTAACAAAGTAAAAAACATAAATCATAAATATAGGGATAAATCAAAAAAAATTCCCAAACAATAAATGAAGGAGTGGGTTGATGGATTGAATTTAAAATATGGCATAATTGTCTAATGAATGCATTTGCTTAAAGCCTTAAACTGATGAGTGATTCTAATTGTTAAGTGGAAACAAACCATGTGCGCGCAGTTGCTGCCTAGAATACTTACATGCAAAAACTTCTCCATTGTCCTATCCACTGGTAAAAGGGCAAGGTATTCAATTGCACATACAAAAACTTCTCCATACTCCCTTCTTCCTAAGGTTTCACATTGGTTCAACATGAGGTATATAAAAAAGGAGATGTCAAACACAGTTTAAAGCATAGAAACGTAAGCTCAACATAAGGCATAGGAAAAGTGAGATGTCAAACACATTTTAAAGCATATAAACAATTGCAATTATGGTACAGTAGAAACTCAAATAAATAAATCTAGTACCCAAACATGGCGCGCAGAAGTGCTAGAGTACAAGTGCACTAGCAGATTGATGCTTGGTAGTCATTGTTATCTAAATATATCAAGGATATAAGCACTAAACAAGAAGGTTATGACACTAAAAAGTGAATACCTGACATAAGTGGTAGAGAAATACTGAATGCATGTCAGGTGTTGAAGCACACTTTGGATGATGATTCACATGGAAAGTTTTGTATGTGCAGAGAAAACCTAACCTGAAATACAAAACACAGATCATTCCTTATCACTTTTAACATCTAAATAACTTATAGACAATAGTGAAGTTTCTTCACTGATGACAAAACCAAACAATAACAATCCGATTTTTATCAAGCAAAAAACCCAATTTAAACTTTCTCCTTAATCGATTGAGATTCAAAGTAAAACCTTCAATGGGGGTGTAGATCTGATGAAATCCTCCATAGTCTTGGGATGCCGATAGTCTTCAACTGGAAAAATAAAGAAGTTCATCTAACATTTAACATAAAAATAAAAAATTTATTCAATGGGTTGTTGGGAAATCATATCAGGCTTGCAAAACCAGGCTTCATCATCAACAATCTTCTTCGGGAGCGGAGAAATTGATCCATTCGGGGGAAATTGATCCATTCGGAGAAATCTCCTTCTTCTCCTCTTCAGAAATCGAGCTGGAGAAAAGAAGAAAGTGAGTTCTAGGGTTTGCTTTGCTGAAAGAAGAAAAAAAAATAAGAAGAAGAGATCAACAAAAAGATCTAAAGAATAAGGAGATCTAAAGAAGAAGAAGGAGATCTTACCTTCTCAAACTTTCTTCTTTTTCTTCTTCTTCTTCTTCTATCGTCCTCTCCTTCTTTCGTCCTTCTTCTTCTCTGCTTCGATTGCAATCGATTGTGAAGAGGAAGTGTGGAGAGAAGACTGTTTTTTCCCAATTTTTTTCGCCAAAGCGCGAAACTGCTCCCTCCAAAGCGCGAAACTATTTTGGCAAAAGCGTGAAAGTGAAAAAAAATTTAGCTACGATTTTAAACCGTTGGCAGTTTTAGCCTCGGTTATAAACCATTGGCAGTTATAGCCACGGTTTAAAACCGTGGCAACCCTTTTGGTGTAGTGTTTTTTGGCCACGGTTTTATTTTTTAGCCACGGTTTTATACCGTTGGCCGTTATAGCCACGGTTTTTAGCCGTGGCAAATAAACCAACGGCTTAGAGCTGTGGCCACCTCCCCGTAGCTAAACAAGCATTTTGGTGTAGTGTTCCTAGATACGCGGGAGATAATTCCCAATGTGAGAGCGATTTGTAGAATGGAGTTTTCCTATGTGAAATGTACTATGGTATTTGCTTTCTAGTTGGAAGTAGATAGCAGCTGTAGTTGCCCGCCCGAAGCTGATCCTTGAGATATTTGCCTTAGTAGGACTTATGGGTATTAAGGATAGCTGTGAGACGTGTGGGCCTAGCATGCTGTGAGAGTTCGGGTCCGCTTGGCGAACTGAATTGAACGGGCTTAGAACCACTTGGGCCAGATCAACGGTGGGCTAATGCTGGGGCTCGCATTTCCTCAAGATCATCATGACACATGTGTTGCTTAGAGGTGTGACCGCTTTTATGTATCATCAGCTACTCCCCCGAGTTAGTGGATCATCACATCGGTTCGCTAAGTCATCACTTGAAGGGATGCGCCGCTCATGATGATTGAGTCTGAAACGTTGTTTGAGCGCGCGCTACATTAATTGAACGTGCGTTGGTTTAGCGGAAAAAAGGCGGGAATCCACCCTTTTATTTAGGTCATCCGCATTGTAGAGCCTGACTATTCTACTTTCTTTGCTTTCGATGATATTGCTCTGATTAGAAAAGATTGTTCATCTTCTTCATGGTCCGACAAAACCTTCTTGATGACGCAATCTTGGCCAAGGGCTTGGAGTTTTTGAAGACAGGTTGTTGTCCGAGCTTGGCCTTGCTGAAATCTGTATGAACTTTGGAGTCTCTGAGGACCTGCCATTGTATGTCCAAACGGGTGACCAAACGCCAATGTCACCTCCGGCCGGTTTCATCTATCTGCATCATGGGATGCTTCAAATCGGAGTGCGCTTTTCAGTTCTAGACGTGATTTGGGAGTTCCTGGATCTTCTATGGATTCCTCTGGCCTAGTTAGAGCCTAATGAATATAAGATCATTCTCATGATTTTGCTCAGTGCTAAGGAGGTTGGTGTCACCGTGACTCCGCGGGTATTTCAATTGCTGACTTCTCCTCGACTGAAGGGTAACGATGTTTGTAAGATGACATCGCCAGCTTGCTTCGTTAATCTGTCTAATGACTTCAAGTTCTGGCATAAGTAATATTTTTTTCTCCTGCGGATTCGAAGTATTTTGATGCAAGGGTCGTTCGCTCGAGCGACAACTTAAGGCCCTTCGCGGGAAGGTTTCCTACTAGTACTCTTACCTTAGCGGGCTGGCTACTTTGTTTGGGTTTCTTCGCGGGAAGGTTTCCTACTAGTACTCTTACCTTAGCGGAGCAAAACACCATAGAGATGTTCCATGACTTGCTAAAGAAGAATGCGGTCGATGTCATAAGAGTTTCCAACTTCATCCGTATTAGGTTGTGGGACAATTGGCACGTTCCCACCACTCTGTACCGATCATCGTGAATTAAGTTGGAAGATGAGGCACCTTCGAGGAAGAGGAAGGTTGTTGGGGCCAGAGCTCCGTTCAGTTTGATGCGGATGAGCCGTCTGAATCGCTTACCTCCTTTGTGAGAAAGAAATTATGTGTGAGGACTGGGTCGTCTTTGGAACGACTCGCTCCAGTGGGATAAAAAATTGATTTTTCTAGGCCTATTAGGGCGGAGACTGATGTTTCCAGCTTGGAAAAATAGTACTTGCGTTGGCAGGAGTAGTAGATAGGTCGAACCTTAGTGACATGTAGATCGAAGCTCTGAATGACGTCTGGTGCGGGTTGCAATGACAACTTCCACTGGTGCTGATTTCGTGTGGGACCGTTCCTGTAGAAGGCTCCAGTGAAGATTTGCCTGAGGCTGTAGAATCTTATTGCCCCATTGTTACTTTGCCTGAGAATGGCCGCAGCACTGACCATGTCTCCTGTAGTCCGAGTTGCTCACCGTCTCACTCTAGGCCACAACTAGAAGTATTGGAGGGTCCTTTGGATAATTCGCTTCATTCTCTACCTCCAGATCCATTTGAACCGTCTCGCAATAAAGGGTCAGCTATTAGTGACAATGGGAAGGCTACATAGGAGAGCTGAGGACGATGGCAATCGTGAAGGGTGGCGCTGGCATGATTCCTGATCAGGGGAAGCTTCATCCGGATGCACGGATAAGCATGTTTGCATTGAACTTTGTGAAGATGAGTTCACAGGTCTTGCACCAAGAGGTTGGCGTGGAATATGCTTCAAGGAAGCATATAAGCAGGCGTCATGGCTGGCTGATGGATAGTGCTCCGAAGCCCGAGGAGGATATGCTGGAAGGGTGTAAGGATAAGGGCTTGAAGTACCTTATGTTGGGTATGTCTCACTTGAGCCACGTGGCCGCTGTTGGGACGAAAGTCGAGGCAGCTCGTGAGAGAGTATACACCTTGGAGCGTGTCTTCTCGCACATGCAGGCACTGTATTCTGATGTGCTTTATGAAATTGATCGGTTGTAGAAGCAGCTACAAAAGCAAACTGAGGAGAAGAGGCTGCACCAGTCAACCGTGGTCGTTGAGACTCAAGGGGTTGGTCTGAAAGTCCTTGAGAGTGATATGTCTAAGGCTGCGTTCGAGAGAGATAGACTCTCACAGGAGCTGGACCTGACCCACCAAGATGCAGAGGGTGCGCAAGAAGCTGCAGCTAAGGCGCGTTTTGAACTGTGGTCTCTTGCTGAAGAGAATGCTTCGAAGGAGGCCGACTGGGCTGCTCAGAAGCAACAGTTAGAATCCGATGTGGAGTATTTTAGGTCGATGCGCTGACTGGCAAGTTGGAGCTATTGGAGCGTGAACTTGTTGTCGCAAAGGTGCGCGAGGATGATCTTCTTTAGGAACAAGGCAAATGTGATTTCCACTGAGTTGTACATGGCAGGTTGGAGTTGCTGGCGCTGATAAAGGAGGAGCATCCAAAGTGGAATCTAGGTCGCTATAAGAAGATGTTGTATGTAAACTTGTCTGTTACCTTTGCGTCATCGGACGAGGAAGACAGTGTGGGCCTTGATGTCCAAGCCGCGACGCATTTGAACGCAACTCCTACTCTTTATTCCACTAGGCTTAGCTCTTCTATTTTTGTACCTTCTTCTGAAAAGAAGTAAACTTTGTATGCTTGTACCTCTTTCCGTTTTGTCTTTTAATGAAAACAGTTTTATCCGTATCGTGTTTGTTGTTTCTATTGCATGTTTTTCGTTTCGCCTTGTCGTCTTGCTTTGGCATAGGCTGGTTGAATCTATAGGACGTCGACTAGTTTGTCTGCGATAGAGAGCTTGACCGTTTTGCGCTGCGAATGACTCAGGGTCATTACTGTGTAGTCATGTTTGATGGTGGGCATGTTGCGGACAGTTTAGCTGGGGGTTGTGTCGCCCGAGCTGTCTTGTCCCCTAGGTAAGCTATCTGAGGCTTACTCTGTTTGTATGACCAGTCGGATGCAGTTGCTGCTATGGGTGAGTTGCAATGGTCGAGCATATTTGTCAGAGCATTCATGCCAAGTCAGGCGTCGTAAGCTCAGGCTGGCATCCTAAGTAGTTTTTATCTAGGCACTAGCCATACGATCTTTGTATCGGAGCGAATGGTCTTCGCTAATAATAGAATGTCCGTCCGTTTGAGCGTAAAGAAGCTCGCTCAACTAGATTCATGTTTGCGACTGTTGTTTCGAAGGAAAGCGGAGGTCGCGTGGCGAGCTGATTGAGGCTCCCACATTTCGAATCATCTATGACCGAGTAAAGTGGACTACATATTCGGGGAGCAAAAGTTTTGTGATCAGGCTAAAAAGCAGTGGTCCCGTGGCAAGCCATCGGAATCAATTCAGGATTGACTAGGCTCCCACTTTTCAAATCGTTTATGACTGAGCAAAGCGGACTACAGATTCGGTGAGTAAAAGTTTGACGATCAAGCTAAAAAGTAGTGGTCCCGTGGCAAGCCATCAGAATCAGTTCAGGACTGACAAGGCTCCCACCTTTCAAACCATCTACACCCTCCCCGTGCGGTGGGGGCTACGAATTCGAGAGTTTGGCGACCAGACTGAAAAGCAGTGGTCCGGTGGCAAGCCATCGGAATCAGTTCGGGACTGACTAGGCTCTCACCTTTCAAATTATCTACACCTGTGCGCGTCATGCTAAAAATTTGGGAGTTTTCGGCGGCCACGCTGAAAAACAGTAGTCCCGTGGCAAGCCGTCGGAATCAGGTCGTGGCTGACTAGGTTCTCACCTTCTAGACTTTCTATACCCGCGTAGAAGGGGCTACAAGTCCAGGGTTGGTGATTCGGCGGCCACGCTGAAAAGCAGTGGTCCTGTGGCGAGCCGTCAAAATTAGTTCAGGACTGACTAGGCTCCCACCTTCCAAACCATCTACACCCGCGCAGTGGGGGCTACAGGTCCAGGGTTGGTGATTCGGCGGCCATGCTGAAAAGCGGTGATCCCATGGCGAGCCGTCAGAATCAGTTCGAGACTAACAAGGCTCCCACCTTCCAAACCATCTACACCCACCCAGTGAGGGCTACAGGTATGGGGTTGGTGATTTGGCGGTCACGCTGAAAATTGGTGGTCTCATAGCGAGCCGTCAGAATCAGCTCGGGACTGACTAGACTTCCACCTTCCAAACCATCTACCCCCACGCAATGGGGACTACAAGTTTGGGCTTTGAGCAAAAGCTTTCGTTGCTAGTCATCACCAGCTAGGCTTACCTGATTATGTTCGACGATCATTGACCGCGAAGTGGACAGTGATCCCTGGCATGTCGTCGTCACCAGGCGTGATGGCGCTGATTAGATTCCCACTTCCTAAACCATCGAGATCCACGCTGAGCGAACTAGGTGTCGGGTGATACCGGAAGTCGTCATCAACAACTTAGGCTGACTAAGCTTGCCCGATTGGAGAGGGGATCCACCTGATTGAGGGCTTGCGAACCTAGTCCATCAGCATGGTGCATGGTGTGGACGAAGTTACCTTAAATCAGCTAGTGATCTGTAGGTACGATATGTATGTTAGAGGTTTCTAGGACTTCTCGTGCTCGTGCCAAACATGTGACAGAATACTATTTGAATAATAGGTCAAGCCCATGGGCCCGCAAAGGAAGGGCTAGAGTTTCCTGCACGGTGCGTTGTGTGTACGTCGTAGATCACGCGATAACAAGTGTACGACGTAGGTTGCTTGACGGTTGAGTATCGATTACTCCCCCTCAATTGATGGGGTTGCGTGCAGCACCATTAATTTTATTGATGTGGTCTGTGCAGTTTCCTCGGTAATCATTGTCTTCTCGTTTCCCCATACTGTATTTAATGCTTGGCAGTTAATGCTGGAGTGCACGCTTGGTGAATCATCATGTCTATATAATGGTGTTTTCCAATCGTTGTAGGCGTTATCTTTCATAGAGCTTATATTATGTAATGTTCTTGCTTGAAAAGAAGGCCTTGGGTTTTCCAAAGGCTGAAGAAAATGTTTTTGATTTTTCAAAGGCTGAAGGTGGATCTCCGTCTCTAGAGTCTCCGAATGTTCTGACATTTGCACTGATTAAGCATAGCGATAGTTGTTATGTGTGGTCACCTATTATGGGTCCTGCTGAGATTTCGTAATTTATTCTCATATCGCGGAGGAGTTGTACGGATTTCGCCCAAGGGAGATGCCTTGGTCTTAAACCGTACCACTTTTGCCTTCTTGTATTCGAATCCGGCTGCTGACCAATGGCTGATTGAAGTGTTAGTCGATGCCTGATGTCTCCGGGTGTGGTATCTCTCAGTCACACCTGGTATCGCACATGTAAAAAGTGGCATCGCTTGATAGCACTGGGAGACCGTGACTGCATCGCTGCTTGTGGACATCTTCATCCGCCTATTTCTAAGCTATTTGAGGAAATTGAAAGGGGGTGGGATGTCTCTTGAGGAAATCAGTAGCCCGTGGTAAGGTCTGCAATGCTCTGTACAATCGCTTTCTGGGGTGATTTGACGGAGCAATCTAACTTCTCAGTCCTTTCAATCCCCTTTGCCACTTTGTCTTTATCTTGGGAAGGGGTCGAACGAAGCCCATACGCGTAATTTTTATGTCACTTGTAGATTGTTTTCATCGGAGGGTCTGCAAGTTTTCTTCGGATGCCTCTCGTAATAGAATTGTCTAAAAGAGTCTTTTACTTCATGTCACAATGTATTCAGATGTTAGCAGTCTTTTGTATTTACCTCAAGGTGCTTATTGTTACATCTTTCCATATTCAATAAAGTTTGATTTTGTAATTCTTCCTTTATTTCTTAAATGATTGTAAATCACATAAGCCTTTAAGAACTAAAACTCTACATTGATTATGGAAAGGGAAATAAACAACTACAAGCAAAATAACTGTTGACGGAAAGAAATTGATCCTGGCCTTGAAGTGAATTCGGATTGCCCTTGTGGATCGTTCAAAGGTTACTGAAGAGTAAACCTTGTAGAAGGGCCAATTGTTGTACCAACGAAATGTCGGAGGGATGTGTTCTTGATTGCCATGGCCTCTCCGTTTCGTTGGGCGGAAGAACAGACAACTCCCCCGCTGTTTGAAGGTGATGCCTTCGTTGTTGCTTGGCCTGGCACTGGCTCAGGTTGCCCCGCGGTATGTAGCTGAATCTGGGAGCATTTTATCCGTTTTAGTGTGATGTAGTGGTAGCCTCGCATCGTAGGTTGGTCTCCACGTATTGTCCATTTCGGAGTGGTTAGCAGTATACTTAACACACTGATGAAGGATGGAGACCACTGCTTCCGGTGGAGCCATGGTCTTCCCAGGATGAGATTGTAGGATGGTGGCGCGTCTACCACCATGAAGTCTATAAATAGGACCTTCCTTAGCTGCGGTTCTCCAGCCACCGTAATTAACTTTATCTTTGATGGGGAAGCATTTCTCCTCGCTGAATCCGATCAGCGGGTGCTCTGAAGACGTCAGGTTTCTTCCTTGAGGTCCATGCTATAGAACGCGTTGTAGAACATAACGTTGAGCGAGCTTCCTGTGTCCTTCGAGGTCTTTGTCCAAAGCTCTCTTTACCTCCCACCTAGCTATAGAGACCAAAATGACGAGGGCGTCGTTATGTGGCGCTCGGATTCCTTTGAGGTCTCTGTCCGTAAAGGCCAAAGTGGGAATGAGGCTCTAAATCCTTGAGTAGTAAATGCGTCTGTCCTCATCTGCGGGGTGTGTCCGCGTTGCCAATAAGGTTTGCTTGCGAGACCTGTACGACTAGTCTTCATACGGTCCGACTCCATAAAGGACGTATATTATCCATAAAGTCTCATTTTCTACTTCTTTAACTGACTCCCCCTGTCCCTTGTTTGTTTTGTTCGTTTCTCAGACTTCAAAAACTCTTTCAATTTGCCTATGCGGATCCAGTATTCGACCTCATACTTCAGACTCTTGCAGTCATTGTTGTCGTGGTCGCCCTCCTTATGATACGCGCAGTACTTGCCATTGTCACGCTTGAAAGAGTCTCCGCGTGTGTTCGGGGGCCACTTCAGTTCCTCTCAGTTCTTCATGTATTTAAGTACGTCGGACATGCTAGCATTTAGATGTGTCACAGCTCTGGATCCAACGTAGTTGGATGATTTTTCCGGCCTAAACCGACCAGGGTCTAACATGTTGTCACTGCGCATCCTTTTGTTCCGCTCATCATCCTCACATCTCTTGCTCTCCTTTTTGTCCCTAGGGGCAGATGGCTTCTTCTCGCCTTCGACTTCCCTTTTAACAATCCTCGACTCTTCCAGTGTGAGGTGTATTTGGACGCTCTTGAGGAGCTCCATCATGTCCAAAGGGGGCTCCAGGGTGAGGTCATCGTAGAGCTTTCCCTCTTTGAGGCCCACAGTGAAAGCCGTCACTGCTGTAATACGTTGCACCCGTCGATGAGGGTCAGATCATTGTTGAAGCGCGTGACATATTCTCGAACCGGACCTCTGCTTAGATAGAGTATGTAGTACGGGCCTTTTTGGGAGCGTTAGCTCCCAACGAAACGTGTTAGTAATTCTTTTGCCAGAGTTTTGAAGGAGTCGATCGATGCGGCGGAAGGCTATGGAACCATGTCAGTGCTGAGCTTTTCAGACTGGTGAAAAAAGTTTTGCACATGACAGATTCAGATCCTTTTTTAAGGGCCATTACATGTTGGTAATGGCGTAGGTGGTTGAAAGGATTGATGGTTTCGTCGTAGGAGTCGAGCTTCAGGGGAGTGAACTTCATCGGAAGGGCCTCATTAATGATCAAGTCCACAAATTGCGAGACAGAGAGGCGGTACAGTACGTCCAGATCGTGTGCCCCTCTGCGGAGGGGGTTCCCAGGGCCAAGCCTCTCTGTCCTGGTGGCGAGCTCAGCGTTAACCGCGCAGCCTCCCTTAGTCCAATGAGAACTAGCAAGGGCTTGACTCTCCTACGCCTTCTCCCTATCATTTTCTAGATCCAGAGGTTCGTGTTGCTCTAGGTCTCCATGGGCAGGTGGTGGATTTGGTCACGTGAGAGCCTTCACCGCATTGGCTATCGGTTGTATTTGAGATGTCAGTCCATCGATTCGGGGGTCTGCTACTGGTGTATGACCGGAGCCGCTGAAAGTGGCGGTATTGTGCCAACCGAAGCGTTTGATGTGTCCCCTTGTTTTTCGTTGTTGTGTGACCTAGTAGTCACCATCTCTCTAGGTTTTTATAAGGAGACGACACTAATGAAAAGCTAAGAACTCTGTCGTCCCCACGGACGACGCCAAACTGATGTAGTCATTTTTCGTTCTCTGTTTTGACCTAGTTCCTGTTGACCAGAACAAGTAACGCACGTTAGCCACGAACCACCGTTGTGGTGGCCGATGGCACTCCGATGCTAAAGTTAGACAGGGATCCGAGGAATGTGTAATGTTGTAACAGGAAATTTGTAGTATACCTTAACTTACCAACCTCATGTCTTATTTATAGTGCAAGGAGTCCTGGTTCTACTAGGCCATCGTAGGCGTAGTTTAGGAATGAGATCTTCATGGAGATCATTTTCTAATTAGGAATCGTGTTGTAGGAGGGAAGTTTCATGTTAGCCCCGTGCTCCTAAATACGCAGGAGATAATTCTCAATGTGAGAGCAATCCATAGAAGAGAGTTTTCCTGTGTGGAATTTACTCTGGTATGTACTTCCTAGTTGGAAGCAGAAAGCAGTTGCAGTTGCCCGTTCGAAACTGATCCTCGAGATACTTGCCTTGGTAGGACTTTATGGGTATTAAGGATAATTGTGAGACGTGTGAGCCTAACATCTGTGAGAGTTCGGATCCCCCTGACATACTGAATTGAGCGGGCTTAGAACCGCTTGGGCCAAATCAACGTTGGGCTGATGCTAGGCTCCGTATTTCCTCGAGATCATTATGACACGTGTGTGGCTTAGAGGTGTGACCGTTTTTATGTATCATCAATAGCCAATGAATTTTATTTTTATTTGTTATTTTATTTCAATTCATTTTTCATTTTAAGCATTTTTATATTGTATAATATAATTCTTTTGTACAAATTACACAAAAAATACGAGAAAAGGGAAAAACAATGTATTCACACTCCTATTATTGTGGCGTTCGTGTGTTCGATAACTAATTAAATAAAAGGCCACTGATAATTGACATTCTCTATAATATCCCTCATAATCAGCATGGGCAAAGAGGTGAGACTAATTTATTTTGCTGGATATCAATAGGTAAAATTATGCCATGTAACTAAAAAAGATTAATGTGGAGGGCTTGTAAGCAACATGAGTGAGCTTTAATTCCCACCAGACTCATCTCCACAAACGAACCCAGTTAATTATACCACCAGATGAGATGCATGTTTGTATCTTCGTGACACAAATTTTCTTTGGTGGGTGGGGGGGCGAGTAATCAGGCAGTCATTTGCACTTCTGGAAGGGGTCAGACTGATGCGGTGATTGAATATAACGCGTTGTGTTATTCCAGCTTTGGTTAGAGGATGGTTCCACAAGGATTTCCCGTTGCCTTGGTTCCTTCAGAATATCTGATTAGAAATCATGAATGCTGTCAGAAATACATAAGTTGTTCTAATTCATGTTTCCAGGGAAAGTAAACGTGGTCCTGGATGCGCTAGCTAATCTGGCGCAGGTGGAAGGTCGGTCAAGAACATTTATTAGGTTTTCTCTCCCACATAGACCAAATGCTCTCTTGAGGCTGGATAAGGAGCATACCGCTTATTTACACGAGCTAAAGTGGTTTTTTGTATTTTTATCAGAATGCGGTAAAGTTTTAATGTACCACCGTTTTTATGTATTTCTAACTTTTGCATAGCAAACAAAGGTTTGAAATCCCACAGTCGCCCTTCCTCTCTGGAAATTTAATTTAAAAATATATATCTTCATCGCAGGCCCAACCTTGAGACGAGCACTCGAAAATATGGGTAAAAAGCAACTGATCTAGACAACTAATGTTAGGGAATTTATTTTTTAATAAAGGGGGGGAGATTCCACTTCTTTGTTCAAAAAAATGCGGTTTAATTTGTTCCTTATGAATTGGATACAAGTCATGTTGATTATTAGATAAAAGTTATTTCCAACTAAAAAGTTGTATTAAGAAAGTCATCTGATCCCAACTATATATACTTCTTTATAATGAACAATTTTAATGGTTTTAGAAGTTGCTTCATAGTCTTTTTTCTTTTCTTTTCTTTTTTAGCTCATGGCTGCAAAAGTTGAACAACTTCTCATTAGAGAAGAATAATGGTAAGAATCATGGAAACAAGAACAAAAAGATAGGTATTAATAATATAAATTTTCATTATTATTATTATTTAAGACAATTAAATGATAATTCCCTAGTTAAACTATTAAATAATAATTCCCTAGTTAAACTATCATGTCAAGCAAAATTAACTAGTAAAACGAATTGATAGCATGCATGTTTCATGTTGTCTAATGCATTGTAAGGCAAGAAGAAATGAAATTGTAGGTTTTGAACTAGTGGCGGGCTCAAAAATGTAGTTAAGAGAGGGGGGAATGGCAAGAAGCTATCGATTGATAATAATAATTATTATTATCCAAGGCAAAGCCCAGAATTTTTCCAACACTAGTTTGGTAATTTAATAACAAATTCCAAATAGCGTCTACAAGTAGACATAAAAACTAGAAAATATTAATTGTAATTTAGTGCTGTGCATTTATCTTACAAATACAACTATATATAAAAAAATAAAATAAAAATTAAGGAAAAAAAAAAAACATACATGTGCACTGTATACATCTAATTAAACCCTATAGTCCTATTTTAAGCCATAAGATCACTTCGTCGACAATCATAGCAAAGACAAAGAAGTATAATAACTATAATACATAAAATATAAGATAATTAAGATACAAATTTAAGTTTAAATAAATAAATAAAATATGAAATGTGCGAATGTAATAAGATCCTAATACAATTTTATAGGAAAAATGGGAAATTTAACCTTCAAATTTTGTATGACATGACTAATATTATATATTTTCATTGAGTTCTATAGTTTTTATTTTAGATATTTATTTTAAATATAGGGTTTATAATTTATTTATTTTGGGTTTTATATCACTTGCGAACAAACACATTTTTTTAATGCTTTAAATTAATTAGATATGGAAATGCATTAAAAATATCATAAATAATTCAGGGACAAGTAACAATAAGATAAAATAGTAATGTCAATGAGGTTACTGAGAGGAAATGAAATATAACAAAAAATCTATTGCTCCAAGAGGATCGAACTTAGATCAATTCGTAAAAGAAAGTTAAATAATGGTTGATGATACATAAAAATGTCCATTAATCTGTGTCGTACACGTGTCATGATGATCTCGTGAACAGAGCAAAGTGGGTTCGATTGCCCGCCCAATCTGGCAAAGCCCAGACCACATGAAGCCCACCGAGGCACATGGACCCAAACAACAACGCTCTAATAAGCACATACGTCACATGGTCAAGCTTAATACCCGTAAGGCCTAATGAGGCATGTATATCGGGGATCGACCTAAGGCGGGCATGCTAGTAATACATTGATTTCGATTAGGACACAAATACCGGAGTATAAGTCGTGCATGGACAACACTCCAAAATGGAAGAATCTCCCACAAATCTAAGAGCACAAGTCGAGTAGGGAAACTCTCCTACATGGACGACTCCCAACAGGGAAAGGATCTCCAACAAGATATCTTTCCCTAAACTACGCCATCAAAAGCTTAGCCGAACAAGGACTTTCGCATGATAAATAGGCTACAAGGGTGAGGAACAAAGGTACGCTACATAAATCAATTTATAGCATTACACCTTTCTCAAGCCTTGTCTGATTTAAGCATCAGAGTGTCATCGGCCACCACAACGGTGATCTTTGGTTCACCTGTATTCCATGTCCATGTCAAGGTCAAGGAGAACAGGAATTGACACCATCAGTTTGGCGTCGTTCTGTGGGGAAGACCCATGTCCGCCAGCTAGGCTGGCTAGCT
This sequence comes from Berberis vulgaris, assembly GCA_963556465.1. Classification (NCBI taxonomy): domain Eukaryota; kingdom Viridiplantae; phylum Streptophyta; class Magnoliopsida; order Ranunculales; family Berberidaceae; genus Berberis; species Berberis vulgaris. The sequence goes on along the minus strand of OY747130.1, from coordinate 14,022,035 downwards.
AGTGCCACCTCGACGGAAGAGAAACACGAGAAATGGGGAGTTCAGTGCGGATTGCACGAGCCAGGATGAGGCTTGTCCGAAAAACAACCCTCTACTCCCTCGCATGAATCAGAGCGTGAAAGCCACCTTCGAATACAACCAAGCTAACACGGACAAAGGCAAAGCTCCAACAACCAAAACTCAACTATAAGACGAGTCAGAATCCAGCACTGGAAATACCATCCACCTGTCACTCCAGTTCAATACAAAGCTAGTAGCAACACTTCGACAAATCGGTGCCTACTCCAAAAGTTGACAACCGGCAATGAACGACCTGCTTACACGAAGTTCACTTTTCATTGACTCCACTATCATTGGCGAAACGTGACACTTTGCCAAGGGAGCTACACAGTCTGAGCCAGGACCATGCGCATCTCCATTAGGGCCAAATTAGCTTAGTCCCCGCTCAGAGTCAAACTATCTTATTGTTTTGATTTCTTTTCGTTTTTCGTCTAGAAGAATTGTTTGCACAAGCAAATATGATACAGATTCATTTAAGGAATAAAACGTGAATTATAGAAAACAAACTTTATTGATTACTAAGAAAGTTGTTACAAAGCTTGCTCGGCTGACTAGTACAAATGTGAAACAAGCTTGCTCTGACTAGTTTACACTACAAGATGGAAACATACTTGACCCCTGAAGAGGAGTCTGTAACTCTTCTTCACAATGTGAGAAGGGATTAAAAGATCCCATTTAATCAATTGGATACTCACCCAAACCAGATGACATCACACAATAACAGGTCTTGTCAAGACTCATTGCTTCAAATGTCAGAATATTCGAAGACTCCAACAACGGAGATTTTCCTTTAGCCTTTGGAGAACCCAAAGCATATTTTCTAGAAAGATGCATTTGAAGAACATGCTCTACAGCGTTCATGGCAACGTTTGAAATGGTGGAAATCAGCCAATATATAGGCACGACAGTTCACGAAACGAAGTCACCCGGCAGTTATGTCATGGCATACGGAGAATAGGGAGGCGACGGTTCCAATTGCAACTGCACAAGCCTACATTCATTGAGTTAATGGCACTGAATGCAACCCCGTTAACTGGGGGAGTAACTGATGCTAAACCGTCTCGTAATCTACGTCGTACATGTGGCACGGTGATCTCGCCAATAGGGCCCAACCAACTGGTTGGGCCCAAGCGAGTGCCCAGCAGATCCGGCCCAAAAGGGGGAAAATGACACAATACATGCAAAGACACAAACGGCAAAGGCCTTGAGCGCTCTTGGAATGCAGAGCACACCTTTAGTGATATTATCAATAAATCCAAAGTATCCGCTTTATTAAAATTACGTTGTTGTTCATCAAATCTAGTTGAAATTCAGTCTGGTCAATCCATGGCGATCCAACTCCAGAATCAGACTTAGTGATACAACCGAAGTGTCAGACTATAAGACAAATTAAGTAAGTCAGGACACCCAAGTCAGAGTTACATGCCCAAGGTTAAGTGGAGGCCTAACCCGATCAAAGCTTAGTCAGTTCCAACTAATGACGATAGCTTCTAGTCCACTCTAAGACCTTAGTTCGCCAAGCGTAGATGAAGATGGCTTAGAAAATGGGAGCCTGGTCAGCACTCTTAACGCCTGATCAAGATGGTTTTCCAACGATCATTGTCCACTTACAAATAATGATTGTCGAACCCGACCAAATTTTAGTTAGTAATGATTGATGACGATAACTTTTATGCTCTAACGCCTAGTTCGCCAAGAGCGGATGACGATGGCCTAGAAAGTGGGAGTCTAGTCAGCACTCTTAACGCCTGATCAATATGGCTGGCCAGGGCTCATTTTCCAACTACAAACAATGATCGCCGAACCCTATCAAGGTTTAGTAAGTTTCGACTGATGATGATAACTTCTAGTCCGCTCTAACGCCTAGTCCGCCAAGAGCGAATGACGATGGCTTAGAAAATGGGAGCTTAGTCAGTGTTCTAACGCCTGATCAAGATGGCTTGTAAGGGATCATTGTCCAACTACAAATAATGATCGCTGAACACGACCAAAGTTTAGTCAGTAACGATTGATGATGATAACTTCTAGTCCGCTCTAACGCTTAATCCGCCAAGAGCAAATGACGATGGCTTAGAAAGTGGGAGCTTAGTCAGCACTCTTAACACTTGATCAAGATGGTTTGCTAGGGATCATTGTCCAACCACAGATGATAATCACCGAAATCGGGCAAAGTTTAGTCAAGGATGACAGATGATGATAACTTCTGGTCCACTCTAACACGCCTAGTCCGCAGAGAGCGAATGATGATGGCTTAGAAAGTGTGAGTCTAGTCAGTGCTCTTGACGCCTGATCAAGATGGCTTGCTAGGGATCATTGTCCAACTACAGATGATAATCGCCGAACTCGGGCAAAGTTTAGTCAAGGATGACAGATGACGATAACTTCTGGTCCATTCTAACACGCCTAGTCCGCGGAGAGCGAATGACGATGGCTTAGAAAGTGTGAGTCTAGTCAGTGCTCTTGACGCCTAATCAAGATGGCTTGTTAGGGATCATTTTCCAACTACAGACAATGATCGTTGAACCCTACGAAAGTTTAGTCAGTTTCGACTGATGATAATAACTTATGGTATGCTCTAACGCCTAGTCCGCCAAAAGCGAATGACGATAGCTTAGAAAGTGGGAGTCTAGTCAGTTCTCATAATGCCTGATCACGATGAATTGCCAGGGATCATTGTCCAACGACAGATAATGATCGCCGAACCTAACCTAAGTTTAGTCAGTTACAACTAGTGACGATAACTTTTGGTCCGACCTGAAACCTAGTTCGCTAGGGGCCGACAAATACGGTTTGAAAACCCAGTTAGAGCTCAGGAAGCTTAAATTGGACAACTCACCGAGATCACTGTCCGACCACTTATAGCGATGCACATGCTTGACCACAGTCTAGCCAGTTCGCTGAGAGTAGCGACGACAATTGTTGGTCCGGTCTACAGCCTGGTCTGCCAAGGACAGATTACAATGACAAATTACAAGGGCTGAGTATAGCCTGGTCTGAATGATCTATTGTCAGCCAAGATTATTCCCTCATGTGGAGATTAGCCAACTTACAGGATTTGGCCAAGCCAACTTCTCGATCTCTAAAGAGTACATACCAGAATTGCTCGAACTATCGTAATATAAGCAGTTAGAACTCTCATCAGCAAATTGACCTATGGTTTCCTGACTCAGCAAAATCTCTTGTCTAATGGTGCTTAAGATAAAGCAGAAAATAGCCAACAGGAAAAATCAAAGAATGCACAAGCGCAAAGTACTACTCAACATATCATTTTTCATGGACAATCCGAGAAATACAAAGTTTTCTCCTTATCAGGAGGAGGTTCAGATACAGTAGAACTTGACTTTGCAAGATAAGAAGCAGGGGATGTGTCCTCACGCGCTGCCGCTCGGACACCCTGATCTTGATCACTTTCTTCTTCTGATTAATCGAAGACTTCTCCAAACTCCGCAAAGGACACCTTTCTGTGTTAGGAGTGGTCCCAATTAGCATGCTCTTCTTTCATCAGTTGCAACAACTCCAGTCTTCCTTGCACAACTCAGTTGAACTCGAACGTGCCCTAGGCTTTGAGAAGATTTTTCTCGCGTACTCTTGACTCAACAAGATCTCGCTCCAGTTTGCTCGACAGGGCATCAGCTTTGGACTACTCAGTGCTCAGTTTCGTTGCATCTTCAACCCCCATTATTTGCAGATATGCCTTCTCCAAGTCAGGAAGGGAAATAGGGGCCTTCACCCGAGCATCATGCCCTCTGTCACAAAAGCTTCCGCCCTAGCGAACGAACCAAGATCTTACCCCACAACTTTGCGTCACCCCTGAAGGGGTCGAACACCCAGGAACAAGCTCAGGCGCGGTACGAGGCTTCTTTTAATGCACAAAAGAAGAAAGTGTCTCATTCAATTTCGCCCTCATTAACGGGCTTGGGATCTTAACCTTGGGAGCTTCCTTTTTTTCGATGAAGTTTGCCTTTAGACTTCAGTTTCAAAACTCTAAAAGAGTGGGAACCTCATGCCAGTAAGTCCACAATCCGTTGCGCTTGATATTATAGGGTTGGACGACATCCTCCACCCGCACCCGAGGCATGTCACGAAACTTATCCATGTCTATTTCGTCCTCAGAAGAAAGGGGTGTCGTTGGAAATTTCCCTACAGAAAGCACAAATAACAATTCAATATGCATCAATACAAGCGAGATTGAGAACATAATTAAACTTACTCAATTGCCTAAACTTCTGCTCGAAAGGACAACCATCGGGTTCCAAATACTTCGAGTCTGCATGAGCTATGAAGCAATACTTCTGTCAGAACTTGTAAACGTCAGGAAGCTTGCCAAAACAAGCCAACGACTTCAACACGCACCCAACGTACTCATTTATTCGAGGAAAGGTGAACATTTGAATCACCCTCGGAGACACTTGGACACCAGCGTCTTTCGCCCTAATCAGAATGATGATCACCGTCCTGTATCCGTTTGGCACCAGCTGAGCGATCGAAATACTGAGGTATGTTAGGAAGCTCCAAATTTTCTTGATGACAGGAAAACATACGCCCAATTGAAGCATACATTGGTGCAAACAGATAAATCTTCTCGAATGAGACAGCGGAGTCTGACCAGTGCCCAATGTGAAAAGCACCAGATCATCAAGGATCCCATACTTCTCACGAAGGCCTTTCAGATTCGACATCTCCTCAAAAAACTTACGACCTTTAGCCAACAATTCTTCAGAAAATTGATTCTGGACCACCATGGAAGAACGTACAAACTTTTGATTGCGGAAGTTGATCAAAGCCAAAAGTGCGAAAAACAAAATGATAGAGCATAGTCTCTAGAATCGAAGATATAAAGAAAGTAAACTTTGCAGAGAAAGGGATTTATATAGAAGCAAGGATTCTCACATTTTTTTAGCATTCGCACGTCCAATTAATAATGCGCGTTGTGCGAGGAGATGATTCAGACTCAATCATCGTGACCGCCTAGTTCTTACATGACATGACTTAGTGGACTGATGAGCTGGCCCACTAACTCGGGGGAGTAGCTGATGATACAACAAACCGTCAATTAATCTGCGTCATACACATATCATGATGATCTCGCCAACAGAGGAAACCGTGCCTGATTGCCTGCTCAATCTGGCAAAACCCATGCCACACGAAGCCCACCAAGGCAAGGTCCAGGAGGTTGGGCCAAAATAACATTGCCCTAATAAGCCCATACGTCACATGGTCAAGCTCAATACCCGTAAGATAATGAGGCAAGTATCTAAGGGATTGACCTAAGACGGGCAATCCAACAATACATTGATTCCGACTAGGAAACAAATACCGGAGTATAAGTCGTGCATGGAAACTCACCTGCATGGACAACACTCCAAAAGGGAAGAATCTCTTGTAGATCTAGGAGCACAAGTCGGGTAGAGAAACTCTCCTACGTGGACGATTCCCCGCAAGGAAAGGATCCCCAACAATATATCTTTTCCTAAACTACGCTACCAAAGGTCTAGTCGAACAAGGACTCTCGCATGATTAATAAACCACAAGGTTGAGGAACAAATGTACACTATATAAACGAATTTACAACATTACACCTTTTTCAAACCTTGTTTGACTTAAGCATCGGAGTGTCATCGGGCACTATAATGATGATATTTGGCTCACGTGTGTTCCCTGTGCAGGTCAAGGTCAAGGAGAATAGAAATCGACACCATCAGTGGCCATGTTCGAATGTGTGACATGTGGTTCTATCTCCGACACCTATACAAACTTAGCTGGTACGACCCCTCAAAATATAGGATTCAAGAGATTTGTCATAAAAAAATTCAGGTTTGTGCAGTATCAAAATGAATTACGCATATAATTAATTCATGATAAGTAAAGTGGTGCACATCAACCCTTGTCACCCCCAAAATAACATTTTGAAATGATGCCAAAGGTGTACCTGTTGAGTTGGTAGAGGTGTGACGAATGGTATCACACGTCATGAGTTCAAACCCGACTGGTGGTATGAGGTGGAGAGGGTTAAGGGGATAAAAAAAAACGTCACAAGGAACACACTTAGAGATGCTCTCAAAGGAGAAATTAAAACTAATCATATCACACCAATCAACAAAGAACCTAAATGATGGCCATTAATTCAACTAAGAGTATCTTAAAATCCAAGACTTTGGTTAACCCGCAAGCAATAAACAAGGAGTGATTAACTGGGAAAAATCCAAATGAAAGTAGAGATCAGAATCAGCTTGGGTAAATGCACTAAATTTAATGAACCGTAACTATCTCAAAATCAGCCTTAACTGTCTCAAATGCAATAATCATTTTATAATGTGCATAAATGTACATCCATAAGCCAATGGATTATAGTTGGTAAACCAAAACCACGCAGACTTTACTTATGGGACACTTTTTTTTTCTTGGAAAAATTCAAATCCAAACTAGGAAATTTCTTGTGTGACTAATAGCTAGGAACTGTTGATGCATGGTGTCTCCAAGACATGGTCATGGAGGAGGAGCCGAGAAGGTCTAAAAAGGTGGGTGGTCTACCTCTAATTTAAAGTTAGTGTCACCATCAAACATATTATTAACAAACCCCCTTAACAGGGTCAAACCAAACCATTTGTATATTTTTCAAGAAATTCAAATCTCTACAGCAAGGGGAAAGTTAAAAACCTTTCAATTACATCAAAGACCAATTACATTCCACACCCTAGCTAGCTAATTCTCAATTTTCCAGCTCTTGAATTCCTCCATCAAATACAAAGATCCACAAATTTTACTACAAAAACTAATATTTATAAGAAACAACACATTATTATTTACAAAATTTACTAGAAAAATAAGCAAAAACAACACCTTTATTATTATTATTATTTTAAAAGCTTAAGCTGTGAGAGAGTGAATTTAACGTATGAATCTAACGTATATTCAAGTAGAGTAGAAGTTTGATATTTGACATGAACAAGCATATGCATGCAACTCTACCTACAATGTTTTTACCAATTAAGCAAAAGCTATGGCATTGGTTTTCGGCATCTCCTTGAAAACACACAAAGGGAGGGGTGAGCCGAGGGAGGGCAATTCAGTCAAACTCTTAATGATTACTTCTAATCCAACTTTCCCCTGACTAATCATCAAAACCCTTGAACAAATCTCCTCATTACGTCTAAATGGCGCGAAAACAACTCCTCCGACTATTTCACGGGTTTCCCAACTTCCCACACTAACCGAAAACCCCTATTCCACTTCTCTTTACTCCGCCTTCAAATCTCTCTATTTTTCCCCAAGCATCAACGCATTCCACTCGCAAGGCGACCGAACCAGAGGGTTTTAGCTTATTTTTGGGTCGAAAGGTACACAGATCGATCGATTGGATACAAAGTTAGATACCAATTGAAGGTTTTTAGATCGATTTAGTTGAGGTGAGTTTGTTTGAGCTTTTTTTATTTATCTATTTTATTGATTTTGTAATTTGGGGTGAAATAAAATCAATTAAAGTTGTTTAAGTTTCAGGAGATTTGCTTGAAATCTGTGTTGGGAGATTTATTAGGTGGTGTTAATCGAGGAAGTGATTCACGGAAACCCAACTTTTTGGGTTTACTTTGATTTTTAATCTCATGGATCGTTGTTTTCGCTTTGAACAATCGAATAAGGTCAAACCAGAAACCATTTTTAATTCGATTGATCGAAGAACAATGTAACAGAGAGAGAGAGAGATTCTGTTTTACTGTGCAGAAATTTTTATGGGGATTGAACATTGATCTTGTTGCACGTGTTTCTGTCCAAAACCCTAGAAATTGTTTAATCGAAAGGGTTCTACGAAATCGAATCACAACTGAGAAACCCATCACTTAAAAATTCAATTTTTTGTTAACCCCTTTTGAGTTTTACAGCGAGGGAGAGAGAAAAAGGAAGGATTTTTATATCACTTTCATTCAATTCTTTCTTTTTACTGTAAAAGGGAAAGAGAGAGAGATTGATTTATGAATCCATTTCCAGCCCGGACAACCATGGCAGTCTCGTGAAGGGGACAAAAGGGGGCAAAAGAAATTAAAAATGAATCAATCCTTTTATTTTACGCAAACACCCCATACTTCCATTACAACAACAACACCTTCTTCCTTCCCCTTTCACTCTATTTACTTGAACTGGATCAGAGGCTTGTTTTGTAATCCAATTGAATTGAACTGTTTCATTGATTCCTGTTAGATCTGTGTATGTAACTGGGTTTTTGTGGTTGCATTGCTAAATTTTGGTTTGTGGCAGATCTGGGTGTTTGTGAAAGTGGGTTAGTGTCGATTTTTCTGATTCTGGGTGTAGGTTTGCTTTTATGTAGTATTGACACTTTTTTTTTTTTTTTTCTGGTTTTGCTTTTCTGACAGAATTGGGTGTGATTACTTTAAATGAGATACATGAAAGGCTGTCATCTTTGTGGAATTATATGAAGAAGAATACCTTAAATGTGGTTTGATTCAGATGGTTTTGATGGATGTTTATGAAGCAGAGGGAGTGGTGCGGAAGGGCACGACTGAGCAGACTACAAGACCGCCTCTTGGTTTATCAGAAAAGAATAATGCTGTAGTTCGGAGGCCTAGGACAGCAAGAGATGTTCCTTCGAGGTACAAGTCTGCTAACAGTAATTCCCATTTGGTGACCACACCTGTTGTACCAAAACGATTTCCGTCTCCCAATGTTTCACGGACAACACCTACACCCTCGTTCACAAATTCGAAAAGGTCTCTTTCAGCTGAGAGGAAACGCCCCTCTACACCACCTTCTCCCCCAAGCCCTTCAACGCCTGCTCAAGATGTATCTGCACACATGCAAAGTGCTCCCAGAAGAGTACCGGGTGGTTGGTCGGAAGGATTGTGGCCCTCCTCAACAATGCGGAGTCTCTGTGTCTCGTTCCAGGCGGATACTTTTTCCGTTCCTGTTAGCAAGAAGGAAAAATCAGTCACTCGTGCCTCTTATGATCATACATTGAGGCTTTCAGCCAATGTGGCACATAGGAAAGCAGAAACTGCTACTCTCCAGAGGAAGGCAACACCTGAAAGGAAGAAGATTCCTCTTAGAGGAAGGAATGCCTCTGATCAGTCAGAGAATTCTAAGCCTACGTACAATTCACACCCACGAGTGGTAGATCAGAATCGCTCATCTAAAATTATGGGTAGAAAAGTTTATTCTAGTGCTATAAACAGAGGCATGGATCTGACAGATGAGGTTAGCAAGTCTTCTTCTTTACCACTTTTAAGACGGGGTGTTTCTCCAGCGAGGAGATCATCTCTCCCTAATGGTATCCCTGGCAGCCTGCAAAAAGCTCAAAGTGACTTAGCAAGACCAGTATCATTAGATTCTAAGGGAGTGGAGCATGATTTGTATGCAATTGATGATGTTTCATCACAATCATCTGAAACGGACAAGCTTCTTTCGTCAAGTGTCAGTACTTCTTCAGATTCATCAGATTGCACTTTGTCAACACCTCATACAATAAGATCTCAGTCTTTGCCTATTCCTGGATGTTCTCGTCCTGCATCACCATGTAAGGCCCGATTTCCGTCTTCCTCTCCCTCTAGAGGTATTAGTCCATCACGCACAAGGCCTTCCTTTCAGTATCCTTCAGCAAGCTCTTTGGGAAGTCGGTCCAGCAATACATCTTCTGTTCTCAGCTTTATTGCTGATTATAGAAAAGGAAAGAAAGGTGCAAATCACTTAGAAGATGCTCATCAGCTCCGGCTATTGTACAATACATATCAGCAATGGCGCTTTGCAAATGCTCGAGCAGATGCTGCATTTTCAATTCAAAAGACAACAACAGAGGTAGGCTTACCAGCACTGAAATGTTAGTAATCATGTCCTGTTACATTGATTTATTAGATTGCATATAAATAGTTGTTTTCTTACACATAAGAAGTATTATGAGTTAATGACTGAAGAAAAAAAATACATCTTCCTTTAGGAAAAATTCATCCTTCTGGATCTTTTTCTTTTATGCTATAAACAATGGACTCCCATCCTTTGTTCTTGACCATCATGGAGGAAAGTCATTATATTTTAATTTCAAAGCCATACACAAACTATGGTTAATATGGTTGATCTTATTTTGATGACAACAAGCCCAAGAAATGTGAAAGTTGATCATCCAGATCGGCATTCCAATGTATTGTCTAGTAAAAGATGTCGCTGTGGTCCTGTATCCTTGTATAGGACATGATTTTAATTTCCAACGATTATCAGCTTGTCCTTGATAAGGTTGCCAAGGATGGGCTTTGTTTTTCTTCATTGCCAATTATTTCTAAGTGCATGTTTAAGCTTAATCTCAGTGGATGTGAAAGCCCATCAAGGATGTATCTTGATCAAGCAAGACATAATGGAAACATGGTGAGTTTGGGAGCATATAGAGGATGTTAGATCCAATCATACAGTCTGGGAATAATGACAGCCAACATGAATAAAGAAACAAATGAATGGATTAAAGTAAAAGAATATGTTTTCAGGCATCTCAATGTAAAACCTGATACTTCACAATCCTAGTTTAGTTGTTATCATGAGAACAAGTGCTCAGTGAACTTTCTAACCTATAAATTTATTTACTTGATCCTAGTTAATTTGGGTGGTAGGGCTTGCCAAAACGCTGTTTCTTGTTGATTTAGGCGAGTTTCAAGCAGGATATATCGGTAATCTTCTGTCTGTTGTCAATGGCTGTACCCATGTCATGATTTGGCAAAAGAGCACAATTTAAAATGAGCTATCACAGTTACATGACTGTAGTTTGCAGTGTGTAACTGAAAGACACCCTTGATGTTTTTTGCAGTCTTATCGGTAATATGTTTGGATTTTCATTAGCGGTCAAGTTGGGATATGTAATTCAGGTGTTTTGTTTAGTGCATCATTTAGCGAATTGAGCCCTCTAGTTATCCTTTAACAGTGTCTAATTGTTTGATATGATGAAACAGACAACCTTGTACAATGTCTGGAACACAACTTCCGATTTGCAGCATTCCGTTACGATCAAAAGGATTAACCTTCGACAGCTCAGGGAGGAGCTGAGGCTCCAGTCAGTTTTGGATGGACAAGTAAGGTCTTCACTTTGCTTTTTATATTTTCAATATCACCACAGAAATTCTATATTTGCTTGCTAATTACAGTGGCCACATGCTCCAGCTTAGGAACTTACAGGTTCCAGTTAGTATCTTTATTTTTATAAAAGGATACATCTCTTTCAGTAAATATTAGTTCAATTAAAATGGACCTACAATCATTAAATTGAGGTTTACTAATTTATCCTATATAAAGAATCGTATCTCCCTTATTTGAATTAGCTTAAAGGTTTCATTTTGAGCAAAGTGATATATAATGGACCATATTTGGTTTGGCTTTTTTCACTTAATACTAACTTCAATTGCTGGTTACTCAACTGAGATCATATACTTAAACTTCTCCATCTAATAACTGTATAGATTGCATACCTTGATGATTGGGATTTGCTAGAAGGAGAGCACTCTTGCTCACTATCTGAGGCCATGAAAGCTTTGGAAGCTTGTACCCTCCGTCTTCCAATTACCGCTGGCGCGAGGGTATGTGTATTTGATTAATTCATACTGCATACACACACAATTGAGAACCCAATTGTTCATTAGATTTACATTTTACAGGCAGATACACACACAGTGAAGAAAGCCATTTGTTCTGCTGTTGATGTGATGCAAGCAATGGTTTCCTCTATGGATCATTTACTGCCTAAGGTGAAATTCATTTGGACTTATTTTATTTCTGTTATTGTTGTTGTTGCTATATTTTGAACTGAGTTTGTTCTATTTGTTTATTTCTGTTGTTGATGTGATGCATACAATGGTTTCCTCTAAGTTCTTGTTTGTTCCATGGGATTTAGATTGATCTATTTACTTCTTATTGTTTCTTCATCATTTTAATTAATAGAAAGGTCTAGGTATCCGTTTGTACTCGCTTTCCAAAAAACAAAAGAAGGTTTTTTTTCATACTGTAGGGGTTATTCCTTTTGTACTTAAGACAATAGACTTAGTTACTCGTGGTGTCATAATATATTTGCATACCTCCCTCTGCTTGTTGGAACTTATTATTTTAACGATAATTAAATTTTTATTGTAAAATCACAGGTGGAAGGGACAAATTTTCTGGTTTCTGAACTTGCTGATGTTACCAGGCAGGAGAGAGCCATGCTTGATGAGTATGTCGATCTCTTGGCTTCAACAGCTGCAATGCAGGTAAACAAGGTTCCACCAGGAATTTGAATGAAACCACAACACAATCTTGGTTTAGTTTATTGACAAAATTTGCAAATGAAAAGTAGCATGCTATTTTGAGATTTGCTAAATACCTGAGATGCACGGACTCGGATACGTGTATCGTATCGGACACGGATACGATACAGCGACTCGGCAATTTTCAAAAAATTAGGACTCGGCGACACGTCAAATCTTATTTTTATTTTTATATTTTATTAAAAAACTATTAACATAATTTCATAACTCATAAACAATAATTAATAATCTAAATATATAAAACATCTAAATGCAATGAGCTTAATTAATGAAATTATTTGAATGAATGAAAAGTTTGGGTACATAAGTAAAAATTAGGGTAACGGATTCTAATATGGGCCGGGCCTATAACTTAGACCCTACCCAACACATCAATGTAATCCATATAGATAGCAATGGAAATCAATCCACAAGAACAACATATTCTCATAAATGATAATACAGAAGATGGGAGGCGCAGAGGTTGAAGAAGCAGCGAAAGCTCCCAGTCGATCTCTCTCCCTGCTCGATCTCCCCTCCCAGTCGATCGATCTCTCTCCCTGCTCGATCGATCTCTCTGATCGATGGATCTCCTCTTTGATCGATCTCTCCCTACTCGATCGATGGATCTCCCTGCTCTGATCGATGGATCTCCCTTCTCTCTGCTCTGATCGATCTCCCTGCTCTGATCAATCGATGGATCTCCCTGCTCTGATCGATGGATCTCCCTGCTCTGATCGATGGATCTCCCTTCTCCCTGCTCTGATCGATCTCCCTGCTCTGATCGATCGATGGATCTCCCTGCTCTGATCGATCGATGGATCTCCCTGCTCTGATCGATGGATCTCCCTTCTCCCTACTCTGATCGATCTCCCTGCTCTGATCGATCGATGGATCTCCCTGCTCTGATCGATCTCTCTGAAAAAAAAAATTTATTAGCAACCGTATCCTGACCGTGTCTAGACCGTATCCGGACCGGGTCAGGCCGTATCCTGACCGAGTCACGTTGACCGCGTGTCGGATACGTATCGAACGCGAATCGCACGCGTATCCGTATCCGACCCGCGTATTACTAGGATTCGGAGGGTTTTACCGAGAATCCGTGCTTCCTAGCTAAATACACATTGCCATGTAGCAATATGCCTAAAATTGAGCGAGTCAGTTCCATAAGTGGACTAAACAGATTTTAGTGAAGTTAGGGGAACCATCACCTGGTCAAAACACTTGTACCTAGTAAATTAATAAAGACAATCTGCCTCACCAACTCCCCCCCTCCTCCTCCATCAAAGCAAATTGCTCGAATAGTAAATCACGGGTTCTCAACTTCAGAATAGCTTGTTAGGTTAGTAGCTTTGAGCTTTCTTGTACAATGGTTAACTAGGCCACAAAACTGTCCCATGCTTCTGGTAAGATGGTTGTATTCACCTACAGTTGCCAAATTGTTTAGCATATATCAGTTTGAACAACAACCTTGACATTGATGTGGTGGACTCAAAAGTATTAAGTTTGCAATCTGCAACTGATTATTAAAGAAAAGGCACAAACATCTGATTATGTAATTAGCTTATTATAACCTAATTAATTCATTAAAAATGTGTATTTTTAGTAAAAAGTTTGTATGTTTTCTATTTTTTAATTGTGAAAATTTAATGGGAAATCTATACTAAAAACAAAGATCGTATTTACCTTGTTGAAATTATAAACAATTGTGACCTCTCTAATTTGCTTCTAATATGGACTATTACACTTGTTGATTATGAACAATGGTGACCTCTATGATGGAAGTCTTCTATTACCCACAGAATTCTATTCATGGGCGTGGCCTTCCTGAGCCGTATAAATCTATCTTAAACAATCCTAGCTTTTTGGATTCTTGCATCACCCTGTGAGACTTAACTGCTCTGGTCCATTGATATCTTGTATATCTTCCAAAAAGTTCTTATTTAAGAAGTTATATATCTTATAACTATTTGGGAATCTATATGAATTGCTCCTTATGTTAATGGCAGTTAGGTGAGTGGCACATGTTACATCTTTAAGTTCGCTAAAAGAATTCATATTATTGCATGGATAGAAAACAACCAACACATGCTAAGAAATTGCATTCATTTGTCCATTGTTGAATTTTTTTAGCTATCTATAAAGAAAAATTAGAAGTTCAAGAATACTTGTTTTTATATTGACTCGCAGAAGCTTGCATGTTTGTATGAAGTATGAATTGAGCAGATTTACGTTTTCGTGAAGCAGGTAGAAGAAAACAGCCTTAGGGCCCATCTAATACAACTGAAACAAATCGCAGGGCATCAAATCTCTACAACTGAATCGCCAGCCTGACTCTATCTGCTCAGCCAACAACTTCCTACGATCTTTCATCTTTAGCAGAGAAGTTACACGCAATCCTCCTTAGTTTTACCAGGTGTACATTGCCGTATCACATGGCAGCAGTTTTTCCCTGTTTTTTATAGGTTTTTTCTTTTCTTTGAAAGGGCACTAGGCTCTGTCCATCTCCATGTAATTTTTGTATTTCTCTTAGTGAAAAGGAAATGCAAAAAAAAAAAAAAAAATTGGAAAATGGAAGTGAAAGCAAAGTTAGTATCTGTTCTTGCATTGCATCTGCCACTTTTTTTTGGCTTGAGAACTTGTATCCAGGGATGAAATCTTTATCAGATCACATGCACCCCACACACCTAAAGTATTAATGTATTATCAAGTAAAATTGTTAACTAAGTTCTAGTTTTGGACCAAACAAGATCAGTGTCGAGGAATGTCGAACCCTTACAAAAACATGTGATTATCGTGTGTATTTCATGTATTTTTTACATTGTCTAACCATAGATAGTTGCCGTGCAGGCGTAGAACAGGCTCCCAAAGGACATGAAACACTGATAATAACCATGCTTACCGAAGAAGTGGTAAAGCAGGCAAAAGCTTCTCCATGGCTGGATGTAGCAGACTCTTGAGACAAAACCTAAGAACTGATATTTGAACTAAAAAGAAGACTGACTCTGAAAACACACGAGAAACTGTAGTATGAGCACCGCTAGGACTCATCAAGGGCCAAAGACATCCTTCCATATTTGCAGTTTAATTTCTGGATTTGGTACCTCTGTGAACTGCCCATGCTCAATCTGTAATGCTGCGGTTGAGGCAAGGGAATCCACAACTGCATTTGCCTCCCGAAATATCTTCCTAATTTATACTTGTTTGAATTTTTAGAGCAGTTTGCTGGAATTCTTGATCAGTGGGTATAGGTTCCATTGGTGCTTTTCTGCACTCCGTCCACCACCCCCTCCGAATATTTGAAACCAGCAACACAGTTTCCATAGTAGTTTCGAATGATGCATGCCACCTATTCCAGAGTTGCCTTTGCCAGCTTTTTCAATGTTAAGTGCAAACCAACCCTCATTGGGAAATTACCACTTAATCAAAGCATCACAAGATGTGTTTATTATCTGTTGTATGTGCTAACATGCAGATACTATTGGCAATTTCAGTTCATGGAAAAGAAAAGTAAGAAAAGATCGATGTGAAGTTATATTCGAAAATAAAACAACTTTTTCAGTGACTTGTAGTCTTAGATTCTACCTGGCTAGTCCGTAACAGTTTATTAATTTCAGTGGAGATATGATGAAGGTGACCCTATGGGATGGAATACACAGTTTCATGAAGATATAGCTAAATTTAAAATCTGAACAAGTTGTAGCTATTGTAACTTGTACAATGAAAAAGGATGGCTAGGTACGTACTTGATTCAACTTTATTAAAAAAATTAAATTTCCAAGAGTATGTTGCTGCTAACTACTCTTAACAGGCGAAATTAATCTCTCATCCACAAATGGAACTAAAGTTTATTTCAATATAGACATTCCTGTGATGCATGATCTGAATTCCAGATATAAGTTGATACTAATTTACCACGATATTCTTCGAAAGACTTTGTAAATGCCTTCAGATTTTTGTGTTATTTAAGTTCCAAGGTCGTTCAACCAATATTGAAGACACCAGCTGGAAAAAAAGAAGAGTGACAACCAGTAAAAAAAGCACTCTGGAAGAATTAGACTAATTGGTCAAAGAACATGCAACAAAGGTAAAAGATTAAACGCACTGAATTGACAATCGAGGAATAAAAAAGCTTCAAGCTGTAGAAAAAAACTCATAACATGGGATGACAAATTATGGTGTCACTACTGCCATGTTGAAACCAAGTCACTGGTTGTTAGCATGGGCGGACCTACTAAGGGGCGAGGGGGGGCAGCTGCCCCCCCTCAATTTTTAAAATATTTTTAGTATATATATTTTAGTCTTAAAAAATCGATTATATAATGTAGAATACAATATGTTAATTGTTTATGAAAATATTCAAACATGTCTTTGTTGGTGTAGTGGTTTGAGGTTTATCATTTTTAGTAAAAGACCTGAGTTCGATACTCTTCGAGTGCATTTTTTATTTTATTTTCAATGCAATTTTTAGGGGTGGGCAAAAACCGATTTAAATTTAGTTAACCGACCGAACCGATTTTCAAATATTACCGAATCGAAATATGAGTAGAAAAAAAATAATTTAAACCGAACCGAACCGATTATAAACGGTTCGAAATCGATTTACGGTTTTGAACCAACCGATTTATAACCGAACCGACCGATTAATTAGATATATATATAAATAACTAAATAATAGGTGTGTGTCAATACCTGATTAGTGCAACAAATGCACTGCAATACACCTTGTTGCACTGAATCGCCCTCCTTTTATCAAAGTTTTCAATTTTGGGCTAAAAATTGGGTCTGTAAAAAATTAGGCCTGTAAAAAAATTGGGCATGTTTTAATGAAAGTCTTTCAAGTGCTTGAGCCCGAAATTCGGTTCAACCGAATTCATCGATTTACAAATACAAAATTCGGTTTCGGTTTGGGTTTTGGGCAAACCGAATGAAATCGGTTTGGGGCTCAAAACCGAACCGAACCGACATTGCCCACCCCTAGCAATTTTATTAGTAATTGCAAACATTAAAAAATGTTTAGTTTAATAAAAATTTATTAATATAAAATAAATGAATTTTTTTTCACAAGTAATATTAAACCCCTAACAAAAAAATATTTAAAATTAATATCTAAAATAATAACGATAGAATTCAATGAAATATATACCATTAGCCAACTCGTATAAAATTTGAGCCTCATATAAACTATTTTTTCTTTGAAATTGTATTATGATCATATTAGATTCGCAAATTTCAAATTTTTTTTAGCTTCACCTAGAACTTATCCTAATTATTTTGTGATTCTCAATTCTAGACAACCAGGCTTTATAGCCACTTTTTGGTCAGGTTTTAAGTTTTTTACATTTCTATCCCTTTTATAGATAACGTTTGTGATTGTATTTTAAAGAGAATGGGTAAAGGTGTAAAAATGCTCTAGCCTGGCCAAAAAATGGCTTTAAAGTCTGGCTGCCTAGACAAACTTTTTTGTGATATTAATTAGTTATATATTCTAGTTATTATGCTTGTTTGCTCTTTGCTAAGGTTATCAATAGTGACCTTATTTTGGCTTAAAATTGTATTTTTTATAGTTGAATTTTTTTTTATTAGTTACTAGCTTCGGTAAAAAAAAAAAATTGGCTTTACCATTGATAACTACTATTATCAACTAATAAGTATTTTCCATTTTGCCCCCCCTCGACTAAAATCCTGGGTCCGCCCCTGGTTGTTAGGTAAGTCGAGTTGGCCAATCAGTTGGCTCATTTTAATTTTATTTTGTGCTATAGTTTTGTTCACAAAGTTCTATACAGGTACATGCTAAGAATGAAGGTTGATATTGCACCGGTTGATGAGACATCAAACAATCATCAGATCACAGTCAAACATGTGGCACATATCAACTTTAATGAAAAATGGTCAGGACAGATTAGGCCCAAAATCATTTCTATTCAATCCCTAAGTTAGACGCCCAAATCTAGATTATGCAAGCCCACTGTGGTATGAATCTCGGAGTTTGGCCCAGGACAATAAGGCTCGAATACAGACCTCTGGATATAGCAAGCTCAAGGTCCATTTAGGCTACTCTTGGGTCAATCAAGCATTGCGTCCTAAAGAGAACCAAGTGCCAAAGAAAATCAATCATGGACGGTAAAGATCCTAAATGAGATATATATCCTCCCTCCATCATGCATTCAAAAAACGGATGAGAGAGGTATACACATGTAACCATAATTTTATCAGTCTATCTTTATCATTGTTCAAGTGTCTGACTTTACCATCACAGTGCCTTTGGCCGCCACCACGGTGGTCCCTGGCTCACCATTGTTCATCTTTGCAGGTCAAAATCAACAAGGACGGATTTGGACGCATCAATTTGGCGCCTTTGTGGGAAAAATAGTTTTCTTAAAACCAAAGCAAACTCTGTTAAACTGATAGAATTCTAAAACATGGTTACTAGCACCAGATCTCGAGTTAACAACAATAACGTCGAGCCTGCCAACAATCCAGCCGAAGGAGTCCCACCGTAGAACCGAAATGATCCAACTACAAAAGCAGCACAACTACAGGGCCCTACCCCTGAAGCGTTCGCAGTGGACCCTTGTAAGAGCAGATACCAATCCATATGACTCACCTCACTCGGGTGGTGGAGAGACTTGTCCAAGATCGATAACCGACATCAGAAAATAACAAAAGCCCAGACAGATATCTGGCCCAAGTGGGCAATAGGGAGCACGCTCATGAGAAATGATGCAGTCATTTTTCGCTCCCTACTTTGACCTTGACTTGCAAACCTGCTGACCTCCACAAGGAACGCACGTAAGCCACGAACCACCGTTGTGGTGGCCGATGGCACTCCGATGCTAAAGTTAGAGCAAGAGCTAAGGAAGTTGTAATGTTGTAAACAGGGAATTTGTAGCGTAGCTTAACTTACCAACCTCATATCTTATTTATAGTACAGGAGTCCTGGTTCGACCAAGTCATCGATGACGTAGTTTAGGGAAAAAGATCTTCATGGAGATCCTTCTCTAATTAGGAGTCATGTTGTGGAGGGAAATTTTCTTGTTAGCCATGTCCTAGATACGCGGGAGATAATTCACGTTCTGAGAGCAATCTATAGGTAGAAGTCTCCATATGTGATAATACTCTGGAAACTGATTCCTAGTTGGAAGCAAAAAGCTGTTATAATTGCCCGTCCGAAGCTGATCCTTGGGATACTTGCCTTAGCAGGGCTTACGGGTATTGAGGATAGTTGTGAGACACGTGGGCTTAGCAGGTTATGAGAATTCGAGTCCGTCTGGCGGACTGCATTGGGCGAACTTAAAATCGCTTGGGCCGGATCAGTGTTGGGATGACGCTAGGGCCTGTTATTCATTGAGATCATCATGACACGTGTACGACGCAGAGTTGGGACCGTTTTGATGTATCATCAGGTACTACCCCCGAGTTAGTGGGCCATCACATTGGTTCGCTAAGTCACCTCTTGAAAAGATATGTCGCTCATGATGATTGAGCCTGAATCGTTGCTTGAGTTGCACGCTTCATTAATTGAACGTGCATCGGTTCAGTGAAGAAGAGGCGGGAAACCAATCCCTATTTAGGTCATCCTTTGTGCGGAGACTAACTCTTCTATTTTACTTTTAGAGATTTTTTTCTGTTCATTTTCTTATTAAAAAGATTGTTCATCTTCTTCATGACTCACCAAAACCATCTTGATGACGCAACCTGGCCAAGGGCCTTGAGTTGTTCGAAGACAGATTACTTTCTGAATCTGGCCTTACTAAAATCTGGACGACATTCGGGGTCCCCGAGGATCTGCAACTGTCTAATCTGAAGGACGATCAAACGCCCATGTTTCTGCCGGAGGGATTTTTCTATTTGCACCATGTGATGCTCCAAACTGGAGTCCACTTACCTGTTTTTGTCATGATTTGGTACTTCTTAGATTTTCTTGGAATCCCTCCTGTCCAGTTGGTACCCAATGGGTATAAGACTGTTCTTCTTATTTTGATTAGAGCAAAGGAAGGTGGCGTTTGCGTGACTTCGCGGGTGATCCAGTTGTTGACTTCTTCTTGACTGAATGATCATGTCGTTTGTAAGATGATGTCATCGGCTTGCTTCAAGAACTTGTCGGATGATTTCAAGTCCTGGCAGAAGTACTGCTTCTTGGCTCGTGCAGACTCAAAGTATTTTCAATTCAAGGGTCGTTCTCTCGAACGAGAGTTCAAGCCACTTCGTAATTGTAGTTTTTATTTCCGATTCTGATACACTAATTGTATGCTAACTGTTGCATGTGTTTCTTTGCAAGGAGGTTTCCTACCACTCCTCTTACACCAGGGGAGCAAAACACTATCAAGAAAGAAATTTGTGAGTTGCCGAAGAGGAATGTTGAGGATGTCATATGCGTTACCAACTTTATTCGTAGTGGACTGTGAGGAAACTGGCATTAGGCCCCCACTCTTTACCAATCGTCGCGAGTTAAGTTTGAATGTGGGGCCCCTTCTAGGAAAAAAAATCCACTAGAGTAAAAGCTCCTTCTTTGTCTGACACGGAGGGTCTTTCTGAGACGCTCGCCTCTTTTGCGGGTTCGAAGGGGTCTCGGGTTCGAAGGGGCCTCTTTTGCGGTTTCCTCCAGTAAGTGAAGAGCGTGAAATTGATCGGCCTGCCAGGGTAGAGGCTGAAGTGTCTGGCTGGGAGAGGGACAACCTGCGATTAGTAGGGGTTGAAGATTCAGCGGATCTTAGTGTCGCGTAGGTAGAAGCTCTGGGAAAGAAGCTGATGTTGCTACTGTAACGGCTTCTACTGGTGTTGATCCATCCGGGACCATTTTTCTAGAGAGTCTTGGTGAGGATTTGCCAGAGGTTCTAGAATCCAATCGTCCTACTGGTGGGTTGTTCGATAGTGGTCGTGGCGCCATAGACCAAGTCTCTCATAGTCCACATTGTTCTCCGTCTCGCTCCAGGTCGTACCTCAAGGTCATGGAGAGTCCGTTGGACAACTTGTTTCATTTTCTTCCTCCGAATTCCGTTAAGCCGTCTCGCAACAAAGGGTCAGTTGTTGATGACAAAAGAAAGGCTACGAATGAGGGCTTGGGAGCAATAGCAACTACGAAGGGTGGTGCTGGTGTAAATCCTAATCCGGGAAAGCTTCATCCGGATGCGCGAATAAGTTTGTTTTCCCCGAACTTAGTGAAGATGGGCAATCAGGTCTGTCACCAGGAGGTTGATGTGGATTATGCTTCGAGGAAGCATATAAGCAGGCGTTACAGCTGGCTGATGGATCACTCTCCAAAACCCAATGAGGATACGCTAGAAGGGCGTATGGATAAGGGTTTGAAGTACCTTATGCTGGGAATGTCTCACTTGAGCTAGGTGGCCATTGCTGGGACGGAAGTCAAGGCGGCCCGTGAGAGGGTGTATACAATGGAGCGTGTCTTCTCGAACATGCAGATGTTGTATTTTGATGCGCTTTTCAAAATTGAGCTGCTGAGGAAACATCCTAAGAAGAGGAGGCTAGAACAGTCGGCCGTTGCTGCTGAGGCTCAGACGGTTCATCTGGATGCCCTTGAGTCTGACTTAGTAGAGGCGGTGTCCACGAGCGACAGATTCCAACAAGAGTTGGATTTGACCCCTCGTGATCTGGAGGTTGCGCATGAAGCTACAGCTGAGGCGCGTTCTGAACTGAAGTCCCTTGCTGATGTGCAAACCTTGAAGGAGGCTGATTGGGTTGTTCAGAAACAACAGCTGGAGTCCGATGTGGAATTTAACGCTTGAGTGGTGAGGAAGGCTAAGGACCAGCTTGAACTGGAGCAACATTAGCTTAGTGTTGTAAAGAGCAGTCTGATTACGAAGTAGTCTAATGTCAATTCGCTGACTGGCAAGCTGGAGCTATTGGAGCGTGAACTTGCTGAAGCGAAAGCGTGTGAGGAAGAGCTTCTCCAGGAGCAAGGCAAGTGTTGTACATTGTAGATTTGAGCTACTAACACTGATGAAGGAGGAACATCCTGAACGGGACCTCGATCATTATAAGAAGATGTCGTATATAGACTTATCAGTAGTTTTTGCGTCATCAGACGAAGAAAGCGGTCTGGATCTTGATGCTCAGACTGCGGCGCGTACGGACGCAACTCCTGCTCCCTACTCTGTTAAGCTTAGCTCTTCTGTTTTTGTACCTTCTCCTGATAAGGAATAAACTTTGTACATTTGTAACTATTAATGAAAACAAGTATATCTTGAGAATGTTCTGTATCTGTTTTGTGCTCGTTATCCCTATTGCATGTCTTCTGTTTCGCCTTGTCGTTTTACTTTGGCATATGCTGGTTGGGTCAATAGGAAGTCGAGTGGTCTGTCCGTTTGCGTTGCGAGTGACTCGGGGTCACTGTTGCTTAGTCATGTCCAATAGTGGGCGTTCTGCAGATGGTTCAGAAGCGGGATATACTGCCCAGCTTTGGTCCATTATTAAGGTGTGCCACCGGTGGCTCGTTTTGCCCACCTGACTGTCGATCGCGGTTGTTGGCATGAGTGGAGTTTGATAATCGAGTACATGCGTTGTCTCTGGCCTAGAGCGCTTATCCCGAGTCAGGTTTCGCAAGCTCGGGCTAATTTTCATGTAGCACTTGTTCGCGTGTTGGCGGGATGATTTATGGGTCGGCATGAGTGGTCTTTGCTGGTAATAGAATGTCAGCTTGTGTGAGTGTGAAGTCGTTGCTTGAGCTGTGATTTATCATTGTGATCGTTGTTACGAATGAGAGTGGTGGTCTCGTGGCGAGCCGTCTAGGGCTCCCACCTTCCAAACCATCTATGTCCGAGCAGGGTGGACTACAGGTTCGAGGAGCGAAGATTTGGCGATCATGGTCTATTAAAGAGCGATGATCTCGTGGCTAGCCATCGACATCGATTCGAGATTGACTAGTCTCCCACCTTTCAAACCAACTACACCTGCGTGTAACGTGCTACAAGTTTGAGACGATAGGGTTCAGCGACCATGCTAAAAAGCAGTGGTCCCCTGGCAAGTTGTTGAAATTAGTTCGGGACTGACTAGGCTCCCACCTTTCAAATCATCTACACCCGTGCGCATCGAGCTACAAATTTGGGTGTTTTCTACGACCATGGCCTGTAGAAGAGTAGTGGTCCCGTGGCAAGCCGTCGGAATCAGTTCAGATTTGACTAGGCGCCCACCTTCTACACCATTTACACCCGCTTAATGGGGGCTACAAATCTCAGGTTGGTAATTTCGCGACCATAGTCTGTCGAAGAGTAGTGGTCCCGTGGCGAGCCGTCGGAATCAGTTCGGGACTGACTAGGCTCCCACCTTCTAAGTCATCTACACCTACGCAGTGGGGGCTACAAATTCGGGGTTCGTAATTCGACGACCATAGTCTGTAGAAGAGCAGTGGTTCCGTGGCGAGCCATCGGAATTAGTTCGGGACTGACTAGGCTCCCACCTTCCAAACCATCTACACCAGCGCAGTGGAGGCTACAAGTCTAGGGTTGGTAATTCAGCGACCATAGTCTGTAGATGAGTAGTGGTCCCGTGACGACCCGTCTAAATTAGTTCGGGACTGACTAGGCTCCCACCCTTTAAACCATCTACACCCACGCAGTGAGGGCTACAAGTCCAGGGTTTGTAATTCGGCGACCATAGTCTGTAGAAAAGCAGTGGTCCCATGGAAAGCCATCGGAATCAGTTCGGGACTGACTAGGCTCTCACCTTTTAAACGATCTATACCCGCGCAGTGGGGGCTACAGGTCTGGGCTTTGATCAGAAGCCGTTGTTGCCAGTCATCACCATCTAGTCTTACCTAATCGGGTTCGGCAACCGTTGTTCGCGAAGGGGGCAACAGTTTCTGGCTCCTCGTGGTCACCAGGCATGACAACGCTGATTAGACTCCGACTTCCTAAACCGTCAGCATCCGCGTTGGGCGGACTAGGTGTCAGGATGAACCGGAAGCCGTCGTCATCAGTTAAGGCTGACTAAGCTTGCTCGGCTGGGTGGAGACTTCGCTAGCTGCGGGCGTGCGAGCCCATATTCACGAGAGGAGTGCGTTGTGCAGATGAGTTATGAAGAGACAAGATTACCTTGAATCACCTGGCAATATGTAGGTGTGATCTGTGTGTCAGAAATGACTAAGGTTTATAATGCTCGGGCGAGACATGTGGTAGCATATTGTTTATAATGCTAGGGTTTCTTGTACGCAATATGCTACGTGTACGGTGTAGATTGCGAGACAGTTGAGTATCGGTCACTCCCCCTCAATTAATGGGGTTGGGTGCAACCCCATTGATTGGAAAACGTGGACCTGCGCAGTTTCCTTGGGAACCATCATATCCTCGTTTGCCATACGGTATTCAATGCCGACAGTTAATGCTGAAACGCCCGTTTGATGAACCATTATGTCTATATAATGGTGTTTATTCATCGTTGTAGGCACTATCTTTTGCAGAGTGTATCTCCTGTAATGTTCTTACTTGAAGAAACTGCTTTGGATTTTCCAAAGGCTGAAGGGAGATCTCTATCGTTGGAGTCTTTGAATGTTTTAACATTTGCGCCGATGAGTCACGATGAGAATCGTTGTTATGTGTAGTCACCTGCTTTGGGTGAGCACCTAATTGTTTTGTTGAGATCTCGTACTTTCTTCTCATTCTGCGAAAAAGAAGTATGCACTCCCTCCCAAAGGACGAGTCTGTCGTTTATTCACCTACGTTTTGGTGTTACCTTGTGCCTCTATGCTTGCATGTATGTGGTTCCTACGGCTAGCTTATGGTTGATCGAAGTGTCGGCAGATGCGTCGTTGCATCCAAGGGTGGTATGTCTTGGTCACCCCGAGTATCGCGCCTGGGAAAAGTGTCCTCACTTAGCAACACTATAAAACCTTGACCGCTCCATCTCTTACGGCCATCTTCATCTGCCCTCTTCTACCTCATTCGGGAGGGCGGAAGCTGTTTGAGGAAGTCCACAACTCGTTGCAAGGTCTGTGCTGCGGTTGGTGGGTCACTTTCTGGGGGTGATTTGGTGGAGCAACCAGCTGCTCTGTACTCTCAGCTCCTTTTTCTCAATTTTGTCCTTGATCTTGGGACATGTTTCTCGGAGAAGTCATTGAGCGAAGTTTACTTGGGGTGCCTTTGTTCTTCTATGAAGTCGGACTATCTAAGCGAGTCATTACTTCATGTCGCATTGGATTTAGATGCTTGTAG
Organism: Berberis vulgaris; assembly: GCA_963556465.1. Lineage (NCBI taxonomy): Eukaryota > Viridiplantae > Streptophyta > Magnoliopsida > Ranunculales > Berberidaceae > Berberis > Berberis vulgaris. The sequence continues at coordinate 13,996,549 of OY747130.1, read as the reverse complement.
TATGTAGTCTTTTGTATCGCCTCAAGGTGTTTGTTATTACATCTTTTCAGTAATCAATAGAGTGTGTTTAGGGATGGCAACGGGGCGGATTTGAGCAAGCCCATCCCCGCCCCGCTGAGGATTTTGGGTCCCCGAAACCGCCTCGCATATCGGTTTATCATTTTTTTTAAACCATCCCCGCCCCGGACGGATAGGCGGATATCTGCCCCGCTCCATTTAACCCAAAAAAAAAAAAATAGATCTCAGATCTATAGAGATCTGAGATTGAAACTCGAAAAGAAAAAAAAAAAATATATATATATATATATATATATTGAGATGAAGATCTGAAACCCAACAAAATAAAAGATCTGAAGATGAAGATCTGAAACCTAAAAAAAAAAATAATCGAGATGAAGATTTGAAACCCAGAAAAAAAAAATCTGAAAATGATGAAGATCTGAAGAGATGAAGAAGAAGTTCTGAGATCAGATCTTCATCTTCCTCGTTATTTTTTTTCGTATCTAAATTTTCAATGAACTCTTCTTCCTTATTCTCCAAAAAGGTCTTCGAAAATGACGGCAACGGCAGCGCCCTTTGAGACGGCGACATAGCCACCACCTGGTTCTTCTTCTTGAACTCCACCGAATCTTCTCCTCATTTCAAAATCGTTCCATTTCTTCAGATTTACCAAAAAATGTGAGAGTCTGAGACTGAGACTCTCAGATTTCTTCGTTCCATTTCTTCAGATTTATCAAATCGTTCCACCGGATATCTCACTTGAGTTTGAGAGCTTGAGTCTCACTTGAGTCTTCTTCGAGTTTTTTTTTTCTCTTCTTCGAAAGTGAGTCTGAGAATGAGATATGTAACTGATCGAATGGGTAGGGTTGTTTTTCCTTTTTATAGGGCCAGGGGTATTTATGTAAATTTCATACTTAAACGGATATCCATGGGGCGGATATGGCCAAATCTGTATCCGCCCCGAATATTCGACAGATGTTGTTTGGATATCCGTATCTGCCCCGAAACCCGTTTAGCCATATCCAAATCCGCCCCATTCGGATTGGGTGGGGCGGATCCGCCCCACTGCCATCCCTAAGTGTGTTTGCGTAATTCTTTTTTATTTCTTGAATGATTGCAAATCACATAAGCTTCTAATAACTAAAACTCTATATTGACTATGGAAAGGAAAATAAACAACTGAAATGTACTAACTGTTGGTGGAGAGAAGTTGACCTGGCACTGAAGTGAATTCGCATGGCCCTTGTTGGATCGTTGATACTTTCATCGAACTGTCGAGCTTCGCTGATGTCAATGAGGCTACTGAAGAGTAAACCTTGCATGGGAGTTAATTTTCGCGCCGACGGAATATCGAGGGGTTGGATTCTCGTTTGCATTGACCTCTTCGCCTTGCCAGGTTGAAGGGTGGATTGCTCCTGTACTGCTTGATTGTCCCCTTTTTCTGAAATGAGCCACCGCTGTTGGGAACTCGTGCAAGTGGAGTGATGCATCTGCAGTCACTTCGTCTGGCTCTAGTTCGAATTGCACTGTGGGATCCAGTTGGATCTGGGAACATTCTTTTTGCTTCAGTGCAGCATAATGGCAGCCTCTTGCTGTAGGTTGATCCCCACGTATACTTCCTTCAGAGTGGTTAGCAGTGTACTTAATGCACTGGTAAAGGGTGGAGACTACTGCTTCCATCTGGTGGATCCACAGTCTTCCCAAGATAAGGTTGTAGGTAGATGGCGCGTCTACTACTGCTAACCTTATTTCCCAATCGAGAAGCATTTTTCTCCACTAAATCCGATCAATAGGTAGCTGAGGACGTCAGGTTTTCCTCCTTGAGGCCCATACCACGGAATGCGTGGTTGAACAGGTCGTTGAGCGAGCATCCCGTATCTACCAGAGCTCTCTTCACCTCCAACCTTGCAATGGAGACCTATATGACAATAACGTCATTGTGCGGCACTCAGACTCCTTTGAGATCCTTATCTGTAAAGGTTAAGGTGGGAATAGGGTTTTGCACCCTCGAGTAGTAAATGCGTATGTCCTCATCTGCGGGTTGTGTTCGCATCTTCAGTAGAGTCCGCTTGCGGGACCTGTTCGACTGGTCTTCATCCAGTCTGACTCCATGAAGGACATAGATTATGCCCGGAGTATCCTTCTCTATTTCCTTGACTAACTCCCCCTGGTCCTTGGGTCTTTTCAGTCGCTTCTTGGAGCCTAGGAATTCCTTTAGCTTGCCCCTACGGATCCAATACTCAATCTTGTACCTCATACTCTTGCAGTCATTGGTATCGTGACCACCCTCCTTGTGGTATGAGCAGTACTTGTTGTTAGGCTTGGAGGGGTCTCCACGCTGCTTCGGGTCTACTTTAGATATTTCCAGTTTTTCATGGAATTCAGGATGTTTGATAGGCTAGAATTGAGGGGGGTTATGGCTCTGGATCCAACATAGTTGGATAATTTCTCTAGCCTGGCCCGGCCAGAGTCTGACCTGTTGTCATTGCGCTTTCGCTTGTTCCTTTCTTCATCCTCACACCTCCTTCCTGTCTTTAGGAGCAGAGGGCTTCTTATCACCTTATGTTTCCCTCTTCACAGTTCTCAACTCTTCTACGATGATGTACCTCCGGGCGCTCTTGAGGAGCTCCGTCATATCCAAAGAGGGCTCCAAGGTGAGGCATTTATAAAGCTTGCCCTTCTTTAAGCCCACGGTGAAAGCCGTCACGGCAAGCATACCTCATTTTAACAGCCGGCACAGTAACAATGAAAATGGCTCCTTTAGTGAGATTATATGAGCAAATGCCTGAACCAAAATATGTCATTGCTATGGGAGCTTGTAGGCTGTGTCGTCGTTGCAACCGTCAATGAGTGTCAGCTTGTCGTTGAAGCGTGTGACATACTCTCTAAGTGTCTTATTGGATCTCTGCTTCAGAGAGGGTATGTCGTGTGGGCCCTTTCGGATGCGCTGGCTTCCGACAAACCGCTTCAGGAACTCTTTCGCCAACGTCTTGAATGAGTTGATTGACTTTGGCGAGAGGCTGTGGAACCATGCCAGTGCTAACTTCTTTAGGCTGGAAGGGAAAGTTCTTTACATCACCGACACGGATCCTTCTTTGAATGCCATTACATGCTGGTAATAGTGTAGGTGGTCTCATCGTAGAAGTCGAGCTTTGGAGGCGTGAACTTCTTTGGAAGGGCTTCGTTCATGATACGGTCCATGAATGGTGGAACATAGAGGCGGTAGAGCACGCCTGGGTCGTGCACCCTTCTGCGGAGGGGGTTTTGTTGGCCGCGCCGCCTTCTCTAGTCCAATGAGAACTAGCATAGGCTTGACTCTCATGTGCCTGCTCTTTGTCGTCTTCCAGAGATGAAGGTTTGTGTTGCTCCTAATCTCCATTAGCGGGTGGAGGGTTCTGTTGTACGATAACCTCTACCGCTTTGGCAATTTCTTGTATTTGAGACAACCTCAAATCTATCCTGGGGTCCGTTGTTGCTATTGTTAGAGCGGGGGTGTGAGTGCTGCCTGTGCGTACTGGCACCACCAAGAGCGGCAATACGATGCCAGTCTGAGCGTTTGACGTGTCCCCTTGTTCTCTATTGTTGCGTGATCTAGTGGTCACCATCTCTTTGTATTTTGAAGAGAGATGATGCTAGTGAAATGTTAGGAACTTTGTCATCCTCACGGACAGCGCCAAACTGATGCAGTAATTTTTCGCTCCTTGTTTTGAGCTTTACCTGCAAACCTGCTGACCTGCAGAAGGAATGCAGGTGAGCCACAGACCACCGCTGTGGTAGCCGATGACACTCCGATGCTAAAGTCAGACAGGGATCTGAGGAAGGTGTAATGATGTAAACTGGGAATTTGTAGCGTACCTTAGATTACCAACCTCGTGTGTTATTTATAGTACAGGAGTCCTGGTTCAACCAGGTCATCGATGGCGTAGTTTAGAGAATAAGATCATCGTGGATATCCTTCTCTATTTAGGAGTCGTGCTGTGGAGGAAAGTTTCCCTGTTAGCCATGTGCTTCTAGATACGTAGGAGATAGTTCTCGTTTTGAGAGTAGTTTATAGGTAGAAGTCTCCATATGTGATACATACCCTGAAATTTCTTTCCTAGTTGGAAGCAAAGAGTTGTTGTAATTTCTCGTCTGAAGATGATCCTCGATATACTTGCCTTAGCAGGGCTTACGGGTATTGAGGATAGCTGTGAGATACGTTGGCTTAGCAGGCTGTGAGAATTCTAGTTTATCTGGCGGACTGCATTGGGCGGGCTTAGAACTGCTTGGACTGGATCAGTGTTGGGCTAACGCTAGGGCCTGTTATTTCTCGAAATCATCATGACACGTGTACGGAGCAGAGTTGGGACCACTTTGGTGTATCATCAATAGCAATAACGTCTCCCTTGAGGACCGAAACGCTAACCATGATGGGAACCTAAGAGATGCAAAAGTCTGAGGAGACTATGTGATGAAGTCTAACAGGACTATCGTTAAGAATCCACTTCGCCTAGGGGCTATTAATCCGGACATCCCGTACAATCTCACAGTCCCTTCATTCTCTGAGCATATCATAAACACACCTCTACTAAAGAAGTTCAACCCCCCAAAGCTGAAGTTTTATGATGGAATTACGAATCCATCGGACTACCTGCGCCAATTCCACCACGTGATGGCGCTGAAGAAAAGTTCAAAAGTCGTATTGTGCCAGACCTTCCCTACTAGCCTAAAGAAGTTGTCTTGACCTGGTTCCACAATTTCTAGCCAAGGTGGATTCATTCCAGACTCTGGTAAAGACATTCATCACCTGATTCGTGGGGAGCCAGCGAATTAGAAATGGACCACATTACCTGATCAGCCTCAAGCAGAAACATGGAGAAACCCTCAAGGAGTATGTGACTTAGCTCAATGATGATCTGACCCTGATCGACAACTGCAATGAAGATACGTTTGTCATTGCCTTCACTTCCGGCCTCAGGAGATGCCAGTTCTATAACTTCCTCACTCTGAAGCCTCTAATAAACATTGCAAATCTGTTGAAAAATGCACAAAAATACATTACCCTAAAAGAGATGTTGGCAGACAGAAAAAGGGAAGAGAGCGTGGCTAAGCACTCCTCCAAGGCCAGGGACATGGACGAAGATAGATCCAAAATGAGACAGAGTGACAACAAGTCTGTTTCTGGTAGAGTAAAGCCAGACAAGGCTATAAATTCCAAATATCACTCCTACACTCCGCTCAATACCAGTCTGTTCGATATCCTCTCCACCATGAAAAATTAAGAGGATATCAAGTGGCCTTCAAATCTCAGGGGAGACCTTTCAAATGCGATAAGAAGTTCTTACCACAAATAAGTAGGCCATGACACCTAGGACTGTACAAGCCTCAGGAACGAGATTCAATATTGGGTCCGAAAAGGCAGGTTGAAAGAATCATTGGCTTCGGGGAGAGGCAACCCCAAGGAAAACAGATAGAGAAGTCCGGGCAGGAGGTCAAAGAGAGGATTCCAGACATTATATGCGTCCTGCATGGTGCAAACGAAGAAGGGGGACACTCCAAACGGTCGCTGAAGAGATCAGTCCAAGAATTGCAGATCAGATCCCATTACGAGGGTCGCCTTGTTCAGCATGTTCGAAAAGAAGTACCAGTTTCGAGCTTGACGTTCATGGAGCGATACATGCAAGGAGTCTGCTTTCCCCACAATGACGCACTGGTTATCTCGGTCGGGATAGCAAAATAGGACGTGAAGAGATCACTGGTGGCCACAGGCAGTTCGACCAATGTCTTGTTTCTAGACGCATTCCACAGAATGCAGTTTAAATAAGAAGATTTGACGCTTGCCAACCAAGCCATGATTGGCTTCAGTAAGGAGAGTTGCTACCCGTTCGAAACAATCAAGTTGCCAGTAGTAGCAGGGGAGCCGGACTTGCAAAAGATCCTACTGACAGAGTTCTCGGTCGTAGACGCCCATTCTGCGTACAATGTGACCATAGGAAGAACTTGACTCAAACAAATGGGAGCAATGGTCTCCACATAGCACCAATGTCTCAAGTACCCTGCGAATTGATGAAATAGGGACAATCAGAAAAGACCAGACTATCGCTCTGAAATGTCATTATGTTGCGGCTAATCAGCCAGACGAAGGGCCACCACTGTCCCAACAAAAGGACTCAGCTATGGAGGTTCCAAGTCCTGAATCTGGAAACTGGTCTCCACACTCGGGCGATGAAACTCCTCCCAGCCCAAGAGAAAGACCGAACGTGGGCGCTGGAAAAGGAGCTCGTCACTATCTAGTACATAAAACAACTTTTTCAATGACTTGTCTTAGATTCTACCTGGCTAGTCCGTAACAGTTTATTAATTTCAGTGGAGATGCCTTTAAAAAAAAAAAAATTCAGTGGAGATATGATGAAGGTGACCCTATGGGATGGAACAGACAGTTTCATTAAGATATAGCTAAATTCAAATCCAAACAAGTTGTAGCTATTGTAACTTCTACATTGAAAAAGGATGGCTAGGTACTTGATTCAACTTAGCAATCCGCTTCTGATTGGGGATGATAAGCTTCCTCGATCGAGAATCCTGCTTCTTCACTGCCTTGTGAAAGGAGATAGGTTGTTAGGCATTCCGTCAAGTCTTGGACTCGTTGCCTCTGAAGCTCCGTCTGAACCCAAGGCCAAAAATAAAAGAGAACAACTTTATTAAAAAAAAAAAAAATTCCTAGAGTATGTTGTTGCTAACTACTCTTAACAGACGAAATTAATCTCTCAATAACAAATGGAACTAAAATCTATTGCAATATGGACATTCCTGAGATGCATTACCTAAAATTCAGGTATGAGTCGATACTAACTTACCACGATGTCGTTCAAAACATTTTCTTAAGATTTTTATGTGTTTATTTTAGTTCCAAGGTTCAACCAATATTGAAGACACCTGGGAAAAAAAGTGACAACCAGTCAAAAAAAAAAATTTCTGGAAGAATTAGACTAATTGGTCAAAGAACTGGCAACAAATGTTTTTAACAGATTAAACACACTGAATCCACGAGTAAAAATTTACTCTACATGGAGAAATTACTAATGACTGCCTTTTACTTCAAGGTGGGTACAACATATAGATGTTTAATAGTGGTTAGCCGTATATCTGGGGATAAACAATACTACTTATCATGTCGAGCTTCAAGCTGTAAAAAAAAAACTCGTAACATGGGATGACAAATTATGGTGCGACTCCGACCATGTTGAAACTAAGTCACCGGTTGTTAGGTAAGTCGAGTTGGTTAATAAGTTGGATCATTTTATTTTTATTTTGTGCTACAGTAGTTTTTTCACAAAGTTATTTACAGGTACATGTTAAGGATATGAGGTTGAATAGTGCACCAGTGCAATTGTGGCTTTCAATCAGGAGGCAGAGAAATTGACTCGAAGGCCTGCAATCGACTTATATAAATCAAAGCTACGTTTCTTTTCTCTATATTTACTATAGCGCGTACAAAGTTTGAATATTTACATCATGAGCTTATGCACATAATAAGCAATAGAACATGTTGGAGATTACATGCTTTAAAGAATTAAAGCACACCATGTCAATTTGAATGTCATATGCACGTATATAAGAGGTTACACCCCATGTTACTGTTGCAGGCCTTGCGGCTTCCTACTTACAAACCAAATTAATATTTAAAAAAAAATCATTCTATCAATTTCCTTCTATTTTTATTTATTTATTTATTAATTGTTATTGCACTAAAATCTTCTCTTTTAACTTGTATTATTTCTTTAAATTATGTGGAAAAAAATGTTTGTTTTGTTTTTCATGGGATTCTCTTTTGGTTCCTATTCACTTGCAAGATAGACCGTGAGAAATATCAAGCACATTTGAAAGGGCTTCTTACGATAAGTATTAACTTATACAATTTTCAAATAAAAATCACTGATTATAATTTGACTAATCCAGATTCAAGTAGTTATACCGTAACAAGGATAATCAAAGAGGTAATCATGAAATTTCAATTATTAGATTGAGTGTTCACAATACAAATCAATATACTAATATCATGGTTGAAATGTATTACTGGAAAATACTGCAGCAATAAAATGAACATGTATCACACGAAACTGTCTTGGTTGAACCTCCAAATAAGAGTTGGCAAGGAACAAGTACTTATTAAAATTTATAAAAAGTTCACTTTCAAAGTGCTAAAGGTTTTGAATATAAGCTTTATTTATTTACTTAGTTTCCAGGAAGAAAGGAAGGTGAGAAAGTAGATTACAAACTTTTTTATCCGCTAATTTACGAGTGTTGCAGGACATGTTTAAACTATGCAAATGTTATTTAGATGCATTGGACGATGCTCTACCATAATTATTTCCTTTTTGGTACTTGGAAAAGAACCGCATTTATGCAATGCGTGTTTGACATGGAATTATTTACGTCGGGCCCAAGTTGGGAGGTTGGGGCAAGTGGATCTAGTGGATTGGGTTTCCCTACGGAGCAATGCTAGAGAGCACTGGTATATCACCTGGAGTTTAGCCTGGATGGTGCAAAGCACGTGCACCCCGCGAGGTGCCAGTCACGTGCACATCAAAAGGGCCAAAAAAAAAAAAAAAAAAACCAAATCGACAGAGAAAGAAAAACGGGACGAACAACCTTCTTCAACGAAACCCTAGATCTGTTAGATCTGTTTCTGTACTCAATCCAATCCAATCGAAGAAGAACACAACACAAAGGTATTTTTCTCCCTTTCTTTCTCTCCGTCGAAAGCAAATTCAATCCATATCCATCTTCCAAATCCATCTTCCAAAGACGGATTTGATTGTATCGAGAGTTGGAGATAACCAAACCAAACCAATCCACATATGGATACGACACACATCCTATTAGAGTTTGATTGTATCGTTCATCTTTTTTTTCAGAAAAAAACCAATTCCTTCATAGTGAAAACGTTGTATTTCAAGTGCACCATAGGTTACATTTGACATTTTTACTAACTGTATTCAAACTCAGAATTTGTAAGCATAATTGACTTATGTTTCACATGATCAATTCATGGATTGAGGAATCAATGTTTGGTTATTTTAGGCTAGCTTTATTTTAGGCTAGCTTTATTTGAGGAATCAATGATCAAACTCAATTCACGTATGTTTGGAAATTTGTGATTGTTAGCCTAGCTTTATTTTAGGCTTTCCTGGGTGTTGTATGATTAGCAATTGAATTGTTAGCCTATATATATATGATTGTTAACTTCAGTATAATATAGCCTTAAACTTAAACCCTTTTGGTTGAATGATTGTTAGCACAACATATAGTATTAGCAAGCATGTGGTAATTATTTTGCTAGTTTGTAATTATTTTGACACGCTTTGAGTTGCATTGATTCGAATACTTTCCTTACTGAATGATCTGTGATTGAATTCTAGAGTTGTGTTAGGTCATATAGTTTCTTAATGGGGTTTTGCTTGTGTTAAATTTTTCATATTTTCAGGGATGGATACATTAGAAAATAATGAATGTAAGGAAAATGAAGAATTTTTAGATGAGATAAAAGAGCCTTGCATAGGGATGGAATTTAACAATATTGAAGAGTTTCAGTCGTATTATCATGATTATGGTAATAAAAAGGGATTTTCAGTGAGAGTAAGGGCGACTGAAAAAGATGAGGATGGAAATTCTAGATATGTTATTCTTGCATGTGGTCGGACTAGGAATTCAAAAAGTAAAGCAGAAAGTGTTATAAAATTGCGTCCCATTGGTAGATGTGGTTGTAAGGCTAAGATTAGAGGTCATATACGCCCTGATGGAACAGTGAAAATGACAACAGTAGCAGATGATCACAATCATGATTTGAGCCCTGGAAAATCGAGATATTATCACAAAAATCGAGTTATGAGCCAATATGTGAAGAAGAGGCTTGAATATAATGATAGGGTGGGCATTAGGCCAAATAAGTTTTACTTCGTGTGTGGTTGAAGCTGGTGGGAATGATAATATGACATTTTCCCAAAAAGATTGTTACAACTATCTGCATAAAATAAGGCAGTTGAGACTTGGTGAGGGGGATGCGTCGGCACTTCATAACTACTTTCAAAATATGCAAGCTAACAATGCTGAATTTTTCTATTTGATGGATTTGGATGAAACAGGGAGGTTAAGAAATGTATTTTGGGCTGACGCATGGAGTAGAGCAGCTTACAAGGAGTTTGGTGATGCCATTACTTTTGACACTACGTACTTAACTAATAAGTACGAAATGCCATTTGCTCCTTTTGTTGGGGTGAATCATCATGGTCAGTCAATACTTATTGGATGTGGATTGATCTGTAGTGAGACAGTAGAAGAGTTTGTTTGGATTTTCAAATCTTGGCTCGTGTGTATGAATGATCGTGCTCCAGATGCTATAATCACTGATCAGGACAGAGCAATGAAGAGAGCCATCGAAATTGTGTTTCCCAACACACGCCATAGATGGTGCTATGGCATATTATGAAAAAGTTGCCTGAAAAACTGTCGGGTTGCAATCAATATGAGGCTATAAAGTTTGCAATGCAACGAGCAGTTTATGATTCTCTATCTCATGAAGAGTTTGAAGAATATTGGTATGGGTTCATTGAGAAATTTAACCTTCAAAATAATGATTGGTTGAGTGGATTATACAATGAAAGAATTCGTTGGGTACCAACATTTCAGAGGAATACTTTTTGGGCAGGGATGTCTTCAACACAAAGGAGTGAAAGTATGAATGCTTTCTTCGATGGTTATGTAAATTCAAAGACCACACTAAAGCAATTTGTAGAACAATATGAGAATGCACTACGAAGTAAGGTTCAAAAAGAAGTTGATGAAGACTTTAGATCCTTTAACCGTTGGCTTCCTTGCATTACTCCTTACGAATTTGAGAAAAAATTTCAAGCTGCCTACACCACAAATAAATTTAAGGAGTTTCAAACAGAGATTGCAGGAAGATTATGTTGTGCAGTTAATCATGTCAACTAGTTGGATGGCGTTCAGGTTTATTATGTTTCGGAAGACAGGTTGATAGGAAGCGCATACAGATCAATCAATTTTAAAGTTTATTTTAATGATGACGACTTCAATATTAAGTGCAATTGTCAGTTGTTTGAGTTTAGGGGGATCTTATGCAAACATATTTTATCGGTATTGTCTCAAAAGAGGATTAATGTTTTACCAGAAAAATTTATTCTTCGAAAGTGGAGGAAAGATGTTAAGAGGTGTCATAAGAAGGTTAAAATTGTATATTCAGATTGGGCAATGAAGCCTGAAAATGAACGGTTTGATGAGATGTGCAGTCTCTTTTATGAAATGACTGACATAGCTTCCGAGGATCAAAAGGAGACAAACAATGTTAAACATTGGATACAAATGAAGCTTGGTGAACTAAAGATATCAAAAGGTGATGGCGATGTCAATGTTGAGCCAGAGGGGTTGTTGGAAGTTGGCTCTAAAAGTAGTGCTGAAATTCATAGTCCATTGCCTGTTCGTTGCAAAGGACGACGTTCTACTTCGAGGATGCAATCTACAATGGAAAAAACCTGTAAAAAGAAGAAGAAGAAGAAGAAAGAAACACAAAAAGAGAATAATTTGGTAGGTTTACTTGTTTGTTTTACTTCAATGAATATATATATTTTTTCAATTCAAGAAAGTATATTTTTAATTTGACATGTCATTTGTAGGGTTTTACCCAAGTTGGATTTGAAAGTTCACAATTTATGACACATCTTTTAGCTACGCAGGTTTGTCTTTAGTACAAAGATTATTCACTTTTGATTTGCCCCGCTATGATTGTTCACTATGATTAACGTGTTTGTCGTTTTCAAGGATGAAAGTATGGGGTCATATTATTCACAACCTAGTGGACTTGGTCAGGTTTACTCACTTATAACACAGGTATATAATTTACCTGCTTATGATCATTTTAACAACCACATAAAGATTGTAAGCCTTAATCATTTATTTTTGCAGCGACCAACTTCTAGCAACGACATGGAGTTGTACAGAGATTGTATATGAATTCTCCACCCTGAAAGAGATCATTCAAACATAGTGTCAGAGAAATCGAAGCGTTGAGGATCCAGTTCATGCAGTTTCATGGTTGCAATTCATGAGTTTCAAGTAATTTTCAGTGTTTCAGTGTGTAATTTCGGGTTTTCAGGGTGTAATTTCAGTTTTTCAGGGTGTAAACTCGTAGAATTTGGTATGTAATTTCCAGTGTTTTTCAATTTTTCCAGTGTAAACTCTTAGAAAGCATTTTCATCAATTTTCAGAAATTGACTGTCAGAAATTTACAGGAATTTACTGTCAGAAATTTATCAGTGTTCATGCTAATTTATCAGGAATTTACTGTCAGTGTTCATGCTAATTTTCAGGCATTTTCATCAGTGTTTCAGTGAAATTTACATGATCATTTCAGTGTTTCAGAAATTTTTCGAGAAAATTTTCCAGTATCTTCAGTGTTTCTGTTTTTTCAAAAGTATCTTCATCTATTTCAGAAATTTTTCAAGTGTTCATGCTAATCTTCATCTGTTTTTTCAGAAATTTTCAGTCCAGTATCTCTGTTTTTTCAGTGCTTGTGAACAAAAGTATCTCTGTTTTTTCAAAAGTATCTTCATCTGTTTTTTCAGAAATTTTTCCAGTGTTCATGCTAATCTTCATCTGTTTTTTCAGAAATTTTCAGTCCAGTATCTCTGTTTTTTCATCTGTTTTTTCAGTGCTTGTGAACAAAAGTTTGTGAGCAAAAACAGTTTCAGTCCAGTATCTATGTGAGCAAAAAAAACACAAAAGTATCTCTGTTTTTTCAGTGCTATAGCAACAAAATATAACAAAACTCATAAAAAAACACACCATAGCAACACACCATAGAAATAACAAAACAGAAAACAGATACCATCCAAGATCTTAAAATTCATTTATCATCCAAAACAGATTCATTTACATCTCACATACCATCCAAGATCTTAAAAAACAAAAGTACAAGAATCAATAAAACTACCACTAATATACTGTTGATTAGGTCCTTAGTAAAAGCCCAAGTATCGTTGACTTGATTTTCATGAGCTTGATTGCCACGACCCTCAGGAGCATTATTGGATTGGTCCACCACCTCTTCAGTGTCGTTTGTTCTTGACTCCCTTGTTCTTGTTCTTGATTGGTGCTCTCTTCTCGACTCTTGTTCTCTTTCTCTTCTCGCCTCCTGCTCCCTCCACATTTCATAATCTTCAACCGCTTCTTCAATTGAATTGAAACCCTTGTAGACAGCATCCGTGTACCCGTTTACTTGTAGTGCGCAACTTGACCAAGTAACATAAATTTCAGGAATATGCCCACGATAAACAACATAAGCTTCGTATGCCATTCCTGCGTTGGCAAAGCAACAAATGTTAGTCGTATGATAATTGTTAAAAGCTTATGGATGCAACACAAGTGTAGGTTCTAAACCAATCTAATGCACAAAAAATTTTGACATGAAATAAAACTACGAATCAAACACACTAATTGCTCCATCCTAACATGTTATTCCCAAACACTGAAACTGTAATAAAAAAAACTCACTTAACTATGGAAAACTCACTGAAACTGTGGAAAAAACACTTGCAGAAAACCACTAATTGCTGTAATCAAACACTAATTGTTCCATCCTAAGCATAAAACCAAACACTGAAACTGTAATCAAACACTAATTGCTCCATCCTAAGCATAAAACCATACATGAGTTTCTTCTATTGATCAGTCAACAACTACAACATTGCTCAAGTAATCAAAAAATTTGCCATAAGGTTGCAATTGCAGAAAAGTTATGAACACATTGCTATATGAGGTTGCAATTGCTATATGAGGTTGCTATATGAGGTTACAATTGTAGAAAAATTTGCCATAAGGTTGCAATTGCAAAAAAGTTCTGAACACATTGCTATATGAGGTTGCAATTGCTATATGAGGTTACAATTGCAGAAATAGCAATGTGTTCAAAAAATACCTCTTAAAAAAACTTAGAAAACAAGGGCTAACAACAGAAAAGGAGCTTGGTTGATACCTAAACATACTTCAATTCACTTAACAATCCCAAAGATAGAAAACTCAGAAACTAAACAAAACCCAAATTCCAAAATCAAAACTTTTTTCATTATACCTCGCTTGCGATAGAACTTGGAAGCAGCAGGCAGAGACTCCTCACGAAGATTTCTAACCCAAAGAGCCAACCTTTGAATAGTCGACGAAAAGTAACCCTCTGAAATGATCCCCAGTCGATTTCGATGCCAATGCTTATCAACTGCCACACGAAGCCGATCTCGAAGTCGCAGCTGAAGAATGGATCTAGGGTTTTGTGAGTGATTTGCGCCCGGAACTTATACTTCCACAAATCCCCTGTGTCTATCCACTTATACGAATCAAACACAAATTTGTGAGTGATTTGCGAGCAACTTTGATTCGAGAATGGATCTAGGGTTTTGAATGAGGGATTCTAGGGTTTTGGAATGAGGGATCTAGGGTTTTGAATGAGGGATTCTAGCAACTGAGGGAGGGATCTGGGGTTTCTAGCAGATCTTCTTCGAGAGTGGATCTAGGGTTTTTCATTTGCAAATGAGGGAGTGGATCTAGGGTTTTTCATTTTCTTCGAGAGTGGATCTCATTTTTTTTTTTTGCCAACTTTTAAGCTCACGTGACTTGCATGCGCGGGGGGTGCACGTGCTTGGCACCATCCAGGCGAATCTCCAGTGCCTTTTAGAATTTTCGTTCCCTACGTTTGCGTGTTGTACAGTAATTGCAAAAGTACGAATCTCATAAGTGAAGAAGAAATCACCACTAAATTCGAATCCCCTCACCCGACTACAACAAGAAGAACACATCGTTTCATACTCAAAGGCAAGGAATTAGTATACGCTAATTTTCTTCCAAAATTTTATTTTTTGAATTACGAAAAGAAAAAGGGCGAAATACAAATTCACAATTTTTCGATGGTTTTTTTCTTGTAAATTTCATTTCTCCGAAACCAAAAAAACCATCAACCAATTTTCCATTTTTTTGATGCAATGCGTCTTCCTCCTTCCTATTCAATCGATCATGCATCTTCCTCATCTATTCAAGATCTCTGCTCAATCGACGGTGCATCTTCCTCTTCACAAAGCTCTTCTTCTCTCTTCACCCATTTCATTTCAAGAATAGAGTGAACCTACTCCGTTCTACCGTTGTTTATTCAAGAAAGTGAATCAGAGAACCCTATTTGGTTCCTTTGCTCACTAACCCCTTTACCTCACTACTCTTTCTTCAATATTCTCTTTGATTTGATTGATTCAATGTATGCCAACACATTTTTATGTTTCAATTGAATGGAAATCGCGATTGACAAAAGGATTCTTCATGATAGATTTTATACATTATTGTTTTGAGTGTAGTAGAAAGTACTTGACATGGACATAAACCAAGTGAAAGTGGGAAGCTTCCAAGTATTCCGTGGTTCTCTTCCCAAGATCAGTACCAGTGCACATTGTTTCAACAAAAAATCTAACTGTCGAGGAAAATGGCGAGGAAAACAGCGAGGAAGGGGGGGCCGTCTATCCCCCGGATGCGTGTCCATCCCCTTCGAGATGCGTGCAATTACTTTACTTGCACGCATCCCGGGGGTGATGGACGCCCCCTCCCCCTCGTTGTTTTCCTCGCCATTTCCCTCGACAGTTAGACGTGTTCTTGTTTCAATTCTCTTATGCAGCGAGGTAGGAGCGCGAGGGAGCCTCCCTCGCACGTGTTTTATAAAGACAAAAAAGAAGTAAAAAAAGGGAGAGCACTTTCTCTCACGGCGTTCTCTCTCACACACCGTTACTTCATCTCTTCCCCCAAAAAGAAGAAAAAGCAGCAAAATGAGGGTTTCTCCCATTTGGATCGAAAAGAAGAAAACCCTCCCAAAAAAGAAAACCACTGAAGCCCCACGCTCCTCTTCCCCTTTCTCAGATCGAAGATGAAGAAGAATCCCTCTCAAAGAAGCAAAAGCAACAAAAGGTGTTGATTCTCTATTTTGGATCAAGAAGAAGAAGAAAAACCTCTCAAAGAAGAAAACCATTGAAGCCCTCCCTTTCTTCCCCTTTCTCAGTCGAAGAAGAAGAAACCCAACCCATCTCAGATCGAAGACGGAGAAACCCACCCCATCTCATTTTCAACTCAGATCGAAGACAAAGAAAACCACTGAAGAAACCCACCCCATCTAAGATCGAAGATGAAGAAAACCACTGAAGCCCTCCCGAACCTTTTCGATCTCTCATTTTCAACTCAGATCGGAAGGGGCTTTCTCATCTCAGATCCAAAACGAACACGCCTTATCGAGGAGCATCACCTTTCCGATTTATAATGGAGCATCACCATTTCATCTTAATCGAAGCAGTGTTTCTCAGATCGAAACTCCCCTTTCATCTCAGATCGAAGACGAAACAGTGCTTTCAGTCCAAAATTTCATCCCATTTCATCTCAGTCGAAGATCTCACAGCTTCATTTCCGCTCCAAAATTTCATCCCATTTCATCTCAGTCAAAGGTAACTCAACTGTATCGAAAATCCCCTTCTCATCTTCACACACACACAAAAGTTCTTTCTTTAATTTAATCTGGGGTGTTGACTATGAAGTGTCGATTGATTATGCAGTATACGGTTTATGTGATATTGTTTTATATGAGGATTTGGATTGGGTATCTAGGATCTGAATGCAGTATTATGTGTTGTGATGAAATAATGGGGTTTGTGTGAAAGTGTCGATTTAATTTACTCCCAAATAATGGGGTTTGTGTGAAATTGTCCTTAATTAATGAGTGAATGCTAACCTTAAACAAGGAGGACAATCAAAACCAGAAAAGGAACTATGTATTTTCTTTATCTTATCTTTCAAATGGTAAATGAGTTTATATAAAATTATTCAATCTGATGTTATTTTTTGGTCAATGCAGTAATGGCATACAAAGCCTATGTTGTCTATCATGGTCGTGTACCTGGAGTTTATATGACTTGGTCAGGTTGTCTATTATAAGTAGACGGGTACAAGGGGAGCATGTACAAGGGTTTCTCATCAGCTGAAGAAGCTTATGAAAATTACAGCCTGTGGGTGCGATCAGAAGAAGTGATAATAGAGCACGAGGCGAGAATAAAACACCAGTCAAGAAGAAACGACAATGAAGATGTGAAACCCAACCAACCAAACAATGCTCCTGAGGGTCGTGGCGATGAAACTCATCATCAAAGTGATGAAACCCAAATCAACGATCCTTGGGCTTTTACAAGGGACTTGATCAACAATATATTAGTGGTAATTATATTGATTCTTGTACTTATCTTTTTTAAGCTTTTGAGTGATATGTGAGATTTAATTTTGTTTTATAATGTACTTGTGAAGAGAATTTGAGGAAATTAATTATGTTCAGAGATGTGTATTGGTAGTGATGTTATGGTTATTGTGTATGGTTTTTTGACTTGTTGTCTCAAATAACTTTGTGTGTGATTTCAATGTGATATAGAATTGCCTTGTTGACTCAAATAAATTTCTGTACCACAAACCCTTGTTATAACTAATGTTATCCCAGCTGATAAAGAACCATTATTCTCCCTTGCTTCTTATTTTCGGGCTTTGTATCAAATTTGAGCACGTAGTAGTAAAATTCTCCATGTATGTCGCATGTACTTTAGTAGTAGATCAATTTCAGGTCTTGTCACAAGTTTGAGCATGTTTTAGTAAAAATATCCATGTATGTTGTATTGCATATACTTCATGCCGTATTTAGGGTTCCTTAAAATGTATATTGAGAATGTGTATGTACATGTATCTCAGGAACTTCATTCGATGTACTGATATCCAGAGCAGGAGCATTCCATTGCAGGAGTCTTGATATGTATGTCAAAGATTATAGACCATGATGAAACACACTAGCCAAACTCAAAAAGTAACCATTGTTGCTTAGTGCATAAGCTAATGGTTTCTTTTTATCTTGAAGATGATCTTTCCATGTTTCATTATCCTAAACTGAAAACTTTTCCAACAATGCCTGTTGATTTCTTCCACCTCAGGCTAAAAAGCCATGATACCAAAAGCACCTTCAGGCTTACACTTTACAAATCTAGCATTGTCTTTTTCAAGGTGGTCTTATCATGTTGTTTCATAAGAATTCAACCTATGCATTCATATCTGGTTGGGGATTTGGGTTTGCTTGCACTGTGGGAAAAGTGGTTAAAATCTAAAGAAAATTTCATTTACAGAATTTTATTCAGGAAAGTTTTGTTTAGTTTTCACATCAACTGAGAAAAAAATAAAGTTTGGATTGGCTTGTGTTGGAAAAATATGCTGTAAATTCGAATTAAAAAGAAAGAACGATGGTACCAATTTTGCTTGGGTTGAGTCGCGGACTAGGTCGCTCTCTTTAAGACGTTTCGCGACTCTGCCCAAAATTGTGCAAGTAGTTTCGTAGCCCCGCCGTCCCCAGGATAAAACAGCTCAGAATCTTCTCTGTCTCGTTCACAAATTGCACAATAAATGAACGGTATACAAATCACCCTTAATCTCCTTATTTGCTCGGAATCACCAGGAAATAAATCAGCAACAAACAAGAAGCATAAACAGAGACTCTGATTTCAAAAACAACTGTAAGCAAGAACCATAAACTCGAAGACTCTTTGCAAGGAGCAGAAACTCGAAGTTTGCAAGAAGCAGAAAATCGAAAATTGTTTGCTCTAAAGAACTCTGTGTTTCTCTTTTGTTTTTGTGTATTTAAAAAACTCAATATCGAATGGTATTTATAGAGCGAAAATTGTACATTCGAAATCGAAATACAGGCTATGTTCATTGGCAGGATCAAGTCGTGGAGAAGAACTGGCGGCGGGATTTATGCCAGAAATCACGGGGCCAAAACGTGTTTTAGAGAGACCGTTTAGACTCAGTCCTCTTTAGAAATTTATTTTTCGTTTAAATAAATGTTTTGCTCTCTAAATGACCCGACCCGACCGGACGGACGGCGGCGGCAGGCGCGAGAGTCTATCTCTCCCCTCCTCATAAAAGAGTGGTATCCCCAAGGAGTCCAAACCCAAGTCCTAACTATCTCCTTATATACTCTACCACAAAGAGATATATAATAGATATGGGACTATAAAATAGAGAGTGATTCAAAGATCAAAATGGGAGAGAGAGGTCCAGGGTTCAAAACCAGGTAAACACACATTTGTTTTTATTTTTAAAAAACCAAATTTACAACAATCCCCCACTTGGATTTTTATAAACAATTTTCATCGAGCAATCTACAAAATATAAGATTGTGCATAAGCAAAAGTGTCTTTCGACTTGAACTCTTGCGTAGTGTTCATGCTTTAGAATATACTAGAGTAACTCGTAGTTTTGAACTCTATCTCTAACAGACATTACACGCACAACCTTACCAGGGTGAAGTCAAAAAAGCCCGTGCTTTACGGCCATGCACGTATATCCCAGTGTAGTGAAGGCTCTAGGAATTTTGCCCACAAATTCCATAGGAAGCGGCCAAACTTCCACAATCACTTAGGTGAGTCTATCAAGAGTACTCCTGTAGCTAGGTACTCCACTCCACATAGAGTATAGACCTCATTAAGAGTTTTTAAACTCATCCTATTATCGCTTCAGGAATTCATGCTGTAGTCTAGGAATGAGATTGTTATTTTGTCAGCATGATTCACATCATATCATTCACGACTTGTTATTACCCATTGAACCTATTTCTTAGGATCTCCAGTCTATAGGTTGGGTTACCATCGTGAATAACTCATCAAACTAGGGGCATTAGTCCCATTCCTTTCGAGGTTTTGAAAACCTTCTCTCTGGCTAATCCTTTCGTCAAAGGATCAACCAAGTTCTCATCAGTTCGTACATGATCCACTCTCACAGACCAGTAGATAGAAACTTTCTAACTGTGCTGTGCTTACGACGTATTTGTCGTTTCTTGCCGTTATAATAACGGTTCTGTATTTTTGCAATAGCCGCGGTACTATCGCAATGGATCAAGACAGCTGGAATCGGTCTTTCCCATAAAGGGATCTCTACTAGCAGGTTTCTCAACCAACCTGCTTCTTCACTAGCCGTGGCTAGTGCTATAATCTCTGACTCCATCGTGGACTGTGCCAAAATGGTCTGTTTCTTTGATTTCCAAGAAACAGCTCCACCAGCTATATTGAAAATATAGCCACTGGTGGCTTTGGAGTCATCTGAAAGGGTGTTCCAATCAGCATCGCTATATCCTTCAAGGACAGCGGGAAACTTCTGATAATGTAATCCGAGGTTCTTAGTCCTCTTCAGGTACCTCATGACCCGTTCAATTGCATGCCAATGCTCAATACTAGGTCTACTTGTAAATCTGCATAGTAATCCAACAGCGTAAGCTATGTCGGGTCTAGTGCAATCGGTAGCATATCTAAGACTACCAATGATGCTCGCATACTCAGATTGTCTAACACTGTCACCGGTGTTCTTGAACAACTTTACACTAGAGTCATAAGGAGTACATGCAGGTTTACAGTCAGAGTAATTATATTTATTTAGGATCTTCTCGATATAGTGTGATTGATCCAAAGAAATTCCCTTTTCAGACCTAGTAATCTTTATACCAAGGATTACACTTGCTTCTCCAAGGTCTTTCATATCAAAGTTTGCACACAATAAAGCTTTAACTTTATTCACGGCATGGATATTAGAGCCAAAGATAAGCAAGTCATCCACATATAGACATATGATAGTGCAAATGCCATTTTCATCTTTATAGTAAATGCATTTGTCACTTTCGTTTACTTTAAAGTCATGTGCGATGACAAGGTTATCAAATTTTTCATGCCATTGTTTTGGAGCTTGTTTCAAACCATACAGTGATTTATCTAGTTTGCAAACTTTGTGTTCTTGTCCTGGAATAACAAAACCTTCAGGTTGGTCCATATAAATTTCTTCTTCCAAATCGCCATTAAGAAACGCAGTCTTAACGTCCATTTGGTGCAAAACTAGGTTATGTATTGCAGCAAGAGAAATTAACACTCGAATAGATGTAATTCTGGTTACAGGAGAATATGTGTCAAAGAAATCAACATTTTCTCTCTGTCTATACCCTTTGGCTACGAGACGAGCCTTGAACTTGTCAACATTACCATCGGGTTTCAATTTCTTCTTAAATACCCATTTACATCCTATTGTCTTACAACCTGGTGGCAAATCGACTAAGTGCCAGGTTCTGTTAGACTCAAGAGAGTACATTTCATCATCAATAGCCTCTTCCCAAAAATTGGCATCTATAGAGGATAGGGCCTCTTGAAAACTAAGGGGATCCTCTTCGACTGAAAAGACATAGTAATCGGGGCCAAAGTTTTTAGAAGTTCGTTTCCGTTTACTTCTTCTTGGCTCAGATTCTGTGGCTTTATCAGTTTCATCTACCCTGATCAAGGGTACGTTGTTTGAAGATGTACCCCCACTATTCCTCGAAATAAAAGGAAATTTATCTTCATAAAAGTCAACGTCGTTTGATTCTATAATAACTTGATCTTTAAGATTATAGAATCTATAAGCTTTGCTATTCATGGCATATCCTATGAATGCACATTCATATGCCCTACTAGCAAGCTTGTTCCTTTTAGGATCAGGAATTCTAACATAAGCTAAACAACCCCAAGTTTTCAAATAAGACAAGTTTGGTTGTCTATTTTTCAGAATCTCATATGGGGATATTTTACTTTTCGATTTGGGAACTCTATTTAGCACATAACAGACTGTCAAGATGATTTCTCCCCACCAGTGCGATGCAGCACCGGAGTTAAGCATTATGGCAACTACTAACTCGGTAAGAGTTCTATTTTTCCTTTCAGCTTTGCCATTCATCTCAGGAGAATATGGTGCAGTTGTTTCATGAATAATTCCTTGAGAATTATAGAACTCTATGAAAGTACTGCTATCATATTCAGTGCCTCTATCACTCCTAAGTCTCTTAATCTTTCTATTATATTGATTTTCAACTTCAGTCAAAAATAATTTAAACATGTCAAAGGCATCACTTTTATTTTTCATTAAGTAAACAAAAGTATAATCAGAACAGTCATCAATAAACGTAATAAAATAACGTTTTCCATTTCTAGTCAAGTTACCATCGAGTTCACATATATCTGAGTGTATCAAATCTAAAGGTTCAGATTCTCTAACTACAGATTTATGTGGTGTTTTGGTTATCTTTGCTTGACTACAATAGTTGCACTTTTCAAAGTCATTTAAGGACAATTTTGGAATTAGTCCTAAGTTACTCATGTTTTTAATAATACGTTTATTAACATGACAAAGTCTAGCATGCCAGATATTAAAAGTGCACAACATGTAAGCAGAACTAGAAATTTTATTCGCTTCAACATTTAACTTAAACATTCCATCAGTAGCATACCCTTTCCCCACAAATACATTATTCTTTGTAATGGTGTAAAATCAGCCCCTATAATTTAAGTAAACCCAGCCTTGTTCAGAAGAAAACCAGATACTAGATTCTTTCTCATCTCTGGAGTATGCAAGACGTCTTTCAGGATAACTGTCTTTCCAGAGGTAAACTTCAGTTCTACTGTTCCAGTTCCAGCAACTGTAGTGGAGTGGGAATCACCCAACAACACTTTCTTGTCCTCAGCTTCAGAATAGGACTTGAACATTTCTCGATCATAGCAGACATGTCGAGAAGCACCAGTGTCGACCCACCATCCCTCGGATCCACCAACAAAATTGATCTCAGAGATCATGTCAATAAGTTGGTCTTCGGTTAGGTTCGCCTGAGGTGCAGGGCGAGATCCATTCCGGCAGTTCCTGGCCATATGCCCTGGCCTACCACAGGTGTAGCAAAGGAACTGTGCTGAATCATTCTTGGGGGGATGTTTCTGTCCATTCTGATTTCGCGGAGGATTCTGATGGTTGCGGTTCTGATTGTTCCGGTTCTGCTGGTTCCGATTCTGATAGTTCCGATTTTTATTGTTATTCTGATTTTTCATTGTCTTTCCATTGGGTTTCATAGAAACAGGGGTAGACTTCTTATGGTTTGATATAATCAGAACTTCATCTTTCTGATCTTGTTTCCTGGCTTCCTCCTCAATACGAAGTCGGGTTATCAGGCTATCTAGGGAAAACTCTTTAGTTTTATGCCTAAGGACATTCTTAAAATCTTTCCAGCTAGGGGGCAATTTGTCTATCACAACAGCTACTTGAAATTGCTCATCTAAAGTCATTCCCTCAGATATAATTTCATGAGCAATCTTTTGAAGCTCGTGTGATTGAGTTTCCACAGACTTATCATCAGTCATTTGAAATTTCAGATAGCGACTGACAGCATATTTCTTTGTGCCAACCTCCTCAGTGTCATATTTCTTTCTAAGGGCTTCCCAAATATCTTTAGCAGTTTGTTCAGAACAGTAATAATCATAAAGATCACCAGAAAGACCATTCAGGATAAAATTTTTACATAAAAAATCATTTTCAATCCAACGGTCTAATTCTTTAGTTTGGGTTTCAGAAGGTTCAGCAGGCAATATTGGTTTTTCAGTATCACAAACATATGCAACCTTTTGTGTTGTAAGAAAAAACAGCATCTTTTGTCTCCATCTTTTAAAGTGTTGGCCCTCAAAACGAAAGGGCCTATTCAGGTCTTTTGCAGCAATTTCAGTAATTGAATTCATGGCAGACATAGAAAAAAAGCGTCTTAAAATTGTTGGAAAAATATGCTGTAAATTCGAATTAAAAAGAAGGAACGATGGTACCAATTTTGCTTGGGTTGAGTCGCGGACTAGGTCGCTCTCTTTAAGACGTTTCGCGGCTCTGCCCAAAATTGTGCAAGCAGTTTCGTAGCCCAGCAACAAACAAGAAGCATAAACAGAGACTCTGATTTCAAAAACAATTGTAAGCAAGAACCATAAACTCGAAGACTCTTAGAGAGACTGTTTAGACTCGGTCCTCTCTAAACGACCCGACTCGACGGATGATAATAGATATGGGACTATAAAATAGAGAGTGATTCAAAGATCAAAATGGGAGAGAGAGGTCCAGGGTTCAAAACCAGGTAAACACACATTTGTTTTTATTTTTAAAAAACCAAATTTACAACAGCTTGTGTATGTATAGGGATCTGCGCAGTTCAGTTTCATGATCAGTATTCACCTGAAATGCGAGAGAAGTCTCTGATATAATCCGTGTTCCCGGTTTGGTCTTCATTGGATAGTAATCAGTACAAGGAAAGTATTTTCGATTTACTGATAGACCAATTTTTCAATTCAACATTATTTTCTACAGAGAGCCAACAGAGGTATCATCAGATTAAAATGACGAGTGAGAAATCTTGTACTTTCACATTTTACAAACACAATGGATAATAATCAGTCTGAGGAAAGTATTCATGATTATATCTTAAATCAACTTGTTCTCCATTAGAATACTCATATTATCATCTCCCAGTAATCAATGGGTATGATCCAAATTATACAAACTCAGATTTTGTACACCTAAAACATGGGACAAAGGAGTCGAAGGAAATGACTATGATCTCACTTTGGCGAGCTGTGCTCTAATCTCTTCTAATTCTTCCTCGTCGTCACCTTCAGCAATAGCTTCTTCCTGCAAGAGCTCATGTTTACCTCTTGTGCAGTTCTAACTGTCTGTGCGGGTTGCTTTAATCTCTCTTTTCGTACTGCCTCAGGAAGCTGTGCAGCAGTCTCACCAGCAATTTCAGATAAAACCTTGTCAACTTCTTCGTTTTTCTCTTCAATGTCCTCTGAATCCAAAGCACCGTCCACAAAGTCATTCACCATTTCTTCAATCACACCTGCCTACAAAGTCATGTGTATAAGCAGCCATTATTTTCAGGCAAAACATATGTAACAAAACTGACCCGCTGTTGCCAGTACTTTGTCAGTTCTAAACAACAGATCTTCCTCACATCCAGTAAAAACAACCCATAACAAATTAGGGTAGATGTTGGATAAGGTTATACAAAAGAGCAAATCTGAATCATGAAACTCTAGGTTATGCTTCAAAGCAAATCTTGAATATACTAAGAAGGCATGACAAATTTGTATTTCTAGGTGAACTTGTGGGAGAAGCATACACAGTCAATACAGAGACATGAGCATTGTGCATTTTTTAACTAAAATCAGTGATATGCACATACAAGACATAATCACATAAATGAAGGGCTCTGCTTCTCTGCAAAGAACACAGTGATGTCAGATACATGCATTAAGGTAACATACCTTCATAAACTCATTCAAAATTCAATTCACAATTACCAAATTAACCAACCTGATCATAACCTATAGTTTGTATAGTTCATTACGTTGCTTGAACCTGGCGGCTGCAAAAATAAATAATAAAAATTAAAAAATGAATAATAGGAGGCATACAAAACAAATAACAAACAAACAAACCCTACAAAGGACAAATTTTTCCAAAATACATGCTTAACAGTCTGACTATTGAATATGTACCTATGTAAATAGCGAGTAAAAATGATCAATTCTTCCAGGTTGTAAATAGTGTGACCCCGTATTATCATCCTTAACGACAACAAACATACAAATCATAAGTGGGCAAACATACTTAGTGATACATACCTTGTAAATATAACAAACAAACCTGTGTATTGCTTTTAGGAGGCATCACCTTGTTTTCACGAGGCATAACATAAGGCATCACATTGCTTTCACGAGGCATAACATAAGGCATACACTGTAAACCCTACAAATGACATTTGTAAATAAAACTCACTATTCTTGACTTAAGAAAATATACATTTATAAAACACATTGCAAAACATACCAGATTAATCTCAATGGCCTGATTCTTTTGTGTGTCTTTCTTTTTTTTCCTTTGTAACCTTTTACATATCTTCTCGACGGTGGATTTCATTCTTGAATTAGACCGTCGTCATTTGCTACGAACCGCTAATGGACTAAGAATTTGGATGCCAGAACTAGGAGTAGTGGTGCCCACTTCCAAATACCCCTGTGAATCAGCACGCTCATCACCATCAACAATTTTAAGTTGTTCCATCTTCAAAGTGATCCATTCTTGAACTTGGCATGTCTTTTTTTCATCCTCAGCGGCGAAGTCAGCCATTTCATAGAAGGCATTGCAAATCTTTTCAAATCACACATTTTCAGACTTCATTCCTCAATCTGAATAAACAATCTTAACCTTTGTATGAGCCTCTTAACATATTTCCTCCACCTCCGAAGAACATATTTATCAGGTATAACATGAATCCCTCTTTCAAACAAGACTTTCAATACATGTTTGCATAAGATCCCCCTGAACTCAAACAATTGACAATTACACTTGATGGCGAAGTCGGCAACATTAAAAGAGACTATTAAATTGATCGATCGTTGCCTATCATTTATCACCAAGTCTTGTCTAACAGTGTACAATTCAAAGCCACTCCCATCTATAACTTCACCGACAATTCTACAACATAGATTCCCTGCTATCTCTTCTTGGAACTCCTTAAATTTATTTGTAGTATAGACATCTCAAAATTTTATCTCTATTGCATAAGGAGTAATGCAAGGAATCCTTTGGTTATAAGATTTAAAGTCCTTTTCAGCTTCCTTTTGGATCTTACTTCGTAGTGCATGTCATATTGTTCTACGAATTGCTTCAAAGTGGTCTTCAAATTCACATAACCATCAAAAAAAGCATTCACGCTTTCACTCCTTTGAGTTGAAGACATCCCCGCCCAAAAAGTATTGCTCTGAAATGTTGGCACCCAACGCATCCTTTCAAGGTATAATCCACTCAACCAATCATTTTCATGCAAATTATATTTATCAATAAAACCATGCCAATTTTCTTCAAACTCTTCATGAGACAGATAATCATATACTACTCTTTGCATTGCAAACTTGATCGCCTCGTATTCATTGCAATCGGACAGCTTTTCGGGCAACTTCTTCATAATATGCCACAAGCACCATCTGTGTCATGTGTTGGAAAATACAGTTTCAATGGCCCTCTTCATTGACATATCTTAATCAGTGATTATAGGAGACGGAGGATTGTCATTCATACACACGAGCCAAGTTTGGAAAAGCCAAACAACTTCTTCAACGGTCTCACCACATATCAATCCACATCACAAAAGAATTGACTGACCGTGATGATTCACCCAAACAAAAGGAGCAAATGGCATCTCATACTTATTTGTTAAGTATGTAGTGTCAAAAGTAACAGCATCCCCAAACTCCTTGAAAGCTACTCTACTGCATGTGTCAGCCCAAAAAACATTTCTCAACCTACCTTCATCATCCAAATCCATCATATAAAAGAAATCAACATTATTAGCTTGCATTTTTTTGGAAGTAGTTATGAAGTGCCATCGCATCCCCCTCACCAAGTCTCAACTTCCTCATTTTGTCTAAATAATTGTAACAATCTTTTTTGGAAAATGGAAAAATATCATGCCCACCAACTTCAACCAGACATGCCGAAAAACTCTTATTTGGTCTAATACCTGCCCTGTCATTAAAATCAAGCTTCTTCTTGACATACGAGCTCATAGTTTTATTATTTGGATAAAATCTTGATTTACCAGGGCTCAACTCATGATTGTGATCAAGTGTAACTCTTGTCACTAAAACTATTCCATCAGGCCGTATATGACCTCTAATCTTAGCCAGACAACCACATTTGCTCGCCCCACGCAATCCCAAGACATTTTATGCTTCCCAGACCAACCACATGAAAGCTGAATGAATTTAGGTTTTCCATCATCATCTTTTTCAATAGTCATTGCTTTCACTGGAAATCCTTTTTTATTACTATAATCATGATAATAACGTTGGAACTCATCGAGGTTGATGAATTCCATCCCATTTGTAGGTTCCCTTATCCCTTCTAAATTTTCTTCCATCAACATACATTCATTATCTTCTATACTATCCATTCCTGAAATATGTGTTATAATATACAACAACAATTAAAACAGTAGCATAGATAAAAACCCTAGTACAATGACCATGTATAGTCTATTTTGGGAAACAATGCTGCAACTAAAGATCCACTAGAGTTGTTATACAGACAGTTCCGGCCAAATAGATTATACAATATAAGTAAAAAAAAAAAGTGATATACTTCTACCTAAGGACACCGCTACCTAGAATAGTCGCTACATTTAACATCATCAACTCCAAGGTTCAGAAACAAAAACATGAGACTAGATGGTATTATATTTGCACAATATATCATATCAAGACCAACAATAAAACACAAGGGCATGAAATAAACTTCATACTAGAATAGAGAAATGCAACACAACCAAGTATAGTAACAATATCATTGGAAGGGGGAAAAATACATTGAACTTAATTTTTAAGTTAGTAAGCATCACATTTTCTTGTTCTCTAAAATGAAGAAGATAAATTTAACCTTGTCAACGGAATCAAAGTGGAAAAGGTATTCACTGCTTTCATCATCTCAAAGTGGATAAGGCATTATGTTACTTTAAGGTTAGCATTCATCATCAGAATATACCCACCCACGTCACACTTCAAACCAAAATCATGCATAGCAAGACAACAATCAAATTGAAAGAACAAAATAACACATAATGACTGGACCAGAATAACCCAATCCAAACCCTTCATTAATTAAGGACAATTTCACACAAACCTCATTATTTGGGAGTAAATTAAAGATACTGCATTCAGAAAAAAGGATACCCAATGACAATTTCACACAAACTTACTGAACTTTGCTTGAAACACAAACGTATGCTACTTGCTATTTGATGGAGTCATTTGTAAAGCCAAAGTTTAATGTGTTCACCTTATAAGGTATTGAAGCATTTGAGCAACGGAAAGAGATCTATCTACCTCCATAAAATAGATGAAATGGAACAAAGAACTCTAGCTAATCTAGCTATAGTATGATATCTCTATTAAAGAAAGAACTTTTGTGTGTGTGTGAAGATGAGAAGGGGATTTTCGATACTGTTGAGTTACCTTTGACTGAGATGAAATGGGATGAAATTTTGGAGCGGTAATGAGATGCTCCACTATAGATCGAAAAGGTGATGCTCCTCTGAGATGCAAGGGGAGCTTCAATGCTCGATCGATTAGGCGTGTTCGTCTTGGATCTAAGATGAGAAGACCCCTTTCGATCTTAGTTGAAAATGAGAGATCGATCAAAAAGGTTCGGGAGATGGGGTGAGTTTCTTCATCTTCTTTCTCGAGATGGGTTGGGTTTCTTCTTCTTTGATTGAGATGAAAAAGACACAAAATATGTATCGCAACACTGTCTTCGATCTGAGAAAGGGGAAAAGGAGCGAGGGTTTTCTTCTTATCAAGGGTTTTCTTTAGTGGTTTTCTTCTTAGGGAGGGTTTTCTTCTTTTCGAGCCAAATGGGAGAAACCCTCCTTTTGCTGCTTTTTCTTCTTTTTGGGGGAAGAGACGAAGCAACGGCGTGAGAGAAAGGGCTCGCTTTTTTTACTTCTGTTTTATCTTTATAAAACACGTGCGAGGGAGGCTCCCTCGCTCCTACCTTGCTGCATAGAAGAATTGATACTGTTTTTTTCCCTTGCACAACCCTATAAACATATTTTGTATATACAACTTATCTCATGATTATTACACACATTATAATTTTCTAAGTTGATACATTGATTCGTATTTGGGTGGAAAAATTTTGTTATGCAATTTACTTATAGGCAAGGATTGTGATTTCTTTTTTGAATTAATTTCGGTCCTCTGTTTTAAGAAATATTTCGTTGTGTAGAAAAAACGTAAAAATTTCTATTATAATTTTGAATAACAATATAAGTTATGCATTTAAAACTCTTAATTATGCAACAAAATTTTGATACTAAATTAAAATTATAGCAAGTTAAAATATATGGAGATTGAAATATTTATTTTTTTTCAGGGGAATTTCCTCTGAGAAATTTTTTTTTTTTTCAAATTTTGAAAGATATTTCGATAACTCCAAAATAGTAAATATTTCGTAAAATTTTGACATATTTCGAGAAACCACATTATTTGCTTATATGTAAATATGATAAATTGATAGACCTAGTTGTCATATTAAATAATCTGGTAGATCGGATCATTAATATATGTAAGAATTCCAGTGATTATTAACTTGAAATTTATAGTTGTGTGTGAAATTTGTGAAATGTTTTACTATATTGTTAATCATGTCATGAATTTAAGAGATACTTGGTATTTAAGCTTCATTTAATGTGTTTAATAAGTTTATTTACTTGCATCTTATTTTTTCAGATATTTCATATACCCTCAAAATTTATTATATATGTTTCATAAATCCTCCAATTTTTTACTTATTTTTCTTTACGCTCCAAAATATTTCTCAAAATTTTTCTTAAAATCAAATGACCAAAATCACTTAAAACAACTGAAATTACAATCCTTGCTCAAATGTAATAGCTACCTTTTTGGGTTTTATAATAATGTTGACTTGTGTGCTTGAATTAATAGAACTTCACTTAATCAAATTTTCATGCTTTTGAAAGTTCTATAAACCCTTATTTTGAAAGGTTTCAAAATTGCTAGAGAGGTTTTTAATTCACATTCTGTTCGGATTGTATGAATCCTCAAGGGGTTTGAGATTTGTAAGATTAGTTTTGTAATGTTAAACTTGATTTAAAGAGTTTTGTGTAACTGTATTTCTTGTTATTGATAGTGGCCACAGCCTTGGGATATATATACAAAGCTAGCAATACTAAATTAGGTAGCAAATAAGCTAAGCTAGGAAAGATACAACTCAGCTTACCATAGACTATCCTAGAGAATATTTACAGAATAATCCTAGAGAATATCTACAGAATAATCCTAGAGATTATTTACAGAATAATCCTAGAGAATATCATACACAATCTTTCCACTAATACTCCCCCTCAAGTAGGAGCATGGAGATTGCAAATGCCCAACTTGCGAAGGAGTAAATAAAACTGTGATTTACTAAGAGCCTTGGTCAAAATATCCGCTAGTTGTGCACTAGTCCGAATATGAGACGTAGAAATTGTTCCATCTTCCAAGGCATCACGAACAAAGTGACAATCCATTTCTATATGTTTCGTTCTTTCATGAAAAACCGGATTAGCCGCTATATAGATAGCAGCTTGACTATCACAAAACAATCGCATGGGACGCACATGTTGTATCCCAAAACAAGCCAAAAGGGATTTCAACCACTTTAACTCACATGTAGTAGTGGCCATAGACCTATACTTAGCCTCCGCAGAAGATCGGGAAACAGTTGGCTGTTTTTTCGTTTTCCAAGAGACAGGAGAGGAGCCTAATAAAACAAAGTAACCAGTCAATGATCTCCGAGTCAAAGGACAACTTGCCCAGTCACTATCACAGAACGCATAGAGTTGAAAAGTATTTTCCCCACGCAACAAAATACCTTGTCCAGGACATCCTTTCAAATACCGCAAAACTCTCAAAGCGGCGTCCCAATGTTCAACACGAGGATCACCCATAAACTGAGCTAATATATGTACGGAGTAACACAACTCAGGCCGTGTAATCGTCAAGTAGATTAGGCGCCCTACAAGTCGCCGGTATTTTTCCGGGTCATCAAAGATGGCGCCATTGGTGGTGGCAACATGGTGGTTTTGTTCCATGGGTGTAGAAGCAGGACGTGCTCCAAGTAATCCGGCCTCAATTACAATGTCAAGAACATATTTGCGTTGTGAAAGAAACAAACCGTCCTTCCCACGTGCTACTTCAATGCCAAGAAAGTACTTGAGAACGCCCAAGTCTTTCATATGAAATCTCTCACTTAGTTGTTGCTTGAATTTTTCGATTGCCAAAGAAGAAGATCCTGTGATTATAATGTCATCCACATACACAAGGACATGTAAAGCAACATCACCCTTAGAATAACTAAACAAGGAGTAATCAGCATAAGATTGTTTAAAACCAAGATCCTTCAAAGCAGTCGAGAGCTTAACAAACCAATTCTGAGGCGCTTGACGGAGTCCATACAATGACTTACGTAATCGACACACCTTACCCAAAGCAGCGGAATTAAAGCCAGGAGGTAGTTGCATATATACCTCCTCATCAAGATCTCCATGTAGGAAGGCGTTATGCACATCCATCTGGTGCAGTTCCCACTTTCTTGCCACTGCTATAGCCAAAAATGTTCGAACCGTGACCATTTTGGCTACAGGGGCAAATGTTTCATTGAAGTCAATCCCTGCAACTTGCCGATTTCCGTACACTACTAGGCGCCCCTTCAATCGTTCAACCATACCATCAGATCGATACTTGACTTTATAGACCCACTTACACCCGATTGGCATCTTCCCGGGTGGAAGGTCCTCTAAAGTCCAAGTGTCATTCCTCTCAAGGGCACCGATTTCTTCTTGCATGGCTTTCCGCCAACCAGGATCCTTAACAGCTTCTTTAAAGGATGAGGGTTCAGTGCCTGCAGTAATTGCTGCCAGAAAACGGGTGTGTCTCACAGAAAACTTGTCACAATTTACATAATAAGCAATGGGAAAAAGAGTACCTGAGGACTTTGACAGAGCAGGTGTAGGTGATGTGACAGGGTTTATAACTCGAACAATGTTGGTGATGAAGCCCTTGAGTTTACTAGAAGGTTTCTTTATTCGATGACCTCGACCAGTGTCTTGCGGAACATTTGCTTCATTAATCACAGCCTCCCCATTATCCGAAGTTTCACCAACACCAAGTTGCTGGACAGCCTCCAAGTCGCCACCGGCTGATGGTATGACGTGTTGTACAGCTTCCACAGCCCCGCCACCAGGTGCTGGTAATCTGACGGGCTGCTCAATTGCCTCAGCCCCGCCATCACCGCCACCCGCTACAACCGAGTGCTCCTCACTCCCCCTTGCTAAGGGAGTATCCTCAAAATAAGTCACAGTGTCATAATACTCCTCATTTTCAAGCACAGCATCAGTATTGTTCAACTTGATTTCACAAGCAAAAGGGAATTGTTGTTCGCAAAAGACAACATCTCGAGATATAAAGAACTCCTTTTTCTCTAAGTCATACAAATGCCACCCCTTTTTACCAAAAGGATACCCCACAAATACACATCGACTAGAGCGAGGACCAAACTTGTCCTTCACACCCAGTTGATTTTTGACAAAACAAAGACAACCGAATACACGAAGGGCATCATACTTAGGAGGGGAACCAAAGAGAATCTCGTGAGGGGTTTTTTTATTTAGCAATGGGGTAGGGGTTCGGTTTATTACATAGGCAGCCGTCATGATACTCTCCCCCCAAAAAGAAATGGGAAGATTAGCTTGAAAAAGTAATGCCCGAGCCACATTAAGCACATGCCTATGTTTACGTTTTACCCTCCCATTTTGTTGGGGAGTGTCGACACAAGAGGCTTGATGAAGAATACCATTGTCAGCATAAAATCGATGAAGACATGTAAATTCCCTTTCGTTATCACTTCTTAGGATTTTAACATGCTTATCAAATTGGGTGGAAACCATTCTACAAAAATCTTGAATAAGTTGAGGCACCTCAGATTTTTTAGCCATCAAATAAACCCATACGGCTCGAGAACAGTCATCAACAATGGTTAAAAAATAACGAGCACCACAACTAGCAGGCAAAGTATACGCACCCCAAATATCACAATGGATTAAATCAAAAACATCTTTGGCTTTATTATTACTCAAAGAAAACATGCTTCTAGTTTGTTTGGCTCTTAAACAAATATCACAAGGCTCATGGACAACACTAACATCCTTATTTTCATTACTCCTAATAATATCAGGCAAAAGAAATTCTACTTGCCGTGAGGGGTGTTCTAGCCTTTGATGCCACAATTCTCGTTTGTCCTCCACAGTTGCTTGATAAGCCCGAAGTTGTCGCAGAGGCCAAAACCAGTAAACCCCATCACATTGTTCACCCGCTCCAATCAGAGTCCTCAAAGTGCGGTCCTGTATGATGCAAAGCTTATCAGTAAACGTGACAGAATAATATAAATCGGCAAGCAAGTGAGACACCGACAACAAATTACAAGTAATTTCTGGAATATATAATACATTATATAGCACCATATTGTGGCTCAAAGTTATCGTGCCAGCCTTAGTAGCGATGGTTTTTTTTCCATTAGGCAGCCCAACAGAAGTAGGAGAGACATCAAATAATTTGCCAAATAATCTAGCATTACCAGTCATGTGGTTCGAGCATCCGGTATCGATGATCCATTGATCGGGAAAATCAAACTTGCCACTAAACTTTTCGGTCAAAGAAGACTGCCCTTTTGAAGAGTTGAGCATGTTCACAAGTGTAGCCCAGTGATCATCCGAGAGACCGGGAATGCCGCTACGATCTGACTCCTGTATCGGTGTCTGAGCATAGCCTGTGCTGGCAGCAGGCTTCGAGGTGGCTGCTGCGTGTGCGACCTGCCCGCGGCCGCCTCTACCTGCAATCCTGCCTCCCCCTCGTCCAGACCTGCCTCCGCCTCGACCTTGCCCGCCATTGGTGCGGTTCTCGAAATACCACCAATCCGGGAACCCAATCAGTTGAAAACAACTGTCTTGATCATGTCCAGTTTTGGCGCAGTGAGGACAGACGCCATTGGTTCGAGGACGCTCACTACCACGAGCAAGAGTCCTTCCCCTAGC
The DNA here is from genome assembly GCA_963556465.1 of Berberis vulgaris. Classification (NCBI taxonomy): domain Eukaryota; kingdom Viridiplantae; phylum Streptophyta; class Magnoliopsida; order Ranunculales; family Berberidaceae; genus Berberis; species Berberis vulgaris. The sequence goes on along the minus strand of OY747130.1, from coordinate 13,961,934 downwards.
AGTCCCTTGTGCCGCGAAACCGACAACATCAGATTTGGTTTCGTGGGCTCGAGCAACAGTTTGGTGACGTTCTTCAGTCACAATTTTAGCAAAGGCCGTGTTTAAACTCGGCAAAGGTTCCATCATCAAAATATTGGAAACAGCAGTGCCATAAAGAGCAGAATCCAAACCAACAAGAAAATCATGTACCTTTTCATTTTCCTGTTCTTTAGCAAATTCAGTAGCAGCAGCACAAGTACATGTCGGGACAGAAGAATATCCCGCAAGTTCATCCCATATCTTTCGTAAGTCGTTGTAGTAATTCACCATCGGGCGCCCGCGCTGCTTGCAATCACTCAGAAGTGTCTTCAACTCATGAATTCTTGGACCGTTTCCTATTGAGAAACGTTGTCGAATATCATCCCACATGTCTTTCACATCGTCAGGTTGGGGAACGGATGAACGTAGGACTGGATCAAGGGTATTATGAATCCATCCCACGAGTGTGGAATTAACTGTCACCCATAAGGACTCTTCTGGAGTTCCTGTCGTCGGCTTGGCTATGGTTCCATCGAGGAAGCCTAGCTTGTTCTTTGCACGGAAATTATTTCGCATCGAATGAACCCATTCATTGTAGTTCTCACCACGTAACACAATTGGACAGATTGTGATTTGTGGTCCGTCGGAGGGATGGAATAAGTATGGAGATGTGGAGTCGAGGGGTTTTGTGGTCTTGTCGTTACCCATGATGATTTGGCTATAGTCGGATGTCGTGTTTGAAGATCGAAGATGTCAATCGCTGGAGAACGATTGAAAAAAAAAATTGGTTTTGTTGGTTTCGTCGAAAAAAGAAATTGGTTTCGTTGGTGGGTACGAGATCTCCTGTTCTTGAGATGCTCTGATACCATAAAGAGTTTTGTGGAACTGTATTTCTTGTTATTGATAGTGGCCACAGCCTTGGGATATATATACAAAGCTAGCAATACTAAACTAGGTAGCAAATAAGCTAAGCTAGGAAAGATACAACTCAGCTTACCATAGACTATCCTAGAGAATATTTACAGAATAATCCTAGAGAATATCTACAGAATAATCCTAGAGAATATCATACACAATCTTTCCACTAATATGATTTGAAATCTTTTTTCTGTTCTAATTTGATATATATTTTTTATCAGAGTTAAAATGTATGACTTGGAGCTTATCTGAATTTTTACTAGTTTCTCTTGAATTGTTCCTGATACTATTACACCATATTTTAGGTCAAATGTGTTAGAAGATTGGTTTTGCATCAGAAAAACATGAGGATTGAGACATATTAAGAATATTGGTTTTATCTGTCAATTTTGTTTGTCTTGGATCACCCTAAAACATCACCCTTGAAAATCGTCACCATGCCACTAATTGAATACTTAGGTCTTATGGTCGGAGATGCCCCAAGTCTTTCATACATTGATTCAACAATAGAAATTAGTTGAATCCCTACTTCTTGGTCACTATCCTAATTGCTAAAAAAGTAACACACAGAAGAGTTTAGCTTTACTATAAAATAAAATCCAAGAGTCTCAAATTTCACATTTTTTAGGTGGAATTTTGTACCACTTCCTTAGAATGGACCTTCAAACATTGTCATTTGCAAAGTTATTCCTCTTTCCATAATCTTTTCATTCCTTTCACGCAAAGAGACCATATGTGCATCTAGTTCCAACTTCAGATTTCAATAGTGGGTTTTGCAATGTTTCCAAAAGGGTATCCAGATCTCCCACTATGTTGAGAAACTGTGGAAACTCGGTTGGCATCATATGTGCGTCCTATGGCAAAAAAGACAATGGGTTTTATATGAGGAGATGTGTGGAGATTGCAAGGAAGGCAATTGGATGCACAAGCCGTAATCCTATGGTGGGATGTGTGACGGAAAGATTGTAGGTTAAGGGTTTCATCCAAAAGCTGGCCAGCCTCATGCTGAGGTAACACTTACACGCATTCTCTTCCAGTTTATCTATTAGTTGGTTTCACGCAAATGGTGTTTGGTATTTGTATGAGGGTGTGTTTGGATCAACATTTTGTGCTCAAAAATGGAAAAAAGAATTTTTTTTTTTTTTTTGAAGAATCAAAGCTGATCTAGCAGCTTCAAAACCAGAGCCCTTCCCTTTTCAAAGTTTGATTTTGTTATATATTGGTTCAGATATCTAGATTTTAATAAGTGTTTTGAAGTGTTTCTTGATATCCTCTATAGGCTCCATTATGGCACAATCTCATAAAGTTATAAATACAAATGGTAACATCTATAGATAATTTGTGCTATAATTTACTTTAAAACTTGCTGAAAATGTGTTGATATTTGAGGCAGGAGTTGAAAATTGCATGTCTTTGCTTTGAGGGATGCTGGGGATTTCGTTGAAAATGCAACAACATATGTGAGCTTAGAGCCATGTAACCACTATGGTAGGACTCCACCGTGCACTAAAGCATTAATCCGAGCCAAAGCGAAACGGGTGATTGTAGTATGGTGGATCCAAATCCAATTGTTGCTTCTAAGGGGGTTGAGAAACTCAGATCCAAGGGAAATGAGGTAATGGTAGGTGTGGAGGAAGAATTGTGTAAAAAGCTTAATAAGGCGTACATCCATCAAATGCTTACCAGGAAACCCTTTGTACACTCGGATACAATCTCCATGTTATATATGCATGTGTTCTCTTCACAAAAGTATTCAATAGTAATGCAAATATTGGTTTTTACTTGAAAATCTTGACTAGCTTGCTTACCCTTGCAATATTACATACTGTTGGGGCGTCGCGCACGTGCACTTGCGCGCACCCCTTGGTCCACTATACATAGCAACGATATTGTCCCCAACTTAAACACCACCTATTGGGTGTGACCTTCCATCTGGGCCTAGGTGGTGTGGGGTTTTCCCTTAAAAGGCCTCGTTGCATATTAGGGAGTGGACCATCTCCTTATAAACCTTTGTGACAACTCTTCCTTACTTGATGTGGGACTATTCAAGCCAACACTTTCCCAACAATCTCTACCTTGGCGCGAATCGTCACACATCCTACAATCCATCCACCGGTCTGCAACATCTCGAAGTACACCTTCTCCTCGAGTCTCAAGTGCAGCCGTGCAACCACGATCATGTGGGTAGCACTCGGTGTACGGGCTCGACTATTTTCGGCGTTGTTGGCTCCACCTAGTCGCAACCACCGCACTAACTCCACCTCGTCCAGACTTGTAGGATATTCTCGGACACCATCTCGGCAAGGATCTGGATCATTCATCTGGCGGACCGCGCACCTGCGCCTACGCCTATCTCCTGAATAATGTGCCGCCTGCACCTTCACCTCGCCGACCAAGTCCTAGCCGAACCATCGGCTCTGATACCAATTGTTGGGGCGTCGCGCACGTGCACTTGCGCGCACCCCTTGGTCCACTATACATAGCAACGATATTGTCCCCAACTTAAACACCACCTATTGGGTGTGACCTTCCATCTGGGCCTAGGTGGTGTGGGGTTTTCCCTTAAAAGGCCTCGTTGCATATTAGGGAGTGGACCATCTCCTTATAAACCTTTGTGACAACTCTTCCTTACTTGATGTGGGACTATTCAAGCCAACACTTTCCCAACACATACCACATTGAAAAGAGTTCACTTTCTATCTTGCAATAAAAGGGTGGATTATTCCAAGTGGGATGTGTGCAAGATTCATGTTAATTTGTGTGAGAAATTATGTTATGTTGATACATATTTTGTGATATTCTACCGCAACATCCAGGTTATATAGATAATGTAGTTGATAGCTGTAAGATACACTAATGGGACTAGAGAATCTCTATATCGTACTTTCTAGCATTTCTTAAATTTAAGTATTCGACACTCAAATCCAGTCAGACCTACTACATTTGGTTCTTGTAATAGTTACAAGCTTTACCTACAATCGTTATTCTAATCCCCTTCCGTTATTCTCTTAAAACTACAGAACTCGCCATGAGTGAATGGGTGGTTTTCAAACCTGCTTGGCAAAGGAGCCAAGGAGTCTGGTGGGTACTACTCACAATTGCTACAGTAATATGACAGAATTATAGTATCTAATGCTTCACTAACAGAGAATTCTTCTTTTCGTTCAACACAAGAACCACAAGCCAAACAACCATTGCAGATTATAATATCAAGGTCGTCAAGTTCCGTTGTTCGTCTTCCTCCTCTCCCAACTGAAGCAACTTCTCAGATGATGATCTCGCAGAATAAAACGTGGTGGATAAGCTACATTTGGATACAATCGATTTTGGATTATTGTGGGAAGCGTGGATTGTGCAGCATTCTACTGGATATACGGGAAACTGTGGAAATTTCAAAGATCTGCTCAAGGAGGGTATTCAGTAGGGCTTGTTTCATAAAGTAGGGGTGGGCATCCCATCTCGCGATCTCTATCCCGTCCCGATTTTTTTGGGTCTTAATGGGATTGAATAATTTCATCCTGATCCCGTCCCGTCCCGATCTAGAATGGGATGGCATGGGATGAATATTTTCAATCCCGCCAATCTCGTCCCGTCCCGAGCTAATTTTTCAATATTTATTATTAATATTTTTATTTATTTATTTTAGGATTGCAATATTTGGATGCCCATACAAAATCACTGATGTATATAACATTAAGTGTAACCTATATTAAGTTCAACCAACAAACAAATATGAATTCAAACCAGGGTCCTTCAATGAGCAACATACATTGAAAGTTGCCAATAGTTATAAGTGAGATAGCAAGTTGGACATCAACCTCAATTGAATCAGAGAACTTCTTTTAGAAACAACGGGATGGAGCATGAAGCTAGAAACAACAGTTTCATCTCAGATTTGCAAGAATTCGGTATAAATTTAGAAAAGAAGAAAGGAGTCAGACAGCTGACAAAGACACAAAACTTGTTCTCCCTAAATCCAACTTCTTTTAACCTTTCATGCAGAATTCTGATCCTCTTAAGACTGCTCATGACCAAAGAGCAAAAAACGAGTAACTGCCATCTAAACAACATGGCAATAAGTACTGCCACGAGAAATTCTACCTGAACCGTTTCTAACATCCCTGCAGTTAACGAATAAGAACCTATTGAATGTAGTTCACCCTTGATGATGGCCCTCAAATGAAAAGAAGATAATAGAGATGAAATATGATCAGAAGTTGTAACATTTTCTAAGAATATAACGTTCCATTAAACTAAAACAAAAACCATTTCTGCACAACCCCAAGAGTTTCTATTATACAATACAATTAACTTGTATGGATCATCATTTGATACATTTGTCCAACCTATTTCATATCAAATTTAAGTTTTTTATTTTTTATTTTTTTATCCATTGTTTGATTTCATAATTCACATTTGTCCAACTGATTATAAGTAGAGCATGTTGATCCCGTCCCGTCCCAAACCCGTTTGGGATGGGACGAGGTCGGGATGAGGTTTTTTCCATCACGTCCCGTCCCGATCCCGTATAAACGGGATGAGATAGGGATGTGTCTATCTCGTCCCATCCCGTCCCGTGCCCACCCCTATCAGAAAGTTGTAATGGAGGTACTACCATTATTGGATAACGGTGTGGAGACTAACATGGGAATATCAAAGATATTGGACGAGAAAGTAATAGTTCCAACAGGATTGAAAGTCTATTGTTGTATATTAGTAAGAGTTCTAAAAAATGGCCTAGGCACTAGGCGTTAGAGAAACGCCTAGATTAATGACTGGGCGGGATCTAGGCAGTCTGAGCGGGGTTTTTTTTTACTGGTTGCAAAAATTTATTTTAACAAGGAGTTGAGATTGGTTATTCTCAAGCCGACGAAAGAGGATGCTGAGACTAATTTGAATAAGGTTGATTGTGTTATTATTTTATTTTTCGTTCCCCTTTTTTGGAAAGAAACAATTTAGTTGTTTTTTATTCAGTACATGTCTGAATGTAGCAAATGATGATTACTTAATCGAATTCTCAAAGGATCTGCTGGTACCAATTTTAGTAATGTAGATTTTATCAAACGTGACTAAGGTCATTCATGCAATTTGAAGAAAAATAAAAAAAGTAGGTTTGGATATTTGTCCACAAATTCAACTTTGTATAAAGTACCCATTATGACCAACTTCAGTCATTTGAGTTTTAATAAATTTTGTTCATGATTGTTAATTTTTCATGTTTATAAATTTTACATATGTATCTTGGCATTAAATTAGATGTAATTGATAAGGTATTATGTTTAACTTTTGTAAATTATTAAAGTTATAATACAAAACCTAAAATCGCCTAGGCCCATGGGCGCTAGGCACCTGCTCGCCGCCCACCCACCGCCTATAAATTAAGGGATATATTATGTAATAATTACGTAACTATCAAATACCCCCAAACCTATATTTTGCTAGTCCTCGAGCAAAACAATAAAAATAAAATTCTAACTCACTTTCGCAGGAATCATCGGTTGCACTTACCTTAAACGTGCAACAAGGCTTTAAACCCCTAGATTACCTCTAGTGGATGAGTTATAGTCTCGTGAGGGTTTCCAGAAATGTTACCCACAAACATTATAACTCAATAAATTTTCAAAACATGGTAACTTGATCACTCGATCTATTATCCTCAGAGTAAGAATCTAATTGCCAAAAATTTCAGAAAACAATTAACATTGTCTGAATAATATATCAACGAGTTTTACAACGATTTAATAGTACCCAAAGGTTAAATAAATTTCATCAATTATTCTCAACTCGAAGTGTGTGTGTGCATAGCCTTATCAACATAACTTTTTTTTATCAGTAAATATACAACTAGATAACCTTTGGATAATATGCTTCGACTACAAATCTCTCTTGTTACTCAGAAATGAATCACTTAGAGATTGGTTAGTTATCACTCAGTTTATATGTGAGAAAAATAATAAATTATGGAAACACAAATATCTCACATATAATAATCATGAAAAACAGACTTTTAAAATAATGAAATGAATATGATCTCATGGACAGGAATATCAATTACTTTCAGAATGTTTTCTTGTCTATTTAATCTCCACATCTATGAACCAGACATTTACTTAAGATCATTTAAGTCTTTATTAGGTTGTAATGAGGCTAAGATTTTGGCTAACAAGAATGGAAAAGGATACGAGAAAATTCTCTGAGAATGGATACACCATTTAATAAACACGTGGGGCTCTGAAGAATAAACCAATGTTGTACACCATTAATTTTTCTTCCTTCGAAATTTTTCTTCATATTTTTTATCTTTTTTTTTTCGAAGCATCAAATTTTTTTTTTCATTTATTTTTTATTTTTTTTACATGTTTTCCCCTTCTGCACAATAAAACATTTCAGTCCCGAGGATTCATGGAATATTTAGTTTCAGCTCTTTTTATTTGCCAATTCCAAAAATATATCAACTATACACATTCTCAAAGACATTGGGTATGGATAAAAATAGTATGAGATATTACTCCCTAACTGGAGTAGGTAATGGAGATGGGGTTAGCAAAGAAAAAGTTTATTTAAAGGCTCAAAGGGCTGCAAACGGATATTTATTATTAGGTAGGCTAAAAGGCTAAAGAACGGTTAAAAAAAAAATTGCCTATATCACTTCTTAAGCTCTAGTTGATATTATGACATCTCGACTAAATAAATCAAGAAGTTCTAGTATAATAATTCAATTTTAACGGCATTCTCAAAGCAATCAATATAAGAAACAATAATAATTAGATCATCAACGAGATAATGCAGATTCAAGAAAAGTCAGAGTTTATGTAATAACCCTCAAGAAAAATAGAATGTCTCGAAACTCACAAGGGTTAAGTCTCCACTATTATTCTAAGATTTTCTAATTAATATCTTACTGATTAATTTCAAATTATGCTAACTCGGCTTATAGTGCAAGAGTGGTCGAGTCGAGAAATATCATGAAATATATTTAACTTAAAGATAATATCAAACCATATGTTTTCCTATTGATATTTAAAAATGACAAGTGTAAGCATGCTTTCCTAAAATTTTCAGGCATACTTGAAAGCACATCCTCTTCATTGGAAAGGAATTTAGATTTTGAATGCATTTTCAAATCCAAAAATTTTCACACAATCATAATTAACTATGTATTCAATGGAGATTGACAATAATCAATTGTGAAATACATTTTAGTTCAAAATTTTTGAAAAATGCAGAAAAACTCATAAACCTCACCCCAAACCTAAACCAAACATTGTCCTCAATGTATAAAATGATGATTATGAAAAATGCAGTAAAAAGAAAAAATGAGAGTTAGAGTGATATTACCATGGGAAGTTTTTACCAATTTCGATGAAACCGTCCACCAATGAATGCTCAACAACATAAGAACTGTGGACTCATCATAATAAATTGATAAAAACAATACAGGACACAATAAGATTTACAAATGAAAAAATAAAATAAAAAATTACATGTATTAGTTGTAAGTCAAAATTGTTACGTAGCTAACGAGTATGAGTGAAATGCAACTAGAAAGAACTCGAAAATCAATCCAGACTAAGCATAATGACACAACTGAAGCTAGGCTGCCTCCTAGGAGCGCTTGGTTTAACGTCGTCAGCCCGACATATATTCTTCCTCATAAATGATGTACCATGAAATGACGAGGAAGAACATAACGAACACTCTCCCAAACCTAAACACTTAGTCCACGATGTTGACTAGATCATATAGCAACAACCAAAAAAGTTGAGGATTCGTCCAACATATAGTAGCACCTACATGCAGCACAACAAAAACTAACACATCCCTAAAATGTCGAAGGCGCCATGCAAAATCATAGAGAAAATGCATACAAACCCACAGTCGTAAAGAAGTCATAGGGATCTGGAGCAGAAAGTCGTCACCAACATGAATATCTAGCAAATGACTCTTTCCTACTCCTAAAAAAATACATCCTATGTCTGGTGTCAAATCCGAAGATTGAATGTGTTGCACAATAGGATGGTCAAAATTAAAATCATCCCTTAAAAACAAGGGATCCACATAGGTAGCGTCAATCACTATTAAAGGGATGGAAAACGGTATGTCTATAGATATATCAGGTGGTACAGGCTCATCATAACAAAATGAATTGCACAAAGATGATGAGCTAGACAACTCAACAACACCCCCAAACCTAGAATTAGCACTACCTATGGCATGTAGTATCTCCAAAGAATACTGAGGATCAGACTTCATGTAAAAGTCACTAGGAGGACATATATCAAATGGGTCATCATGAACAGGCGGAAAATGGAATGGGTAAGAAAACCCAATAGTATCAGCATAAGGGCTCAGTTTTGACTCACTAAGTGGTAGGAGTTCCACTTTAGGCTTCCATGTGTAACCTGGATCCATAATAGGGGTTTAATCAAGCAAAGCATTCACTTCCCTAATGGAATCATCAATATCAAAGTCTAAACTGAAGTGAGTCAAACATGCTGCTAAGGGACCATCTGATACAGACTGCAATAAGGAATTCTCCATCGAACTCTCAATCATGTCAACTTCACAAACATCCTCGGGCTCGAGAGGTTGTTGACTAACATTAAAAACGTTGAGTTCGACGGTCATGTTGCCAAATACCAATTTCATAATTCCATTCCTGTAGTTAATAATGGCATTGGATGTGGTAAAAAATGGTCGACCCAAAATGACTGGAATGTGACTAGAGGGATTGTGAACATGTTGTGTATCAAGAACTATAAAGTCCACAGGGTAATAGAATTTTTCAACATTGATAATCACATCCTCTATAACACCACGGGGGACTCTAACAGACCGATCTGCCAATTGCAGTGTAACTCTAGTCGGTTTTAACCCACCGAGACCTAATTGCTCATAAACATAATATGACAATAAATTAACACCCGCCCCTAAATCCAATAATGCCTTATCTATCACATGATCACCGATAATACAAAAAATAGCCGGGCAACCAGGATCCCTATACTTAGGCGGGGTTCTGTATTGAATAATTGAACTCACTTGCTCGGTGAGGAAGGCTCTCTTTTGCACATGGAGCTTCCGCTTTTGTGTGCAAAGATCCTTAAAAAACTCGGCATAGTTAGGAACTTGCTTGATAGCATCGAGTAATAGGATATTTATGTGAACTTGTTTAAAAATTTCCATTACGTCGTTTACACTTGTTCCTTTCTTTGTCGGAGCTAACCGTGATGAAAATGGTGCCCTAGGCAAATAAGATGCCTGAGTGGGGTCATAATCAAGAGGCACATCTTTAGAAGATGAGGCTTTATCAGCCTCCTTGTCAGATGGAGATGCAACCTGCGTTGACTTAGACGGAGATGCAATGACACTCGAATCAGGCACTTGTACCCGATTGTCAACCTGTTTTCCACTCCGAATGGTAGTAATAGATTGGACATCTTCATGGTGTGACTCAGATGTACTACTAACTGCGAATTGACCATTTGGGTTTGGAACAGGTTGACTAGGAAATCTCCCTGACTCTTTCTCCAAAAAGGACTGAGTAATCTTACTCATAGCTATCTCAAGTCTATTGAGGGCTTGAGATTGGTGTTGAGTCGTGGCTTTCAACTCAGATATGTCCTTAGAATGTTGCTCAATTATACTTTCTGAGCGCTGCAAAAACCGATCAACCGTTTCCTCTAAACTTGATGTGTTGGATGGAGGAACTTGTTTAAGATGGGGCCTAACAGGGCTAGAGGCTTGAGGAACCTGGGAGACAACAACATGTCCCCCTTGGTGTGGGCCATGGGTCCAGGAGAGAGTTGGATGTTTGGCGAACCCTGAATTGTAATAGTTAGGTTGCAGATTATTGCCAGGTCGCTGCATCGCATTAAAAGAGTTGACTTGCTCAGCTTAGTATGTAGGATAATCATTTTGCAAGTCACAATTAGCTATTGAATGACCATGACTCGAACATGCAGCACAGACTTCAGATGAAGCGTTTGCGGGAAGTATAGGTTGACTCAAATTCAAAAGTGCATCTATCTTTTGAGTCATGGTCATAGCAGTCGTCTCTAACTTTGAGGCAGAAGGGGGTTGAACAGATGTATCTCTAACTTCATATAGACCGCCCTTACGCCTATCAGACTCCTTTATCGAATAATCCCATTGCTTTGACACTCATCTTCATTAATGACTCACCACTGGTAGCATCAATCATACGATGGTTTTGAGGGGTTAAACCATCTTGGAAGTATTGAACCAGCCGCCACTTCTCGAATCCGTGATGGGGACACTTGACAATGAGCTCATTGAACCTTTCCCAACATTCATAGAAATGTTTACCTTCTTTTTGTTGAAAATTAAATAAATCTCGTCGGAGGGCATTCGTTTTATGAATGGGGAAGTATTTTGTCAAGAACTTTCTTGACAACGCATCCCATGATGTGATGGATCCTGTCTCTAATGCATTTAACCACGATTTCTCCTTATATTTAAGAGAAAAGGGAAATAACCTAAGACAGACCGAATCATCAGAAAAGTTTTGGTACTTCAGGGTAGCGCAGATGTCAAGAAATTCTTTGACATGAAGATAAGGGTCCTCTTTCTCAAAACCATAAAAAGTGGGCAAGAGATGAATAATAGATGGTTTGAGTTCAAAACTGTTTACATTTGTCTCAGGTAAGACAATGCAAGATGGAACACTACTAGAAAGAGGGGCGAAGTAATCCTTAAATGCCTTCCCCTCAGCCATTTCAGTGGGTAAGGGTGATGAACCTAAATAGGTAATGGGAACTTCAAAGAACTCCTTGAATTATTGTCGAACAAGTCTATTCTTAGAATCACGCACCAAGGTATGCATAAACTACTGGATAACGAAGGTTCAAAGTCAACACTCCTAAACATGCTTCATTTTTTTAAATTTTATTTATTTATTTAATGCAACCCTAACCACTATATGAAGTTGACCTAACTCTGAAAAAATTAAAACAACGAGACCTCCTAAATGACACCTAAATGATGCACAAACAAAATGAATGCGGGCTGAAATTCAATTCAATTTACCTAATCGTGAGAAAGGCACGGTAATTTTCTATCAATCTGCCACTACAGAATTGCTCTTACCTATTTTTCCACTCTCTAGCGCAAAGTGAAATGCAAGTTCAAGAACTGTTCCCAGATGGGATATGTTCATTCACTCGACCACTTCAAGCTATCAAACGTCCAAAGAGAGTCCCTATGAGCGTCACGCCTGTCCTAGATAATTATCTTGCTACAAATTTTAAATAGTGAAGGTCCAGGTTCCTAACCCTAAAGTAGATGGTGATTAACCTATCCGTGGGAGAGGGCACGGAAGTTTCAACTCAATCTTGCCACTATTCAAATTTGCATGCAATACTACCTAGAACAAGCTAAACACAAGTGAACACACAGAAACCGCGTGCAGATGCGGTGGGTAGAAGTTACCTCCGGCGTGAACCTCTTTCGGGTTACTTGCGACGCCGGGTAGAAGTCGATTTCTGAGAGTTTCCTTGCGAATCGCAATATTTCACTTCGTTCGCACTTGAGCTTCTATGTGTGTGACCGCCTGCAAAAATAATTCAAGCTCAAACAAATAAAACAAATAAGAAAAGCAAATAAAACAAATAAGAAACTGACTCGTAACACAGTTCCTAAAAAGAAAATTAAACCTAATTTATAAACTAGCAAAAACAACCCTAGATTTCGATTGTACCGTTACAATCCCCGATTTTTGGGTTTGGGTTTTTAGGTTAGCTTTTTGGGTTTGGGCTTAGGTTAAATTAGGTGGACCTAGGTTTGTTTGGGTTAGGTTTAAGTATGTGATCCTCTACTTTGTACCACCGCTAGAATCGACCAATTAATATATCATTTCTTCAAATTGTCGTCTTTATGCGATGTCATCATTCATACTCAAATTCCTATAAAAACATGAAAATGAAATAATTAGAATAAAATATACTAATTGAAACACATATATAAATTAAGAGATATATTATGTAATAATTACGTGACTATCAAGTCCCTTATTAAATTATAAATTATACATATGCCCTTAAAATATATAGAATTATTTTATCTAAAAATTTAATATTATTAAATTATTATAATAAAATAAAAAAATACTGAACATGGGCACGTAGATCGAGTTGACAGTCTAGTGAATAAGAAAAAAAATTCTAATTGTCGAGGAAACCAGCGAGGGACCCCACAGGGGGGTGGGAGCCGTCCATCCCCCCAGGATGCGCACTTGAATATCCGGGATTTGTGCGTTGAAAATTCAAGCGCGCATCTCGGGGGAGATGAACGGCTCTCTCCCCCCTGTGGGGTCCCTCGCTGGTTTCTTCGCTGTCTTCTCGACAGTTAGACGGGTTCAGTGAATAATAATCTACAACTTCATTACAAGAATGCACTTAGATAGGGATTGTATTACATTAAAATCTGATGTATAAATTAAGTTATTTAGAATTTGAATGCACCAAGGTTGCACACCAAAACGAAACCTGTATCTGAAACAGTGTGTCAAAACTCCAATGATTTCCAGAGGTATAGTAACAACACCAGTGAGCCGGAATTCCTTCCTCTATCTCATCTCCAACTCCTCATCTCTTCAGCAGCTCAACCAAACCCACGCACAAATCATCCTCAATGGCCTTCACAATGACCTCATAACAGTCACCAAACTCACACATAAGCTCTCCTCCTTTGCTTCCATCGACCATGCTCGTCTTCTTGTCTCCACCATCTCCAACCCTGATCTCTTCCTCTTCAATGTCCTCATCCGTGCTTTTTCCCAAAACAACTTTCCTTCCTCTTCCCTCTCTGTCTACTCCCATCTCCATCACCACCACCCCTTTCTTAAATCCGATAATTTCACCTTTGCATTCGCAATTAACGCTTCATCGGGTCTTACCGTCGATACCCATGGTAGAATTATTCATGCCCATTCCATTGTTAATGGGTATGGATCAGATTTGTTTGTGGGGTCTGCTGTTGTAGATTTTTACTTTAAGTTTTCGCGAATTCGGGATGCAGGTAAGGTGTTTGATAAAATTACAGACCCGGATACTGTCTCTTGGAACACAATGATATCTGGGTTAGTGAGAAATAGTTGTTTTGATGAGTCGTTGAGGGTTTTTGAGGAAATGGGTATGAGGGGAACTCCATTTGATTCCACTACTTTGGCTGCTGTTCTCCCTGCGGTGGCTGAGTTACAACAATTGAAGATAGGGATGGAGATACATTGTTTGGGAGTTAAAAGTGGCTTTGATTCTCATCGATTTGTCTTAACAGGTTTGGTCTCATTGTATTCTAAATGTGGAGATATAACTGCTGCTAGAGTATTGTTTGGCCAGATTGATCAGCCGGATTTGGTTTGTTGGAATGCTATGATTTCTGGGTACACTTCCAATGGTAAGACAGATTGTGCAATTCATCTCTTTAGGGATTTAATGGCTTCTGGTGAGCATGTAAATTCAAGCACGATTGTGGGTTTGATCCCAGTGTTTTATCCCTTTCAGCATTTGAATCTATCTCGTTGCATCCATGGGTTTTCCATTAAATATGGTATTGATTCATGTTCTTCAGTATCTACTGCATTAACTACTGTTTATAGTCGATTAAATGAGATTGAATCTGCTAGGCTACTTTTTGACGAAGCCCCAGAGAAAAGTTTGGCATCTTGGAATGCAATGATCTCTGGTTATGCTCAAAATGGATTAACTGAAATGGCGATATCTCTTTTTCAAGAAATGCAGGTGTGTAAAGTCCAACCAAATCCAGTCACAGTGACAAGTATTCTTTCAGCTTGTGCTCAATTGGGAGCTCTCACTCTTGGGAAATGGATCCACGATTTAGTAACCAGGGAGAATTTTCAGTCCAACATCTATGTCTTCACTGCTCTGATTGACATGTACGCTAAATGTGGGAGCATTGACGAGGCGCAACATTTATTTGATAGTATGGTCGAAAAGAATGTGGTTTCTTGGAATGCCATGATATCGGGTTATGGCCTCCATGGACTTGGACATGAAGCACTAAGGCTTTACCATGAAATGTTACATGCTGGGTTTACCCCCACTGCGGTGACATTTCTTTCTATTCTGTATGCTTGCAGTCATGCTGGTTTGGTTAGTCAGGGAGAAGAGATATTTCAATCAATGGAACATTATGGGGTTAAGCCAGGACCTGAGCATTATGCCTGCATGGTTGATCTCCTTGGTCGAGCTGGTAAGCTCGAGGAGGCCTTAGAGTTTATAAAGGGGATGCCTATTGACCCAGGTCCTCCTGAGTGGGGAGCATTACTTGGTGCCTGTATGATACATAAAAACAAGGAGATGGCACAAGTAGCTTCTGATAATTTGTTTGAATTGGATGCAGAGAATGTTGGATACCATGTTCTGCTCTCTAATATATACTCATCTGACAGGAATTACCAGGAGGCTGCAGTAGTTAGACAAGCAGTTAGGAAGAAAAACTTGTCGAAGACGCCTGGGTGTACCCTCATTGAGGTTGGGGAAATCCCACACGTCTTTATGTGTGGTGACAGATCCCACCCTCAGTCAACAGTGATATATGAAAAGTTAGAGAAATTGACAGCGAAGATGAAAGAGGCTGGGTTTAAGCCAGAGATGGAAGGGGCTTTTCATGATGTGGAGGAAGAAGAAAAGGAGCAAATGGTGAATGTTCACAGTGAGAAGTTAGCTATTACTTTTGGCCTCATTAATACTGAACCGGGTACAGAGATTAGAATCATCAAGAATCTTAGAGTTTGTTTAGACTGCCATACTGCAACAAAGTTCATTTCGAAGATTACAGAGAGAGTAATTGTAGTTCGCGATGCTAATAGATTCCATCATTTTACAGATGGTATCTGTTCTTGTGGAGACTATTGGTGAAGTTAAATACTTCCATGTGTTATACCATAATGCCTGATGGTAGTCATAGGCTAGATTTGGATGAACAAAGGGAGATAATCAGATGAATGATGAAAAACGTGATGGTAAGAGCCAACATTCTTTTATTAACCATTGCTAATAATGCGTGTTGAGCCTGTTTGTGAACATGAGATGATCAGATGTATGATGAAGCCAACATTCTTGTATTAACCATTACTAATAATGTGCATTGAGCCTCTTTGTGAACATGGTGGAAGCAAGAAAGAACTTCAGCAGTATGTTGATTTTCTGCAGTGGAGTTGGTTTGATGATGAGAAAAATTAGCTTGTTTCCAAGAAGCAAGGATGAAGCAGTTAATTGTAATTTATACTAAATCTTCCAAAAGAAATATTCTTTATTTGAATGGTCCTGAGATTCACAAGGCATTGAAGGCTTAGAGGGTCATCCTTGTAATCATTGACATCTGTATGCAAAGGTATATGTCACCATCAAGCTTGCAGGGTTGATAAATACGGTGAGTTCCTAACTTGATTAGGACACCAACGATGCATCCACGTCAGAAAAGATCACTCTGGAGAAGGTAATTGCTGTAAAATTCATTTTCTGTTGTATCGTGTCACATCTTTCATGAAAGAAACTTCATGTTTTTATTCAAATTTTTTGTGGTTTCATCAAGGTAAATCTCAGCATTATTATCTAAATGCTACTAACAGAAAACTTCAACATGAAAGATGATGCCCATATACTACACTAGGTCTGGGTTTGATTAAAGTATCTGAGAAAATGTGAATGATAAAAAATCTCATTTGTGTCAAAATGTTCAATACATTTCCAATCATTCCCAACATTAGAGATTTTACATTTGTTACGGAACACTTCGATTCATGCTTTAGTTCACTTTCAATAAATCCCACTCAGTAAAGGAAAAGCATTGATAAGGTGGCTAGATAAATGTAGCCGTCCACAAACAGACTTTGGTCAGGCTCTTATCATACCATTTGAAAAAGAAGAGTGCCCTTAACCATGTTTGACCTAATGACCAAATTCCCTTTGCAGAAACATCCCTTTTTTCTGCTGATTGAACTATTGTTCTTTCAGGAGCACCCCGTTTGCACATGTTGACTATTCTATTACTGCTTCCT
This sequence comes from Berberis vulgaris, assembly GCA_963556465.1. Classification (NCBI taxonomy): domain Eukaryota; kingdom Viridiplantae; phylum Streptophyta; class Magnoliopsida; order Ranunculales; family Berberidaceae; genus Berberis; species Berberis vulgaris. The sequence continues at coordinate 13,944,956 of OY747130.1, read as the reverse complement.
ATGGTTGCTCTTACCAGTCAAAGGATGGATTTCTGCATTGAACACCTAGCATGGAAGGCTGGAACTTGCAGAAATGACTGAGTTTAGGCTGTTGGGGATGTTCTTCTTGCTAACTGTGCAAGAAGTTTCACTATAATTCTTCAAATCAACACAATGGCATGGTTGAGATGGAAGGATAGTCCCTGCAAAACACTATGATGCCTAAGTAGGCTATAAATAGTTGAGTTTATAAGATTATGGTCGTGATCTTGCAGAGAAGATTACCAGTTGGTTCAGGACTAGAAATTGCATAGTTGCTTGTAAAAGTGGAGAGATTCAGTCTAGCCTGACATGTACGATTGATAACAGGTGATTACATGTAAAAATTGTGTTGCTTTGCCACTTGTAAGTGCTTATAAGTGGCAGGTTGATTCATTTATCTTAAGACCATAGGAGGGGGAGGAAAAGAAGGATGATTGTCATTTAGGGAATGATGAGTGGTTATAAGCTCCAAGTTCTTGCACCAACTATAAGTAGTTGTAAACAGACTGTTTACCTGTCTCATACTTACAAGCTACAGAGTGACTGAGATTTGTTACTTAAATGTTGGTAAACACGAGAATGATGAGATGTGCATCATGATTTACCACACATGCATTTTGTCTGCCCTCGGCAATAAGCCTATATTGTGGAATTAAGCCTATGCCGGGTAAATAATGCATTGACTGCCTGTTGAATTGTAGCCTTTTCTGAGTAGGCAGTGTTCTTTTTCCACATCCCTCACTTCCTTTGATATATAATACAATTACTTGTATATATATACATTAACTAGATGCCATGCTTAGACTTTGTCTAATTGTTACAGTGTATACAAACGTGTTCGCTACATGTTCTTCTGAGTTAAGAAGTCCCCACGGCCTTTTTCTGTTACCTTGCGGCTTGCACAGTCGCATGACATAGTGAAGGGCAGAAACGAGGAAGCAGATCCAATTTGACAACTATTGAATTGGAGTTATAAATAAACTTGTGTTGGGTCTCATTATGAAACCTAGTTTACATGAAAAGATATGCTCAGTGAAGTTCCTATTGTACCTTAGTTCTATTTACTTGATCCATAGTTCTGAATTGGGGTGGTAGGGCTTGCCAAGACCCTGTTTCTTGTTGTTTTAGGCGAGTTTCAAGCAGAATATGTGGGTTCAAGAAATATTAAAAGCGTTGGGAACCTTCTATCAGTTATCTGTTATCTGGAGCATAATTTAAAATGTTTAAATGAGAATGCACACTTACATGGTATTCTTATATGGAAAATGAAATTGGAGTTATGCTATTTTTTTGCTTGGCAGATGATCATGTTGCATGCTCTTTGTTGTATGTGCCTCAGATTACTTCATGGCAGAAAGTAGATATTTTGCGACAATTCCCAACTCAACCATTGTTCATGGTTTGTATATGGAAGACATCCTTCAAAATTTTTAGTGTTATCAGTAATATTTGCATTTAGGTCAGGTCAAGTTGGGATATGTAATTTACTAACTCGTGCATCTTATTTAGTGCATCTTGTTACTGTTTGAATAGTGAATTGATCCCTCTAGTTCCCCTTTGTCAATATCTAATTGTTTACGACCTTGTACAATGTCTGGAACAGTACTTCTGATTTGCAGTACTCCTTTACAATCAAAAGATTAACCTCCGACAACTTAGAGAAGAGCTGAAGCTCCAGTCGGTTTTGGTTGGACAAGTAAGGTCTTGTAGTTTTCCATCTCACCATAAAATACATCTACATTTGCTTGCTAATTCTATCAATTAAAAGTTCTCATGCTTAAACCTTGTTGTTAGTTCACCAGTTATTGGATTTACCTCTATACACACTTCCATGCCTGAGTTTGCATTTTCAATAAAGTTTAGTTCATTTGAAAGTTGACAAACCATAATGAGTTAAGCGGAAGTTTCCTAATTTATCCAACATGAAGAATCATATCCCTGTCAGATACATCTCAGATGTTCTCAGATCATGTGAAGTAATATCAGGTTACCCCTAAAAGTTAAAACATGAATGCGCAATATCTCCCTTATTTGAATTAAATTAGAAGTTTTATTTTAGGCAGAGTAATATAATGGGTTATTGGGCTTGGCTGTTATAGCCTCTCCATTTTATTTTATTTTCACTTTATACCAACTTCAGTCGCTGGATACTCTTAACAGAGATCACATGCTTAAACTTCTCCATCTGATAATTGTTCTATTTCTATAGATTGCCTACCTTGATGATTGGGATTTGCTAGAAGGAGAACATACTAACTCCTTGTCCGAGTCTATGAGAGCTTTGGAAGATGGTACACTCCGTCATCCAATTACCGCAGGCACAAGGAAATGTGTATATCTCATTAACTCATCCTGTATACTAGAAGCGCACATCTGAAGATTTGCATTGTTTGTTAGATCTACACTTTTACTGTCAGATTTTTTTTTTTTTTTTTTTTTTAGCCTTAACCCTCCCCACCCTATGCCGTCGGCTGGGTTCGAACTCGTGACGTACTACTATAAAAAATGGGCAATTCTGGCGAATGATATATGACACTAAAGGCATACTTCCGGCAGATAAAGTTATCTATCGAAAAAAGAAAAATCTTAACGCTTTTATCCACCAAGATATGTTTCTGGCGTTTATACTCGCTACGAAAATATAAAAGGGAAATTTCTCCGCCCAAATGCTCATTAAAATAATAACATTTGTTCCAGCAGAACAAACATTTATATTTGTCATGAAAGTCCAAAGCGAGAAATATTACCGCCCAATTGCTTATTAAATATTGACATAATTGGTGATAGTGGTTGTAGTTGTCATAAATTTCAGGATATCCGCCACCAATAATGTTTTTGGAGGATATATGTTTTGGTGGCGTATATATCCGCCAGGACATCGAAACCAAACTCTGAAGTCACCTCCCGAACCCGTCTAATTGTCGAGGGAAGCAACGAGGAAAACAGCGAGGGATCCCACAGGGGGAGGGGGAGCCGTCCATTCTCTCCGGGATGCGTGTGTTCAACAATTAGAATTTTTGGTCACCTCCCTGTTCTTCGCCTCTTTCAGTCTAACCAAAATCCAGAACTGAACCGTCAGAAACTCCCAAAATTGCTCTCTTCTTCTTTGATGCAGGGACTGCACCATGCCACCCACGCGCAGACCTGCACACCGCCGCCCACGCGCCGAACCGGCCGAACGCCGCCCACGCGCCGCTCACAGTGTGTCAAAAGTCAACGACTCATGTATATTTTTTTCCTTGTATTTCTGCAACAATTCATGTATAAATACCACCTCAGTATGAATCTGTAGGCATCAAGTTTTCAAATCAAAAACCTAAGTATCTACTTCTCTGTGTGAGAAATTATCTTTCTTCTCTTTGTGAGATCGCAAGTTAGGGCGCACCTAGCAACCCGCTGCGTCAATTGGTATCAGAGCCTTCCTCTGATGCAGGCGGAGCTTTCCCGACCACCTTCAACACAACCACCGACGACCCAAATTCCACCACCACCGCCATCCAATAACCCTGAACCCCAACCAAAACCCATCCAACACCCATCCTCATCACCACCGACCAGGAAACCCAAAATCCCAGTAAACCCAAAAGCTTCAGTACAAAAAAAAAAAAAAAAAAAAAAAAAAAAAAAAAAAAAATCACCACCAGATCCGCCACCCCAGCAAACTCACCATCAGATCTGCCCTCGCCACCACCACAGGCTCCCTCGCCACCCTCACCACCACCAAAGTTCCAGTACCAAAAAAAAAAAAAAAAAAAAAAATCCCAAACAAAATCACCACCACCTAACCAGTAAACTCAAAACATCAGAGATCTCTTCGATCTCGACCAGATCTGCCACCCTCGGCACCCCCGCCACCACCAAAGGCTCCCTCGCCACCACCAAAGGCACCCCCGCCACCACCGAAGGCAACACAGATCAAAAAAAAAAAAAAAAAAAAGAGGAGAAGAGACTGTAGAGGAGAAGAGTTTGAAGAGTATAGGAGAAGAGTTTGTAGAGGAGCAGAGGAGAAGGGTTTGTAGAGGAGAGGAGAAGATTGTAGAGAAATTGTAGTGGAGAAGGAAGAATAACTTCCTGGAAGGAGAAGAAAGAGGGGAGAGGAAAAGATGAGTAACCCGTCTAACTGTCGAGGAAAGCAGCGAGGAAAACAGCGAGGGACTCTACAGGGGGAGAGAGCCGTCCATCTCCCGCGGGATGCGCGTTTGAATTCTCGACATGCGTGCGTTGAAAAATTTTTCGCACATCCCGGAGGAGATGGACGGCTCTCTCCCCCCTGTGGGGTCCCTCGCTGTTTTCCTCGCTGCTTCCCTCGACAATTAGAATTTTTGGACAGTGAGTGAGTGAGTGAGTGAAAAAGGAGTTGGCATTCGTTGAGACGAGTGAAAAAAAAAAAAAAAAAAAATTTATTATTAGTGAGTGTGCGTGAGGTGTAAGGAGAGAAAGTGAAAAAAAATATAATTCACTTGACTTGTGCGTGAGGTAAAGGCATAGGTGGGTACAAGTGAAAAAAAAAAAAAAAAAATCAAATCAAAGAAGGGGGAAGAGAAAGAGAAAACGACAGGTGAGAGAGAGAGAGAGGAAAAAAAAAAAAGTGGGCGAGAAAGGGAGAGAGAAAAGAGGAAGTGTTTTTTTGCTTTTTTTTTTTTTTTTTTTTCTTCTTTTTAAAGTAACCTGTAGTGCGCGGGAATAGCGCACAAAAAAAAAAAAAAAAAAAAAAAAAAAAAAAAGTAAAAAAGATTGTACTTTGTATTTTGTGCATGTATTTGTTAAAAAAAAAAATCTGACATGGAGTCCAGCCAGCAAAATCAAGTAGAGAGATTTGCAACAAAGGAATCCGTGGAAGCAGTTGAAAGAAGGTTACAAAATTTAGAGGCAATGATCGAGAATTTGACTCAACTCATTGGCGGACAAAACAACAATCCTCGACAGCAGAGACGAGACGCACCCAATCGATGGAGAGAACCCAATAATCACCGTGACAATTTCAGGCCCAGAAATGAGTTTGATCCAGAACAGGATACGAGTAGTGATGATGAGGTACCAACTACTCCTGGGCCCGACCAAGGAAGACGACAGGACAACTATCGTATGAAGATCGAAATTCCATATTTCGATGGCATGTTCGTGATTGAAGAATTTCTTGATTGGCTAGCTGAAGTGGAGAAATTCTTTGACTATTGGGAGACTGAAGAATACATGAAGGTCAAGTTGGTAGCCTATCGACTTAAAGGAGGCGCGTTAGCTTGGTGGGACCAACTACAAACCACACGCATCCGACAAGGGAAGAACAAAGTCCGAACTTGGAGGCGTATGAAGCAGTTGATGAAAGAGCACTTTCTACCTCCAGATTACGAGCAAACACTCTTTAGTCGCTATCAGCATTGTCGGCAAGCATACCAGACTGTGTCGGAGTATGTTACCGAATTTCACAAGCTTGCTGCTCGTGTGGACATTCGAGAATCTGAAAGTCAGAAAATTTCCAGATTTGTCGATGGACTTCGTGCCAACATACAAGACGAAGTCTTCAAACAGTCACACAGCACACTTTCCAGTGCCATTCAACTTGCCTTGAAGATTGAAACACAACTTGGCAAAAGGGGATTATGCAATCAAGTGTCGTCCCAATCTTCAGCACCACAAAGACCTGACCTAAGCCAAGGGAAGGCAATGGTGAGACCACAAGTTGAGGCGCCTAAGCCAAACCAGCCTCAAAAACAGCCTGTAGCACTACCGCAAAGGGAAGCAGCAAACAAGCCCAATTCCAACAACCCTTATGCTGTTCCAAGAGGCCACAAATGTTATCGTTGCGGGCAAACAGGGCATTATTCTAATCAATGTCGTCTGAACAAATCAGTCAATTTAGCCACACATGATGATGACGTTGAAGGAGGCGAAGATTATCCAGGGGATGAGTCCGAGGAGGAAGCGGAACCAGAAGAACTCACTTATGAAGATGAGGGTGTATCCTTAGTAATAAGGCGCCTAATGTATACCCCAAAGAAAGAGGAGGACATCCAGCGGCACAACATCTTCAAAACCCGGTGCACTGTTAATCAACGCGTATGTGATCTTATCATTGACAGTGGCAGTAGCGAAAACATTGTTTCCAAAACTATGGTGGGCAAACTGCAGCTGCCAACTCAACCTCATCCATCTCCGTACCGTATTGGGTGGATCAAAGATGTTAGTGAAACAAGAGTAACGGAGCAGTGTCGCATACCTTACTCTATCGGCAAGTACCAAGATGAGGTATTGTGCGATGTTGTCGATATGGATGCATGTCATATGCTACTTGGTCGACCGTGGCAGTTCGACTTGAAGACGATGCATGATGGTAGGAGCAATACATACACATTCTACAAGGACCGTGTGAAGATTATTCTCGCCCCAATGAGGCAGCCAGACAATCCGACATGTTCGAAGGCCAAGACCAATCTCCTGTTAGTACCGAAAGAGACAACTACCTCGCAAAGCGTGCCAGAACCAGTTCAGCCTCTACTAGCAGAGTTCAGCGATATCGTTCCCGATGAACTACCTACTGGACTTCCACCATTGAGAGATATTCAGCACCATAATGATCTTGTCCCAGGAGCAAGCTTGCCTAACTTGCCACACTACCGCATGAGTCCCAAAGAATATGAGATTCTGCAAGGACAAGTAGAAGATCTTCTTAAGAAGGGCTTGGTTCGTGAAAGCATGAGTCCCGTAGCCGTACCTGCACTCCTAACACCGAAGAAAGATGGAAGCTGGAGGATGTGCGTTGATAGCCGAGCTATTAACAAAATCACGACTTCAGATGCTACCCATATTGCTCAATTATTCTTTCGAGAAGTCGTTCGTCTACATGGGTTACCAAAGACCATAGTTTCTGATCGTGATAGCAAATTTCTCAGCCATTTTTGGCGTACCTTGTGGAGAAAGCTTGACACATCATTACAGTATAGCAGCACGTGTCATCCACAAACTGATGGGCAGACAGAAGTTACAAATCGTACCTTGGGAAATATGCTGCGATGCTTGATTAAGGAAAATCCAAGGCAATGGGAAAATGTGTTACCACAAGCTGAATTCGCCTACAACAACGTGCCAAATCGTTCAAGTGGTAAATCTCCTTTTGAAGTTGTTTACATTAGGCCCCCGTTACATACTCTAGACTTGGTTCCTTTACCAAAGCTTCCAGGAATGAGCATCATTGCTGACCATATGATTGAAAGAGTAACCAACATTCATGGAGAAGTCAAAAAGAAGTTGGAAGAATCTGCCGCGAAGTACAAAGCTGTCGCTGACAAACACAGGAGACACAAATCATTTCATGAAGGGGATCTTGTGATGGTCCATTTGCGCAAAGAACGGCTTCCAACTGGAGAATACAACAAGCTTAAACAAAAGAAGATAGGTCCATTTCAAATCCTACACAAGATTAATGATAATGCATATGTCATTGATCTTCCGGACGCATATGCGATCTCGAAGACCTTCAATGTTCAAGATCTGTACGAGTACCATGGACCACCTCCGTTGCCTTATTCCAACTCGAGGACGAGTTGTGTTCTAGAGGGGGAGAACTGATGCAGGGACTGCACCATGCCACCCACGCGCAGACCTGCACATCGCCGCCCACGCGCCGAACCGGCCGAACGCCGCCCACGCGCCGCTCACAGTGTGTCAAAAGTCAACGACTCATGTATATTTTTTTCCTTGTATTTCTGCAACAATTCATATATAAATACCACCTCAGTATGGATCTGTAGGCATCAAGTTTTCAAATCAAAAACCTAAGTATCTAATTCTCTGTGTGAGAAATTACCTTTCTTCTCTTTGTGAGATCGCAAGTTAGGGCGCACCTAGCAACCCGCTGCGTCATTCTTCGAGAGACAGACTTTGCCACCAGCTGCAGGTAAAGCTTCGGTCTTTCTCTCTATTGAAAGTAGTTTCCTCAGAGAGGTTGATTTGGTTAAGCATATAAACATGCCAACGGCAACACCAGTACATCAATTTTAGATTCAAACTGCAAATCTCTCACCATTACAGGGCAGAGGTATTTATTCTCATACTCTTGAACTTTTGAAAACTCTGAAACAGTTACTTTGGGATTAGAAGAAGAAGATTTTAATTCTTGGTTTTCTGTGATTGATTCTGTTTAAGGGTGCGTTTGGTTTTGATTTGGTGAACCCAACCCCCAATCAAAAACTTCCCTTTCTTCTTCTCCTTCACAAGAACAAAATTTAAAGCGAAGGTAAGATTTCTCTCCTGCCTCCACTTTTGTTCTTCAATTTCCATTCTTAATTTGGGGTTTCATCAAGAATTGTCCTCAAAACCCCTCAGGGTTTCCACTAATCCTGCATTTTAAATTAAAATAGTGGCTGTTTGTCTTAGTGATGGAATAAACTCCTTTGATTCCATTATATGCTCACGGGCACAAAGGAGAGGTAATAGAGAGTATCATTTTCCAATAAGATCATATATTATATTCACTTCCAGTAGTAAATTGATGCATGTCATATGTAGTTTGAGTTGCTTGAACAATGACTAAACAGAACAATGGCAAACTCTAGCGTAACATGTGGATAAGAGCATTTGTTCAAACAGAGCAACAACAAAATTTATCTTGTTGTTCTGAGTTCGATTTCTCGCAATTGTTTTTGTATGGATTTCCGTTGTACATAACTTGCATTTGTGATTACTTCTCTGAAATCTAATCTTGTCGAATTTGAGTACAAATCGAGATTTTATTAAGTTTTGAACATGTTGTATGTTGTACAATCCGGCATTAACAATTGTAACGAGAATATGTTATCATAAATTATGTTGTTTCCTCATCCCATTTTCTTTTATTTGAACAGAAAAACTTCTTGTACAATAGACAACTTGTCCAGGCTGGGAAAAGTGATCACTGGAGACTAGAGAAAGATATTTGTAAATAATTAAAGGCCAAAACTAGTGGGTCTGTGTGCTTTGTTGAATTTAGCTCAAGTGCTTAATGCAATGATTTGTCAATGTTCTTTGGTTGGATTAACATGAACATATACTAACATGGACCACATATCATGTTATTACATTGAAATTGGTAAAATTCCTTCTCTTTTGTTTTTGACAAGTAAACAACATTTGAGTAGTTTTGATGAAAAACTGATACGATACACAAACATCCATCTGGGGGTGCTGCTAAGTTCCCAAGCCCTTATAAACAAGGTAAGGTTACCTACAAAAATGCTTTGGTTGCAATCTCACGTTTTCTACCTTCATAAGTAGACACATCATTGAGTTAGCCTTTAAGGGTGTGTTTGGTTGCATGGAATCCCATGCCATAGGAATCCATGAGGGACTTTCATATTTTGTGCTAATTTGAGGTATCGCTCCACATTCAACATTTGATTTTGTGATCAATGGTGGGAATGAAAGTCCCATGAACATGAAAATCACATGCCTTGAGGGACTAAGGAGTGAGATTCCCATGTTCATGGGACTTCTATTCTCACCATTGATCACAAAATCAAATGGTGGATGTGGAATGATATATCAATTTAGCCTAAAATATAGGGGTCCTCTCATGAATTTCCATGGCATAGGATTTCATCCAACCAAACACACCCTAAGATCCCAGGGCCAGCCCTTTATTCACATAGTTGATTCTGTTTTCACTGATTACTACAACACTTTGACTTTGTAGGAATGCTATATATGGTTTTGATACAAGAAGATCTGGATAACGAAGAAAATGGAAATTCGGGTGATAGAAGTGCCAAGGTCAATACCAAACCTGTCAACTCTAATTGTCCATCCGAACTGAACTTTGTCAAGTGTAGTACACCCGTTCCTTTGGAAGTACTTGATCATGTGAAGCTCAATAACACACTAGAAACTCCACGATCAACCTTAAAAGGATTACTCAACGTCAACAACAACGAAGTGCAATTCAAGAAAGAGGATCCAAGGAGAGTTGAAGAGCAATTAAAGAACGCTTTTGTAGAATTCTATCAAAACTCCGAGTTTTAAAAAGCTAGAGGTAACTAACTGATATGCTCTTTGATAAACGTTTAGATTGAAATGCATCTGATTGTTCCCTTTTTCAACAGTTTTCTAAATCTATTGGCATTTTCCAAGATCATGAAGAGGTATGACAAGGTGAATAGTTCAAATATCTTTATTTCAATCCTATTTCGTAGACTGTGGTTGCAATCTTAGCTTATTCATTGATTTGTAACAAGTTAAAATCTTTTGACATGTTTTCACTCTATCAGTTCATTTACAGCTATAAAAAGTTACGTGCAGATCACTTCAAGAAATGCATCAAAATCATACTTAAAAATGTTTGATGGCTCCTACCTTGGCAGCTCTAATGAGGTAGATAGTCGTTTTTTTGTTTATCATGAATCGCATTTTAGGTTCCACACAATCTGAAATGCATTATATTGGTTTGTTTTGTCACTGTAAAAGGTCAATAAGCTCATGCTGAGAGCTGAAGCTACATTCATCAAACACTTTCCAATGCAAACAGAAGTAAAGGGATGGTCATCCTGAGACCAAAAGCAAGGAGAGGGGCATAGGATCACATTTCTTTCGGGTAAGATTTTTTTTTTTTTTTAACACCAATTAATAACAGAACTACTACCTCTAGGATTACTTTGTGTAAGATACAAAGACTTGGCTGAATTATTTGCCTCTAATCTCTCTATCTCCAAGTAGTAATACTGTCCTGAATTATTAATATCGGATATCTCCATGTGCAGTTTGTACTTGCCATTGCATTCTGCCCTCTCGATGTTATGTACTGTCCGAGTCACTTCTTCCTACTCCGTTGTATATACCGCTGTCTTTGTGCACCTCTCTATGTTAGTTTATATTATATTTTTAATTTCTTAACTATTAATAGTTATAAATATTTGTTTGCTAGGTTTTCATGGATGATCCCTTAAATCTCGAATTGAAGATGGAGCGGAAGACTCAGACGAGCTTCGCACACAAGTTTATGTGGAGCAGATGGGTCCTAAGGCCCGAAATAGAGTTCAGGGTATGGAAATAGTGTGACTCTTGATTTGGTGCCTTATGCCTTGGGTAGAGCTAGTACTTCATCAAAGAGAGCATCAAAGACTAGAGAAGCCTTCTTAAAATTTCAGTGCATAGAAATGAAGACCAAAGCTATGCAAAAGGAATGCGAAAAGTTACGGGCTCAACAACAACAACAACAACAGATGATGATGATGATGATGATGATGTTCATGCATGCTATGCAGTCGCAGGGAACCACACAAAGCTCTCAGTCATCACACCAGTCAGGACAAAGTCAACCATTTTAGCCTTCTTACCCTATGTATCCGATGCATCCTATTGGACATATGCCTTTCGTGCCACCCTCACAACATTCTTCTGATGACTCTCATTATTCTAACAGTGTTCCATTAGGTGGATTCAGCGGACTGCGTTTTGGTAATATGTCTGATGCGGATATGATTAGGCTTATTAGAACATCTGGAGGATCAGGGACACATTCGGGTTCAAGTTTAGGTAGTTGATTGGTCTGTCTGCTTATATTTAGTGGCAGATGTACGATGCGTTTTTTAGTTATTTGTTTTTTTTTGTTCATGATGAAGATGTATGACACATATTTGGGACGCCAAATATATATGACATTTTGTTTTATATTAATATTATTTTTAGATCAGCTGCAAAAATATATTTTTTTTAAATATTTACGAAACCTCTTGGCGGATAATATTAAAGTTTTGGCGGATAACGGACAAAATTTCATAGCTGTTATAAACTCATTCTTGACGTATAATACTAAATTTCGTGGCGGTTATCAGTGTTCTAAAAATCGGCTTAGCGCTAGGCGTTAGAGAAACGCCCAGATTAATGGCTGGACGGTCTGGGCGAGTTTTTTTTTATTTTTTTTTTTAAATAAGGTTGATTGTGTTCTTATTTTATTTTTATTTTCTCTTATTTGGAAATAAACAGTTTAATTGTTTTTTATTCAGTATATGTCTAAATGTAGCAAATGATGATTACTTAATGAAATTCTCAAAGGATCTGTCGGTACCAATTTTAGTAATGTAGATTTTATCAAACATGACTACGGTCATTCATGCAATTTGAAGAAAAATAAAAGAGTAGGTTTTGATATTTGTCCACAAATTCAACTTTGTATAAAATACCCATCATGACCAACTTCAGTCATTTGAGTTTTAATAAATTTTGTTCATGATTGTTAATTTTTCATGTTTTTAAATTTTGCATATGTATCTTAGCATTAAATTGGATGTAATTGATAAGGTATTATGCTTAATCTTTGTAAATTATTAAAGTTATAATACAAAACCTAAGACCGCCTAGGCCCCTGGGCGTTAGGCACCTGCTCGCCGCTCGCCCACCGCCTAGCACTTTTAGAACACTGGCGGTTATAAATTCATTCCTGGCGGATAATATTAAAGTCTTGCGGATAATATTAAATTCCCGGCGGTTATATATGTCGGCTATTTTGGATTCCTGACGGTTATAAACTCATTCTTGGTGTATGCACGTGCCGCCCATAATTTTATAGCCGACGTATATATGTGTGGTCCAATCATTTTCTCTGCCATTTCTAAACGCCACTAGTAAATTTATAACCGGCATATATATGTGTTGCCACTAATTTTTGCTGGCGGATATTGTGTTTTTCTTAAGATTCAAAATTAATCCTGGCGGATTAAGGGACTTATCCTCGAGGACAATCCATTTCCTGGCGCCAACAATCCCGACGGATAATTTATTCGCCATTGCAAAATTTTCCTTACGGATATAGATTTTCTTGCGCCGGGATTAGGCCTTTTCTGTCATATATCATCCGTCATAATTGCCCATTTTTGTAGTATATTACAAAAGTTGACTATAGGCTGGTACACCTCTACCAACTCAGCTCGTACACCTTTGACTAGAGGCAGATATAAGCACATTGAATAATGTCATTTGTTCAGATGTTGATATGATGCAAGCAATGTTTCTTTTATGAATCATTTACTACCTAAGGTGAGATTCACTTGGGACTTGTTTGTTTATTTTTGTTGTTTCTATGTTTTGAACTAAGTTTGTCTATTTACTTTTCTTGTTTGTTCCATGCATTTAAATTGTCGATTTTCTTATTTGTTATAATTGATATATTTTCCTATTTTAAAATGTCTATATTCGCTCTATTTACTATAGCCAACTAATAATGTTAAGATATTATTTATTGTTCTCTTCAAAGAGTCGAACAAAATGTACATACAGACACTCACACACGAAGAAATTAAAGTACATATAAGAGGTCTAGTAACCAGCCATGGATCCCATGTCCCTATGTAACCAAATTTAAGTCGAAAATTCTTTGTTGCACCGGGGGTTAGCCTGGTGCTAACCCCCTGTCGCGAGGCAAAATGGATGATGGGGGGTAGCACCAGGCTAACCCCCAGTGCGCTGTAGCAGTGCTCTCTAGTTATTTACTCACAAACATCACAGAGTAAAAACAACCTGCTCAAGGAATTGCTTGATGAATTGTCTGTGCAATTGCAATTGCAGACAAGTGGCTGGTTGCACAGATAATAGTCTTTCCTCCTAAACTCTTCTTCACAGTCAACCTGTACAAAGGAACTTTGCAGCCCCTCTTTAATTTATATTCATTACACCAAAATGGATAATTAGTAATATTAATATTTTTTAATTTGTAATTCTTTTTAATATGTTACAAGTCTGATAAATAAGTTACTAAAAATACATTAATAATTTTAATAAATATATTATTTATAAATAATTAAACAATAAATAGAAATTTTCATACTTAAATGAACTACATGTTCAAAACTCCTCTTCTACGAAATCCTTTCTCTGCTGCTTCACCTTCGAGCAGTTCACTCTGCTGCGAATCTCTCTCTCAATCGATGATCTCTCCATCACTCTAGTTCGATCTCTTCTTCACTCTGGATTCATCACTCTCCATCGATTTATGTGTCTCAATCGATCGATCGATCGATTTATGTGATAAAATTGCATTTAGTTCTCAAAGGTGTCGTGATTTCGTGACTTATCGATGATAGCTTCGTGTCTCGCAGTTCTCAACTCTTCATCTCACTTGCCTGTTCTTACCAATTCAAACAAGAAGGCAGACTGGCTCCATCACCTCCAATTCTGTTCCAGTTAGTTACTCTTTCTTGCAATTGTTCTTGAATTTTCGTGTCTTTGTTTGATGGATGAATGAATGCATCATTTAGGGTTTATGATTCAAGTGCATTGATAGAGTGTATGGATGAATTCATCACCATAAAGAAAGATTATTGTGTATTGATAGGGTTTATGAGCATTAGTGTTGAGCATAGGATCTGCTTACAGTGTGTTTCAATCAGTTTTTATTCTTCTACTTACAATGATATCTATTCTAACTAGTTCTTTAAACAGTATTGTCTGCATCAACTCATTTTGACGTATCCCTTGCAAAAAAAGCTGGTTTTGGAAATGATGCCTGCCATATTCTTTCGAAACCTATAACTGCCTATGTCGTTGAGAAATTATGGGTGTATGTATACCAAAGCATCAAGTAAAAATTAGGCGATTCGAATCTGAAGTATTGGGAGACAGTGGAAAGGACAACCACAAAGGAATAATTAGTGAAGAAAATGAAATTACTGAACCCAAGAAGAAGATAAACAGGCTATGTTGGACGTTAGAGCTTCATGACAAGTTTATGAATGCAGTAGACACATTAGGTGAAGGTAATAAATATATCTACTTTTTTTCATGGCAAAGGTTGTCGTTATTTGGTTTGAGCATCATGTTTATATGGTTTTTTCTTAATTGGATCTAGATGCAGTGCCTACAAAAATACTAGAATTGATGAATGTGCCAGAATTATAGAAAAAGCACGTTGCGAGTCATCTACAAGCAAGTTTTCTGCTACATCTACTTGAAAACAATTCATCAATTTCTCTTCACTCTTTCTACATATACTGATGTAAATGTGACTTTCTTGCAGAAATATAGATTACACCTACAAAATAGAACAGAGCTAGCATCTCCAGTTTATGAAATGAACAGATTCTATATAAACTCTACTGTGAACCAACAAATCTACAGTGGGCCTGTTGGTGGGAATGTCAATTCAGGACAAATCTATAGTTTTGAACCCAACAATCTTTTTCTTGAATGAGGTTAGCACTTTGATGAGAATACTCAGAAAAGCATTAAGAGTTTTACATTAACTATAAGTACGCTTCAAGAGTATGCATAATGACGAGTTACTAAAAATTCATGTGTTTTGTGCTGCAGTTACCAAAATTTTGACAGACAACAGGACAGACTGTCTGTCACTAGTGTCGAATGATGAAGAACTTTTGGAAGCATTTTATAGAGTTCTTTTTTTTTCGTAGTATGTTCTTCTCTAGTTTTATTTTGTTATGTGTTGAACTTATTGTGTGGAAGGAGAGAAAATACATATTTGGTATTATTGAATTGATAAGTTCAGGAATTTTAGCCAATGGTGTTATGGCCTAGTGGTTAGGGCTGTGTGGGTTTGTCCCCCACGTCCTAGCTTCGAATCCCACCTGCGGCATGGTTACTTTCTAATGGGTGTTGACCTATAGGTCGCCCAGTTGATAGGTTATGAGATCCTTAAAAACCCAGCTTGCCTTTCAAAAAAAAAAAAGTTCAGGAATTTTACCTCCATATATCCCAAGCTATATCAATAGATGGTTTCAATGTGCTATTGTTTTTCTTGAAACTTTAAATACATTTTTCTTGTTTAGTTTAATTTCTGCCATTTGATGATAAGAGTGAGTGAAGCAATAACAAGTAAATTAGTTTGATCAGTTCTTTGTTTATTATACCATTGCACTTTGTGGTTTGGTTTGAGTGGTTGTAGTTAATGTTCCTCTTATTGTTTGCATCAAATCTCTGTTTACACTCAATATTCACTTAGCAATTCTGTATTTTGTTTTTTCAGTGTATGCCGATGAGGATGTGATACAGAAATGTTCCCCTATTGTTGTTCATCGGGTTCCAAGGCCTAGCATTCCTGTTGTGTCCAAGCAATCAAATACAAGGGCCTCTGTGTCTGATTCAATCTTCACAAGACTTCCAGAAGAAGTGCAACTGCAAAATGCTCTGCCTACAAATACAGCTGATGGGAATACCAAGGCCAAGGCTTCAATTAGGGCTGAAAACTGAACCGTCGGTTCGGTTTTTCACCTAAACCATGAACCGAACCGACTTAGGTCGGTTTTAAAATTTTCAAACCGATCCGAAACCGAACCGATTCTAATTTATGCAAACCGTAACCGAACCGAACCGACTAAAATCGAACCAAAACCGAAATAAAACCGAATCGACTTACTATTTTAAACCTATCGTATTATTTATATATAAAATATATATTATTTATTATATATATTCGGTCGGTTCGGTTTGGTAGGTTAAAATCACATAGAAATCGAAAACCGAACCGACCACTTCGGTTTTGAATTTTTTGAAATCGAAACCGATCCGAACCGAATTTAAACCGAATCAATTGGTTCGGTTTAGATCGGGTCGGTCGGTTTAATCGGTTTTTTGTTCAGCCCTAGCTTCAATCGAGGATGGTTTTGTCACTGATGTGGGCTACAAAAAAGACTTGGCAGGAAGAATGCTTGTTTGACGGGGTTTTGGTAATTTTTCAGTCCTTAATATTTAAATTTAATGAGAAACTATTCAAACAATCACTAAAATGTTGTCCACTGCATTTTATACTTAAGTGTACTTGTTTGTATTTTCTTTTTACGCCTTTTAACTTGTCATCTGTTGAATTCTAATATGAGAATTTTGGTTTTTAAGGTTGGTGCACCAATTTGGAGCGAGAGATACCTCCACCAAGCTACATTTGTCGGAGATGCAAAGTACCCGGTAAGTTGTTAGTTTAGAAGCTACTTCTCTACATTATTTTTTTGTAACTATTTCACGTGGATTCTTCCTTTGTATTCCATTTCTCTTGTAACATACTTTTGTTCTGGCATTTGAGATGTTTACCGTTGCTTATCCATGAGTGGTTTTAAGATGCAGCTTGCTACAAGGCCTGGATCACCCGAATCTCTGCAGCAGTTGGTTGAAATTTCTAGGAATCCTACTGCTAATGCTGCATTCTAGCGGAAATATACTGAATCCCTTAAATATACCGATTGCAGATTTCAGTATGTCTTACACAACTTGTCCTATTTGGTTGATGCATCTGTTAGCATTTATCCTGGTTGTAAACACTAAGCGGGAGTTGTTAGTTCCGTTTCTGAGGTGAATCTCTAATGTAAAGGATCTTACTGTCCCTGATTCTACCATGCTTGTGAGTTATTTTTGTTTTTATCTTTTTATACATTTCATTTTCTTCACACGAGATGAAGATTTCTTAATTAGCTCAACTTTTTGGTTGTCAAGACCTTTTGTAATGCAGTAAGTTCATGTAATCAGATGATCACATTGCCAAATGTGACAAGTGTACATTGCCTATCTATGATGGGTGTGCCTATCTGCTGATGTGGTTGGCCTAAGTTCTTTGTCACTGCAATCACCTCTTTGTCAATTCAAGTTTATCATTTATTTGCGTTTTCTTGTTTTAATAAATTTGAATTAACAGTTTGTAGGATTCGTTCACTCGTGCGAAGAAGTGGGTACAAGAACTTCAAAAACAGGGTTGTGGTTTGTTTCATTTAATAATTATCTATGTGCAATGAAGGAAAGATAGATGGGAATACTATGTAGGTTTGGTTGTGGATTGTACTTTAAATGATTGTTTTTTGTTAAGCTAGTTTTTTTGAGTTTTCAAAATGTTTTGTTTATACCAGGAAACCCCAACATGGTTATGGCACTTGCTGGAAATAAAGCTGACTTGGAAGATAAAAGGAAGGTGACAACAGAGGTGTGTTATTTCATGACATAAGTGCTTTGATGGTGTTTTGACATGTTAGGTTACATTGACTAGAATTTAATGCAGGTTGTTCTATTGGATACTGTCGTTTCCTTCTCACGCGTGAATAATGTTCGACTCTGATCGGATTCAGAATCGGATGCTTTGAAGCTAGAGATGTCAACATAACCAAGTCACAAATGGAGATGTCATGCAGACCTAGGTTTCTATCAGGCCATTATTAGATTGGAAAAGGATCGCCATTTTGGGCCTCCCCAGTTGTTGACACATCAGACATTTTGTATGTTCTTATGTTTGAGGACAATTTTTAGGGTGTTCCCAATATAGAATTATTGAGAGCGTGTAATATTTTTTTAGTTTTCTTAGTTGTTAGCATACTAATGATGTACTTGATACATGTACTTTTTTTTTTTGAAATACTGATCCAATATGAAAAATGATGTTGTAATTGATTGCAACTATTTCACTTTGTAATGGTTGCAAGATTATTTTAATTTGGGTATTAACATTGGTATTTGAATATTTGAATTTTATAATCTCATTAGATGTCATTCATTTGTTGATACTTTATTTATTTAATTACAAACAAATAAAATTTTACATATTGATTTTTGTAAAAAAAACATTTGTAACACATCGAGGTGTTGCTAATATTTGAACATTGTAACATGCTACAGTGCCATTAGTAACATTGGACAACCATTACGAAAGTTGAAGGTTGTAACACGTTGATGTCTTACTAATATTTGTAATGTCATGATTTGTAAGATTTTTGTGGTGTTACAAATTTTTTTAGGAACAAAGCTAGTATGTTACAAATTGTCATTTATGGTGCAGTGATTAGGTAGAAAATAACACCAACCCAAAAGAAAAAAAAAGGTCCTAGAATGAGGATCTCGTGAAACTAGATGGTGTATGACAGAAAATAACACCAACCCATCCCCCAACCCAAAAGAAAAAAAAGGTCCTAGAATGAGGATCTCGTGAAACTAGATGGTGTATGACGCGAAGAAGTAAGATTACAACATTTATAAGTGAAGATAATCCTTTTAGAATTTTGTAGAAAAAGAAAAAAATAAAAACCATGCCCTTGGTTATTTTATTTGATAGGATGAAAATTATAGTACATTTGCTTATGATCTATACAATAGTCTTAGTTCCTCCATTTTTAATATTTGTATATCCTCCATCTGCTTGCTGGAACTTGTAATTTGAATGTTAACCGAACTACTGAATTAAAGATAATCAACTTTTTACCTATAAAATCACAGTTAGAATGGACAAATTTTCTGATTTTTGAACTTGTTGATGTTACCAGACAAGAGAAAGCCATGCTTGATGAGTATCTAGATCTGTTGGCGTCAACATTTACAATGCAGGTAAAAACAAGGATCCACCTA
This sequence comes from Berberis vulgaris, assembly GCA_963556465.1. Taxonomy (NCBI): domain Eukaryota; kingdom Viridiplantae; phylum Streptophyta; class Magnoliopsida; order Ranunculales; family Berberidaceae; genus Berberis; species Berberis vulgaris. The sequence goes on along the minus strand of OY747130.1, from coordinate 13,925,645 downwards.
GAATTTGTACGAGCACACAAACTTACACACTCTCTATATAGTTTCTTAACAAAACTTACAAACAAAAAGTAGCATGTTATTTTGAGATTGCTAAATATGCATTGCCATGTAGCCATATATGCCTATAATTGAGCGTGTCGCTTGCAAGAAATGAACTAAAATTTCCTTAATACTAGGGGATGCATTACTTGGCCAAAGAATGCACACTTGAGGCCAGGAAAGTTTGATTAAACATTTCAGCTCAGATTTCTACCTCAACCTTTGTATTATACTAATTGATGTAGTCGATTCCTACTTTCCTTCCGTGCTGCTTACCTAGACCTGCACAGGTAGCAAACGTGAGCCAATGACCACCGTGTAGTGGCCGACACTACAAGAAATTTGGACTTTGGTGAAGAACGTTGTTTCTCACTGAAACATGTTAATTCGTCACCATTTAGCAACGGTGAGGAATTTCAGTTGTCATAGCGTTCCTCACATAAAGGGGCGTTAAGGAAAATATTATCTGACGAATTCCTTGCTCGTCAAGGAAAGTCTGCTTACGTGGTGAGTGGTTCCTCTCATAAACTTGGCGCGCGGGTATACAATTACAACATGAGTGACGAAAATGTCGTCAATGTAGAGTGTTATGTGTGATGAAAAGTTGGCGTCACGTGTGGTGACTTTCTGTGACAAATCGTTCTTCACTTATGTGATTTATATGTGAGGAACAATTTGTCACGACAGTGATTTAAATATCTACATGAACTTTCTATGAAGAATTTTTCTCACTTGTGTCATTTATACACGAGGAACAGTTTGTCACAGTAGTGATTTCATACATTAAAATTATTTATCTGTGACAAATTTTTCTTCAAACTTTCATTATATTTGTGACAAGTCATTCTTAACCCATTTATTGTAGTTGTCTACTAGCACATACTCTTAAATAGCACCATCTATTTTTTGTGTAATGTACAATCTAAAATTAAAATAGTAGAATTTCAATTCATGAAAAAATATAGCATTCTTTCATTGAATATGCAAAGTCATATAACCGAATACAATAATGATATCAGGTTACACCATATTGATGTTCAAAAAATAATTGAGTCTGCTATAGTAACATTGAGCTCCTTAACTCATCAACCTCTATTCATATCCACAACCTCCTTGAATCATTCTTCATCACCATCATGGTCACCAAGCTCACCAAGTTCATCCTTAGAATTGTTTGAATCGTGGTGAGAGGAAACACTGTCAGTATGGCTTTGTATTGTAGTTGCCAAAAAAACATACATTCGACATTAACAAGTATTAGTGTTAGTAAAATTAAATTTTCTAAGAATAAGCTAAAGATGTAAAAAGGAAACTACAAATGTTATTTCACTGTGTTGAACAAAAAGGGTAGGATCCAAGAAAAATACAATGTCAAGTTAAAAAATTATTATATATCTAAACACAAAATAATTAGTTATAATCTCACTTCAAGAAGAAAAAATGAAAAATGAGAGGAAGACTTTCAAGTATTTGATGGTTAGATCAGCTAATTAGGTCAACTCTTGTAAATATAGATTTACATTTAATTTCTATATATTCTACAATATGGGACTTCCGTGGGGACATCCATCATTTAATGTATTGGTATGGATGGTAACCCCCCAACCAAGCTTGTTTACTAGAGTAATCAAGATAATAGCAGATCAATCTGAATAATATACTGCAGGAAACTGCATAGCTGAATAAAACATTACCTAAGTTCGACCTAACAACGAAGAAGCATAACTTTAGATAGTATATGGGTAGGATAATTCATGTTGACGAAGAAGCATCTTTCTGTAACAAATACTAAGTGAAAGTGAATAAAACACTACCTAAGTTCGACCTAACAACGAATATCCAAATGCAAGTGTACACCCATCAGATAAACAGATGCAAGCAGAGATGCTCATTATGTTCTGACAAAGTGACTGAGTACTCTGTATGTTCTAAAACATTATGAGCTAAGTCCTTTCCTAATCTTGCAGCAAAGAAAACACCCACAAATAAACAATAAAAAAAAAAAAAAAAAAAAAAAGACTGAAATGAAGAAACACCCACAAGTAAATAAAGAAAAACAAGACTGCAACACAAAGACTGCCCAGAGTATATTTCACTATATTTTACAGTTTTGCAGGGTCTGAAACAGGGAAAACAGAGTAGTGTTTCCCCTGATTTTGCAGTGTACATCATATTCTGGTTTTGCAGAGTATTTTACACTCTGTTTTTGCAATTTTGGACGCTGGAACAAGGTACAGGTATTGTTACAATATCAGCAGTCACACAAATACTAATTCTTTTTTCTTTTGGGGAATATACTAAAACTAACATAGTCATCCATACCAAAGCTAACATAGTCACACAAATACTAACATACCATGAACAATTAATCCTCTGAAAAGAAATGCAAATGTTGTATTTACTAGTATGCATAGTCATCCATACCCTTACAATATGTGGGAATTTCGTTATTACACTACTCTTGATAAGTTGAATGGAATCAACACATCCTTTTTTTCTTATCCCTCTTATTGTTATAGAATCTTGTGGATTGTTATAGAATCTTGTGGATGTCCTCCTCATGCTATTGAGGTGACATCATGTAATCTCATATGGGATAGATGTCCTAAGGTGGCAATAAGCTGCATATATATGTGTAATGAAAACAAGAAATGAATGAAAATGAATAAAAGAAAGAATGTTCACTCACCACTTATGTTCTTCTTTTGCTTGTACTACTTATGTTCTTCTTCTGCTTAAGCTAGTAACACGTTATCAACACGATAGCTTCGATATATCTTTGTTTTCATTATTTGCAAATTCGGCTCTGGTATTTATCTTTACCGTTATTATTTACAAACTCTTTATTTAAAAGGGTTCAAGAGGTATGTAATTTTACTCGAGACTTTTATGTTTCATTGCATCTTGATTTCCATACTTACTATGAAAGCATATGATTGATTTGAATGTCTTCCATAGTGATTATTATGGTCATGAATAAAAAGGTTGTTGAATCACAACCGATAGAAGTCATAAGAGCCTCGACAAACAAAACCAATGTTTTTCTGTCTTGTGTTATTTTTACATTTGATACACTCAATGATCGGATTGAAAAATAAAAATAAAAATACCCTATTGAGTTTGTTTTGATCCCTATAACTGATTCATAAATTGAACTGAAAATAGTCTTAAACTTAGATCATCTATTTTTGCCAGATTATAATGTTTTTCAAATCTAGCTCTTCAACCATTTTGAGGTTTGAGTTGGGGAGATAGAGTAATTAACATAGTAACTAACATGTAATTCACGGTAGGTTGGAAACTGAAAATTTCCGTGATAATGAAACCAATTTGAAAGTTACAGTTTTGGGAATTGATAATGTATTACATGGAATTTTTGACAAATTTTTTGAGACTGAAACATGGTTGCAAAATCTTGGATCCAAAGCTCCATAGCTAACTGAACTAAAGCCACAATAGACAACCTTGTTCACCAACCTTCAATATTTGGTTTTTCTTTTCCTTTTCTACAAAATTCGCTAGATTGTCCTCTTCTTATTAGTCTTCATCGTCGTCATCCGTGGATTTAGATCTCTGTGTCTTCGTCTCGAGCAACCTAAGATCTTTTCATCGGTGGTCAGGGTCGCTGAGAAAAAGAAGTGGATACAATAAGCCAGAGAGAAATGGGTGAGAGAGAAGAAAATCAGTGACAGGTCATAGTAATTATGAGTTAGGTGAATGATGGTGTTTATTTTATTCAAGGAAATAAAGACGTATGAAATAAAGTCGTATGTGTGTTGCAACACTTGTAATAAATTACCATTTTTAATGCAAGTTGGCTACATTCCCATAGCTACTGCAAGTTGGTCCACCACATGAGTTGTTCATATTATATATATTATGGCCCTTTTGAAATTCCCCATTTGATAAGCATTGTTTAATAAAAAACCACGAAAAGCAAGATGAGACCATAAACATTGTGCATGTGGATAAGAACAAAATACTGATTTTTCTAATAAGAATTTGAAAAGAGTAGGAGACTCTTGTTGGAAATTGGAATCACATGTAGCATCCATAGTTTGAGACATCTCAAACTTGTCACCCCACTGACATGCATTGGGAAGTGGAACACATGATTCACTTACCTCAACCTAACAGTCCCCCTTAGACGTGTACATTACTTGTTAAATCTCCTGTGAATACACAACAATTTAGGGATGTGTTTTGGGTTTTGAGCAACTAATTTAAGTGGTGGATTGAGAGATTTGTGGAGAACTGAATAATGTGTGGAATGGTGACAGTTGGGGTTAGTGGTGGTTGTGTTTGTTTATTGAAAAAGTCTAAGTGTCGAGGGAAATGGCGAGGAAAACAGCGAGGGACCCCACAGGGGGGGGGGGGGGAGGGCCGTCCATCCCCCCGGGATGCGCGTTTGAACCCTCGGGTGGCGTGCGTTGAAAATTCAAACGTGCATCCCAAGGGGAGATGGACGACCCTCCCCCCTACCCCACCCCCTCCCCCCCCTGTGGGGTCCCTCGCTGGTTTCCTCGACACTTAGATGGGTCTTGTTTATTTGTTTGATGTATGCCCTATATTGTATTCAATCATCCACCACGATCCCAAAAACAAATGAGTGAAGAATGAAGGTCATACATTTTTATTTTTATTTTTCTTTCTTTATTTGTTTTCAAGCACGAGTGTAGGATGTTGTTACTTTCCTAAATAAACTCTTTTCATGCTTTGATTGAATTTTCCTCCAAACTTTATTCCTATCTCAGCAGTTTTTATCAAGATAAGTGAGGTACACAATTAGAATAAGCTATTTATTAATTGAATAATATGTTTGTTATGAACATAAATATGTATAAAACTCAGAGGAATAAAGTGATAAGATGTCACCATCATGGTGAAAACACCACTTCATCTCATTTACCACTATTGTTCAATCACAGGCTATATTCTACCAAACACACCTAACGTATTTAACACATCAGTACATGTGTCGTACTTATATATGCCATGTGCTTAGTATATGTTGTCTTGTTGGATCCAAGTTTATGACCCATTCAGGTTCTATAGAGATCCTAACCCAATTTAAGGTAGTGTTTTAACTTGAGCAGATTTGAACTTTGTGTTGGGCTTAGTCTAAGATAAAACTGGCCTAACTTGTGCTTCAATAAAACATGGTGTAAACTATCATTATGCAATGTTTAATATTATTTCTCATCTTACGTTTTGTGGAGTAAATGTGATAGATGCTCCTGTAGCAGCAATATCGAGTTTACGTGTCTCCTAATAGCATAAGACAATGCTAAGATATTAATATTAGACCATCTGTTTTCATGGCATTTTCAGCAGCAAATGTCAAATTAAAATTTTAAAGGGGGCAGAAGCAGGGGACGTGGCAGGAATCAATGCTTTAGAAAAGGTGGTACCTCTGGGAGAGGTAGTCGAAATGACTAATCTAGTAGAAATAATTCCTCCAATAGTGGTTGTTACACTAGCAAAGGTTATACTCCAGCAGAGTGGTTATACTCGTAGAAGTCGTCATAATCCTAGCAACAAATTGTTCAAAACTCCTGCCCGAAACAATAATCAAAGTCCTACCCAGCATAGTTTGAGTGCTGCAAGAAGTGATACTTGTGGTAAACATGGACATGGCTCACATGTTTGTCCAGCACCAAATAAAGCAGTAGAGCAATACCAAGCTTCCAATGCTCAATATAAATAGAACCGTTTCATCAAAATAATAGAATTAGAGCACATGCAAATCATAACTACCCCCGAGTATGAGGCAACTCTAGCAAAGATGACCATTAGCAAGAATAATATATCTGAACATTCAACAAATCTGTGGAAACTCCAGCAGCAGTCGCCACTAGCCCATGTACTCATCCCAATAGTGGTTGTGACAACAATGTTACTCCACACCTAATACTTATCTTAGGACCATCGAAAACAGTCTAGGACACCTACTTAGAAAATCTTTTTTTTTTTTAGAATTTCGTTAAGCTCAAGGATATATACCTACATCCCTACAAGAAATACTGTCATTAATAGCGTTTCAAAAACGCTATGGTAGGCTACCATAGCATTTTAGCAAATGTTGTGTCTGCCGAAACTATAATAGACACAAGGTCAATTATAGCGTTTTAAAAACGCTATTGTAAGTTGACTACTATAGCGTTTTAGAAACGCTATAGTAACATTATTTATAGCGTTTCTGAAACGCTATAGTAAGTCTATTATAGTGTTTTAAAAACGCTATTGTAAATTCACTATTTATAGCGTTTTAAAAACGCTATTGTAAGTATACTATTTATAGCAATATTTTTTTTTTGCTATCAAATGACTTTTTATTACATCTTATAAGTTTTATTTCTAGAAAATAAAAATCTAAATGTGCCAAACACTTAAACATTTCCATGAACGGAAGCAAAGTAATGTAATTAATAAGGTAATGTATTACATTGAGTCACAAAATCTATCAAAATATATCAAGTACAATGACAATTTTTGAAATTCATGTACAATTTCAGATTCCATTATTTGCGAGTAATGTATACAATTTCTTGCTAAGACATTCAATTCCTTCACCTTTGCTCTATGATCACCTGAAACTTCTCCCAACTGGGTCCATGATCCCAACTTCAGAACCAGACTTCATGCTCAGAGTTAACAACAATAGCAGTAGCAGAAGCATTTACCTTGATGATGTGCAAATCATTAACCCAAACATCTGCACTTCAGGGTGCACAACCTAACAAATCCTTCACCTATCTGCTCTCCTCCGAGTTCCCAGGGTGCATCTGCACTACCTAGTCCTAAAAGTGAAGTTGCATCTCCTAGTCCTAAGGTTGCACTTGCATCAGCTAGTCTGATTTCGCCACCTTCACCTACAGCCAATCCCCTAGATCAAATCCCAATTGCTGCCCCACCAATGATGACTTCTCCAGATAATGGTTTTCCACCATTGAACGTTGCACAAGAAGTTCCTAAAAGAATACTCCACACTGTGGCACCCTGTATAATAACACTGGCAGCACTTCAGTTGTTATAAAGAAATAGAAATTATTACATTAAGAACCTATATCAGCAGGGCAATTCAATTACTGGTATAGCTGATGGTCCAATCCAACCAAACTAGAATTCAGTGATATGTATATTTGAATTTATCCATCCACCTATTCTGCGAAACCTATAATTTTGATTAGGAAATAATAATGTACAATTCAGATATGAGAAAAGCATGTTCACTTCTCATTGGTGAAGCGAGCAAACCTGAAGCATGCTATAAAAATAGTACTTTATATTAGGCACTTGCTCTAGCACATCCAAGCAAAGATTCAACTTCATCATTCATCTTTAACAAGTAAAAGATGCATAACTTGCAAGTGAGGAAATCATGCATCCTAATACCTAATACTAAGTTCAGGACTGATCCCACACTACCAATACTAAGAAAATTTGAAGAACGCGCTGTGAGGAAATCATGCATCCTAATACCTAATAAGGAAGAGTAACCAAGTTGATGCTTAAAATGTGTTCGACACCTTCTATATGTGTCTTGAGTGTTCTTTTGCTTCAAAGGGAGGCACCCCATAAAGGAACTTATAGCACATAACTCCTCGACTCCAGATATCCACATTGGCATCATGTTCTACACTTTCCACTATTAAGGTCACGAGGTTAAAAAATTACTAGTTTCCATATAATCATCAAAGTAAGCTCTTCAATGTTACTTTGTCAAGCTTAACTACTTACCCATCTCTGGAGGAAGGTAATCCAATGTACCACACATTGTCCTCTTGCGGTTAAATGTGAGCATAGACTAGCCAAAATCTGCAATTTTCAGCTCACCCTAACCAAAAGAGGCACACTTACAAAGTTAGATATTAAAGAGAAACTAATCAATCTAATGCAAAGGAATAAAGCTTAAATCTCATATTAGCACCTGAGCACCAATCAAAAGATTCTCTGGCTTTATGTCTCTGTGTATGACATGTTTTCCATGGCAATATATCAGTGCTCTAGCCAGAGATGAAATATACTATTCTATCCATTTCATATATAACAAACAATGTCATCAACAGCTAGATAACAACACAAAAACAAAGTAGAAACTGATGCACTGAAAACTCACAGTGACAACGCGTTTTTCGCTGAAGAATTTGCATTTCTACAGTTCCTTGTAAAGCTCCCCCTTCGCTATGTACTCTAATATCAAATAAACCTGAGTCTGGATTAACAAAATGTAAACAAAGAACTCTAAATCACCATCTTTCACTGACTTTCTGCAATAGATGAAATGTAATGGCTTATTCACAAAAAGTATTGGGGAATGGAATCCAAAACTGATCATAGAAGTTACCACAGAGTTGGAGAATGTTGGGATGCCTGAGATGGCTTTGTATCTCCACCTCCATGCGAATCTGATGCTCAACTTGAGATTTCTTGAGCTGAGACTTGAGCAACACTTTGAGTGCCACTATATGGCTGCTCTGTTTACAAGACCAAGCATTTAAGAGTTTAGTCCATGGCAAAGTACAAACTTGCAATTATAGCATAATCATTAGAGGCGCAACTTTGTCTCTGGAAGAAGATTCAAATTTGAATTTTGAAAAGAAATATTCAGTCTACAAAAACTCTGAGGTAGACTCAATTATCTACAAAGTACATACAAATGCTAATACTTCACAAATTTCAGCCATAACAATGAGATTTAATTTCACCATAAACAAGCCTAAAATCTAATTAAGCTTTAGTCGATGATATAGAAACCTATAACAACCGGCAATACATCACCCACACCTTAACCATCGAAGAGACCATTTATTTCATTTAAAACAGCTCCAATTCAATTAAGGTACATGGAAGTCTCATTCATTCATTTGGATCAATAGATGTAGCACAAAATTTAAACCCTATAAATCAAATGTTAGGTTGAATGCAATTTATCTTTTTTCTCTGGCCAAGTAGACATGCCCAAACTTGCCTTTTCCAAGTGGCTTTCCGATGTCGAAATCATTGAGAGCCGCCTTCTTTCCTTTTCTGCTTCCGTTGCTACTGGAACCTCTCCTGAGGTCTATGAAAATGAAATTTAACAACAGATAAACCATAGTTTAGATAACAAGACAAGTCTAATCGAAAAAAACTATAAATTTACACCATAGAGATACATTTCCCCAAATTTTTTGATAAAACCCTAGCTCCCTTTTCAAGATGTCTTCCAAAACCCTTAAATGAGTTACGAGAAAACCTAGATAGAAAAAAAAATAAAAAAATAAAAGCTCTTCCTTGAGTTGGTAATTAACATCTGATCTGAACACAATGTAAGCAGAAATTCACCAATTTTGACCTAATTATCGAATAAAAGATATGTTGACTGAACCTAGATTTTTCTGAGAAATTGATTGAACGAGGCAAAACCCTAATGTTTAATCAAGGAAAAAATAACAAGCCTAGAAGATGTGATGTGATCTTAATCGAATTGACGGAAACAAAAATGCAATTTGAGATTGAAGAATTGGGTGAAAAAGGTCTTGAACCGGGAAGGGTGCAAGCACGATAATGAGCTTACACGTCAGCAGATCATATCAAAGGTCGTGAAGTTCTTAAGCTGGATCTCTGTGATGTTTCCTGACAGGTAATCATCTTTCCCTTTAGTAAAAAGAAAAAACCCCAAATCAAATCGATCAAAGCCAAACTGAGAGCAATCAACTGCAAATAAGAGCAAAAGTTGTACCTTTTAGTAAGAGAGAGGCAACAACAATAGAGCGAGGGAGGGAGAGAGCGACAGAGACGGGGAGAGTGACAGAGCAAGAGTGGCAGGGGGAGGGGAAAGAGACGGGGATAGTGAGAGAGCGAGGGAGGAGATAGAGTAATAGGCAGTGCTTTGTGTTTTTGTCCTGTTAGGTTAGAGCAGATAGATCGAGCGCGATCTCAAAATTTTGGGCCAAATGATGCGCGCTTTTAAGTTTTTAAAGTCCCGTTTAGTTTTTAACAGCGTTTTCATATTATAATATTATTAGAATTCTGACTTTTCATAGCACAGGGTGTACAAATGCTATTATTAAACGCTATTAATAGGTTATTTTGGTGTAGTGTATCATAGATGATGTTACATTGGAATACATGATTATATTTGTTGGATTGATTTATTTCCTGCATATATTTGTGTTACTTATTCATTTGATTTATTTATTTACTACATACATTTTATTTGACAATATGATTTATAAACTACAACCAATGCAAAATCATACATGTCTATTTGGTAGTGCCAACACTACAAGAAAAATACTTATTCATAGCATATGTTAATAGCGTTCTTTACCATTCTGCTATGAAAAAGTCAATTTTAATGACTTCGAAAATAAGAAACGCTGGTTAGCGGGCATTTAGGCGCTCCCCAAAAATTTTCAATTCGCGCGACTTCTCTTTTCGTCTCCTCCAAATATTTCAGTATACTGAATCTAAAAGCATAACCACGCCTGCTTGCCTCTCCCTCCCATGCGCTGATCATTTTCTCCATTTTGATCGCATCTCTCTCCCTCTCCCTCTCTCTCCATAAAAGAAAAACCCATCTCTACCAAGCACCACAACCCCCTCTCTTCTTATCGCCTACCATGGTCGACCTCTCACCATCTAAAGCCCTCAGATCCTTCTCTCCCTAATCTGCAACCTAAAGCAAGGGCTACGACGTGCCCAGCCTGATTTGTCACTCCTCCAACTTCAACACCCAAGGATTACATAGCTCGATTCATCCTCTCAAGCAAGATCTAAAGTCCAAGTAATGGTTGGTGAGACCACTGATGTTGGGATTTTTGGTCCTGTTAAGGTATATACTCTTCTACATCTTCTTTTTCAGTAGATCTTGTTTTGTAAATCAAGATTCAACACAAACGAGATGAAGTTTGTTTTGCTCATTGGTTTCTGTTTCACTTACCATACTTCCTATCTAGTTTTAGGGAAAACCACCCTCTGACTATCTTGCGAAACCAACAATTGGTGTAGGGTTTTTTTTTGGAATTTAGGGGAGTTTGTTTGTGGATTATGGAGTTATTGGGTTCTCTTAATTAGATGATGTAGATTGTTTAATTGATTCATCTTTGGGGTTTGTTTAATTTGTTTTGTTATTTGCTCAATTTAGTTCAGCTTGTTCTCTTTTCTCTGTTTTATTGTTGAATCTGTGTTTTTCATGTTCAATTAGATGCGATTTGTCTATAGATTTGACTACCCATATTTGAAATTGTTCAACAAAGAAGGGGTTTTGTTTTGAAATTGTTCAACAGAGAAGGGTTTTTGTTTTGATTGTGAAACTCTTTATATTTTTTTTTTGATTCGTTTCAATGTTTGGGTTTTCTTTCTTTTATTGGATTATTGACTCTTTTGGGTTAATTTGTATATTTTTAGATTGTATGGCTATGGTATTAAATTTTAGTTCAAATTATTTTGTTGATGTCGAAATGTAAGATTGGATTGATAATTGTCAATTGATCGAATAGGTACAGTGACCGCGACGACATCTCCACCTGCAAAGGAGACTCCTTCCGAGAAATTGAAAAGCGATTTACCGCCAATTACACCAGCAGTGGAAGTTACAGATGTAGCAGGCATTGATTTGAAAGGAAAGGAGTCCACTGTCACAATCACTGTGGTTGGTGCATCCGGGGATCTGGCCAAGAAGAAGATATTTCCTGCACTTTTTGCACTTTATTATGAAGATTGTCTCCCTGAGGTTTGACTTCTCTGAATTTTCATTCTCCTTGATTATTACATTAAACTTGGTGTTATTAGTGTTATTGTTCTATGTTATAAGTCAAACAATGTAAGGGGATGTTTATGGCTGCAGCATTTTACCGTGTTTGGTTATGCTCGGAGTAAAATGACTGACGCGGAGCTGAGAGAGATGGTTAGCAGGACTCTTACTTGCAGAATTGATAAAAGGTGTGCGGTAAATCTAAAATTTTCTTCAAAATCTTGTTTGATTCCGTAAATAAGGTTACTAATGTATCCTGACTGCATGTTTGTTTGTTCGGCATAGTTCATTATAGTATTTGTTGTGTGATTTTCATGGGATTTAATCTGGGGTTTGTTTTTCTATTTTAGGGAGAACTGCAGTGAAAAAATGGAGCAATTTCTAAGTCGATGCTTTTACCATTCTGGTCAGTACGACTCAGAGGATAATTTTGCAGCATTGGATAAGAAGCTGAAGGAGCATGAGGTAATGCGAGCCTAATAACTAAGCTTGTTATATGACTAATTGGAGGTTGAGTTTTAACTATGGACAATAACTTTCTATGTTCTTCACATTTTTCCAAGTTCTTAGAAGCTGTTTTGTTAGCTTAGCTCAAGAGAACATCCGTATTCCCCATGAAATAATGTTATTGATTATGTTGGTTATGATGTTCTTGAAGAGAATAAGAGTTTGGTTGAAGTTCCAAATCTCAAACCATTTTTTTCTTTCTTTTCTTTATAGTGTTTTAGATATATAAAAGCACTCTATTAGAAGAGTTAGGCCAAGAAAACCCATGGAGGGAGCAGAACCTAGAAAGTAATCATTGTACATCCGCAGTACTTGCCCAAGTCAATAAAAGAATTTTTATTAATTTTTTAGTATGAAAAGAAATATGAATGTCACGTTATCTGTTAGTGTTTCAAGTCTGAAACTAGGAGAGTGACTGATTGAACAATCATATTCAATATCATTTGGATATTGCTACTTTTTACTGCTCCAAATCGAAGATACAAGTATGTTTTCATCAATGTTTTTAAATATTTTGTTTTACATTCTTAGTGGTTTGATAGTTCTCTTCTCATTGCTGTTAGTGATTTCTAAAATATCAAGCAAGTCCATCCCCACTTTCCCTGTATTCCCTGTCATCCTACTCCAGTTATACCACAGCATGCTCTGTGTTACCCAGTCCAAATGTTTCTTGGATTTTTATTTAAAAGTCCGGATATTAGTGTATCCGGACTTTCTTTTTTTCACTTATATTTCCAATTAATAGTGTCAACCATGTAGAACATTGAACTTGGCCCAACAAAGCGGCTCTGGAACTCAACTCACTCAGGAATTATGGATTAAAATTCTTGAAACATCACATTCATTACTAATTATATTATTTGCCTGAAAGATTTGAAACTGTACGAAGCATAGTCAATCTATTTTAGACCTTTTTAGGAAGGTCCCACTTCAGCAACTTGAGAGAAATAGATAGACCTTATATTCTAGTGGCACTGGATGTCAAACACTAGTGCAATGGAAGGATTAGGTAAATGAAACTGAAATGAATGATGGTCTGGTCTTGATGATATATTGAGGATTGATGAAGGCAGAAACAGGAATGAGCTAGGAGCAAGCTGTAGGTTCTCCAAGCCGACAAAGGCCTACAATGAACATGGATAAAAGTTATATTAACAGATCTGCTAGATTGCTCAAAGACAGAATGGCTCCATGTCAAGTCATGACGAGGGGTAAAAACTAGCACTATGAGAACCGAGAAAGGCATGAATGTGTCCTTAATCTCAATGTATGGAATAAGGGTTGAGTGACTATGTTGATGTGCCATTTATTACCATTTTTTGAAAGGTGTATCCTCGCAATATGTCATTATTTTTTGTCCAATCTGAGCACAAGACAAGTTTCAGTTCTGTTACATCAAATATAAAACATTAAGCACATTAAAGTCTGTGGTGAGGCACCGGTAGTTTCTTGTCTAAAAGTCACAAATCAGTTCACAGAATCAAAATGAACAGAGCATCGAATCGTTTCTACTCCCAATCTATTTCATTATCAAATATTTGCAATGAAGATACTGTATGTTGCTTCTGAGGTATCAGAATCATCTGGTTAATGTCATATTACATACTTGTCCTCCTTTGCTTTGAATCTTGCATTAAATGTTCAGTCTGTTATCACTTTTCTGCCCAGATTTTGGTTCCTCTTTTGAGCTCATACCGATATGATGGACCAGAAGTGAACATGACATTAGCTAAATCAGAAGCTAAGTTACTCCATAGCAAAATTAAGGACAAAGCTTATAATGATGATGAGTTGATCAGAGTTCTGACAACAAGGAGCAAAGCCCAGCTGAATGCAAGATTCAACCAATACAACAATGAGTTTGGGAATGCTATCAACAAGGTATATGCCTGTTGTATTGCTCTCAACCAAGATTTCTGAAATGTTTAAAGTATCCCTATCGCAATCCTTAATTTTCTTTCTTTATGCAATGGTTTTTGTAATCACCCTGAAAGATGCAGTTATCTTAGGAGGATCCAATTGTTTTATGTTCTAGTCCGAAACATCCCTTATTGTGCAAAGTAGCAGTACCTTCCAGTAAGTCTGAAATCACCATTTCAGACAATACTTGTTAATCATTGGTAAATCTATTTGTGAGATTATGTTTATGCCACTGAAGTTAATAAGCCTGTTGGATTTTATTGGGTTTGTGGATGCCACTCAAGATGTTATGAATGAAATATTTGCAATTTTTGGCTTTCAAATTGGATTTCTGATGTGTTTGCAGGATTTGAAGACTGATCCCAAGAATGAATTCCTTATATCACTGAGGACCACAATAAAGTGTTTGACCTGCCCTGAGAAGTATTTTGAGAAAGTTCTTAGGCTTGCTATCAACAGACAGGGAACTGATGAGTGGGCTCTTCCAGAGTGTGTGATGATGAAATGTCAGGCCACCAACTTGAAGCTCAAACTGCAAAGAAAGATAAGGGTAAGGGTACGTAAGGCTGTGCAAGAAGAAGAAGACCAAACTAGATGTTGATGTTAGAGTTTAGTTCAACAATATTTTCCATGTAACGGTGGACAGTGGGTTTTCCCAAATTGGGGTTGCAGACATGCGGTCTAGTGTAAATCTTGTAAAATTTCGCTGGAACTTGTAAAATCTTGTACAATTTCTCTTGAACTTGTTCAAATTGTTTAGCTTCTATGGTTAAAGAAATTAGTGTTATAATAGTGTTTCTGAAATTTCAAATTGATAGCAAATGAAATTAAAAAAAAAAAAAAAAAAAAAAATTGCTATATATACCTACCATAGCGTTTTTGAAACGCTATGGTAGACTCTATCATAGCGGTTCAGAAACGCTATAAAAGGATCTACCATAGCGTTTTTAAAACGCTATAATAGGGTAACTTTCTATAGCAGTTTAAAACCGCTATAATAGACCCAGGGTCTATTATAGCGCCGGCAAACATAGCGTTTTTGAACCGCTATTAAAGGACTTTTTTTTTGTAGTGCAAGTCCTCAAATTTTTCTCACCATTGGCCTTTAAGACACGAGGGTGTTTATCATAGCTAGATATATGCAACTTCTTGACTACTCCTGTAGAGCCTGTCATTTATTATTGCAGTTTCTAGAGAAACATGCATTATTTCTACAAATATGCATCATATATAATGTTGGAAGCCTGGAGCTTGCATTAGAGATTATGCATTAAACCTGAAGCTTACATTCCATATATATGCATTCCATCTAATGTTGGAAGCTTGCATCTTACATTAGAGATAATTTTCATTAACATATTGAAATTGTAAAACTCTCAGAGTTTATATCACATATCATAAGCTTCTGAATGGTAACTTTATCATTATCCGTCTTCACATTGTTTGAAAGGCTTTTGCTTGTGTAGTCTAGACTACCCCATCGTGATTTTCATATTGCACATTACAAAATTGCATAGTGCCATTTTATTCCCACCATTAGGGGGAGATATGCAGATAGAACGGTGTAGAATATTTCCTTGTGGTCTCATCTGGACCCTAAAATCAGATGTATCCGTTATGCATACACCTGCTCGAATTTGTATCACTAAAGGACAAAGTTGGTTCCAAAGATTTCACTCCTAGAAAAAGGAGAATTAGTAAAACTCATGCCCTAATGCTTACAAAGAAGCAATGTTTGAAACTCCTGCAGAAGTTGTACAGACTCCAGAAACAGAAGTCATACAGCCCCAGAAGAGCATAACATGACGCTTCTGAAGAAGTCATATAGCTCCAGACGAGCGTAACATTATGCTCCTGAAAAGGTCATGAAGCTCCAGAAGTAGCAACGCTTTTGAAGAGGCCATGACGCTCCAAAAGAAGTCATAAAACTTTAGAAGCAACATTACATAACATTCCAGAAGGGGTAATTCCACTTTCTCCATTACCCTAGTAGTGGTTATTCATATCCCTGAAGTGACTTAAAAACCTTGGAAGAGGCTCAGGTACTTGATAATAATAAGATTTCAATATATTCAGGAGAAATGTGGAATCAAATGAAATGGTCATCGATGACATATTCACATATATGGTAGCTACCGAAATATCAAAGGGCAATGATACTAAAATTACACCACATATTTATAAATGTCGACAAATAAATGATTGGTCAAAGGAAATATATATTGTCCAAGGTGCATTAGATCCACCAAATGAAAATATATTATCCAAGTGGAATTGGGTTTCCTTGAAAACATGGTGTGTTTGGACCTATAGCACAAACACCGAGACATGCATATTGTAAATGAGTGTTTGTATGAAAACAAATGAGAAAATGAGATAGTCTAATATAAGGCAAGGCTGCAGAAACTTGACTTGATATTCCCTAGTTAGGAATATAACTACATTTCCAATATGTCTTGTAATTGATATGTGAATTTTGAATGTTGTAACTACTTATTTCTATTAGAATTTAGACATAGATATTTATAAATCCTTGAAGGATTTACTTTGTTAGACACAAACATTTACATGAAAATCCCTGAAGGATTCACTTTACCTAAAGCAAAGTCATGAAATAATTACTCGATACATCTAGGACATGTTTTATAGGATTTGAACCATTCCAGAAGAATGTGGTATAATTGTCTTAGTAAATATCTGTGTACTAACGGTTATGCAAATTTGACGATATGTTTTTATTAAGAAATCGCCATACTAACAGTTTATGACAATAATATAACTCTAATTGAATCTTGAAAATATTGCTAAATATAACGACAATATTTGCAATTAAAGACCTTGAAAGAACAACTTTTGTCTCGGCTCGCAGATTGAGTAAAGTACTAGTAGAATATTGGTTCATTAATCGAGTTATATTTGTAACATTTAGCATGGTCGTTCGATTATTAAATCTCAAGAAAAGCTTATATCAACCAATTAAAGGATACTCGGTCCTCAAGTACCATATGTAAGTATCATTGGTGCATTGTTATATTCGGCACCGAGTACATAACCTGATACAGTCTTTTTCTGTGCTTTTACTAGCAATGTATAGTTTTGCACATACTTATAGATATTTGCATGACATGTTATCTTCGTGGGATCATTTATATGAGTTTATTTTTGTGATTTGTCTTACCATTCTCACCTAATTGGATATGCAGATTCAGGTTCTCTGTTTGGTCAAATAGATTTAGTATAGTGACAACCTTGCAAATCTCTTCACCAATGCATTGTCTACATCAGTATTCCAGAAATTTAGTCAACAATTGTGCTTACATAAGAGGGAATATCTAGAAGTATATCACCCAAGGAGCATCCAAAAAGGATCCACAAGCGCATCTAGAAATATATTCTTGAAAGTATCCTGAAGTATACTATATTTAGGGAAGTTGTACTCTTTTTCCCTTCGACGCGATTTTATTCCATTGGGTTTTCCCGTCAAGGTTTTAATGAGGCAGCAACATCCAGAAGTATGCTACAAGATCATATAAAAGTATATTTGATTTATAGGTGTTGTACTCTTTTTCCTTCGACATGGTTTTTTCCATTGGGTTTTTCTGTCAAGGTTTTAATGAGGCAACATTATGCGCATGAAACATCCTGCATTATGTAATATCGATGACTGTACTCTTTTTCCTTCAACATGGTTTTCTCCCATTGGGTTTTTCCTGTGAAGGTTTTAACGAGGCAACATCATACACACCTACCTTATTCTTGAAGAATATTATATTTTTACATTTGTTCGGTTGTTTCTCAATGGATTTTACTGGCAAGGTTTTTAGCAAGGCCATCATACAATCTTCTTTACATGATGATGTACTCGTGTACTCCAGAAGAGACGGCGAGCATTTCATCAGGGGGAGACCTGATTTTGCAAAAGACGTTGGACAAGTTGCGCGCTGTATTTTCTTTCCTTCACTGATAGTTTGTACCACTGGTTTTTTTTTTCCTAGCAAGGTTTTAATGAGGCAGCATTTCGCGCTCTAGAAGGGCTTCACGATTACGATATATAATATTCTTTTTTTGGATATATTTTCTTCAGTAGCATGTGGTGAACATCCAAGGGGGAGTGTTATATTATCTTGTGGATGGCCACCTCAGGTGGCATCATGTAATCTCATATGAGACAGATGTCCTATGGTGGCATCATGTAATCTCATATGAGACAGATGTCCTAAGGGGGGGGGGGGGGGAGATTTTATCTAGTTTGCACAATATAAAAATAATGTTTTCTTCTAACTTATCCAAATCAACAAAGTTTAATGTCTTTGCACATATTTGCTGGAAAAAGCTAGACAACTCAACAAGTGGAGTATATATCTCATTTTTCAAATGTTTGCGAATTCCCAAAGAAAGAACCCTTTGCATCAATACATGACAGTCATGGCTCCTTAAACCCGATATTTTCCCTTCATCCATGTTCACGTACCTTGATATATTGGCTGCATAACCATCATGAAATTTAATGAACTTCAACCACTGCAAGAAAACTTTATGTGTAGGTGGTTTGAACACATACTCAGCTTGAGGTTTGTCAACTTTACCACCAATCTGCTTCAGATGCAAATTTTCCTTAATATTTTTATCTTTTAAATCCATTCTTGCCGTAAGCGTATCCTTCGAGCTACTCATATTCAGTAATATCCCAATGAGATTCTCAAATATATTTTCTCTATATGCATCACACACTACAACACAAGTGATTAATAATAGCACAAGTCCATAGCGTTTTTTGGACTTGTGCTATCAAAACCAATGTAATTTCATAAGATAGCGTTTTGATTAAAACACAGTAAAACAGAGTGGGAGAGCAAAAATTTGGTACGCGCGTTTTTTACCAAGGCTTTCATCTCCTCCCTCACGACTCTCCCTCACAAGAACTCCCTCACAGACGCAACGCACCTCTTCCTCTCAAACGTAGCTCTCCCACCTCGACTCTCCTCTCGTCGTCACCTCGCCTCGCCTGATCTCTCTTGCTCTTCTATCGCCATCACCTCTCGTCTTACCGTCACCTGATCTCTCTCGCTCTATGCTGCATCGCCTGAGCTCTCTCGCTCTCTGTCACTTCGTCGCTTCACATCCACTTCACTTTGCCTCCGCTACTCACTACTCCTTCACTATTTCGTCTTCTTCATTTTGCACAAATTAGGGTTTCTGATTAAAGAATCTTTGTATACTTCCATCCCAGATTGAAGCTCTCTATAAGTTGGATTCTGTGATTGCATTTCATTTTGTAGTTTGTTCAATAATTGATTGAGATGTTGATTTTTGGGTCTCTTTAAATACTGAGAAAGTGTTTGTATATTCAGAGAGAGAGAGAGCAAATAAATTTCAGCGTCTCTCCATCGGGGAAGAAATACCAAGATTCTCTCCAGCGGTTTTCGAGTCATCTAGAGGCAATTTTGAGGTACGAATGTTGATTTAATCTTCTGTTCTAATGGTTTTTAGTATGAGATTGCTTTGTGAGATTGGTGGTTGTTTGGTTCCCATTTAGTTTGCTTTGTTCTAATGGTTTTTAGTATGTCATTTGTGTTCCCATTTAATCTTCTGTTCCCATTTAATTGGTGGTTGTTTGGTTGCTTTGTTCTTATTTAATCTTCTGTTCTAATGGTTTTTAGTATGTCATTTGTGTTTGTTGAATTTGTGAGATTGGTGGTTGTTTGGTTCCCATCTAGTTTGCTTTGTTCTGATCTGTGATTGTTTTCGTCCCTTCTATGTTTTTTTTGTTTAGATGAACATCATTTTTTGTGTTTTAGGTTTTCTGAGGTGACAGTAATTATTTCCATGAGAATAGAACAGTTTTCAATAGTTAAAACTCCTTAGCTTGAGACCATTAATTATCTCCTGAAATGTTCACTTCTTCAAGACCTTTACAAGTCCTCAACAAAAGAACCTCAAGAAACTTGCATTTTGAGATCAACCACGGCAGGGAATCACTTGTTAGTTCAACATAACTCAAATTAATACGCCTTACTTCCAGAAAAATTTCGGAACCTCGAAAGAAATCAAAGGCTGATAACCTGGACAAACACTTGAGTTCTTCCTCTTCATACCAAGTACTTGGCAATTTCAACACTACCTTATCATTTTCAGGAAGATTAGAGAAATCAAGACATGATTCATGAAGGTTTTCAGTGATAAAAACATTCATCTGGGCTTCTTCATAATAACAAACTATAAACTTGGCCACAAAATCCAAACTCCTGCTCAGTTGGGGCACATTGATCAAAGAAGGTTTTCGAGAATTCAATAGCTTTTACAAAATTCACAGTGAAATAAAAATTAGAACACAAAGAAGCATCACCTAACTCATCCATTATCTGACCGGAATCATCCATTACTCTGACCTCTAGCTCATCACACCAGTAAACCCACATCTTTCTGCCTTGCATCAGTTTGCAAACTGTTTGATCCCAAGATTATACATAAAGTTGCTATGTCTATAGTCCTTTACCATTGGTTCTACAACGTTTGGATGTTGTTCTTGTGAGTCAAAGGGTGCTTCTTCCAGAATATTTTCTTCCCCATCAACTCAGCCATCTTTCTTATTGCTTCCTAAGTTCCTCTTGACTATCTTCTATGCTAGCAACTCTTAAATTTTAACATTTGTCTGCAATAACCCAAGCTCTCCTCCTTTGTTCCGTCGACTAGAGACTTGCTAGGAACTCTTCCATTATTGCTCTGCCTTTTCCCCACAGATTCAGGCTCTGTTCAGCTCCTCTTGCTCTTCAACTAGACCACTGAAAAAATTATTTTTCAATACCTCAGCCAAAGGTACTAGGTTCTCGTTCGCCACTTTGATTTTTCTTGAATCCTCTTTGCCTTCAGTTTAACTTCCAATTTTCATCATCACTTCACTAAATGAGAACTTTAACATTAAAATATTTGTGATGGCTGCCTAGATTTAGTGTATTTAGTGAAAATATACAAATATAATGTCTGAATTAAGGTAACCTGCTGGATCTTTTCATATATCCTTAGAGAAAGGAAATTTAACATCATGCTTGAGCAAACCAATTAAGAACTGTATTTTCAAACTGAACGTGTTTCAATTGCACTGAACTGAACAACATTTGTCAATCGCATCAAACTGAATCTCATTCAAGGTCATTTCAACCAAGCAGATGATATGGAAAGAAAACTAGAAACAGTGAACCATATTCAGGACTTGCATTTTTATGATAGTATGTCTAAGGCCCTCACAAATCACACTTCCTTGTTTATTATATTGATGTAGTTGCATCTTACGTATACAAGCTTTTAGCTTTATCTATATAGTATATACTGAGTCATTTAGACATATCCTCTATCGAAAGTTCAAAATTTGGACATAACATGTAATGTTGACTGATTAAACATATCCCAGCCTAACAATTTTGTTCATGGTGTCATTTTATCATGAACCAAATGTTATTTTGCAAGTTTCTTCTATCACCCACAAATTCTGACACTAGTAAAAAATCCACTCAAAATCACATCTAGATAATAACATGCATGTCAATGAATCTTGAGAAAATCTGACGGTTTAGAGTTATTCGGACACAAATCTCGAGAAAAATTTAATGGCCTGAATAAATTACCCCCATATAATAAATTACTAACTTAACACCAAATTCTCCAAAAATTCTAACTGTAAGTCTTGAACTCGCAAGCCTATGTGCGACTCTGTTAGTCTATCTGTATTCATGCTTAATAATATGATCTTCTAAAGTACCAAGCATTCTCCTAATCCTGCTAATTGTGTGTCGCACATCCCATGTTGCCTGCCTATTTGGAGTTAAAAATGCACACACTGTGGCTGAGTCAGTGTTGAGTTCAAGCTTCCGAATGTGCCTAGCAATAGCTAGTCGTAATCCTGCTTCAACTCCCTGTAACTCATGTTTAATGACCGAGTACCCAATTGTTGATCCAGCGCATGCAGCCACTACATCACCCTGGTCATTCCTAATGACAGTGCCATATCCTCCTATTGTTCATCGCATAGAGCCATCACTATTAAGTTTATACCACCTTGATGATGGTTTTATCCAAGAACAATATACTGGTTGCTGAACACTATATAGCACGTATAGGTTCCATCTCCCAAAGATCTGTCTGTTCCTAGCAGTGTCTACTACTTGTAGCTCTCCAATGCTGAATTTTAGCCTCACGTCATTGAAGATACGCTTGACTAATTCAGTACATGTGCACTGTTGCTGCTGATACAACTTATTGTTCCTTTCTATCCATAGATAATATACTGTGGCATTCAAAGTCACTTTTTGAAGTTGTGCACTGCAACAACTGCCTTTGAAGTATTGCATACACCACTTAATTTCCTCGTCCCAGCCAGCAACCTGTCTAGAAGAACTTAAGAAGTGTAACATCTTACTCCATACGTACTGGGAATACATACATTCAAAGAAGAGATGCTGCTTTGTTTCAGCGTCCTGGTTGCACAAGGGACACACATCCTATTGCGCATACCCCACATCTTGAGTTTACTTAGTGTTTTCAAGGCTCCATGACATAAAACCCAGGTAATGAAGATGTGCCTTGGGATATTGCCTTTAAACCATATAATACTAGCCCAGTCTCTTGTCCTGTTCCTTTTTCTGATTGCATTATAGGTGTCTCTCATCTGAAACTGTCCATTATTGCTTGCACTCCACAGTATCTTGTCCTGTTTACTTGCATCTAATTCAACTTCTATCAGGGAGCCAAGAGTATTATCCATAAGATTACCTATAGTTTGGGGTATACTCCATTCTCGTCTTTTAAAACATGAGGGAAATAAAGGGCATCTTAGGAGTATTCTATTTGTGTTATTAGGTGAATTACCCAAATGCAAGGGGCTGTTTGTGTGGATAAACTTTGCAATTATTATGACTAAAATTATAGTATGATGGGTTTTAGGGTAGAGAGGAGATTCTGTTAATGAGTTTATTTAATTCCAATTAGCTTGCAAGTCGAGACAAGAGGGTTAGGTTGCTTCATGAGAATCATCAGGGATATACTTAATCAATCACAGCTAGTTTTGTCCATATCCACGTGATCTTTATGGTTAATTCTTCAATATATGTTTGGAATGCTATTTCTCTATATGAAATGAGAATGTGGAGAAAAAAATATTATGCTAGTGAAGATGACATAGGCAGTGATGAAACATGTTAACATATATACTCTATACCAAAGTAAGTCAGATCGTGAATCAAAGTATCAAACCTCCAAATTAACAGTCCTTGCTTTGGGTATAATGTCACCATAACATCTAGGTCAACTTGGGATGGCTAAGTGGTATTTAGATATGGGGATGAACCGATCACCACGACTATTTTATTTATGTTGTTGATTTATAATAGATGATTCTAAAATTCGAAAGAAAAATAAAATATTATATTGACATCTAATAAGTATGGAAAATTTAGGATTTATATGTGTGCCAATGAACCTAGGTCTACTTTAAGGTACAAGTGGTATTTGCGACAGTGTCTCCCAATAAAAGTCTAAATGAAGAGTTTATAATGTCCTAGTATTTACATAGGTTTATAAATAAGTATGTATGTATTTTATTTATTTATGTGTTAGGCCCACTATATCAAAACATTAAATGAGCTATAAATAAACCCAAATACTCCTCTATTTTGAGTTTTTTCTTTTTTCATTTTACATAGCCCACATGTGAAGCAACATATGGAAGTCAAATTGATAAAATATTTGGTTTTTGCTTATTCATTTGTATCGTGACCCACAACATTCAAAATTGAGTTTTTCTAGCCGGCCTGGGAAACCGCCTGGGAGGCGAAAATACATTTTTGCCCCTCCTCTTTAAACACACAGCTCCAAAAACACTTTTTGGAGGAGGGGCAAAAATGTATTTTTGCCCCCAGGCGGGGAAACTAGGTCAGTTTCCCAAGCCAGCTAGAATTGAGGTTCAAAATTGGACACTTTAGCTACCTCCCGGTCTGCTTATTTCATGTATGCATCACCTAATGAAGAAAAGTGCACCTTTGCAACAATATGCACTCATTCAATATACTCTTTCTTTTTCTCTTTGTTTTGTTTTGTTTTTATTTTATTTTATTTTTTAACTAAAGAAATACGAGTTTTATTTTTAGGTCAATTATATATGCATGAAAATGATATTGCAGAGGGAATACTATTCAAAAGTTATGTAAATTGTGTTATTTGAGTAATACAAATTTTTTATTCTTTGAAAGATGGTGTTTTGATTCATTTTCTTGGTTGATGTAGTTATAGTTTTTAGGTCACTGTCATGTATGCAAGGAAATGATGTCGTAGCGGGTATCATTCAAAAGTATCTAACATATATGCAGAACGTATTATAATTACGATTTCTTTGAAAAGATGGCATTGACTACTACACAACAATTGCTCATTAATAGTATATGACAATAACATTTTTTCACTTAGTGCTATGAAAAGGCCAAAATTTGTCCAATTTGTACCCCTTCATCACATTTATGCTGTAGCATTGTCTGAATTTAATTTTTGTCTTTGTGCTTAACATTTATGCTACCAGTTTGTAATGCTTTCAAAACGGATATGAATATCTATTTAGTATGAAATTGGACATGTCTTCAAGTACTGCTTTTATATATGTGAAACCTTCAATTACCCCATGAAGATTTAAGTAGTTATTTGTTTGAATTTTAGAATTTGTTGGGCTGAGTACTACAAGAATATATGATGCTGGATAAAGGTTGGGTGGGTCTTCACAGGTACAAAATTAGTTGTGCGTAGTTAGATATTTATTATAGAATTAGAAATGTCAGAGGTCTTAGAGCAATGGATTTTTCTTGTCTTTCTTGTCATAGAGCCGATCCTGAGTACGAAAAAGGAGCATGGAATTTTGTGAAAATGGTTACAAACAACTTGGGAAATCCTAAAATGATCTTATGCCCTTGCATAGATTGTCGCAATGTACATCATCAGTGTGGCAGTACTGTTGTTGAACATTTGGTTACAAGGGGAATGGATGTGAAGTACAAACAAAGTAAAGATTGGTATGAGCATGGGGAGCAAATAATTATTGATGACACCTTTCCTGAAAAAATGTGGAACGACGAGACATATAACTTATATAGAGCTGCCCACTTTTTTTATGAAGAATATATGAAGCCTACTCAGTTCGTTAATGAAGACTACATTGAGCCTACTAAATACATAGATGCTAATGATTTTATAGCAAAACTAAAAGATGCAGAAACCCCTTTGTACCCGAACTGTTCAAATTATAACAAGCTATCAGCCATTGTAGCTTTATATCGACTTAAAACTCAAAGTGGATGGTCTAATAAAAGTTGTAGTGAGTTTCTTGAGACATTGGCAGACATGCTTCCACAGGACAATGTAATTTTGAAGTCGTTTTACTCGGTTAAAAAGTTTCTCAAGTCATTTTAGATTGGTTATGAAAAGATTCATGCTTGTGAAAATGATTGTTGTCTATTTAGAAAAGAGTACAAGGACTTGGAAAATTGTCTTAAATGTGGTGCTTCAAGATGGAAGAAAAATAAGAGGACCATAGAGATTAAAAAAGGTATTCCAGTTAAAGTTTTGAGGTACTTTCCTATAATTTCAAGATTCAAAAGGATGTTTAGGTCTGATAAAATGGCTGCGGATTTAAGGTGGCATTTCAATAATAAAAGCAAAGATGGAAAAATGCATCACCCTGTTGATTCCGTAACATGGGAATTGGTTAATGATAAATGGGAATCATTTGCAGCCGATCCACGCAACCTTAGACTTGGTCTTTCTACTGATGGTTTTAATCCTTTTGTCATGTTAAGCTCTAAATACAGTTGTTGGCCAGTGATGCTAGTTAACTACAATTTGCCTCCTGCGTTGTGCATGAAGAAAGAGAATATCATGTTAATGCTACTGATTCCGGGTCCAAAGCAACCTGGAAATGACATAGACGTCTACTTACAACCACTTATAGAAGACTTGCAACATTTGTGGCACAATGGAGTGGAGGCCTATGATGCGTTTGGTGGAAATATTTTTAATCTCAAAGCAATTTTGCTATGGACCATAAGTGTTTTTCCAGCATAAGGAAACCTCGCTGGATGTTGTACAAAAGGTAAAAAGGCATGTCCTCATTGTGGCAAAAATACGCATTAATGATGGTTAACGCACAGTAAGAAATTTGCATACATGGGTTATAGGAAATTTCTGTCACCTACACATGAATATCGAGGAAAGAAGGTTTGGTTTGATAACAATGTGGAACATGGAAAGAAGCCTAGAATCTTGTCTGGTCGGAACATTTCTATGGCTTTTAAGAATTTTCCAAATGATTTTGGAAAATGTCATAACAAAAAAAGAAAAAGAAATGATAATGCTAATGATGCTGATGCTGATGCTGATGATAATGGTGATGACGATGTTGATGGCAATGACGATGATGATGATCATGATGAGCTATCAAGGTGGAAGAAAAGGTCAATCTTTTTCGATTTACCATATTGGGAGGTTAGTTTTTATGTCTTTAATCGCTTTGTTTTTTTTTATATTCAGTAATGGTCTAAAAAAATAAGTATTAATGGTTACATTCATGTTTTTGTAGGAATTTCCATTACGTCATAATTTAGACGTAATGCATGTCGAAAAAAATGTTTGTGAAAGCATTATAAGCACAATGTTGCACTGTGGAAAGTCAAAAGATGGGGTTAATGCTCGTAAGGACTTACATGATATGCAAATATGGAAGGACCTGCATCCACAACCTCATGGAAGCAGAACATACCTTCCACCTGCTCCATGGACATTTTCAAGGTCTGAAAAGAAGAAACTTTGCAAGAGATTATATGACTTCAAGGGAGCTGATGGCTATTGTTCAAACATTGGGAGGTGTGTATCTTGTGAGGAATGCAAGGTCATGTTCTAATGCAACAGTTGTTGTCGGTTGCTTTACGAGGATTACTTCCAAAAGGGCCTAGAAATGCAGTACTTCGGTTATGTGCATTCTTCAATAGGTTGTGTCAGCGTGTTATAGATAGAGAGAAATTAGAAATATTGGAGGAAGACGTCATTGAAACTGTGTGCATGCTTGAAAGGGTTTTTCCACCTTTTTTTGATATTATGGTACACTTAACGGTTCATCTAGGAAGAGAAGCTAGATTATGTGGACCTGTTCATTTTCGTTGGATGTATCCCTTTGAGAGGTAAGGAATCATTCCTTTACTTTTTTAGTCTGAATAGTTCTGTTTGAAGCATAATATGTTGAATAACTTATAAGTTATTTATGTACAGATATATGAAAACACTAAAAGATTACGTTAGGAACCCTGCACGACCAGAGGGGTGTATCGCTGAATCATATCTTGCAGAAGAGTGCATAAGTTTTTGTAGCGAATTTTTGAAAAAAAACAATACAAGTGGAGGAAAAAGAAGTTCGCAATAATGAGTTTGCGAATGAAGTTATTTTGGAAGGCCATCCAATTTCTAGAGCCACACCGATCACACTAAGTGATAGTGAAAAAAAACTTGCACATCAAGTTGTGTTGATGAATACAGCGGTGGTGGATCCATGTATTTGTGTAACTTAAATAGTTGTATTTTTGTGTATATGATTCCTGTTTTTTATGCATTCTTTCTTGATAGAGAAAGTACAACAATTCAACGAACAAGTGCACATTGTTTGATTGGAGTGGAAAAGATGAAATAGTGGAGGAAGGACGTTGGCATTCGAGTGATCCAAAAGCGTTGATCAATGATATTCCTCTTGGACCTAATGCCATGATTGTTTGGGTAGATATTTCAAAAATCATGAAGCATTTTTATGGAGGCCTACATCTAATATGACATGCAATGAAGATGCCGTTGGTTCTACGATAGCATGGCCGGCCAACAAAGTTGTTTTGGAAAAAGTACCTGAAAATCAGGAAGTCGAAAATGCATCATATCATTTGGTAAGTTAAATGTGATTGGCATACACTAATGCATAATGAAAGTAACTATATATATCTTCATGAATCTATTAGTAAAGTGATTCCTCAGTATAATGTATATTTTCTTGTTTGACTTGTTGTTAGAGTGTGAACAACGGCTCAAAGAAAAACTGCAAGTTGTTGGATGTTAGTGGTTCGGGACAAGTAGTTGTTGAAGGACGTTGGTCTTCAAGTGATCCAAATCAGGTTGTTCATCACATTCCCTTGGGTCCTAATGCTATTAGAGTTTGGGTAGATAGTCCAAAAGTTCCTACTGCATCTCTTTGGAGGCCTACATCAGAGCTGGAATATATTGAAGATGCCATTGGTACTACAGTAGCATGGCCAGCAAACAAAGTTGTTATGATTTAGAGCTTCGGTAAGCATTGATCGAGACTTGTAATATATATTTGCATGCTTGAATGAATATCTCTCTTGGTCTTGAATTCCTGAATATATGCTTGAACTACTACCAATTTTGTAGATCGACTTGTATTTATGGATATGTACGTATGTTATAGGAATGTTAATGCTGTAATGTTACTGTGTAATGTTGTTAATGTTGCACATGTAATGTTGTTGCATAATGTTGTAATGTTGCTGTTGCGTAATGCTGTAATGCTGTAGAATACTGTTTCACTGCTTTAGATGTCAATTGAATTTGCATTTTAGGGAGTTGTATTCATCTAAATAGGCTTTTAGGGAGTTTTGAGAGATAAATATGAGGAGATTGTTTGGAATAATATGAGGAGATTTCTCCAAAATGTTTAGCGTGTTTTATTAAGTGCTTAACTTCAAAGGATGATGAGAGAGACAATTTGCAAAAGGAAATCAGGACACCATCTGAAGATTGGAGACTGAAAAATCAGCAGTTCGAATAACAGGTCCACTTTTCCTATTGAGATTTTTTACCTTTTAAATGCATTTGGTTATTTTGCCACTGATTAGTCCCTGTTGTTCAAGTACTTACAAATGGGTATGCTTGCATGGATACCATGTCTGTGTCAGCATCAATCAGGAGCAAGAATCCAAATAACTAAGGATATCACTGCCACATGGAGTTGAACAATGTACGATGATGATTCCTAATGACAAGGTAACCACCTGTAAAGTTAATTATGGTAGTTTTTACATGCCAAAATGATTGCAATCATATTCCTAGTTTGAGGTAAATTTCATATTTACTTACTACATTTCCTTTAAGGCTTGTTCGTTTGCTTCATACGTACTACTTAAAACATCTAAATGAAACTCATTCCAGAATGAATCCTATTTCCTATTATCGAATTGTTCAATGTTTCACTTGTATGGTGTTCTTTGTTTTTTTTTCTCTGTCGGAAACTCGTTTTCCTTTTTTAATGTCGCAAGATGTATGTGCACATGCAATATGGAGCGACCACCTCCCACTGAGAACAGTAGTACAAGTCCTATATTTTGATCAAGAGAGACGAGCCAGGACAACAAGTCATAAAGTTCCTGCACTTAATGAAACCTTACTCGAAAGAAGAGGTACACATTCAGTGACCAGTGCAAAGGATCTAAGTAAGCCAATGAAAAGTTCTGAAGCACGACAACCTGGTTCAGCTGAGAATGTAGCAAGAGGTAGCATGTATGTGCCATTGGAGAGAATGCTGGAATCAGACGGAGGGTGTGCTACAGAGCCAGAAAAAAATGTAGTCAGGAGAGAAAAAAAAAAGGATAGGGAGATTACAGAAGAGGGAGTCTCTAGAATCAAATTGGAGTCTAAGAAGATGAGTGTGAGGAAAATAAAATCAGGAAAAAGCCAATAAAGGATAAGACAATTAGGAACACAAAAGGTGATCTATTTCTCTTGTCCATCTGTTTTGCCCACAATATTGGTGCCTGTTTACAAAGAGCCTTCATTAATTATTCATGGAACTCCAGGAATTGTGCAGAATGAAATTCTGAATAATAGAAGGTAGGTGTTAACGAAGGTGATAACATTGTGTGCACATGTCGTACACTGTAATTTTCTCGTTACCAATTAATATTCCTGATTCAGTTGTGATTGTCTTTCTGATATAGTCTTATATTTTGATAGGATACCATGGGCTCAATAAAGCTGTGGGAAATCACAAGAGGCATTGTAGTGGAGGACTATGGCAAGGTGCTCTATTTCTTTCCTCCATGTAATATATTGAGGTGGGACATTGAAAACGAACTGTAACAATAAGAAATGGATAAAATGACTATCATGCAGCTTTCTTTTGAGGAGAAAAAGGAAGAATTATTTGAGATGGTATGTACACTTAATTTCTTAAAACTGAATGTTCAATATAGTTTTTTGTGATGTTTTGGTCTTATTTTATTTCGGCTTCTCTAAGTTAGTACTCCATCTTGGTTTACAACGGATACTAGACTTGGGAGCCTGTCCATCTATTTGGACACTCCACAATGCTTTTGTGCAGAATGAATTTGCTTTTTTGTGGAAAAGGGTGTGTATGGCTATGTTGTATTTGGTGAAATCGAGGCAGCTGAAATCGAATGAACAGCTGAATGCACAAATGTAGGTATTTTTGTGTTATCCTTTTCTTTTATCCCTAATCTTGGTATTAATTGAGTTGAATGCACAATTGGTGGTTGTTTGTTAAGGCTAACTAGCAAGATATTTCTATTCAGTCAGTGTTTAGTTTGTTTTGGATTAGATTTGTTTTTTAGTCTGCAATGGTTTTTCGGTATTTCCTAAACAATGGTTGTTTTGAACTTCCATTAGGATGAAATAAGTTGAGATTACATGATAATGTAATAAGTGTGTTTACTTTGAATAATTTTAGACATCTTGTATGGACCTACTTATTAACATCCTTTATTAATCTCACAATGGGTCTGTCTGAGAAGACGACACCTTTCCGCGGTGCCTAGAAACTGCTCAAAACAGAGGCCACACTCTGTTTCTGGAAAAAAAAAAACTGAACCTGAAATAGAAAACCCGCAAAATCACACATTTCTCCAACCTATTACTGAACCCTGTTCCTGGAACAAACACCTGCTGCTATTGCTCCCTGTTTTGGCCATCAAGTGTTTGTAGTTCTTGTAGTGGCAACGCGTTACCTTTTTTTTTTTTTTTTTTTTGGAAATTTGTTTCAATGATAATGTTTAATAAACCACCCTTGCAGTCATACTGTGATTTCATGTTGTGCTTCTGTTAATGGTCAGTAGTTATATTTCATTCTGTAATTGTTCATTTAACTAGTTCTAGTTGAGTAGTGACAATATGTTTTGCGATTTTATCAGTCTGTTTTTAGAAAAATGAAATGATGGGTTTTTGGTTGTCATTTTCAGGCAGGATATGAGCAAGGCACTAGAAGCTCTTATGGACTTGAAAATGTTTGAGGTCTCACATATTACCACCACTGCAACCATCACCATATCCACCATTTGCAGGACGGGCTACTAACTCCATTCCTAGATTTCACCCAGGGTCATCTTCAGGTGTCTCTGGGTCAAGTCCAGGGACTCCTGTTGGCATAATCCGTCCAAGTACTCGCATAATGACTCGTAGCTGGATGTGTGTTCTTATCTTGTTACTATTTATGGATGTGTTCTAGTGGATGAGCTTAATTTCTGATGATTTTATTGCAGCTGAAGCTGTTGTGTTGGCTTTTCAACATTACATAGTCACTTTAGGAACTTCATTCATGATTGCTACTCTACTTGTTCCTCAAATGGGTGGAAGTCATGTAATTTTTTTGGCAAAGTTGATTAGAGTTTGTTTTGATTTTCTATAGGAAATTTGAAAATATATCATAATGATATATATGTATGTATATTGTTATTGTTATTAATAGGGTGATACCGCCCGGGTAATTCAGACACTGACCTTTATGACTAGGATAAATACACTTCTTGAAAATAGATCCTTTTGTTAAGGCTAAAAGAAGAAGTAAGGAGAAAATTTGAAATTATCCAACCCTTCTTTGGCTATTCTTGTATAATATAAATGGACTGATGGAGTATATCTTCTTCTTCGTGATGCAGTGAGAAAAAATTTTGAATTTCTTGACAAGCTCGGTGTAGAGTATTGGTGCTTCCACGACAGGGACATTGCTCCTGATGGTAAAACCTTAGAGGTTGGTCTTCCCTCCTACTTTTGTCTTGGTCAGTTGAACAAGTTTTCTTGTCTATAAACCTCTCCCTAAGGCAAATTTATTTTGATTTTTCATAGAAAGTGATTAAAAGAAGCTCTCTTCGAGGCACTGTTGGTATTAGAAGCGTGTTCACTTTGGTAGTTAAATGTAATTTCAATTATGTCGAGGAAACTGACCTTAGTGTCTAGACATCGATATGGACTGTCAGACATATTCTCTTCATAAATTGATTCAAAAATCCAAATTAAGCTTTTGGCCTGTCATGTCTTAGGACTACCACAAGATTTTTGACATGTTAGATTCATTAAGCATGGAGTGTCCATGGTGCTCATCTTGTTGGATTGGTATTTTTCACATTCGGTAAACAAACTAGTGACCGTGCATTCAATTTTTGTACACAATGCAAAGCTAATTCAGTATGAGTGGGTATTATTTGTTTCAGGAAGCTAATGCAAACTTGGATGAGGTTGTAGAACTTGCCAAAGAGCTCCAGCAGGTATATCACAGACATGAAAAGAAAGCTTGACCATTTGGTATAGTCTACAATTTTTTTTTCTTCAAATTATTTTAAATACAGTTACAGTCTTTGGTTGCATTTTAGCTGTAACTGTTTTTAGCAGCTTCAGATGGTTTTAGAAAAATGGTTGGACGAGTATTGCTTTGTGTTTTAATCAAATTTAGGGGTTGGAAATTATCTCGTAAAAGATATTTTAACTTATTTCCTAGCTAGGTTGTTGTTAGCATATTACACAAATTTTTGACCTCATCCTTTCAGTTTTGTACTAGAAATACTGTGTATGTCTTCTACTTACCTGTCTTAACCCTTCCTTGTATATTCTTACTATGTGAGACAAATGCCAAATTGAACTTGTAAATGCTTATTAACTAACATGTTCTTTGTTTTTTGAAGGCAAGGTTTCTTCAAGCTGCTGTGGCCTATAAGAAAAAGATTGGATTCATCGTTAATATCTTGTCTGAGTTGTGACTTTGTGAGCACACATATATATATATAACATACATACATTGAATGTCAAGGCATCCCCATTCATGTGATGGAAACAGTGACTTTTCTATCTTTTCCCTTAACTAGCTGACAGTCTTATACATTATTTTCAGGGACTTTGCTGATTGAGCGAGGCTTGCAAGAGGCGTTGTGATCAAGTTGCTGATTGGTCGAGTTCCTGTGGTCTTGTTGAGGTGGTTAAGGTGTTAATTCAGAGAGCTGTGGTACTTAATATTTAGTTTTTTATTTAGGTTTTGAAAAGCTGGAAATGTTTTGTGACTCGATGTAATACACGGAGTTGATCTTTATTATTAATTTGATATATTTTGTGACTCGATGTAATACATTATCTCATTAATTATATTACTTTGCCTCCATTCATGGAAATTAAAAGTTTGGCACATTAAAATTTTTATTTTCTAGAAATAAAACTTATAAGATGTAATAAAAAGTCATGTGATAGCAAAAAATAAAAAAATAAAAAAATAAAAAATAAAAAATAAATTAAAAAATTTGTTGTGTATACTTACAATAGCATTTTAAAAACGCTATTGTAAGTTAACTACGATAGCGTTTTAAAAACGCTATGGTAGATCTATTACAGCGTTTTAAAAGCACTATAACTAATGTTACTATAGCGTTTTAGAAACGCTATAGTAGTCAACTTACAATAGCGTTTTTAAAACGCTATAATAAACCTGCCATAGCGTTTCTGAAATGCTATCGTAGTTAACTTACAATAGCGTTTTTAAAACGCTATAATAGACCCTGTGTCTATTATAGCTCCGGCAGACACAACGTTTGCTAAAACGCTATGGTAGCCTACCATAGCGTTTTTGAAACACTATTAATGACAGTATTTCTTATAGTGACATCAAGATTATGCCTAATTTTCAACTTGGACCAATAATCCAACTCGAACAAAATACTCTTCTTCGTCCAATTTAGCTTTTCACTGTTCCGCTTCCTCTTCCTATCCTTATTATCGGGATCCGTACCAGGCTTGACATGTACAATGTCTTCAAATTGATTAAATATGTCACTACTTAAAAATTCCCTAGGAGGATGCATCATCTCTCAACGACCATTAAAATCTCTTTCATTTTTTCGCCAGGTGTGATTCCTGCGTAGATAGCAGCAATGCCCAATAAAACAATATTTACTTCTCAACTCGGTGTGAGATGTATCTTCCATGCATACTGGACATGCCAACTTACTATGAGTGTTCCAACCTGACAGATTTCCATAAGCCGGGAAATCATTTATGGTCCAGCTGCATGCATGTTAAATGAAGTTTCGGTCATTTTGTCATAAGTTTG
This sequence comes from Berberis vulgaris, assembly GCA_963556465.1. NCBI lineage: Eukaryota > Viridiplantae > Streptophyta > Magnoliopsida > Ranunculales > Berberidaceae > Berberis > Berberis vulgaris. The sequence goes on along the minus strand of OY747130.1, from coordinate 13,891,038 downwards.
AATATTGTCTTCCAACAATTCCTTAAGTTCACCAACCAAATGACGCAAGTATACATCAAGATCCTTACCTAGTGCTCTTGGCCCCAAAATTAAAAAGGTCAACATAGAGTGTGAGTTTTTCATGGATTTCCATGGTGGCAAATTGTATGGAAATAACACAACAGACCACATACTATAAGTTGAGCTCAAATTCCCAAATGGATTGAACCCATTCGTTGCAAGGCCTAATCTAACATTCCGCGCATCTAAGGCAAAATCTTGGTACATTTTGTCAAACTCTTTCCAAGCAAGAGAATTTGCTGGATGCCTCAATTAGTCATCTTCATCAAATCTTTTTTCTTTGTGCCACCTCATATCTTGGGATGTATGTTTTGACATAAACAATCGTTATAACCTTAGCTTGAGTGGAAAGTACCGCAACACTTTTCGAGGAACTTTCTTTTTATTCTCACGATTACTGTGCTTATGCCTTGGCTCATTACACACTGGACATCTATCCTTATTTGCACATTCTTATAAAACAATACATAGTCATAGTGACAAGCATCAATATTTTCATACCCCAAACCAATATTTTCAATATCTTCGTGCAGTCATTGTATGTTTCATGAACATTATTGGGCGTCAGACACATCTTCATCATAATTTTTAACGCCGCATTAACTGACTTGTCAGTTCAAAGGTTGTCAACTTTGCACTAAATCAACTCCACAACATAAGAAAACACTGTATATTCTGTGAGCCAGCGTACAATTCTCTTTGAGCTTCTTTTAGCAACTTCGCATAATTATCAACATCAACTTTATGGATATTCGTTGAATTTCGAACCCTCACAGTATTTTCCTTCCCAAATGTTTCATATATTCCCATTGTCTCAAGATCATCTTTATGTAGTCCATCAAATGCATCATCAAGCATATCTAACATGTTCAAGTTATTATCATTTGTAGTTTCATCATCTGAGCTCTCAAAATTTTGAACGACCACGTCATCAATATGCTCTCCATGATATGTCCATATTTTATAAGTCACATCCATCCCAGATTGTAACAAATGGAAATGAACAACATCAATAGAGTGCATATATTTGTTGTGCACATCCAACCACATGGTATCTCATTCCTCTCATTCACATAATGACGAGCAGTATTAATGAATCCCTTAATCCCCTTTTCGTACTCCGAAACAAGAATATTGCGGTTAGAAATCCATTGTCTCTCCATATCAGCTTTTACGTCAGTATCTACTTCAACAACCCCAAAAAAATTCATACATATAATTAAAAAAATATACTCAACCAAAGAACGATTGATTAAAAACTTTTGGTAAACTATAATGAAGTAAGTACTCATGATACCTAAGAGCTTAAAAAGTATTATGTTTATAGTAACATTGATGTTTTCTAGACATTTTCTTGACATTGTATACTATTATGATAAGATGAATGAAAATAATTCCATAATGTACCTTAGAGCAAGTTGAAAAGAACAATCTAAGTAGTCAAAGCAGATCTGCAACAACCACCAAAAAGTGTGAGGAGAGTGGACCAAGTCCAAGAGTAGAGGTGCTTCTTATCAAACTTATAGTTGTCCTTTCTCATTTTTAATCCTTTGTCCTGCTAAGAAAATCAGTATGTGACTCTGTGTATGAACTTCTAATATAATTTAACAAAAAGATACAAAAGGAAAAAAAATGCTTTTACAGTATGCATGTTTGTTTGTCATGAAAATGAATTTCACAGAACATGTTTTCTCAGGTAAATAACAATTCTATCAAACACCAAAAACCATGGGCTATGGAATAACTACCAAAGTGAAAACATGAAATATCCCTCCCTCATCATTTTGCACTCCTTGAACTTTATGAACCACTATGTCTAATTCTCCCATTATCGCCAACATAGAACCCCTTAATTAATTACTTCAACATGGAAACCCACTTAACTTTGTCACATGGGTATAGCACTACAGAGATTCCTTTAATTGGTGCATGACCCTTATACGTACTTATAAAATCTTTCTGCAAATTGGATCCAAGAACAAGGGAAAAAGGAAGATCTTCCACACACCCAAATTGCTCAAAATTTCCATCTAAAGTTTGGGTTTGTTCAAATGCTTTTGTTATTTGATCAGATGAGATGAGATGAGATTGTAATCCATAGACCATGTGCATGACTTCTCAACCTCTTGAGAAGTTATCTTTTTGATCATATCTCAAATCATACCGCAAGCGCGCGGTTATCTATTGAGTTAGATAACGGCAAATAAGGGTCAAATCCCACAAGGAGAGCTATAAATCAGAAAACTAATCTTTAAATCTATCTTAAAACTTAACCTACTTAGAAAATACTTGGTTGATGAAGTGATTGAACTAAAAGCTAAATAAAAACTATGTAAACAAATTACAATCAAATATGGAGATACTTAGGGTTTTAGAGATCACCACCATGGGTTGATGGTTCTCTTAGGCTTATCTCAAGATTTTATTCTTCCAATCATAACTCATCCTTAGATAGGTTCTCACATCACCTAAAGATGGGAAATTATACAATGAAGTTTATGCAATCAAACCAATTGGATAATCGTTTCTAAGATTATAAACGTGGTCTAAAAGCATATAAGGATTCCATACTTAAATGAAATACCTAATATCTAACAAATCATGTATAACCTTATACTACAATCATACTTAAAACATTAAAGGGGTGGGTTTGTTAGACTCATACTAGTGAAGACATCTTGAATCTATGACTTTAAGAAAGATGAAAACAAGAGTAAAAAATGTATCCATGATTATGAAAAACAAAACTTTAATCGATTTCATTAAACATTGACATTCAAGTACATAGAGTATACTAATCACAAAGTTGGTCTAATTTACATGGAACAAAATACCTTGAGAATACCTAATTGATGTCATCCTCCCATGGGTCTCACTCACACCCTAAGAGAGTGTTTAGCCACTCATGGTAAACCTTAGGTTTCTCATGATGATAAACATAAAGAAAATGGGAAAACTTACAAGTAAAACTCTTCAAGATTCTAAATCTCTAACTCTCAAATTTCTTTCTTTTCAAGTCCTCTCCAGTATACTCCAATCATGGAGTTTTTATAGGAGAAGAAGAATGTGAAGTGGAGTCAAATAAGGAAAAAATATTGGCATAAAATAAGGAATTGTATTGGAGAATGGATAGTGAAGTAGGAGGTGGAGTAAAATAAGGAAAAGATATTGGCATAAAATAAGGAATTGTATTGGAGAATGGATAGTGGAGTAGGAGGTGGAATGTGTAGAGATTCCTTTTCCTATGTTGAAGTTGCCATATGGATGTTCAATTTGATTTCCTTGAGATTCGTAGATGATGATAATTTTTTGGGCTTGATTTCATGAGCCTTTGGGCTTGAAAATCATTGATCCTTGACAATGCATGTGTGAACTTTCAATGAGCTTTTTAGTTGTTGAGCTTAGCCTTATTGTGTCATTTTGTGCATATTTGATGATTAATACTTGAATTATTGCGTTATACACAAAATACACGTAATGATAGCATTTTATTAATTAATATAACTTAACAAATATAGAATTATGGGCGTAAATTGTACCATTTATAAGCCTATCAAATCCCCCATAATGAAATCACTCAGAGATTTGGCTTTTTTTTCTCTCAAATGTATGTGAATGAGATGAAACAATGAATAAGAAATAGTTCACATACAAAAACAAGAGATGGGAATTCGAGAATACAATAAATATGATCTCAATAAGGAATATCATCCGCTGAGAATGTTGATTCATTCATCACAGTATTTCTTAATTCACCCTCCACACTTTGGCCATATTTTCCTAAGGATCAAAAGATTTTGACTAGGTTTTGACAGAGTTTAGGACAGGGTAACATTGAAGGTTAAGGACAAACAAAAGTACTTTTGATAAGGTTAGAGGTCTTCTCTTAAGTGTTGAACTTCATGGATTTGCTTAACTCTATCTTTTCTATTAAAGAGCTTTACATCTTCATGGATGTGAAAAACAATTTTTATTTTTTTTTGGTGATAATAGCCTTGTACAAAATGGTAATCGGATATGAAGCTCTTTCTACACTTTTTTGGCACTAAGAAGTATATACATATTCCATTGATGATGATAAAACCCTTTTTTTTTTATCATTCATGTCCAACCTTTCTCAAAAGCACAAGGGTTAAAAAAACATAGGCAAACAATACATGGGTAGGTTAAAAGGCTCAATCTAGGCAAACAAATGGTTTTTCTTCCTTTCTTAAGAATTACATGGTTTCTATCCCTTGGGTGAATTTCAGAACGTACTGTGGTGGTGTGATTTAACTTTGATGTTTTATTCTCAGTTTTTGACAGAAACAAAAATTTATAGAGATCATGCAACAAGATAATATGAATAAAGAAATTCAGAATAAGCGTATAACCCTCAGAAAAAAGAAAGGCCAGAAATCTCACAGGGTTCAAGTCTCCACTATTATTCTCATGTTCACCAGATAATTAATCTCCTTTTTCAACTTCAGTTAAAAACATCAAAGCTAAAACACAACTCTTAATGTAAACTCTTAGAAAATGCCTAGCTTATGAGTAGTACAAACTTTTGTCAAATATTGACAAACTCCTAACTATCAAAGTTTCAAATCCTACCCTGAGATGCCTTTGCAACTAGACATGGAACATAATCTCATCATGGATAAGTACTCGGGTTATAAAGACAATTTTTTTTTAACTGTGTTTGGATCCCCCATTTTGAAATGAGACATTAGATTTTTGAAATCTCTCCCCCCAAACTTAAATCAAACATTGTCCTCAATGTTCTTAGTATGACAATGTGGGTCAAAAGAGGAACAACAATGTAAATGAAAAAAAAGGGTAGAGAGCACCGCAAGTTTGTTTGATGCTCAAATGGATGTTGTCCAAAACAAGTAATGATCTGTAAAATTAGTTAAAACAAAAACAAAAAATGGTATAGACAATGAAGGAGTACAAAATGCAGTCAATCTTTGTAGACAGGGTCTTCCAGGAGGATTTCCTCAACTTTTGGGTTATGAAGCTCTAAAAAGGGCTTCAAGCGTTGTCCATTAACTTGGAAGCTACTACTATCTTTTGGGTTCTCAATTGTGATGGCTCCCCATGCGGTAACAGTTTTGACTGTATACAAAAGTACTTTTTAACCTGGTTGAAACTCTTTTCGCATGATTTGACAGTCATGGACCTTTTTCATCTAATACTTATACCTCTTGGATAGATCGTATGCATCATTTCTGAGTTCATCAAGCTTATTTAGTTGCAATTTTCTATGTTCACCAGCTTTATCGATGTCAAAGTTAAGACGTTTGATTGCCCAAAAAGCTTTATATTTGAGCTCAACAAGTAAATGACAAGCTTTATATGCACTCTAATGAGATAATGTATTACATCGATATTCATATGGGGCTCTTGAATGCAATGCGGTAAGCCCAAAAAGACTCGGGCAATCTCAAACTCCAATCCTTTCTATTTAGTCTGACTATTTTTTCAAGGATTTGTTTGATTTGCCTGTTGGAAACTTCTACCTGACCACTTGTATGCAATGGTATTATACAACAACCTTGTGGGTAACTCCATAATTTTTCATTAAGTTCTCAAACACTCTATTGAAAAAGTGGGAACCTCTATCACTGATGATTGCACGAGGTGTGCCAAAATGGGCAAAGATGTACTCCTTTAAGAAGTTGACTACAACCCTGTGGTCATTGGTTCTACAAGCTATGGCTTCAATCCATTTTGAGACATAGTCTACCGCAACAAGGATGTAGGTGAAACCATATGAAGTTGGGAATGGACCCATGAAATCAATACCCCATACATCAAAGAGCTCCACAATCAGGATTGGAGTCAAAGGCATCATGTGTCTACGAGATATACGCTCTAATTGTTGACATTTTGTACAAGCTTGACAGTACACATGGGCATCTAGAAAAAGGGTGAGCCAATAAAAACCGCATTGCAAAACTTTTGCAGTGGTCTTCTTTGTACTAAAATGGCCTCCACAGGCTTGATCATGGCAAATCGCCAAGACCTTTCTTTGGTCCAACTCAGGGATGCATCTACGAATGATTTGATCTGACAGTATTTGAAAAGATAGGATCATCCCAAGAAAAATACTTGACCATGGATAGAAACTTGAACTTATCTTGCCTAGACCAATGTTCTGGAATTTTCTTTGTAGCAAGAAAGTTCACTATGTCAGCACCAAGGTGGTTGTGACTGGACAAGAGCAATCATCATTAATTGCTCATCAAGGAAAGTTTCTGTTATTGGTAACGATCCTTTCTTTGACTCCACAATTATTCTGGATAAGTGGTCAGCAACCACATTTTACATTCCTTTTTTGTCTTGAATTTCTAAATCAAACTCTTGAAGCAATAAGACCCATCGGATCAAACGTGGTTTTGCATCCTTTTTAGATAAAAGGAACTTCAAAGCAGCATGATCAGTGTAGATAATCACTTTGGATCCAATGAGGTAAGATCTAAATTTTTCAATGGCAAAAACAACTGCCAACAACTCTTTCACCGTGGTGGAATAATTGAGTTGCGCGCCATCGAGAATCTTACTTGCATAATGGATCACATGGGAACGTTTGTCAATTCGCTGTCCCAACACAGCGCCTATGGCATAATCAGATGCATCACATATCTCAAAAGGAATAATGGGTGCTGAGGTAAGTTTAGACTTCAACTGCTCAAACGCCTTCAAGCATTCATCATTAAAATTAAATGATAAATCTTTGGCCAAATGCGCACACAAGGGTCTCGCAATTTTGCTAAAATCCTTGATGAACTGACGATAGAAACCAGCATGTCCTAAAAATGATCGAATTTCTTTGACAGTTCTTGGAAATGGTAAACTAGCTATGGTGTCAACTTTGGCTTTGTCTACTTCCACGCCTCTTTTTGAAATTATGTGTCCTAACACAATTCCCTCTTTCACCATGAAATGACATTTTTCCCAATTGAGTACAAAGTTTTTCTCATTACATCTTTTTAACACAAGGGTTATATGACTCAAACATTGATCAAAGCTAGAATCGAAAACAGAGAAGTCATCCATGAAGACTTCCAGAAATCTTTCTACCATATCGGAGAAAATACTCTACATGCATCTTTGGAATGTTGCGGGTGCATTACACAAACCAAAAGGCAAACGCCTATATGCAAAAGGTACCGAATGGACAAGTAAATGTGGTTTTGTCTTGATCTTCTTGGGCAATTGGAATTTGGCTGTAGCCAGAGTAACCATTGGGAAAATAGTAATACTCATGACCAGCTAACCTCTCTAACATTTGATCAATAAAGGGGATAGGTAAATGGTATTTCCTAGTCATCGAGTTTAGCCTTTGATAATCAATACAGACTCGCCATTCGATTTGGATACGAGTATGAACCAACTCATCAACGTCGTTCTTCACAACGGTGATGCCAGATTTCTTGGGCACTACTTGAACTGGGCTAACCCATTGACTGATTGGGTATATAATACCTGCATCTAGAAGCTTAATCACCTATTCTCTCACAATTTCCTTTATTGTAGGATTTAGTCTCTTTTGTGGTTTTCTAGAGGTTTTTGCATTCTCTTCGAGATGGATCTTGTGCATCACAACAGAAGGACTTATTCCCTTAATGTCTACAATAGACCATCCAATTGCCTCTTTATGTTTTTGGAACACTTCCACTAACTTACCTTCACGTTCTTTATCTAAGTGAGTGGAAATGATAACATGCAAGGTATTATTGTCTCCTAAGAATGTGTATTTCAAATAGTTGGGCAATGGTTGAGTTCTAGCTTCAGTGGCTCAACTAATGAAGGAATTTGTGGTTTGCTACCAATGGATAAAGGTTCTACTTTTGATTTTCATGCATCAGTGTCAAGGAAGGGAATGGAGTCAAGTAAAGAATTGACTTCTCTAATGGCATTTTCCTCATTGAGGACCAAACCAAAATGTGCTAAACATTCCTCCAACGGGTCACTATAGCATTGTCATAGAAGAAACTTTTCACTGAGGCATTCTATCATGTTCACATCCTCCCGACATTCTTCCTCAACTGGCTGTTGGACATTATGGAATACATTAAGCTCAATAGTCATGTTTCCAAAGGACAACTTCATGATACCATTTCTGCAGTGGATTATGGAATTTGATGTTGTTAAGAATGGACGACCTAAAATGACCAGGATTTGGTTTTTAAAATTTGTGACTGGCTCGATGTTTAACACCACGAAGTCCACTGGGAAGTAGAATTTATCAACCTGAAATTTGTGACCGGGGTGGGTTTGTTAGACTCATACTAGTGAAGCCATTTTGAATCTATGGCTTTAAGAAAGATGAAAACAAGAGTAAGAAATGTATCCATGATTATGAAAAACAAAACTTCAATCGATTTCATTAAACATTGACATTCAAGTACATAGAGTACGCTAATCACAAAGTTGGTCTAATTTACAGGAACAAAATACCTTGAGAATACCTAATTGAGGTCATCCTCCCATGGGGCTCGCTCACACCCTAAGAGGGTGTTTAGCCACTCATGGTAAACCTTAAGTTTCTCATGGTGATAAACATAAAGAAAATGAGAAAACTTACAAGTAAAATTCTTCAAGACTCTAAATCTCTAACTCACAATTTTCTTTCTTTTCAAGTCCTCTCACTTTTATTTCTTTTCAAGTCCTCTCCAGTTTACTCCAAGCATGAGGTATTTATAGGTGAAGAAGAATGGGAGGTGGAGTAAAATAAGGAAAATATATTGGCATAAAATAAGGAATTGTATTGGAGAACGGATAGTGGAGTAGGTGGTGGAGTAAAATAAGGAAAAGATGTTGGCATAAAATAAGGAATTATATTGGAGAATGGATAGTGGAGTATAAGGTGGAATGTGTAGAGATTCCTTTTTCTATATTGAAGTTGCCATGTGGATGTTCAATTTGATTTCCTCGAGATTCGTAGATGATGATACTTTTTTGGGCTTGATTTCATGGGCCTTTGGGCTTGAAAATCTTTGATCCTTAAAAATGCATGTGTGAACTTCCAATGGGCTTTTTAGTTGTTGAACTTGGCTTTATTGTGTCATTTTGTGCATATTTGATGATTAATACTTGAATTCCCGCGTTATACACAAAATACACGTAATGAGAGTATTTTATTAATTAATATGACATAACAAATATAGAATTAGGGGCGTAAAATGTGCCATTTATAAGCCTATCACTTTTCCATGTTTCCTCAATTGTAAACATGGAGAGGCTCATAAGCTGAAGTTATCATTCATCAACTGTTGACTAAATTGTACTTCAATAGTTACCCATAAGTTCAATAACAAGAACATTATTGGCATAAGATTATCAACCCATTAACTAGATGTGCATAGAAAATAACAAATACAGAACACTATAAAGCAATAGACATCAGATTTTTCTTCACTAAACTCTCGATTCAACAAAAAATTTGAATCTAGAGAGAAGAAGAAGTTTATGCATTTTCGTTTTTAAGGGGCGGGGCATCTCGACCAAACAAACCAGCTCCCAAATCCCTCACCTGGAGTTCCCCTTAAATTCCTCACCGCCTGGGTATGAAGAACCCTCACTGCCTAATTACAATTGCAAGTTGCAAAAGCCATTGCAAGAAGAAGAGTACCTTGCTTGATCGTTTTCACCCCTTTTCCACTTAATGGTTTACACAACTCTCGAGATGAGGATTTGATCAGATGCTTTTGGAGTTTGAGAAGAGTTTGGAGGAGAAGAGAGGATCGTTTGAGGATTTGGGCTTTAGAATTTTTTTTTTTTTGCATTTATTTTGTTACTCTTGGGATGGGCTTTGATCAAATTTGATGAGGTGTTAATTTTTCTCAACAAACTTATTTCATTTAGGTGCCAAATTTCCCTCTCTCTGTGGTGTGACGATTTCAAAACATTTATGAGAGGAACTGAGAACCAAAACTTCAATTGAACAAATAGGTGACAACTCGTCAAAATTCCTCACCTAAACGTTAAAACGGTGACAACTTTAAAAGCGTCACATATAAATTCGTCACCTAATGCTAGATTTCTTGTAGTGCGATGGCACTCCGATGCTTAAGTTAGATAAGGTTTAAGAGAGGCTTAAAACTGTAAACTGGGATTATGTAACGTACCTTTTGTTCATCGACCTTATCTCCATTTTATAGTATAGGAGTCGTTGTTCGGCTAGGCCTTGGGTGGCGTAGTTTAGGGAAACAGACTTGCTATGGAGATCCTTTCCTAATTAGGAGTTGTCCATGTGGGATAGTTTCCCTACATGACTTGCTATAGAGATCCTTTCCTAATTGGGAGTTGTCCATGTGGGATAGTTTTCCTACACGACTCGTGCTCCTAGATCTGCGAGAGAGGTTTCCCTTTATGAGTGTTGTCTATGCAAGAAAGTTTTTTTGCCCGACTTATACTCTAATATATGTTTCTCAGTTGGATCAATGTGTTGCTAGCCTGCCTGTCTTGGATAGATCTCACAAGTAAATGCCTTAGAGGTTACGAGTATTGGGCCTGACCGCGTGACGTGTGGGCTTACTGGCTCATTGCAACTTGGATCTGACTGTCTGGATCCTGCCGATAATGGGCTTAATATTGTTTGGGCCTCACTGGATTGAATATGTAATCGGGCATGCTTCTTATTGTTGACAAGATAATCATGACACGTGTACGATGTTGATCGGAGGACAGTTTGGTGTATCATCAGTTGCTCCCCCGAGTTAGTGGGCCATCTAATCGGTCCCCTAAATCGCTTCGATAGACTCTATACAATTGTGATGATTGAACTTGAAACATTGTCTCGAGCGGCACACGTTATTAATGAGTTTGTGGTTGTTCAGTGAGAAGAAGGGCGTGACTGCCTGGTGCTTATATAAGCCACCACTTTTGTGAGAGGGAGTCTCTTCACCTTGTATCTCTTCTACGTCCTCTCTTTTGTCTGTGTACTTAGTTGCAAATCTCTCTTTGTTTTTCTAAAAGTTGAAACTTTCTCTTCATGGCGAACAACGTTGAACTTACCCCCGGACAGAACAAGCTCTATGCTTGCCATATTTTTTTACCGGGAACTGAAGGGGTCTGATTGGATAAGCTTCGTGAGAACTATGAGATCCCTGAAGACTTGTAGCTTACCTCATTGAGTGCTACTCACAATCCCTTCACGCCTCCGCAAGGGTTCATTGCCTTGCCCAAAGGCATGTTCCAAGCAGGGCTATGCTTTCTAGTTCTGGAAGATATTTGGAGCTTCTTTGCGCACCTTCGTATTCCTCCCGCTCAAATGGCTTCTGATAGGTTCAGGATTTTGATTGATGTCCTTATCAAAGCCAAGCTTGCTGGCCATCTGTTGACTCCGCGGATACTCCATCTGTTGACTTCTCCTCATCTTAATGCCCATGGAGTATGTTGGTTGAGTAATCCGAAGTGCTTGGGATCCTTGTCTGTTGACTTTGAATTTTGGCAAAAGCATTATTTTTTGGCTTCTTCTAATTCCCCGTACTTCAAGGTAGATGGGTGGCCTATTGCCAGGCACTTGAAATTCAATCTCAGTGAGTGCAATGGTTCTTCTTATTTTATACTTCTATGTGCTTTCACAGAAATTGACAAGTTGACTGTTGTTCTGTGCAGGTAAATTCAGTGTTCCAACTTTTATTGAGGAGTAGTCGGTGGGGACGTTTAATGAGCTTCCCTTGATTGTTGTTGAGGAGGTCATGGTCGCAGGGCCCATTGTGCGGAGTGGATTTTTCAAGTACTTCCATGTCGGCCCTGTTATACCTAGGTATTCGCCGAGGAAGACTGGTGGTGGTCGTTCCAGGAAGAGAAGGCTCATAATACCTAGCCCTTCGAAGCAGACTGAGTTGGAGGCGACCATGCCGCTTATCAGCCGTCCTAGGAAAAGATGGGCTAGCGACAAGGTTGGTTCTTCCTTTGAACCGATTCTACTAGAGCAGGAAGTAGCGACTGCGGAGCAGTCCGCTAAAGAGATGGCTCTTGCTCCTGTAGTTGTATTGGAGGGGCATGGTTCAGAGACGGTGGATGCCAACAAAGTCAATACTGCTCTTGGTGATTTTCGGTCCACTGAGCTTGCTACCTTGATAAATGAATCTTCTCTCCCTCCCCTAGAGTCTGATGTTGAGCGTCGGGCTAATCTTTCTTCTGAGAAGTCTATTGAGCTGGTGTCTCCCAAAGGTTCACTGTCGTCGTTTGTTAAGGGTAATCTACACCCTGACACTCGTATTATAGTTTATGCTTCGGAGGAGCCTTTTGTGGAACTTTGCAAGTCGTACTCGGACGCACTTTATAGGTTAGGCCTCTTAAGTGAGCAGCTAAAAAGGTTGGCGGGCAAGGTGTAGTCTCATGAGTCTGAGTTGGTTGTTTTGCGCCTGGAGTTTGAATTTGATCTAGTCGACTGGCGACGCCGAGTTCATGAGGTTGAGATTCGAGTTGCAGACGCTCTGGCGGAGTTTAATTCACTGAGAGAGCGATTGGCGGAGGAGGAATCTCAGGTGGCTGCGCTTTCCTTCAGACTGTCCGAGGCGGAGGCAAATTTAGTGGAGCCTAAGTTTCAATGTGGAGCTTCAGGATCCCTGATATCGCCCGTGGTAGGCTGGAACTACTTGAACAGATTGAAGACGAGAATCCTCATTTGGAGCTCGACTTTGATTAATAAGATAAGGTTGCTTTCTGGAAGATTGGCGAGGCATAAGTTTCCGATCCTGCATCCTCGTCTAGCAACTCAAGGTCAGCTTCAAATAATTTTGTTTTATTCCCCGCAGTTCCTTCTGATGTAAGTGGCTCTTCGGCCTCTAGAGCAAGTTCTCCAAAATAATTGTAACTTTTGAACAATTTAAAGATGTTCATCAACTTTATTTTGTACATGTACCCTCATTATCTAGATTGTGTTATCGTGCTATGAGCCAATATGTTGCTTGCATGTTTGATCTTGACACTTTTCACTTCTCTTTTGTTGGCATTTTTTTGAATTTTTAAAGTATTTGGCCGTGGCTTTGGTCTTGATATTTTGTCAGTAGCCGAAGCTTTCCAAGCGTTTCTCTTGATAATACAGCGATCCATTAAGCATATGCCAGGTTATACAAGTGTTGATTGTACTACCATCTTTATTGCCATCTGTTATTTGCAGGTGGGATGTTTGAGCGATAAGGTTCGACGATCATTGCCTTTGGAGGGACAACGATCCCTGGCAAGCTATCTTCGCCAGGCTACATGAGTACTAACTAAAGCTCCCACTCTCTAGGCCGTCGTCACCGGTTCTATTTGGAGTAGGCTTCGAGCAATAAGTTCGGCGATCATTATTTGTAGTTGGACAATGATCATTGGCAAGCCATCTTCACCAGGCTGCATGAGCACTGACTAAGCTCTCACTTTCTAGGTCGTCGTCACCCATTCTGTTCAGACTCGACTTCAAGCAATAAGTTCAGCAATCATTATCTGTAGTTGGACAATGATCCCTGGCAAACTTTTTTTACCAGGCTACATGAGCACTGACTAAGCTCCCACTTTCTAGGCTGTCGTCGCCCGTTTTGTTCAGACTAGGCTTTGAGCATTATAAGTACAAATCTTACTATGGTCATCCGGGCCCACTCAATAACTCTGACTTGGGGTCCAGACTTATTTATAAAGAGTGCAAGCTTGATTGTGGCCATCCTGACTTGTATTCATGGAGTGCAAGCCTAACTGTGGTCGTCCTGAATTACTCTGTAAGTCTGACTTTGGCCGTCCTGGCTCACTTGATAAGTCTGACTTTGGCCATCCTGGCTAACTCTATAAATCTGAATTGAGGGTCCTGATTTATATATTTAAAGTGCAAACTTGACTGAGGCCGTCATGACTTGTGCGATAATTCTGACTTTGGCCGTCATGACTTGTGCGATAACTCTAACTTTGGCAGTCTTGATTTGTGTCCATGGTGCAAGCCCGACTGTGGTTGTCCTGACTTACTCTACAAGTCTGACTTTGGCCGACCTGGCTCACTCTATAAATCTGACTTGAGGGTCCTGATTTATACATTCAGAGTGAAAACCTAACTGTGGTCGTTCTGACTTGTGTATGGGAGTTAGGTAATGGAAAACTGGTAGTGGAATTTTGGCAAAGACAAATATCCTGTATAGATAATACTTTTTAAGGAATTCTACATTCCATCGCCGCATGAGGCTTTTAACGTCCACATCTTCCAACCAATATGTCCCTAGCATGTTGACCTCGTTCACTTTATAGGGCCCCTCCCAATTCGGGTTTAGCTTTTCTTCTCCCGAATCCTTAGTGCTCTGCCGAGTCTTTCTGAGTACCCAGTCGTCGACTTTGAATTCTCGTGGATTGACTTTCTTGTTATAGTATTGAGCCATTTTTCGTTTGTAAGCGGCTATTCTGGTAGAGGCCTGATTTCTCTTTTCCACGAGGAGATCTAAATTGTCGCGCAAAACTTCGTCATTGTTTTGCAGTCTGAATTCCTCTGTTCGAAAAGTTGGTATTCTAAGTTCCACCGGGACATCGCTTCTAACACGTATGCAAGGGCGAAAGGTGTTTATCCCCGGCAACGGCGCCAAAAACTTGATAGAGTTTTTATTAACCTAAATTAATAAGCTAATAAACCCTACTTGTAATACCGCAAGTGCACGGCTGTCTAACTAGTAGACATTGGCAAATACAGGTCGATCCCACGAGGATTGACGAGACAGTCGAATTCTAAGACTTATTTGAACTAATTTAGAGTTGGGGGTTACAACAGATGAAAACTACTAAATTAAGAAAATGAAATTGACAACTAAAATTAAACTAATAAGATGATAGAGAGGGGACCGTGACATCGAATCCACCACAGGTTTTTCGAGATTTGTGTAATCCAAAGTATTATTTTCAAGAATTAACACGACTAACCTAAATATTAATCTAAGTTCTCAATTGATTTCAGCAAAAGTATAAACCCCTAGCATTGCGTGTCTTCTTACGGCACAAACAATCACAAGTTTATTTTAACTAATTCTAAACCCCTAGCATTGCATGTCTTCTTACGGCACACACAATCACAGATTCAGATTAATTGATTAAAGCAGCAGGCTTTGAATATCAATAAAAGGTAGTTCTAACTACCGACTAGTCTAGATATTAATCCGGATATAATCGGTGAAAGCAAATTATTGAAACTCAGAAATCAAATGTGTTTAACGTTTAAGTATATAGAAAACTATAAATTTAAATACAACAAACTCTAGGAAACCCTGTGGTTTCATCTCCGCCTCGGCGTGGGGTCTAGAAGATCATGGTGGCAGTGGTCACAGCATCAGTGGAATTCATCTCAGCACGAATGTTCATCCCCAGAAAATGCTGCAAATGCACTGTTGTGGCTCTTACAGGATCTCGGGGTGCCAATAGCCAACTGTTTGAAAAACAGTTGGTTCCCGCCAAAGTCGCACGGATGTCTTCTTTAGCGCGACACGTCTTGTGCCCCGCTTCCTCCATCGTTTCCTCGCAAGCTTCCGCTTCCTACAACCGGCTCCGATACCTGCAAGAGACAGAGAGAGGGTGAGGGAAGAACGAGAAGGGGAACAGAAAGAAAAAAAGAAATAAGGGCGGTGCTCTTGCGAGCTCTGTTTCGTGGTGGCTGATGGCGGTGGGAAGTGGCTCTATTGGCGGTGATTGCGGCTCGCATTGTTTCTTCTCCTTCGTCTTCTTCTGTTCCTGTAAGAGAGAGGGGTGAATGAGGGACTGGGTTCGTGAGCGAGAGAGAAACAGGGACTGGGAGTCCTCCCTGTTGGTCTCTTGTCTTTGACGGGAACAAGAGAGAGAGAAACACTGAGAAAGAGAGAGGGAAACAGTAAATAGGGATGAGGTAGCGGAGAGAGGAACAGGGGTTCGTGAAGCAGGGACGTGCTCCCTGTTAGTGTGCTGTTTGGTCACTTACGGTGAGAACAGGGAGGTGAGGACGGCTTTGGTTGTGCGAAACAGGGTGAGGAGGTGATGATGTCTACGATGGAACAAGGTGTGGCGTTTCCCTAGCGATCGAGGAAGAGCGGGTGAGGGAGGAAGGCGAGGTGATGGCTGATGGTGGAGGACGAGGAGGAGGTGGTGATGGCGGGATGATCGCACTGTCGGTCCTCCTATCGAGCGAGGATCGCCGGCAGGGTGGATGGGACGTGGTGGCTGGGAAAGAGAGGAAGTGAAAAAAAACGTGGAAGAAGAGAGAGAGCCTTCTCTAAGAATGGGGAAGACCTAAATAGGGTTTTCTTATTTCCTTGGGCATGGGTTCTCCAAAAGGCGTTGGGCTTGGATTTCTAGTTTAGCTTTTTGGGTTTGGGCTTAGGTTAAATTAGGTGGACCTATGTTTATTTCGGTTAGATTCAGATATGTGACCATCTACTTTTTACCACCGCTAGAATCAACCAAATTATCATTCCTTAAATTGTCGCCTTAATGTGATTTCATCGTTCACGCTCAAATTCCTACAAAGACATGAAAATGAAATAATAAGAATAAAATATAATAATCAAAACACTAACATATATAAATTAAGGGATATATTATGTAATAATTACGTGAATATCAAATACCCCCAAACCTATATTTGGCAGGAATCATCACTTTCGCAGGAATCATCAGTTGCACTTACCTTAAACGTGCAACAAGGCTTTAAACCGAGATTACCTCTAGTGGACGAGTTATAGTCTCTTGAGGGTTTCCAGAAATGTTACCCACAAACATTATGACTCAATAAATTTCCAAAAAAAATTAAAACTTTATCTATTATCCTCAGAGAAATAATTTAATTGCCAAAATTTTCAGAAAACAACTAACAGTGTAACAATAATATATCAAATAGTCTAACAACAATTTATTAATACCAAAGGTTAAATAAATTTCATCAATTATTCCCAACTCGAAGTGTGTGTGTGTGCATGGCCTTATCAACATAACTTTATTTTTCTCAGCAAAGATACAACTAGATAACCTTTGAATTGTACGTTTCGACTACAAATCTCTCTTGTCACTCAGAGATTGGTTAGTTATCACTCAGTTTATATGTGAGAAAGAGAATAAATTATGGAAACACAAATATCTCACATATAATAATCATGAAAAATGGACTTTTCAAAGAATGAAATGAATATGATCTCATGGACAGGAATATCAATTACTTTGAAAATGTTGAATCATACACCATAGTTCTTGTCTATTTAATCTCCACATCTATGATCCAGACATTTACTTAAGATCAATTAGGTCTTTATTAGGTTGTAATGAGGCTAAGATTTTGGCTAATAAGAATAGAAAAAGAATACAAAAAAATTCTCTGAGAATGGATACACCCTTTAATAAGCACGTGGGGCTCTGAAGAATAAACCAATGTTGTACACCATTAATTTTTCTTCCTTCAAATTTTTTCTTCATATTCTTTTTTCATTTACCTTTTTTTTTTCTTTGAAGCATCAATCTTTTTTTTTTTTTTTTTTACATGAAACCCTTCTACAAAATAAAACATCTCAATCCCGAGGATTCATGGAATATTTCATTTAAACTCTTTTTATTTGCCAATTTCAAAAATACATCAACCATACACATTCTCAGAGACATTGGGTAAGGATAAAAATAGTATAGGATATTACTCTCTAACTGGAGTAGGTAATGGAGATGGGGTTAGCAAAGAAAAAGTTTATTTAAAGGCTCAAAGGGCTGCAAATGGATATTTATCATTAGGTAGGCTAAAAGGCTAAATAACGGTTAAAAAAAAATGCCTATATCACTTCTTAAGCTCTAGTCGATATTATGATATCTCAACTAAATAAATCAAGAAGTTCTAGTGTAATAATTCAATTTTAACGACATTCTCAAAGCAATCAATAAAATAAACAGGAATAATGAGATCATCAACGAAATAATGCGAACTCAAGAAAAGTCAAAGTTTATTTAATAACCCTCAAGAAAAATAGAATGTCTCGAAACTCACAAGGGTTAAGTCTCCACTATTATTCTAAGGTTTTCTAGTTAATAACTTACTGATTAACTTCAAATCATGCTAACTCAGCTTATAGTGCAAGAATGGTCGAGTCGGAAAAATATCATGAAATATATTTAACTTAAAGATAATATCAAACCTTATGTTTTCTTATTGATATATAAAAGTGACAATTGAAAGCATGTATTCCTCAAATTTAAAGGCATACTTGAAAGCACATCCTCTTCATTGGAAAGAAACTTAGGTTTTGAATGCATTTTCAAATCGAAAATTTTCCACACATTCATAATTAACTATGTATTCAATGGAGATTGAGTAGAATACAATAATCAATTGTGAAATACATTTCAGTTCAAAATTTTCGAAGAATGCAAAAAAAATCATAAATCACACCCCCAAACATTGTCCTCAATGTATAAAATGATGATTATGACAAATGCAGGAAAAAGAAAAGATGAGAGTTAGAGTGATATTACCATAGGAAGTTTTTACCAATTTCGACGAAACCGTCCACCAATGAACGCTCAACAACACCAATGAACGCTCAACAACATAAGAACTGTGGACTCATCATAATAAATTGATAGAAACAATACAGGACACAAAAAGATTTACAAATGAAAAAAAATTAAATGTATCAGTTGTAAGTCAAAATTGTTACGGAGCTAACGAGTATGAGTGAAATGCAACTAGAAAAACTCGAAAATCAATCCAGACTAGCCATAATGACACAACTGAAGCTAGGTTGCCTCTTAGGAGCGCTTGGTTTAATGTCGTCAGCCCGACATATATTCTTCCTCATAAATGATGTACCATGAAATGACGAAGAAGACATAGTGAACATTCACCCAAACCTAGACACTTAGTCCATGATGTTGACTAGATCATATAGCAATAACCGGAAAAGTTGAGGATCCGTCCAACATATAGTAGCACCCACATGCAGCACAACAAAAACTAACACATCCCTAAAATGACGAAGACGCCATGCAAAATCATAGAGAAAATGCTAACGAACCCGCGGTTGTAAAGAAGTCATAGGGATCTGGAGCAGAAAGTTGTCACCAACAGGAATATCCTGCAAATGACTATTTCCTACTCCTAAAATGGGACATCCTATGTCTGGTGTCAAATCGGAAAATTGAATGTGTTGCACAATAGGATGGTCAAAACTGAAATCATCTCTAACAAACAATGGATCCACATAGGTAGCATCAGTCAATATGAAAGGGATGGAATGAGGTATGTCTATAGATATATCGGGTGGTACAGGCTCATCATAACAAAATGAATTGCACAAAGATGATGAGCTAGACAGCTCAACAACACCCCCAAACCTAGAATTAACACTACCTATGCCATGTAGTCTCTCCAAAGAATACTGAGGATCAGACTTCATGTAAAAGTCACTAGGAGGACATATGTCAAATGGGTCATCATGAACAGGCGGAAAAGGGAATGGGTCAGAAAGCCCAATAGTATCAGCAGAAAGGTTCAATTTTGACTCACTGAGTGGAAGGAGTTCCACTTTAGGCTTCCATGTGTAACCTGGATCCATAATAGGGGCTGAATCAAGCAAAGCATTCACTTCCCTAATGGAATCATCAATATCGAAGTCTAAACCAAAGTGAGTCAAACATGCTGCTAAGGGATCATCTGATACAGACTGCAATAAGGAATTCTCCATCGAACTCTCAATCATGTCAACTTCACAAACATCCTCGGGCTCGGAAGGTTGTTGACTAACATTAAAAACGTTGAGTTCGACGGTCATGTTGTTAAATGACAATTTCATAAGTCCATTCATGCAGTTAATAATGGCATTGGATGTGGCAAAAAATGGTCGACCCAAAATGACTGGAATGTGACTAGAGGGATTGTGAACAGGTTGTGTATCAAGAACTATAAAGTCCACAGGGTAATAAAAATTTTCAACCTTGATAATCACATCCTCTATAACACCACGGGAGACTCTGACAGACCGATCTGCCAATTGCAGTGTTACTCTAGTCGGTTTTAACCCACCGAGACCTAATCGCTCATAAACATAATATGGAAATAAATTAACACTCGCCCCTAAATCCAATAATGCCTTATCTATCACATGATCACCGATAATACAAGAAATAGTCGGGCAACCAGGATCCCTATACTTAGGCGGGGTTTTGTGTTGAATAATTGAGCTCACTTGCTCGGTGAGGAAGGCTCTCTTTTGAACATGGAGCTTTCGCTTTTGTGTGCAAAGATCCTTAAAAAACTTGGCATAGTTAGAAACTTGCTTGATAGCATCGAGTAATGGGATATTTATGTGAACTTGTTTAAAAATCTCCATTACGTCGTTTACACTTGTTCCTTTCTTTGCCGGAGCTAACCGTGATGGAAACGGTGCCCTAGGCAAATAAGATGCCTGAGTGGGGTCAAAGTTAAGAGGCACATTTTTAGAAGATGAGGGTTTATCAGCCTCCTTGTCAGATGGAGATGCAACCTGCATTGACTTAGACGGAAATGCAACGACACTCGAATCAGGCACTTGTACTTGATTGTCAACCTGTTTTCCACTCCGAAGGGTAGTAATAGATTGGACATCTTCATGGTGTGACTCAGATGTACTACCAACTGCGAATTGACCCTTTGGGTTTGGAACAGGTTGACTAGGAAATCTCCCTGGCTCTTTCTCCAAAAAAGGACTGAGTAATCTTACTCACAGCTATCTCAAGTCTATTGAGGGCTTGAGATTGGTGTTGAGTCGTGGCTTTCAACTCGGATATGTCCTTAGAATGCTGCTCAGTTATACTTTCTGAGCGCTGCAAAAACCGATTAACCGTTTCCTCTAAACTTGATGTGTTTGATGGAGGAACTTTGTTAAGGTGGGGCCTAACAGGGCTAGAGGCTTGAGGAACCTGGGAGACAACAACAGGTCCCCCTTGGTGTGGGCCATGGGTCTAGGAGAGACTTGGATGTTTGGCGAACCCTGAATTGTAATAGTTAGGTTGCGGATTATTGTCAGGTCGTCGTATCGCATTAAAAGCATTGACTTACTCAGCATAGCATGCAGGATAATCGTTTTGCAAGTCACAATTAGCTATTGAATGACCAGGACTCGAACATGCAGCACAGACTTCAGATGAAGCGTTTACGGGAAGTGCAGGTTGAGTCAAATTCAAGAGTGCACCTATCTTTTGAGTCATGGTCATAACAGCCATTTCTAACTTTGAGGCAGAAGGGGGTTGAACAGATGTATCTCTAACTTCATATATACCACCCTTACACCTATCAGACTCCTTTCTCGAATAATCCCATTGCTGAGAATTTTCAAAAAGAGTTTCAAAGAATTCCCATATCTCATTGACACTCATCTTCATTAATGACCCACCACTAGTAGCATCAATCATACGACGGTTTTGAGAGGTTAAACCATCTTGGAAATATTGAACTAGCCGCCATTTCTTGAATCCGTGATGGGGACACCTGACAATGAGCTCATTGAACCTTTCCCAACATTCATAGAAATGTTCACCCTCTTTTTGTTGAAAATTAGATAAATCTCGTCGGAGAGCATTCGTTTTATGAATGGGGAAGTATTTTGTCAAGAACTTTCTTGACAACACATCCCATGATGTGATGGATCCTGTCTCTAATGCATTTAACCACGATTTCGCCTTATCTTTAAGAGAAAAGGGAAATAACCTAAGACGGACCGAATCATCAGAAAATTTTTGGTACGTCAGGGTAGCGCAGATGTCAAGAAATTCTTTGACATGAAGATAAGGGTCCTCTTTCTCAAAACCATAAAAAGTGGGCAAAAGATGAATAATAGATGGTTTGAGTTCAAAACTGTTTGCATTTGTCTCAAGTAAGACAATGCAAGACGGAGCACTACTAGGAAGAGGGGCGAAGTAATCCTTAAAGGCCTTCCCCTCAGCCATCTCAGTGGATAAGGATGATGAACCTAAATAGGTAATGGGGACTTCAAAAAACTCTTCGAATTCTTGTCGGACAAGTCTACTCTTAGAATCACGCACCCAGGTATGCATAAACTACTGGATAACGAAGGTTCAAAGTCAACACTCCTAAATAGACTTCAATTTTTTTTTATGCAAGCCTAACTGCTATATGAAGATGACCTAACTCTAAAAGATAAAAACAACGAAACCCTAAGTGACACCGAGATGATGCACAAATAAAATGAATGGCAGACGACCCTAGAGCTTTCCTTTACTATTGCAGGGCTAATATTCAATTCAATTTACCTAACCGTGGGAGAGGCACGGTAATTTCTTATCAATCTGCCACTACAAAGTTGCTCCTACCTCTTTTTCCACTCTCTAGCTCAAAGTGAAATGTCAGTTCAAAAATTGTTCCCAGATGGGATATGTTCCTTCACTCGACCACTTTAAGCTATCAAACGTCCAAAGAGGGTCCCTATGAGCGTCACACCTGTCCTAGATAATTATCTTACTACAAATTTTAAATAGTGAAGGCCTAGGTTCCTAACCCTAAAATAGATGGTGATTAACCTATCCGTGGGAGAGGGCACGGAAGTTTCAACTCAACCCTGCCACTATTCAATTTGCATGCAGTACTACCTAGAACAAGCTAAACTCAAGTGATCACACAGAAATCGCGTGCAGATGCGGTGGGTAGAAGTTACCTCCGGCGTGAACTTCTTTCGGGTTACTTGCGACGACGGGTAGAAGTTGATTTCTGAGAGTTTCCTTGCGAATTGCAATATTTCACTTCGTTCCCACTTGAGCTCCTATGTGTGTGACCGCCTGCAAGATAAATGCAAAATTAATTCAAAATCAAGCAAATGAAACAAATAAGAAAGTGACTCGTAACATTATTCCTAAAAAGAAAATTAAACCTAATTTATAAACTAGCAAAAACCACCCTAGATTTCGATTGTACCGTTACAATCCCCGGTAATGGCACAAAAACTTGATGGAGTTTTTATTAACCTAAATTAATAAGCTAATAAACCCTACTTGTAATACCGCAAGTGCACGGCTGTATAATTAGTAGACAGTGGCAAATACGAGTCGATCCCACGAGGATTGACGAGACAGTCGAATTCTAAGACTTATTTGAACTAATTTAGAGTTGAGGGTTACAGCAGATGAAAACTACTAAATTAAGAAAATGAAGTTGACAACTAAAATTAAACTAACAAGATGATAGAGAGGGGACCGAGACATCGAATCCACCACAAGTTCTTCGAGATTTGTGTAATCCAAAGTATTATTTTCAAGAATTAATACGACTAACCTAAAGATTAATCTAAGTTCTCAATTGATTTCAACAAAGGTATAAACCCCTAGTATTGCGTGTCTTCTTACGGCACACACAATCACAAATTTATTTTAACTAATTCTAAACCCCTAGCATTGTCTGTCTTCTTACGGCACACGCAATCACAGATTCAGATTAATTGATTAAAGCAGGCTTTGAATATCAATAAAGGGTACTTCTAACTACCGACTAGTCTAGATGGTTAATCCGGATATAATCGGTGAAAACAAATTATTGAAACTCAGAAATCAAATGTGTTTAACGTTTAAGTATATAGAAAACTATAAATTTAAATACAACAAACTCTAGGAAACCCTGTGGTTTCAACTTTGCCTCGGAGTGGGGTCTAGAAGATCATGGTGGCGGTGGTCACAACATCAGTGGAATCCATCTCAGCATGAACGCGCATCCCGAGAAAATGCTACAAATGCACTGTGGTGGCTCTTACAGGATCTCGAGGTGCCAATAGCCAACTGTTTGAAAAACAGTTGGTTCCCGCCAAAGTCGCGCGGATGTCTTCTTTAGCGCGACACGTCTTGTGCCCCGCTTCCTCCGTCGTTTCCTCGCAAGCTTCCGCTTCCTACAATCGGCTCCGGTACCTGCAAGAGACAGAGAGAGGGTGAGGGAAGAACGAGAAGGGGAACATAAATAGGGAAAAAAATAGGGGCGGTGCTCTTGCGAGCTCTGTTTCGTGGTGGCTGATGGCGGTGGGAAGTGGCTCTGGTGGCGGTGATTGCGGCTCGCGTTGTTTTTTCTCCTTCGTCTTCTTATGTTCCTGTAAGAGAGAGAGGTGAATGAGGGACTGGGTTCGTGAGGGAAAGAGAAACAGGGACTGGGAGTCCTCCCTGTTGGTTTCTTGTCTGTGACGGGAACGAGAGAGAGAAAAACAATGATAAAGAGAGAGAGGGAAACAGGGACGTGCTCCCTGTTCCTGTGTTGTTTGGTCGCTTACGGTGAAAACAGAAAGGTGAGGATGACTGTGGTTGTGCGAAACAAGGTGAGGAGGTGATGATGTCTACGATGGAACAGGGTGAGGCGTCTCCCTAGCGAGCGAGGAAGAGCGGGTGAGGGAGGAAGGCGAGGTGACGGCTGATGGTGGAGGACGAGGAGGAGGTGGTGATGGTGGGATGATCACACTGTCGGTCCTCCTATTGAGCGAGGATCGCCGGCAGGGTTGATGGACCGTGGTGGCTGGGAAAGAGAGGAAGTGAAAAGAAACGTGGAAGAAGAGAGAGAGCCTTCTCTAAGAATGGGGAAGACCTAAATAGGGTTTTCTTATTTCCTTGGGCATGGGTTCTCCAAAAGGCGTTGGGCTTGGATTTCTAGTTTAGCTTTTTGGGTTTGGGCTTAGGTTAAATTAGGTGGACCTAGGTTTATTTGGATTAGGTTTAGATATGTGACCATCTACTTTGTACCACCGCTAGAATCAACCAATTGATCATTCCTTAAATTGTCGCCTTAATGTGATTTCATCGTTCACGCTTAAATTCCTACAAAGACATGAAAATGAAATAATAAGAATAAAATATAATTATCAAAACATTAACATATATAAATTAAGAGATATATTATGTAATAATTGCGTGAATATCAGTACCCAGTCGCCGACTTTGAATTCTCGTGGCTTGACTTTCTTGTTATAGTATTGAGCCATTTTTCGTTGGTAAGCGGCTATTCTGGTAGAGGCCTGATTTCTCTTTTCGACGAGGAGATTTGACACGCAAAACTTTGTCATTGTTTTCCGGTCTGAATTCCTCTGTTCGAAAAGTTGGTATTCTAAGTTCCACCGGGATATCGCTTCTAACACGTATGCTAGGGCGAAAGGTATTTATCCGGTGGGTGTTCTTTTGGTGGTCTGATACGCCAATAGTATTCCTGGCAGCGCTGAGACCCATTTCCTTTTTGCTGCATCGAGCTTCCTTTTGAGTGCCTCCAAAATGGTTCTATTGGTGACTTCCGCCTGGCCGTTGGCTTGCGAATGCCCTGGCGAGAATAAATGATGGTTGATGTAGAGGTCATTGCATAGTTTCTCGACCTTGCTGCCTTCAAATTGGGTTCCGTTATCACTGACATATTGTCCTTGGAATACCGAATTTGCAGACGATGGATGTCCATATGAAATTTTCAATTTGGTCATGTCCTATCTTGGACAGAGGCTCAACTTCGACCCATTTAATGAAGTAAACAACTGCTATAAGGAGAAACTTATTATTTGTTGAGGCTGGGAGCTGTCCGACAATGTCTATTCCCTACTGCGCAAATGACCATAGGCTGGTCATTGGAGTCGAGGGATGAGTAGGCATGCGAGTATACGGCGCGAACATTTGGCACTTATCGAACTTGCGTATGATGTCTTTCGCATCCTGCTGCATTTGCGGTCAGTAATACCTCAGAGTCAGGGCCTTATGGGCCAGGGTCCTACCACCAGGATGATTCCCGCAGATGCCATTATGGATCTTTCTAAGGACGCGATTTGCCTCCGGTGAGGCTAAGCATCAAAGCAGGGATCTAGTGGCTAATCTTCTATAGAGTTTGCCGTTCAGGAGGGTGGACCGCACTGCCTTATGTTTTAATTTTCTGGCCTCTAATTTTTCAGCCGGGAGGGCCCCATCTTTGATGTACTCAATGATGACATTCATCTAGCTTGAATCCACTTCAATTGCGTAAAGCTCATTGACCTCATCTTCTTCCAAACTTGAACGTTCTTGGAATTCGATAAGTCCATTAGTGGTTTCTGCAGTGGCTGAGGCCTGCCTAGCCAATGCGTCAACTATTTGGTTGTCGTCTCGCAGACCTTGCAGAAGTTTGAATCTTCTAAATTGGCATGCTGCATTAATGACCTTCTTGTGGTAGTCTATCATCCTCGGGTATTTACTGTTAAAATCCCTTATAACCCGGTTGACTACCAGACATGAGTCGCTATAAGCGGTTAGCACAGTACCTCAATTATTTTTGCCAGCTTCATGACGAACAGGAAGGCCTCGTATTCTGACTCATTTTTTTAGGTTGGGAAACAAATCTGACTGCCTTTTCCAATACGAAGTCATTTGGAAAGTGGAGTGTGATTCCAGCACCGCTTCCTTTCTGTGTGGCTGGCCCATCGCAGCGCATGATCAACCTTGGTTCATCTGGTCTCTGCTATGAGTTGTTCAGCTCCTGTTCCTCACCACCGGTAAACTCGGCGATGAAGTTGACTAATGGTAGCGCTTTTATGGTCGTTCTTGGAGCGTAGTTGATGTCAAACTATCCTAATTCCACCGACCATTTAATCATTATGCCAGATAATTCTGGCTTGTGTAGCACGGTGCGAAGCTGGTGTTTGGTAAGAACTGTTATAGAGTGGGTTTGAAAGTAGGGCCTTAGCTTTCTGGAAGAGATGACCAATACCAAAGCTAGCTTTTTTAGATCCGGATAATTTACTTCGGCTTCCACGAAAGCTTTTCTGTGATATTCACGTAATTATTACATAATATATCATTTAATTTATATATGTTAGTGTTTCAATTATTATATTTTATTCTAATTATTTCGTTTTCATATTTTTGTAGGAATTTAAGCATAAAAATGAAATCACGTTAAGGCAGCAATTCGAGGAATGATCAATTGGTTAGTTCAAATGGCGTTACAAAGTAACAGATGACAAGTCAATTATCACATGTCTAAACCTAACCCTAATATCCAAATTCACCTAATTTAAATTAAGCCCAAGCCCAAAAGCCGACTTAAAATCTCAAACCTAACCTAACCGGGAGAAATAGGGAGAACCCTATTTACGCTTCCTCTCTCCCTTTTCCTCATCCGTTCCCCTTTTGGAGGCCTCCCTCCTCTCTCTTTTCCTACATTTTTTTCTCCTTCTCTCTTTTTTCTAGCCACCACGCCACATCCACCCTGCCAGTGATCCTCGCTCAATAGGAGGACCGGCAGCACGACCACCTCACCTCGCCATCACCACCATCAATGTCTCCTATCTTCCTCCGCTTCCCTGTTTTCTTCTCCCTCAATTGTACAAACGAACCAGTGACAGGTTCGCACCATCACCACCATCTCACTGTCACCCTACCCCTATTTCTCACGCACAGATAAGCAGCCAAAAGACTTCACCTATGATCATATTTCGTTCGCTCTGTCCTCTCTCGTCTCTCTCCCTCACGAACTGCATCCGTTCACCCTGTTCCTCTTCGTTCTCACCAACTCCAACCACTTCGTCCATCCCCCCATCCTTTCTCTTCTTCTCTGTTGCAACAGTGAACCAGAAGCAGCAGGGGACAACCCACACACGCCACCATCCAGCCACCACTCCGCCATATCTTTGTTCCCTCTTTCTCTCGCCCCTTTCTCCCTCACTTTGTCTCCCTTTTTCTTGCAGGTTCATCGGAGAAGCAGCAACAGCAGAGCAGAGCAACACAACTAGAGACCATCACGACCACCTCGCAACCGAGCTCCTCCCTGCTTCTCTCTTCGCCAACAACAACCCTGCCCTGTTCCTCATCTCTCTCGTCCCTCTCTCTCTTTCTCTCTGATCTCTCTTTCTCTCGCAGGTTCAGCAAGGAGAAGAAGAAGCAGCAGCTAGTTGGAGATGAAGAGTGCAGGATTTTGGCGGGAGAAAACTGATTTGTTTCATTATTGACACCCCGGTTACTTACTTTGTACCACCACAGTTCATTAGCAACCCTTATCGTGATGTGTGTTCGTGCTGAGATGGATTTCACCTATGACTGTGCTATGACATCATCCGCACCATGATCTTCTATACCCTGCGCCGAGGCGAAGATGAAACCACAGGGTTTCCTAGAGTTTGTCCTATCTAAATTTATTGTTTTCTATGTGCTTGAACGTTAAATACAGTTGATTTATGAATTTCAATAATTTGCTTTTACCGATTATATTCAGAATAGTTATCTAGACTAATCGGTAGTTAGAAGTTCCCTTTGTTGATATTTAAAGCCTGCTTTAATCAATTAATTTAAATCTGTGATTGTGTGTGCCGTAAGACATGCAATGCTAGGGGTTTAAAATTAATTAAGTTAAACATGTGATTGTGTGTGCCATAGAAAGACATGCAATGCTAGGGGTTTATGCATTTGCTTAAATCAATTGCGAATGTAGATTAATCTTTAGATTAGTCGTGTTGATTCTCAAAAACAATAATTTAGATTATGCAAATCTCGAAGAACCTGTGGTAGATTCAATGCCTCGGTCCACTCTGAATTAGTTCAAATAGGTATTAGAATTCGACTGTCTTGTCAATCCTCGTGGGATGCATCAAGTTTTTGGCGTTGTTGCCGGGGATTGTAACGATACAATCGGAATTGAGGGTCTGTTTTGTTTATAAATTTAGTTTCATTTCCTTTTTAGAACTGTGTTAGGAGTCGCTTGTGTTATTTGTTTATAGTTCGAGTTTTATTTATTTATTTTTCTTTTTGTATTTGTTTTGCGGGCGATCACACACATATGAGCTTATGTGGGAAAGAAATGAAAAATTGTGATTCGCGAGGAAACTCTCAGAAATTGAGTTCTACCCGGCGTTATAAGTAACTCGAAAGAGGTTCACGCCGGAGGTAACTTCTACCCACCGCATCTGCACGCGGTTTTCTGTGTGATCACTTGTGTTTTGCTTGTTCTAGTAGTATTGCATGCAACTTTGAATAGTGGCAAGATTGATTTAAAACTTCCATGCCCTCTCCCACGGATAGGTTAATCACTATCTATTTTAGGGTTAGAAACCTAGGCCTTCACTATTTAAAATTTGTAGCAAGATAATTATATAGGACAGGTGTGATGCTCATAGGGACCCTCTTTGAAAGTTTGATAGCTTAAAGTGGTCGAGTGAAAGAACATATCCCATCTGGGAACAGTTCTTGAACTGACATTTCACTTTGAGCTAGAGAGTGGAAAAAAATGTAGGAGCAACTTTGTAGTGGCGGATTGATAGGAAATTACCGTGCCTCTTCCACGATTAGGTAAATTGAATTTCAACCTTACATTATTAACAAAGTTCTAGGGTCGTCTGCCATTCATTTTGTTTGTGCATCATTTAGGTGTCATTTAAGGTTCCGTTGTTTATTTTTTTTTATTTTTTTTTTAGAGTTAGGTCATCTTCATATAGATGTTAGGCTTGCATTTATAAAAAAAAAAAATTAATTAAAAGAAATCTTGAGACCAAGGAGATGGCTAAGGAGAAAGCCTTTAAGGATTACTTTTCCCCTTCTACCTCGAAGCTCGAAACAGTTTTTATGACTATGGCTCAGAAAATAGATGCAATTATAAATTTGACCCAACCCCTACCTCCCACTAATGTTTCAACTGAGGGTTGTATTGCATGTTCGAGTCATAGTCATTCCAGAGCTGAGTTTGATTTGCAATATGATTATCCTAAATATTTCGCTGAGCAAGTCCATTCTTTTAATGTTATTTGGTGATCTGGTTATAATCCAGAGTCCAACTATTACAACCCTGATTTCGCCAATAATCCCAATGTCTCCTGAGCTCATAACTCACACCAAGGGGGACATATTTTCTACCAGGCTCCTCAAGCCCCTAGTTCTGTTACACCTCAGTTTAATCAAGGTCCTTCATTCAACATACATAGTTTAGAGTAAACGTTTAACCGTTTTATGCAGCGCACAAAACGAATGCTTGAACAAGATTTTCAAGCTATATTAGAGTTAAAAGTCACGAATCAACACCAATCTCAAGTCATCAATAGACTTGAGATAGTTGTGAGTTATATTGTTGAGGCATTGTCTAATAGAGAGTAAGGAAGAGTTCCTAGTCACCCTGTTCAAAATACAGAGAGTCAATTCATAATGGGTAACACATAAGAACCCGAGTTAGATGATTTTTTTCAAGATAATCTGATCGAAGCTACTTTGCTTCCTGACCCATTCCTTTCCCCACCTATTCATAATGACCCATTCGACATAGGTCTTCCTAGTGACTCCTGCATGAAGTTTGATTCCCAATGTTCTTTGGAGTCTTGCCTCGACTATTTTCACGATACGAATGATCCCATAACTCAAGAAATGGTCAAGTCGTCATCGGTAAACGCATCTAATGTGAGACTACATGCCATAGGTAATGCTAACTCTAGGTTTGGGGTGTTGTTGAGTTGTCTAGCTTATCATCTTGGTGTAATTCATTTTGTTATGATGAGCCTGTACCACCCGATATATCTATAGACATACCTTTTTTCATTCCTTTAATATTGACTGACGCTACTTATGTGGATCCCTTGTTTTTAAGGGATGATTACAGTTTTGACAACCCTATTGTGATACATATTCAATCTTCTGATTTGCAACCTGACTTAGGATGTCCCTTTTTAGGAGTCGGTAGGAGTCATTTGCTGGATATCATTGTTTGTGACCCCTTTCTGCTCAAGGTCCCCACGGATTTTCTAAGAATGCGAGTTCATTTGCATTTTTCTATGAGTTTGCATGGCGCCTTCGTAGCTTTTGGGATGTGTTAGTATATGTTGTGATGCATTTGGTTTCTACTATTTGTTGGATGGATCCTCAACTTTTTAGGTTGTTTCTATATGATTCCTTGCCACCTTTGGAGGAGGGTGTTTGCTATGTTCTTCCTCTTCACTTTATGGTACATCATTTGTGATGAAAAATATATGTCGGGCCGACAACGTTAAACCAAGTGCTCCTGGGAGGCAGGCCAACTTCGGTTGTGTCATTATGGTTAGTTTGGATTGATTTTCGAGTTATTTCTAGTTGCATTCCACTCATACTGGTTAGCTCCGAAACAATTTTGACTTACAACTTACACATGTAATTTTTTTCATTTGACATTTTTTTGAGTCCTGTATTGTTTTTGTCAATTTATCATGATGAGTCCATAGTTCTTATCTTTTTAGCATTCATGGTGGATGATTTCGTCGAAATTGGTAAAAACTTTCTCATGATAATATTCCTCTAACTTTCGTCTTTACCTTTTTCCTTCATTTGTCATGATTTTTTTTATACATTGAGGACAATGTTTGGTTTAGGTTTGGGGGTGAAGTTTATGAGTTTTCATGCATTTTTTAAAATTTTGAACTGAAATGTATTTCACAACTCTATTGATTGACTATTGTATTCTACTCAATCTCCATTAAATACATAAATGATTATGAATGTGTGAAAATTTTTTGAATTGAAAATGCATTCAAAATATGAGTTCCTTCCAATGAAGAGAATGTGCTTTCAAGTATGCTTTTAAATTTGATAAATACATGCTATCCCTTGTCACATTGATATATTAATTGGAAAACATAAGGTTTGATATTATCTTTAAGTTCAATATATTTCATGAGATTTTTCGACTCGAACATTCTTGCATTATAAGCCAAATTAGCATAATTTGAAGTTAATCGGTAAGATATTAACTAGAAAGCCTGAGAATAATAGTGGAGACTTAACCCTTGTGAGTTTCGAGACATTCTATTTTTCTTGAGGGTTATTAAATAAACTCTGACTTTTCTTGAGTTCGCATTATCTTGTTGATGATCTCATTATTCTTGTTTCTTTTTATTAATTGCTTTGAGAATGACATTGAAATTGAATGTATTACATTAGAACTTCTTGGTTTATTTAGTTGAGATGTCATAATACCGACTAGAGCTTAAAAAGTGATATATGCATTTTTTTTCTTTGTACCGTTCTTTAGCCTTTTAGCCTACCTACTAATATTTATCCGTTTGCAGCCCTTTGAATAGACTTTTTCTTTGCTAACCCCATCTCTATTACCTACTCCAGTTAGGGAGTAATATCCCATATTATTTTTATCCTTATCCAATGTCTCTGAGAATGTGTATGGTTGATATATTTTTGGAATTGACAAATAAAAAGAGCTGAAAATAAATTTTCCATGAATCCTCGAGACTAAAATGTTTCATTGTGCAGAAGGGGAAAGCATGTCATTGATTTTATAAAAAAAAAAAAAAAAAAAAAGATTGATGTTTCGAAGAAGAAAAAATATGAAGAAGAATTTCGAAGGAAGAAAAATTAATGGTGTACAACATTGGTTTATTCTTCAGAACCCCACGTGTTTATTAAATGGTGTAACCAGTCTCAAAGAATTTTTGCATATCTTTTTTTATTCTTGTTAACCAAAATCTTAGCCTCATTACAACCTAATAAAGACTTAATTGATCTTAAGTAAAGATCTGGTTCATAGACGTGGAGATTAAATAGACAAGAACTATGGTGTTTGATTCAACATTCTCAAAGTAATTGATATTCTTGTCTATGAGATCATATTCAATTCATTCTTTACAAAGTCTGTTTTCATGATAATTATATGTGAGATGTATGTTTTTCCATAATTTATTCTCTTTCTCACATATAAATTGAGTGATAACTAACCAATCTCTGAGTGATTCATTTCTGAGTGACAAGAGAGATTTGTAGTCGAAGCGTAATATCCAAAGGTTATCTAGTCGTATCTTTATTGTGAAAAAGAAAGTTATGTTGATAAGGTCATGCACACACACAATTTGAGTTGAGAATAATTTATGAAATTTATTTAACATTTGGGTACTATTAAATCATTGTTAGACTCTTTGATATATTATTGTGATGCTGTTAGTTGTTTTCTGAAATTTTTGGCAATTAGATTATTACTCTGAAGATAATAGATAGAGTG
Organism: Berberis vulgaris; assembly: GCA_963556465.1. Lineage (NCBI taxonomy): Eukaryota > Viridiplantae > Streptophyta > Magnoliopsida > Ranunculales > Berberidaceae > Berberis > Berberis vulgaris. The sequence continues at coordinate 13,858,109 of OY747130.1, read as the reverse complement.
ATCAAGTTACCATGTTTTTGAAATTTATTGAGTCATAATGTTTGTGGGTAACATTTCTCTTTCTCATCTCTCTCATCACTCTCTCTCTTTCTCTCTGATCTCTCTTTCTCTCGCAGGTTCAGTAAGGAGAAAAAGAAGCAGCAGCTCGTTGGAGACAAAGAGCATAGGATTTTGGCGGGAGAAAACTGATTTTTGAATCAATTTCATTATTGACACCCCGTTTACTTACTTTGTACCACCATAATCCATTAGCAACCCTTCTCGTGATGTGTGTTAGTGCTGAGATGGATTTCACCTGTGACTGTGCTATGACATCATCCACCATAATCTTCTAGACCCCGCGCCGAGGCGAAGACGAAACCACAGGGTTTCCTAGAGTTTGTCGTATCTAAATTTTTTGTTTTCTATATGCTTGAACGTTAAATACAGTTGATTTCTGAATTTCAATAATTTTCTTTCAACGATTATATCCAGAATAATTATCTAGACTAATCGGTAGTTAGAAGTTCCCTTTGTTGACATTTGAAGTCTGCTTTAATCAATTAATTTAAATCTGTGATTGTATGTGCCGTAAGAAGACATGCAATGCTAGCGGTTTAGAAATAATTAAGTTAAACCTGTGATTGTGTGTTTCTTAGAAAGACATGCAATGCTAGGGGTTTATGCCTTTGCTGAAATCAATTGCGAATGTAGATTAGTCGTGTTGATTCTCGAAAACAATAATTTAGATTACACAAATCTCGAAGAACCTGTGGTGGATTCGATGCCTTGGTCCACTCATTCATCATTTTATCAATTTAATTTCTAGTTGTTAAATTTAATTCTCTTAGTTTAGCAATTTACATCTGTATTAACCCCCAACTCTAAATTAGTTTAAATGGGTCTTAGTTTAGCAATTTACACTATAACCTAGGAACTTGCCCGACTCGACCCCAAATGTGCATTTTTACGGGTTGAGCTTCATCGAATACTTGCGAAGTTGGCCGAATGTTTTGGCAAGGTCAGATATGTGATCTGGGTTGTGGAGGCTCTTGACCAGCATGTTGTCTATGTTGACCTCTATGTTCCTTCCAATTTGGTTTTCGAACATTCGATTCACTAGCCATTGGTATGTAGCACCCGCGGTCTTGAGGCCGAATGGCATCACCCTATAGCAATATATCCCTCTTTCGATTATGAATGACATTTTCTTTTGATCCGGGGGGTGCATCTGTATCTGGTTATATCCGGAGTAGACATCCATGAAACTTAGGAGGCCGTGTCTAGAAATGGCATCTACAATTTGGTCAATGCGAGGAAGTGGAAAGTTGTCCTTCGGGCATGTTTTGTTCAAGTCGTTGTAGTCTACGCAAACTCTCCACTTTCCATTTTTCTTTTTAACCAGGATGGTGTTGCCAGCCAGTCTGGGTACCGCGCCTCTTTGATCATGTCAAGATTTAGTACCTTATGCACTTTTTCATTTATAATTTGATTCCTCTTGGGGACCACATGTCTTTTCTTCAATCTAACCGGTTTTCGTGTTGGGTCTACAGTTAGTCGATGGATGATTATGGAGGGGTCTATTCCCACCATGTCCCTCATCATCTAGGCGAAGACATCTTGATTCTGTTGCAGCAGTGTTATCAGTTGTTCCGCTTCCGCAAACTCTTTACTTAGGCGGGAACCTATTTGGATGGCTCTGCAGCTACTAGGGATGTCCAAATACACAATTACCGGTTCCTCTTTAGGTTGACCGACTTTGGGTCTTACCATCGGGCTGATAGAGACCTCCTCATCTGGTTGGGGAGAGTCCTCGCTCAACTCTAGACCCGAACTTTGGGGCGCGTCGGTCGTGGTTTCGATCTGTAGTTGACTCCAGTGCTGAGTAATGGAAATCTCTGACGGCCGGCTGATTTCCTCGTATTGTGCCCACTGTCTGATTGACAGTGTACTTGATGCACAGGTGTCAAGTCGAGACCGCCGTCTCCATCTAGTGAAGCCAGGGTCTTTCCAGAATGATTTTGTTGTGGACAGTGCATCGACCACCACAAACTCTTGGAGGATTATTTTTGGAGTCGTGGTTCTCTTACCACTACTGTGAATTTGATCCCCCATCGGGAAGTACTTCTCCTTGCTGGGTCTGACCAGTGGATGTGTCGTGGGGCTTAAGTTTTCTTCATTCAATTGCATGTTGTGGAACGTGCTCAGGAACAACACGTTCACACTGCCTCTAGTGTCTACTAAGGACTTTCTTACTTCCCAGTTTGTTATGGACACCGATATCACCAGGGCATCATTATGTAAAATACGGACGCCTTGGAGGTCCCTGTTCGTGAAGGTTAGGAGCAGGGTTGAGCCCTGGGAGTGAATGCATTGCATTTGTTGGTCTTCATAGGCTGATCTGGACCAAAGTTTGCAGAGCAACCCCTTTGGGGATCGGTTGGAGTGCTAGGTTTTTGAGTTTACCCCGTGTAGGATGCATACTTCGTTGCAGTGCTCTTTGCTTTTCTCCTATTCTTCGTCCCTAGAGACATAGGTCTTCTTCTCAGATTTTGCCTTTTTCTTGGCAATTAGTTTGTCATCTAGAATGAAGCAATTTTGTGTTTCCTTCACCATGTCCGCCATATTTGACAGGGGTCCAAAGTTAAGAAGTTATAGAACTTACAGTTCCTCAGACCCTCGGTGAAGGCTGCAACAGCTGTTGCATCATTACAACCGTTGATGAGAGTCAACTCGTCATTGAAGCGTGTGACGTATGCCCTCAACTTCTCATCTGGCTTTTGCTTCATGGATTTGAGTATTTTAACTGTTTGCAAGATTTATTGTATATGAGTTGACAGTAAATTCACCTTTGGGTCTGTAGTGGCTAACGCCGGTACGGGGGTCTGCAAAGGTTCCTCCTATGGTTGTGGCAACGCCGGAGTGGGTGGTGCTCTGCTGCTTCGAGCGTTCAAGGTTTTCGTCAAGTCTCAATTGTTGAGAGACCATGTTGTCACCATCTCGCTAATTCTCTGGAAAATGTGGTACTACTGTTCTTTCTGGGGAACTTTGTCGTTCCCAACTGACGGCGCCAAACTGATGTAGTCGATTCCTCCTCTCATTTCGTGCTGCTTACCTAGACCTGCACAGATAGCAAACGTGAGACAAGGACCACCGTGTAGTGGTCGATGGCACTCCGATGCTTAAGTTAGATAAGGCTTAAAACTATAAACTGGGATTATGTAATGTACCTCTAGTTCATCGACCTTATCTCCCTTTTATAGTGTAGGAGTCTCTTGTTCGGCTAGGCCTTAGGTGACATAGCTTAGGGAAAGAGATATTGTTGTGGAGATCTTTTCTTAATTAGGAGTTGTCAATGTGGGATAGTTTCCCTACACTACTCATGCTCCTAGATCCGCGGGAGAGGTTTCCCTTTATGAATGTTTTCCATGCAAGGAAGTTTCCTTGCTTGACTTATACTCTAATATATGTTTCCTAGTCTAATCCAATGTGTTGTAGGCCTACCTGTCTTAGGTAGATCTCTTAGATACTTGCCTTAGAGGTCTTACAAGTATTGGGCCTAACCGCATGACGTGTGGACTTACTGGCTCATTGCAACTTGAATCCAAATGTTTGGATCCTGCCAATAATGGGCTTAATATTATTTGGGCCTCGCTGGATTGTATATGCAATCAAGCCTGCTTTGTGTTGTTGACAAGATTTTCATGATACGTGTATGGTACTGATCAGTGGACGGTTTGGTGTATCATCATCACTAATCATCATTTTTTTTCATTAATTACCCTCTTTCCCTATCTTTTCATTGGATCTTGCGAATTCTGTGGACAAAATATGAATGTTCCCCCAAAAAAGATAAGAGTTGAGTAATAATGGTGAATAAAACATTTTGGAAAAGGAAGTTTTCACAAGATATGATGGAATATAACTTACGGAATAACGAAAATTAAAAGATAAAGCTGGAAATCAAGTAAATTGAACGACAAAGTAAATCAACAATAAATACATGCAATAAACTTCTTTTCATTACTCAACTAACTAACAATGGGTAGCCTATGCCTTATTTATTACTAATCTAACTTCTAAAACAAACCCTAAACTTAATAGGAAACAAATATGAGAACCCTAATACAATAATAATATAATTGTTTAATATTACTAAAAAACTCTTATTCCTAATATTAATAATTATGCTAATTCTATCAACCTCCTCAGGTTGAAGAAGTCGTCATCGATCTTGAGCCAAGGATGTTATACGAGCACAAGCAACCCGAGAGAAAGCACACGGTGAAATGTCCTAGTAGAAGTCGACCTCTGACTGCACTTTCATAATTGTTGGCACCCCAAAGAAGTAGGCACCAAAATAAAGTCCAATATGAAGAAGGTGTCAGAAGTAGATCCACTGCCCAAGTTGAAAGTTGCGCGCAAACTAGTCCTCAAAATGTGTTAGAAAATTGACCCAAATTGGATCCGAAAATGTATCCTGCTGTGCCATGGGTGATGTTTGCTGGTGTAAAATAACCTAATTAGAAACAAGTGGTGGTGGAACATATCCATGCATGTGGCTGCAAATATCCTGATCCTTAACACAATGAAGAGCTTAAGTGAAATTTGGCAAGGGACTAATTTGAAAACAAGAGTAGGGGCAATGGCGATGGCGACAACCACTTGCTCTTTCGTTTTATCCAACCACTTGCAAGTTGAGGATGAGAGACAGAGTTTGACTCAATCTTGTTGAAGAAAACCAAACTTTTCACTTGCTTGCAGCAAAGATCAGCAATGGCGATGGCGACAACTTCGACACTTCTGATTTGATAAAAAAAAAATTCTTGTACGATGAAATTACGAGACTGGTGGAATCGTCATAGAATGTTTCGGTCTTGTTCAGATCATCACATGGGTGTGGTGGAGATAGATTAAGATGCAAACAATGCAGTTATGGTTATAATTTTTTGTATGATGTTATAGTATTGTGTATATGAGAGACATGACAAAAAAAATTTAATCTTATGGAATTATCAAGAGAAATAGGCAAGAAAAAATTGAAAGAATTCTCTATAGATGAATAGTTGGAGCCTTGAAACTGTCTGTGTTCATTTGGCATTTGCTTTCCCTTTACTGCTACCCCTTCTCTCTTTCTTTTATTTTATTTGTACTCTCTCTGTCTCTGGGTTTTCCTCCTTTGCAAACCAAGCTTCATTTCCTTCTTTCCATTCTTTGTAGCTTTGACTTATTCCTTTTGTGCTAGAGCCCATTCGGTTGTATGTAGTAGCAGAAAAATAAATAAAAGAAAAAGAATAAAAAGGGAAAAAATCGAAAATAACTGAATCGAAACCTAACCGATCGGTTTGGCTATTTATTTGATAAATGTGAAAACTGAACCGAGCCGAAAACCGAATTCTTGGTTTGGTTGGTTTGGTTTTTGGTCCAAATTTTTCCCGACCAAACCGATTAACACCCCTAAATCTAATAGCTCCATATTCATAGAAGGAAGAGGAAACACAAGAAGGGGTCTGCTGCTGGTTATTGGTTGTTGCGATTGGGTGTTGCGATAATGTTTTGCGATTGTGTGTAGCGATTGGGTGTTGTGATTGGGTGTTGCAATTGGGTCTGCCACTTGGGTCTGTTAGATTCTTTGGTGATTGCAGGTTTTGGTTGAGATTAAAAAAGAAAGGTATGTGTTCATGTTCTTTCTTCTTGCAATTTCAACAATCTTCCTTACCAATTTGGTTGCTAATAGAGACCTTGACCTTTTGATTGGAGATCAAACCACCTAGATCCTTTGATTGGGGATCAGCCACCAATAAACTAGAATAAAAACTTGTATTGTTTGCCTAAACTCTATTACATCATATGTATTTATAACTGAAAGCAAAATAATACTTCCTAATTGAATTCAAACCTAATTCTAATCAAACAATAACTCCTAATTCAAAAATAGAATATTGTTCTAACTAAGACATTATAATCTCAAGTAAATACTAAATAGGATTGGTATCCTAACAGTTGCACCTTCACCAATCACCATCACAGTAATACCTACGAACACCAATGCGAGTATGTCTATAGTTGCACGACCATATGGCACCTTTTGGTTAACCGATGCTTATTAAAAAAATGCCAAGAACGTCTATAATCTAAATTGAGGCATTTTTCTTTTGGTTAACCGATTTTTTTTAGAAGCACATTTTGTGTTCTTCAAGTTGTTAAGTTTAAATGATGCTTGAAAAGAACTCTAAATTGAGGCATTTTTCTTTTGAATTGGCAATAGCATTGTGGCCTTGTGGATCCTTGATGGAATTGATTGTAGATTTTAAGCTTAAATTGTTGCATTTCGAATAATAGATGATTGTAGCTTTGTTCTTATTGTAAAGTTATGACCTTATTTGAGGATTCACATGGAAATCTTTCTTAACCTGTGAACTACCAAGTTGTACTTTAGGGTCCATCTATATCAATGCGCCATTGCTAAGAACGTCTCTTTTATCCTGTGAACTACCAGTTTGTTCTTTCGAGTCTCCCTGTTTCACTGCCAAAGTTAAGCTAGAGCTCTTTTGTGGTGAATCATTGATTGCAACTAATCTGAGAGATTCCACCGATATTCTGAAGCTCAGTGGGTGTAATTATTTTCCCACAAAACTTTCTTTCTTTCCAACTGTTTTTCTTGTTTACTAATTTTGCTCGAATGTTGTTTGTATTTTCAGTTTTTAAGGCCTCTTCTCTCATATCTTGTGTTCGTTCTTCAATTTGGAGCTCATTCATTCTTCCTTGGTGATTTATTCAAGCACGTCACCTGGTGATATGGTGCTAAATTTTTCTTATGTGTTCTATTGTTCTTGCTGTGATATGTAAGTTGAATTTGAATGAATTGCATGAATTTTGGTTCGATTGCTATCATTTTTGCTTACTTTCATGTTGATGGAATGAGAAAATTTTGGAGAACTGAACCCCTCTTGTTGATTTCGTGGATTATGACGCATTTTTGTTTAAAAATGTTCAATTTTCTGTCATAATGCTAATTCAGTTTGGTTACCTAGGTGGTGTTAGTTTATATTATCTTTGTTTTGTGGCTCACAATAGGACCATTTTGGAGAAGAAGAGTTTCAAAAATTTTGTGGTTTAATAACTTGTATACAGAATTTTTTTAATGAAATTAAGGAGTTTTGATCTAGATAATGATTAAAAATAGTGTTTTTGGTTTAATTTCTTTTTTGGTTATAGGATGTGTTAAATAGTCCAAAAAGACTTGCTTTATAAAGGGTAAAACAATTGATCCTTTTGATTATGGAATATATCTGTATTTCAAGTTTTGTGTATTTTAAAGAGATTGAGAATTTAGGGAAGAAACTCATCATAGGATGATGCAAATTTTTTAAAAAAATTAACTTTTTGAAACAAGGACATGAGTTTTGAAACGATTAATGAAGCAAAAGATTATTGCAAACAATATGGCTGAGAAAAAGGTTTTTGGATTCGTACTCGAACTTCATTCTAATCACGGGTACGTTGTGATGAGGTGACTACAAAACAGCTTGTCTGCTCACATCAAGGAAATTTCAAGGTATGCAATATGAAAAGAACGGTGAACAAGACTGTGTTGAAAAAGACGAGAAACAAAAAATATAATTCTAGGAAAATGGGGAGAAGTTGTTCAACCGTGAAAGGTGGTTGCAAGGCCACATTACGAATTTTGAAAGACAAATGGACTAACAAATGGAAAGTAACAACTTTTAGTGACGAACAAAACCACAAGTTAGTTTCTCCAACTAAAAGAATGAAAATGAAGTCAAATTGAAACTTGCCCAAAGCAGTAAAAAACTTGACAGAATCATTTGCCAAAGAAAACTTTAAAGTTACAAAAGTTGCATCTATTCTTGATGGAGCTCAAATTGGGTTTGGTGCAAGAAATTGTTGGAACCACTTGAGAAATCTTAGACATAAGGAGTTGGAATGTGAGGACACACAGTCAGTATTGAATTACTTTCAAAAAAGGCATGTAGAAGATCCACAATTTTTTTATGCAATAAAATTTGATGCAGATGGGAGGGTTGTTAATATTTTTTTGGGTGGACTCAAGGTCCCGCATGACATATTAGTATTTTGGGGATGTGGTCACCTTTGACACATCATATAAGACGAACAAATATGAAATGCCTTTTGCTCCATTTACAGGGCTAAACCATTACATACAGACTACACAATTTGATTGCGCGCTTTTACAAGATGAAACAGAGGTTACATTTGTGTGGTTATTTGAGACATGGCTTGAAACTATGGAAGGACGTCATCCTAATGCCATCATTACTGATCAAGATTTGGCGATGAGGGGAGTTGTTGCCAAAGATTTTCCTAATACTAAACATCATATATGCCTTTCACATATTACAAAAAAATTTGCTGAAAAATTGTCACAGGTGTATTTCAATGAATCAAAATTCAAGAGTGACATTAATAAGTACATTTTGTCAACTTATAAAGTTGAAGATTTTGAAGGCAAGTGGCATGCCTTGATTTTAAAGTATAAATTGGAAAAAAAATGATTGGCTTCGACAACTTTATGATAAACGAGCTTCGTGGGTTCCTATTTATTACTGTGGTATTTTCTTTGCTGGAATGAGTACGACAGGGCGTAGTGAAGTCATTAACTCTTTTTTTTATGGCTTTGTCACATCAACCATAATTTTAAAAGAGTTTGTGGTCAAATATGAATAAACACTCACAAGGATTGTCCAAAGAGAAAGTGATGAGGATTTTGAAACAAAACGTAAATATTGAATCGATGATGATCATGATTTCCTTTTGAAGCATGCTGCAAAGTTGTACACAAGAAATGTGTTTGGGAAGTTCAAGCATGAATGGAGTCAAGTGAATAGGTACAAGATAGAGAAGGAGGAAAGTGTAGGTGGATATGACACGTACTTGGTGAAAACTAAACTTGGTGAGCAAGAAGAATTTCTGGTAAAGTTGCATTTCAGAAGATGGGATGGATATTGTGAATGTCAAAAGTTTGAGTTTGTTGGAATATTATGTACTCATATTTTGAAAGTGTTTCTCCAACCCACTCTATCCTTGATAGATGGAGGCAAGAAGCTAACAAATTCAGGTACATGGACTCAAGTCCACTAGTAATTAATGACGGTATACAACAATCAAAAGCATTGAGACTGAGTCATATGAGTAGGCAAGCTACTAAGTTGGCTTGCTATGCTACACCTTCATATGAGGCCTATCAAATTTACATGGAAACAATGAGAGAATTATCCAATAGACTTGCTGAAGTGAAAATTTGTGTGATGCAAAATGAGGATAATCCTGGGTCTACAACTGATGTTTCCAATACTGATAATAACTTTGAAAAACTGCTTTTGGATCCAAATTTATCTCAAACAAAAGGGAGGAAGAAGGATGACAAAGGAAATGAAAGCATTCATGGTTCTCAAAGGATACAAAGTGGCATGGAGAAGTCTCAGAAGAATTTTTTTTTTTAAAAAAAAAAAAAAAGGAAGTGTGCTTTATGCCAAAAATTGGGACATGACAAACGCATTTGTCCACTAAATCCAAATAAAAAAAGGAATGAACCCGGTGAAGAAATTGTCACTTGTATGCAATATATCTTTAATTATCTTTTCTATATATATATATATATATATATATATATATATATATATATATATATATATCTTTTTTTTGTCCAAGTTTTAGAGGATGAGAAATGGAAGATTTGGATGAAGATAGTGAAAGTGATCACAATTTCACAATGGCTTAAGCACATTTACGGTAAAATTAAATTTGTTTGTAATAAAGTGGTACATAACAAGTCCAAATATTATTGATTAAATTATAGTAAGCAAAAACATATAATGTTATGCTCACGTAAATATTGGAATATTTTTTATCGCTTCTAATATTCATTTTAATTTATTTCCTGTTAATAGGTGCCAAAGTGTTCACAGCAAATAGAAATCCAGTTCACTTTTGAACTAAAGCTCAACAATATGATGTTCACACTTTAAAAGAAGATCATGTTGGAGTGAAGAAAATAGTATTATGAACTCCAAAGGGTGTTAAACATGTTAATCGTTTATATGTTAGTAAACTTCAAGAATACTTATGTTTGCAGCTCAAACTTTAGTTCAAACCAGCCCAATTTTTTTTCCTAGTAATTTATGGTACTATCGTTGTCATTTAAACTTATGGAAATGTACTTGGACAATGCAAGCGCACATCCTTTGCGATACTATTGTCGTGCGAAAGGGCTCCTCAAGTTTTCTTAAACCATCCATTTATAGATGGTCATATGCTGAATAGTTAACATATATCAAAAAAATGATGGCCCTCCTGAATTTATTGTCAATAAATTATTCTTCAATGTGTGAAACAAAGAAATTTATAATTATGGAGGTTGTCTCTCCACGTTGGAAAACCTTGAAAAAGTAAATTGTGTTTTTTTTTATTATGGTATTTTCAACATACATCTTACTAAATAGCCAACACAAAAAACTGATACAATTGCAAAAAGCTAAATTCAATGTTATTACAAAGAAAATATGTGTTAATTCAAGTCTGTGTTGAATTTCTGTGTTAATTACATGTACGATGCACGGTCTGTGTTGAATTTCAACGTTGATTTTTATAAAGAAAATCTGTGTTAATTCAACGTTGATTTTTTTAGAAAATCTGTGTTGAATTTTTGTGTAATTAAACGTTGATTTTTTTAGAAAATATGGGGAGAGAGAATCTATTAGTTTCCTTATAAAATAGGACTTTAAATCTCTACAATTAGTTAGTTATTAGGACTAAATCTAAACTGTTTGATAAAATGTCATCCAACGATAAATAATCGCGTGTAAAATTCTGTCATAAATGTTTGTCCCAGGATCACCCCGGAAATATATATCAGTGTTCTAAAAAGCGTTAGGCGGTGGGCGGGCGGCGAGCAGGTGCCTAGTGCCCAGGGGCCTAGGCGGTCTTAGGTTTTGTATTATAACTTTAATAATTTACAAAAGTTAAGCATAATACCTTATCAATTTCATCCAATTTAATGCCAATATACATATGCAAAATTTAAAAACATGAAAAATTAACAATCATGGACAAAATTTACTAAAACTCAAATAACTGAAGTTGGTCATGATGGGTACTTTATACAAAGTTGAATTTGTGGACAAATATCCAAACATACTCTTTTATTTTTCTTCAAATTGCATTAATAACCTCAGCCATGTTTGATAAAATCTACATTACTAAAATAATAAAATTGGTACCGGCAGATCCTTTGAGAATTCCATTAAGTAATAATCCTTTGCTACATTTAGACATATACTGAATAAAAAACAATTAAATTGTTTATTTCTAAAAAAGAGGAAAGAAAAATAAAATAAAAACACAATCAGCCTTATTAAAAAAAATATTAAAAAAAACTCGCCCAGACCGCCTAGACCCTGCCTAGGTCGCCCAAACCTCGCCTAGACCACCCAAAGACTGCCCAGAACCCGCTCAGCCATTAATCTGGGCATTTTTCTACCTTCTAACGCCTAGGCCGATTTTTAGAACACTGATATATATATATATATATAAATTTTAGCAAACTATTTGACGGCGTGCATTTGACGTTGTTGTTTACAATAAAATGTCTTGCATTGCACGTCCTCAACAATTAGTTAAGTCTTGACCAGGACGTCGTTATTCATCAATTACATCTTGCACAACGACATTCAAGGCACGTCATTGAATAAACTTATGATATGCAATTTAAGTCATTGTACATATTAGCGACTTGTATAAAACCCATAAGGACATGATTCAACGACGTAAAATGCACGTCGTAAAATGCACCACACCTATTACAATCCTTGATTCCTTGACGTGCAGATGGACATCTTCATAAGCATTAGATGACGTGCAATGCAAGTCATCATATCGTATATATGTTGTAGTTATGGGTCTGAAGCTTGCAATGAACTGGGGAAAATGAGGAACAGATGATCACGAAGGTTGGTTTGATTGATGGTTTGGGACATGGAGCGAAATCGACGGAACTGAGGTGCAAGCTGGGGTGTGATCGATCAATTGGTACGAATGAGAAGGTGGATCGAAAGGGTAGGTTACCTAGTTTGGACGAGCAATGGAAACAGAGAGGCGGTCGACTGAGGTTAGCAGGGGTGAGTGAGTGGACTTGATCAATTGCATGGGATTGTTAGAATGGACGATCGATAGTAGTTGTGGCTGAAAGAAAAGTTGAGGGTCGTCAATGGGTGGAAATTTTAGAAGGTCGACAGTGGTGGCGAGCTGAACAGGAACTTAAATTTTTTGGTCAACTGGAGCAGAGGGGTTTTGTTTGCTGTGGTCAAGTGTGATGGTTGTGGTCCCTGATGTGCTGTCAACAACTTTACAAGCATATTTTCCATCCTGGCTGCTGCTTTTGTCGTCTCGGTAATGCTTTCTTTGATCTCTTTCAGCTCTAATACTAGTTGATGAAAAATAACTTAGGGGTGGGCATCCCATCTCGATTTTTTCGGGTTTTTTAGATTGATCAAACTCATCCCGATCCCGTCCTGTCCCGATCTAGAGTGGGATGGGATATGGATGGGGATCGGGATCAGGATGGAGATTTTCAATCTCGCCCATCCCGTCTCATCCCGAACTTATTTATTTAATATTTACTATTATTAATTTTAGTCAATTATTAAACTACTCTTCTAAATAAAAGTTCAGGATGTGTTGAAATTAAATCAAAACATCTATTGTTTGAAAACATGTTTGATTTGGTACTCTTTGTTTAGATAAAAACTATTTTAGGTCAAATAAAACCCATGAAAATTTGTACTTGTTCACATTTTAGATTGGTTATAGGACAATTTAGAAAATAAAGGCAAATGATGGTTTGGTTTAGTTTTGCACTATGAGTTATGTAGTTAGAAATTTGGTCAATTACCAATATTTTTCATTTTTGAACTTATATTAAGACAACTTGAGAACTTATACCATTCATACAAGATACAAAGGAGCAACGTGAGATAAAAGTTTATATGACATTTTCTATTGTTATTATGAATGTTATATGTACATTAATTAGACATTATTGGTGTGGGAGCAATGTTAGATGAAATGTTTTTGCTATTCTTTATTAGAAAACTATTTAGCACATGCTCATCTCATCCCGTCCCATCATGTCCCAAACCCGTTAGGGATGGGACGAAGTTGGGATGAGATCTATCCCATCCCGATCCAGTCCCGGTCCTTAACGAACGGGATGGGATAGGGATGAGGTCCATCCCGTCCCATGCCCACCCCTAATATAACTTGCAGAATAACGGAAATTGAAAGATAATGCTGGAAATCAAATAAATTGAATGAAAAAGTAAATCAACAATAAATAAATAAATAAATAAATAAATAAATGAAATGATAAATAAACAAAATAAACTTATTTTCATCAATCAACTAACTAACGGGTTCGAGACAAGGTCTATCCCTCCCTGATCCAGTTCTAGTCCCGAACGAACGGGGTGGGATAGGGATGAGGTCCATCTCATCTCCTGCCCACCCCTAATATAAACTTGCTGGAAATTGAAAGATAATGTTGGAAATCAAATAAATTGAACGACAAAATAAATCAACAATAAATAAATGAAATAAACTTTTTTTCATCAATCAATCAACTAACATTGGGCAGCCTATGCCTTATTTCTAATTAATCTAACTTCTAAAACAAACCATATACCTAATAGGAAACAAATATGAGAACCATAATTGGAATCCATATTGCAATAATAATATAATTGTCTAATATTACTAAAATACTGATATTCCTAATATCAATAAATATGCTAATTCTATCAAGATAACTCACAATTTTGTCACATCCCTTTTGCATGAAAATTATTCATCTCCGAATAAACAGTTGCAGAAAAAAATGAAAGATTCCATGATTATTTGCAAGGTGATCATCTGTGGTAAAGTTGTTTCCGCTTTTACATAGTAAAGAAATCCAGATGATGTTTTGTTTGGAAATTAAGAAATCCAGATGATACTCCTCCTTCAAAGAAAACTGCTCAAATAGTATAACATATATTGGTTGTATTTTATACTGAACAACCTAGACATTTTTTTTTGTTAAATAACATATTTATTAGTAAATAATATTATAGTACTGGTGCCTTGCAGAAGTTGCTAGAGTATGAGCTTCAGTTTTAATAGCCCGATCAATAAAATTACAATACCAAAATGATTGAAAAGAAAGTAAATGTCAGATATTACTAATAAGGGGATGTCGCACCTAGCGTGTTGGCATCCTAGGGTCTTCCAAAATGAAATTCAGAGTCCTTGAATCGCCTAGAAGTAATCTTGTCCTCCACTGTCTAGCCTGGATAAGAAGTAAAGTCGTCTATGTTGTGTAACATTCAGCCATGGTACCATCCAACATTATTCCTATAATAAGGTTGGCGACTGTGGCAACTACCTCACCTTGAATATTCACTGCATGCACTCCAATAGCTCCCAATTTGGAATTAGCCAAAAAGCTAGCATAAGTAACAATAATAGCATCTTGTTGGAGAGGGGGGGGGGGGGGGGGGGGGGGGGGTTGAGATATGACTGGGCTAAGGTTAAGGGTATGTTGTCTTGCACAAAGGATCTAGGTTGTGATGAGATCTATGCGTGAATGAACGAAATTTGTGGGTGGACCAAATTGGATAGTAACTAGAGTATCTGAGACCAGACTAGATTTCATGGGTAGGGTTCCATAATTGCATTTTCGATCACGTGGTTGATGATTGTGGGCTCAGAGAAATGACTCTGTGGATGAGAGAACCAAGTGTGGTGCCAGGTATTCCAAGTCCGCTGAAGATCAACAATAAATTTGGTTGGGCACAACTTGTAGTTGTTAAAAACACAGTTATTCCTTGTGTACCAGATTGTGCGCAAAAAGGCAATGAACTGAGAAAGCATTTCATCTTTCACTACCGGGTGAGCTTTAGTAGATTTCCACATAAAATTGAAGAAGAGAGGGATATTGGGTGTGGTAAAATGTCCAGCGTTCCAGTCAATAGGAATCAGTGAGATGCGCCAGAGATGATGAATGATCAGACATAAGAAGAAGAGATGGACGACAACCTCATAATGATAGTTACAAAATGAGAACTGATCTGCAATAGGGGTGTGTAATCTAACTAGATTGGCTCTAGTAGGCAGAATATTTTGGGAAATCTTCCAAAGGAGGACAATAGCGCTCTGTGGGGCCCTGATTCGCCAGAAATAACTAAGAATCTTGTGTTCAAAGTGTATTGGTTGGGGAAGAGAGGTAAAGCCTACAAAAGTTGCCCTAGAAAATATTTCGACTTCACACTTGACCGTGAAGTTCCCTAGTTTTTTAAGTAACAAAATAAGTGAGTCCGGATAATTAGATAATCTAATCAGAATGTGAATAATATCGGTGGCAACCAGACCGGGGAATAAAGAGTGAATCAAATCGGAATTCCATCGGGGTCTGCGCTCATTATTAGTAATCCATAAGTTGGAAATACTAGTAGGGAGGTCATGAGTAAACGAGTCGAGGATACAATTCGAGAGGATTAAGCCCGGTTTGACCCAGCAATCTCGCCAAAGATCAATAGTAGTACCCGAACGGACTTGCTAAAGGAAGTGATGCTTCATCTTCTTCAATGATGAGATGTTACCTAGGGGTGGGCAAACGGGTCGAGGAACCGCGGATCCAAATCGAACCGGACCGTTTTGCTCCAAACGGTTCGTTTTTAATTTGTAAATTAAGAAACGGTCCAGATCAGTCAGAAATTGTTTTAAAACGGTTCGAGTCCGGTTCCAAAATTTAATTTCAAACGGTTCGGTTCCGACCCGTTGTATAACCCCTATACACGTGTTTTAATATGACTGGGGAGAAAAAATTCTAACCCTAAAACCCCCAATCCTCCACACGCCCCTATCTTTCATTCTCTTACTTTCCTCTCATCTCAGATCTTTTTCCCACAATCCCAGCCGCATTTTCTTCTTCTCCTTCTTGTTCAACACTCTCTCACGGTGACTCAGAAAAAAGGTAAGAATCCAACTCTCTTTCTCTCTATCTATTTCTTCCTCTTTGTAGTTCTTACTTCTTTATCTGAGAACATACCTTTTGATGACGAAAGTGATAACGTACCTTTTTCCTTAAAATTGCCTTTTGTTCCTCTCAGACCAAAATATTCCATCAGACTGTGAATAGGATAAGTTGCTATGAAACCATACACGTGTTGCAGCATGAGTACATACCTTTTCATGCCAGTTTTTAAAGAAGTATAGATAAATGTGATTCTTACTGTATTACTCACATTGTCTATATTGTTTACCAAGAAAGGGGGGAAATCAGAGTTAGAGGAACTGTACTCTATGCGTTTTCTTTTTATGAAATAAACTTTACATATATCTATGTTAGTTAAAACAAACTTGATTTTATTTTATAAATATCATTTTATTTGTATTTTTAACGAACATAGTAAATCTTTAAATCTCAGAATAGGTGATATATGTAAACCATCTTTAAAGGTCAAGTAAACCATCCTAGGAGTTCAATTAAACCATCTGAAGAGTCACAGTAGCCTAAAATATCAATTACGTTTGACCATCAGAATAGAACAGCAGAAACATGAACTTTCAGCAGAAAATTTCAACAGAAATTGTGAATTAGCCAGGACATAAACAACATAAATTTTCATTGTGAAGTTGTTCCTTTGACATATCATTGATTCACAATAATACATAATCTGCCACATTTCTGCATGGTTTCTTTTAGCCCTTATTCAATGATCATACAATGCATCATCAGGCAAAGAAAACTTCCTAATAAACATGACAACCCTTCACTCCATTCGGCCGTTTGGAACCAGCTTCCTTTGCAACCTTTAATTCAATTTAGAATTAAAAAAAAACTATTATCAAATCAAATATATGCAACATAAACAAATACAACAACAGGAACTGTTTGGAACCATAGGAACCGAACCGTTCTAAACGGTTTGAGTTAGGTTTGGTTCCAACAATCAAAATGAGGGAACCGATCTGAACCGAAATCGTTAAAATTTAAACGGTTCGAGTTAGGTTCCTCAAAATTTGGAACCAATCTGGACCGTGCTCACCCCTAATGTTACCCCTCAAAGCAAATGACGCGATGGTAGAAGCTTTAGTGATCTGAGAGATGCTCTGTCTATTGAAGTAAAGAGCTTTCAGTTGCTGGACCCGGGCATTAAGAGGATAAGAGAAAAGTTGCCACATGCTTTTAGCCAAGAAAGCTAGTTTTTGTTCCTAGAGCTAGGAATATTGAGACCGCCCGAGATGCGGGGCTGGGAAATGAGATTCCAATTACACATGTGTTTGGATTTACTCTCAGTCGCTCCGTTCCACCAAAACTTACGGGCCAAATTATCAATTTGTTTGGAGATGGAGCAAGGGAGAAGGAAAGTTTGCATGGTATAGACTGGGATGGAGTTAACCACAACCTTTATCATAATTGTTCTCCCAGCTTGAGAAAAGACTTTAGACTTCCAAGCATAGATTTTATCGTTTACTTTATCCACAAGGAATTGGATGTTATTACCTTTATGCTTAGATAACAAGATAGGGGAGCAAAGGTATTTGTCTTTTGGATTGTAAATTTTGGATCCAAGAATTCTATTAATCATCTTAGCATGTCGTTGATGCACATTAGAGCTATAGAAGACAGATGATTATCGAAGTTAACCCCTTGGCCCGAAGCAAGGCAGTACATGTTTAGGATGTCTTTGACTGCATGCGCTTCAGCTAAGGAAGCACGGCAGAAGAGCATGAGATCATCGACATACAAAAAATGGTTGATCGAGGGGGCATGATGCCTTATTTTATTGCCCTTGATGATGTGCTCTGATTCTGCCTGGCCAAGAAGACGAGAAAGAGCCTCAGCAATCAGAATGAACAGATAAGGTGATAGAGGATCTCTGTGTCCGAGGCCCCTAGTGGGTATGATAGGGAGAGAGGGGAGCCATTAAGAAACACTTGAAGAGAAGTGGTAGAAATACATTGGGAAATCATCTGAATCCAGCCAGCCAGCCAAAAAACCAAGTTTTTCTAGAAGTTGAAGCAAGAATGTCCATTCTACTCTATCATAGGCCTTAGCCATGTCAATCTTGATAGCAATCCAACCTTGTTTTTTCTTACAAAAGTGTTTCATCTTGAAGAAGGTTTCATGGGCGAGACTGACATTATCAGCAATATAGTGGCTTCCAAGGAAAGTTCCTTGATTCGGAGAGATGATGTTATCTAACAAGGGTTTAAGGCGGTTTGCAAGAATCTTAGAAATCACCTTGTATATTACATTGCAAAGCCCAATGGGTCTAAATTTGTCCGGCGAGATGGGATTACCGACTTTGGGGATTAAAGTGATAAATGTCTCATTTGACTTAGGATCCAAATGATGAGTGATAAAAAAAGTGTGTACTTCCTCTACCACATCAGCTTTAACAAACTCCCAGTAGTGTTAAAAGAAGAAAGCATGAAACCCATCAGGACTCGGGGCTTTGGAATTAATCGGGGAGAAGAGAGAAAGGATATCCGAATTAGGGGTCGGATTAGAAGAGTGGAAAATATTGGTAAAGTAATCATTAAGGACCTTCCCGACATAGTCAAGATTATTATGCCAAAATTAGACTCATCTTTCAGACAAAGGATAAGTTGCGCTTGTGGTGAAATAAGGAAGAAAGATGAAAGAACTTGGTATTCTTATCACCCTCTTCGAGCCACGAGCAACCAGATTTATTGCACCAAAACAATTCCTCTCTGAGCAAAAGTTATTCAAGTCCATCCTCAAGCACCTTAATCTTTATCGCATTATCTCTAGAAAGAGGTTCGTTTTGGAGCTTATCCAAGGCAGAGCGAACCTCCGAGATATTAAGCTGAATATTGTGAAACTCAAGTTTATTCCATATGGTGAGAGAAATACTAAGGTTCTTGGATTTTAAATAAAATTTACGAGCAGGAACCTCGTGGTATCTAAGAGACCGGGAAAAACTAACAAATTGTCAGCATCTAGGGTCTCTAGTCAACATGTGAAAAATCTTAAAATGTTTGGAACCTTTAGGACAAAGATTTGGCACTAGTGATCGAATGCAAAGATGTGAATGGTTTGGGCAGTGGCTAAAGGAAAACATTGCATCCAGTCAGTAGAGACTATGATGCGGTCAAGTTTAGCTTTAATACCATTTCGCTCTTTTCTTTTATTTTTCCAGGTGAACTGAGACCCATTCAGAGGGAAATCCATCAAGTTATGAAAATCAAGAAAGGAATGGAGATGGGCTAAGGAGGAGGGAGAAGGCTTATTGCCACCCATTTTGATTTTAGGATTGAGAATGACATTAAGATCTCCAATAACTAGACCAGGAAAATTTGGGGAAGAGTATAAATTGGACATGTCATCCTAGAATTTAGACCTAAGTGACGAATTTGGTTCACCATACACAAACAAAGCCGACCATGGACTAGTAGTAAAATAATTATCTAAAGTCCAGTTGAAATAATATTTACAATAAGAGATAATAGATAGTTGAATACCTTCCTTTCATAAGAAAATGATTCCCCTAAACTGACCAGTAGCAGCAACTGAGACTCTGTGCTTATACCCTAGTCTCCGACGAATACTTTCCATCCTGGCTATAGGTGCTTTAGTTTTAGAAATAAAAAGGACATCTGAATTGGACTTTAGGGAGATGGACTTTATATTTCAGAATGCAGGGGAAGATTCTAGGCCACACACATTCCAATAGATAATCATAACTGTGTCAGCGGCCCTTCTGAGGTGGTCGCTCTTTTCTCTTTTGTGTTTGTTTAAGATAAAACAGTGATCTCTTGAACTTCATTCAAATCAACCATAACTCGAGTTCCCTCAACCTCATTTAGATCCACCATAGCTCGTGTCCCTTGGGTAAGAACCCTTGCATTTGTCGGGATTGTAGATGGAATGTCTGATGTGGTGGGATGAATAAATTGTTTGTCACCCCATATCATTCCCACTGTCTTTCACTTTCTCCCAGGACCTGTTACACTTCCTTGGGCTTCTTGAGCAATGTGTGAGAAAACTATTGATTGAAGTTTTCTCTTTCCCAACACAGGCGAGTGGACGGTTTCAACATTGTTTTTCTGCTTAAATGTAAACTTGTACTTAATTTGTTGATTTTGATTCACAGAAAGATGTTGAGAGCCAGAAGCTACAAGAGGCTACAAGAGAGTTTAAGATAAATGAGGTGCCGAAGCTGGGGTCGAAGTTGCATGTGTACTCCCCGTAATCTCTCTATCAATAGGAGTTAAAATAGGAGTCGTGCTACCATGGTCGCCCGAACTAGTGAGTCTAGTCCGGCCATCAGTCACCTGAGTCTGATCAGGGAGACGATTCATCCTTTCGACATAGATAGGAGGCTCAGGAAAGTTCTCGTTGTAGATCTGATCGATCGAGAACTGTTCGGGGCCTCATCAAGCATCACCTTCGAGGTCTCATTCGAGATTTGTTGCGCAAATCTTGCTTGTTGTCCGTGAGAGCCAGCTAGAAGGTGAAGAGGATCAGTGTTGTTCTGAGTTGCTAGAGCTTGTGGTTCAACCGGATCTTGCTGGGTGACATAGATGAGGAACTCCTAAGTAAAGACATAAGAGGGGCTTCCAATGGGGCGAGATGAGAGTGTGTGGTTGAGCTGAGAAAAGTTGATTTACTTCAACGAACTTGTGAGTTTCGGAAGAAAAAGGAAGGGAAGAAACCGTGGAGTTAGGGTTGATTGTAGTGAAAGGGGGAAGAGAGGGGGGATGGAATCCTTGAGGATTAGTGAGTTGTTGTAGTTGATGGGTGTAGGTGGCGATCAACGGGGTATGGGTTAGATCCAGTTCAGATGGGTAAGAGTTGAACGGTTCAGTTGGGATTATGGGTTGGGTGAATGGTGCTCCAGGAAAACAGAGAGATGGGTTTGGGCTTGGAAACAAGCTAAAAGCATGGGTAATGGGTTGGGTCTAAATATCCTGAGTAGAGTTTTGAAGCAGAAGTCTGTGGGCTTGGGGTTGGATTTGTAAAAGAGGTTGGGTATTGAATCCTTGGGCTTGGGGAATAGTGAATTGGGTTTGATTTTGATTAGGGAGCTCTTGGGCTTGGGCATGGGGAATTGTGAATTGGGCTTGGGCTTGGGCTTGGGCTTGGGCTTGGGCTTGAGCATGAGAAGGTATTTGGAATCGAGAGTTGGAAACCCAAGGAACTGGCTGGATGTCAGGGGTGTTATGTGAGAGAATTGAATGAGAATAAGAAGAATTGAATGATGCTTCTGACAGTTGTCGTGGTTGCAACTGGAGGGGAGG
The DNA here is from genome assembly GCA_963556465.1 of Berberis vulgaris. Lineage (NCBI taxonomy): Eukaryota > Viridiplantae > Streptophyta > Magnoliopsida > Ranunculales > Berberidaceae > Berberis > Berberis vulgaris. The sequence continues at coordinate 13,836,785 of OY747130.1, read as the reverse complement.
TTGTGGTCGACCGGCTGGTAAAGGAGGATGGATTTAGGATAGAGAACTCATGTTGAAGGATGTTGAAGAAGGAGGTGGAAGAACTCCCAAATCGGTTCAAGAACCTAAAAGGCCCTCAATGGTGTTCATGGTCGGGGAAGAATACGGACGAACGGAAGGCTGGTGTAACTGTTGATCGAAATCCGGTTAGGAGAAGGCTAAACCCTAGAGAATCCTCCAGCTCTCACCTTGATTTTGGAACTACCTTGGAAAGGTAGATGCAAACCCTTAAATCGGTTATTAGAGTTCAATTGTTTGAATGAGCGCATCACCGAGTTGTGTAGAGGGCAAGCTGATTTAAAAGTATGACCCAGCATGCCGCAGCAAAAACCAGAAAGGCAGATTATCCTCCTAGCAAAATCTGAAGAAAAAAAAAAAAAGGTATGTCCTTGGAGCACTCCAAAAGTTGTATCCATTTTGCAAGGTAGAGGTTTAAAGACATCTAACCACACTTTGAAGCGAATAAAAGGAATGGATAAGTCTTGCCGAGATTGCATGTCCGCATCCATGAAGTAGCTAAGATTTGAAGCCAGCACTTTAATGTCCTCAAAAGAGATTTTTTTTGTTTAGGAAATTCAAGGAACCGAATCCAATATGGCACTTCCAAGAACTTGATGGACAAAACGTCATCTTTCCATTTCTCAATAAAGATCGGGCATTCGAACATTGACCATGGCCCAGAGGTGAGTATCCTTTCCATATCCTTCTCATTTGTAAATTGTACTGAGTAGTATTTGTTTCTTGCATCTTGGTCATTTTACAGTTTCACAACGCGAAATGGATGGACATTCTCCCACTGCAAGGCCATTCGAAATGCAAAGTCCTATTTACTAAGGTGTTGATTCTCAAAGTACTTTGCAACAGTTTTAAGTTCAGGATCATCAGAGAGGCTCGATGATCTTATCGCAAAAGGAGCAGTTGGAAGAGTGAGATTTCTTTCTATTTGGGCTTTGAGTTTGTGAATCAGTTGATCTGTGTGGGCTTGGTGGGGATAGGCTAGAGTGGGGGCGTTGTGGGAGGGGTCATTGGCAGAACGAGGGATGTACGTTGTGAAAGAGAAGAAGTGGGTTAAAGGAGATTGGGGATGAAATAGATGGGGATGAACGTGTAGGGTTTGGAAGAGAATTTGATGTTAATGTTGGGATTTGATTATTATGTTGTCATGTTGAATCCATTTGGAGGGAATTGAAGCAACAATGAGCTTGGAAAACGTGGATGATGGGACTTGTTGAAATTGAAGTGATTAATGCAAGAGTTCGTTCTACTGCCAAGGTTATGATTATGAGATCTCCAAGTGTAATGGTGAATATCATATATCTGCCTGATTGTAGATGTGTTAGATTTGTGGGAATTCATACTGAACAGGGGCGATTTGACGGGCTGAGAAGGGTAATTAAGAATGGAAATGATGACAGGAATGAAACTGCAGTTTGAAATGGTGTATGAATAGTGAAGATGGAGAGGATGGAAAGCATTTCGCTCGAGCCCTGCAAAACAAACACTAAGAAAAACAGTAAGCTGGGAAAGGAAAGTCTAGGCTATCTCCTTCAAGGAAGGGAGATGGAGGGAAGATAGAGGTAAAGTTGTAAAAAATATAAAGGTGGGAAAGTCAGATCTCAAAAACTCTTCTAAGTCTGTTGTTGTTATTGTTGCAGATAAACCTCCAACTTATATTAAAGTGGACACAAACATCTGATTATGTAATTAGCTGATTATGTAATTAGCTTATTATATCCTAATTAATTCATTGAAATGACAAAAATTATGTTCTGTTTTTATTTTTAATTGTGAAGAATATATTCCAGTACTTAATCATTGTGTGGTACATTAGCATATATTAAACTTGTGGAATATAAACAATTATGACCTTTCTCTCCTATTCACTAAAACCTTCCAAATTAAATCTATCACATTTTCCATGGTTCCAATTGACAGTGAACCGACCTCCTCTTTCTACCCACTTTGCATCTCAGTCTATGCACATCAACTTCTTCTTTCTCCCCTACTTTGCTTTGTTTCCCTTTCTTTCACAGAGCTCTTCTCTGAACTAGTTCTTGTGACTGGTATGCTCTTGTTCTGATGTTTTTTATTTGCTTTTGCAGATCTCCGACACAGTACGGGTCTATCTTCCCCAAGCTCATCATTGCTCCACCATTAATCACCCTTACTAATTCTACTGTCTTCCTATCTTCAACCACATTTCTGCTTCAGAGCCATCCTCATGGACTGCTCTAATAATTCTTTGGCCCCAATTCCATCAACTCCCCTCCTCCCTTCACCAACAATGATCCCTACCCCATCTACGCAACCCTCCCCAATCTCAACCCCTTCAACTAGCTTCAACAATACCTCCCTCCACCTCTCCCAACAAATTTGTAACTGATCACTCTCGCACAACACATCTCATCCACAACTTAGAAACCTAGCTAAAACGTAATCTTACCTTGCTTGCACCGGCGTATGCACACACTCAATTACGAATTGTAGCCAAGTACTGTCACCATCAACGACTGCACAAAGTATTTGCCACTAGAATGGCCTCTCAATGGGAAAGGGATTACACTTATCTTGTTGAAATTTTGAATCTTAAATGGGATCTGGATAGCTCCTATTATCTTGTTTAATTCACAAATGTTTTAGATCTTTTGAAGGTGTTATTCGCTGGACCCAGAGTCTTATTTGGTTGGTTGGTGGTTACCAAACCTTGGCAATAGGATTATATGAATATTGATTTCTCGAACGTTCCTTGTTGGATTCGTTTCTATGAATTTCCAGTCAACAAAATTGCAACTTCTGTTCTGCACAGTCTGGCGTCACTATCTCGAAGAACTTCGAGTTCCTTATATTCAGTTCAAGGTTTGGTTGAACATTACAAAAGCTCTGTCATGATCGATGGTGACCGACTTTGGGATTAATGGAGGCAATATCAGATCGAGTTTTGTTATGAAGATCCTCCAACCTTCTGTTTCTACCGTGGCTTCGTCGGTCATGTATTTGGTAAAAACGGTCCTTTGTTCTTGGAGACAACTCACCATCTCGAACCTGGCCGTCCGCCGTTCTCCATTGCTCTTTCTTTCTCTCGACGATCGTTCATCCGTACACGATCGGAGCAACTCTTGGGGATGGCTTCGCCGGCGAAACCTCAACATCTTTTTCTCCATTCTCAACCCCCACTCAATAAGATATCTTACGGTGGTCTTGTCGGCCGACAATCGTCTTCTGTGATCGATGATATCAGTGTTCCGACTAGGTATGCTCCTATGGAGGTTCCTCATGAGGGAGACGAAGTAGCTCGACTCCCCATGCACTCACAAAGTCAAAATGCAGGAGTTAATGACTCTTCTTTTTCACCTACCCTTAATGACCAATATCCATCTCATTCACTGCACCAACCAACTCCATGCACAACATCCCAAAATCAGCTGCAACTGCAATTACAGATGATGGGGTTCCTCCGACAATGTTTAATTCCATGTGCAATAATGCACAGTTGCAAGGTTGTTATGTTGCATCGGCAATTCAAGAGCAGATCGCATGGGTTTCTCCCTTTGAGCAAGGTTCTTCTGATATTGGGCCTGCTGCTGGGCCTTTTCAACAACTCTTGGCTTCGAACCTACCCGGTACTCCTCAGCTACATCAAATGGACTTTACTCCTTCAGGCCATTTTTCCTTTTGTGTGCTATTTCAGGTGATTGGGTGGATCCAGCTTCTTCTTGGGCTGCTGGGTCAACTCATGCTGAACTCTCTCTCATGCTGAACTCTCTCCAACCAAACATACTTCAGATTTCTCTATACCTCGCCGTCCCACACCTTCCTTCCCATCTCTCACAACGACACCACCCCCAATTTACACACTGGCTACGACATGCTCTCTAACCATTGCCCCCTCTTCTCACTCCCAACAGTTGGAAGTAGCTCCAAATGCTTCCATTTACATACCCAATAGGTTAGCATCCGTCGAGCCTCCTCCCCCATTATCACCTGCTGAACGTTTCACATTACAAGTTTCACAGCCTCCCTCTCATTCTCTTACAGTGGCCGCTCATGTCTCTTCCACAACAACTGGCATCATAAGTTCTACTTATTTGGAGTTGAGTTTTATTGCTAAAGCTCCCACAAATACTCCATTGATCAGTAGTTCTTCATCCATTCTGAGGTTTTCTAGTTCTCGTCTCCACAAACCAACAGCCAAGGCAAGTAATATCGCTCGGGCCTGACGTGAGCTGGCTCTGCAGTTGGGAAAAAGGAAGACTTGCTCTATGACTGATGCACTTCTGATTGGGTTAGTAGTAAGAAATTGTCTCTCAGTGATTCAGACGGCCTTCACTCAACTCCAAAAATTTCATTAGAGGAGTCTCATGCTTGACCAGTGTGCGGTTCTCTACTTCCTCAGTCCTCACGACCAGCTATATTTCTTACGGGGTCCCTGCTACTACAGTTTATGTTCATGCGATTGGTTCTGATGTTCACACTATTCTTCCTACACTCTCATCGATCTCATGTTATTTGTTGCATAAAGAATATTTTCTTTGGGGAGGCAGAGTGAGATATTATGATATTATCCATCTCCTCTTCTTATACTCAGCTACCAAGGGTACATTTATGGTTCAAATAATGTAGATTATTTCATACAAGTCCCAATAAGTTAGTTTTCTTTAGGAATTCAAATTCAAGATAAAAGGGTAAGTAATTTTTCCATTGTAGATAGCTGCCCATTTTAAACTTATTCTAATTTTCTCTCTACAATTTGAAATAAATGAAACATTCTAAGCCCTGTTACATAAAGTAGATAATCATGTCACGCCTAACAAATTCTGCCCAATCGACTTGTGTAATGTTATTTACAAAGTCATTTTCAAGATCTTAGCGAACAGATTAAAATCACTGCTTGATAACATCATCTCCCCGAACCAAGGAGTTTTCCTCAAAGGTCGGTCCATAACAAATAATACAAGTCTTGTTCATGAGACCTTTCAAATGCTTCATTTTGCAAGAAACCTCAAGGTCGGATGGCTATCAAAATTGATATGGCCAAAGCCTGTGACAGAGTTGAATGACCTTTTCTTCTTCAAATTTTCAAACAATTGGGTTTTGCAAAAAAATGGATTGAAATGATTGAGCAATGCATCTCCATTTCATCCCTTCAGGTTCTCTTGAATGGCTCTCATCTCCCCCCTCTGCAACCCTCTCGAGGCATTAGACAAGGTGACATACTCTCGCCTTATCTTTTTATTCTTGTCGTGGAAGCTCTTTCTCAGATGCTTGCCCATGCAGAAGCCAATGGCATTATCAATGCATCAAAATCAAACGACGTTCTCCATCTATCAGCCATCTCTTCTATGTTGATGATCTTATGTTGTTTTGTCGTGCTTCTTTAGCAAAAGCCCACTCTGTTAAAGATCTTCTTCAGGACTATTGTCAAGCTTTGGGCCAGAGTTAATTTTAATAAGCCCTTTTCTTCAATCCCAATGTGCATCCCAGGCATGCTAAGATGATTAACATAATACAAGGATCAAAATTTTATAATCCGAAGGACAAATATTTGGGATCTCCTCTATTATTCTCTAATCATAAAGCCACAAATTTCCAATTTTTGATAGACAAAATCTCAGCTAAGTTACCTGTTTGGAAATCCAAAGTCCTCTTTTAGGCTAGTCGAACAGTAATGATTAAAGTTGTTTTCAATTTTATTTCGATATACACTATGCAGACTTTCCTACTCCCTACCGCGGTCTCGAGCCAGATTGACACTCTAGCTCGCAATTTCTGGTGGAATGGACAGGAACATGGTAAGGCCAAACATCTTTGTATTTAGGAAATGATTACCAGGCCACATCAGTGAGGGGGATTTAATATTCCTTCTACCAGAAACAAGAATTTTGCCTTAATGGCAAAAAATGTGTGGAATACAATCTCTTTTCCACACACTCCGTGATCCTAGCAACTCAAAGCTCTCTACTTCAATTCGAAGAGTATTTTCCAGATAACCAAGTTCCCCTCCCAGGCTTCCTGTGCTTGGCGAGGGAATCTCACTACCCTGGCTAAGATGAAGTGTTATCTGACTTGGCAAGCGCTCTCGGGTAACCACGTTGACCTTTGGAACGATACGTGGGTGAAACCTAGTTTGCTGCTTGTCGATTGTGTTCTCGATTCTGAGAACCCTCATCTTCCTTCCTCCATTTCTGACCTTTGGTTGGTCTCTCCGAATAACACTATTAGCTGGAATGTTGATCTCATCCACTCCCTTCTCCCTGCTCCTATGACAAAGGATATTCTGGACATCTGCCTTGGGAGAACTGATAGTTCGAATAAACTCATTTGGCTAGGGGACAAAAAAGACATTTTCTCTATCAAAAGTGATACACGAGCTTTCCTCAAGGAACAATCTAAAGTTTTTCCTCAATTTCCCCTCCTTCTCCCTTGGGGCCCAATGTCATTCGTTAGCTTTGGCGAATCAAGGCCCCTCCCATTGCCCTTTTGTTTCTTTGGAAAGTCAGCCAAAATCTGTTTCCAACCATGTCAAGCTTTGTTAGAGTGCATGTGCCTATTAACAACTGTTGTGTCTTCTGCCACAATCACACTGAAGATGTTCTATACCTATTTTTTATGTGTGATGTTATTAGTAGACTCTGGATGCTCTCTTTCCCACCTATTGACCGACACATACCACATTTACACCAACCTACTATTTTGGGCCTTTTCCAAATCCTTTGGGAGTTTGCCAACACTCATTCAACTTTGAGTGGTGAATTGCTCTCTCAGTTCACTACCATTTTACTTTCTATTTGGAAACTCTGCAACAATATTGTTTTCAATAAGGGCATGTTTCACCCAAATGCATTCAGCTCCTCCCTTCAATACAGTTGGTCTTTTTAGTCTACACAATAGTTCACATCCACTTCAGAGGGAACACAACTCACCTTGTCTTCTGTTCCCCACATTCTCAATACGGCTAGAAAGGATGCTCCATCCAACCCTACTTCTCACATTTCACAATCTAACCTTGATTTCGCACCCCCCCCCCCCCCCTACACCTGTAGCTGGTAGAATTGATCTAATTGAGGCGCAAATAATGTTCGCCCCATAGACAGAATCTTAGACTTACAACACAAATTCCTTCGCCTGTAGATTTGGACCCTAATACAATTATTGTTAACTATGATGTTTGCTTCTTTGATCACACCAAACAAGGCACTATTGGAGTCATTGTGATGGATCTGAATGGAAATGTCATTGCTTCTGTTACCAGTCTAATTTAGGAAAATGTTTTAGATAACACGATGGCAGAGTGCTATGCAGGGGAGGCGGCCCTTCTTTTGATTCAAGCTCAACGGTGGACAACTGGTCTTATTCTAGGCGATTCTGCTAACTTACTTGAGGCGTTGTTTTCAGAGGACACGAGCTCAATTTTGTTGTGGATTAGGTTTGGTGTCTTCTTTTATGTAATATTAGGCATCCTTTTCTTTTTGCTTTCTAAGTGGCAATATAATTATATCAGTAGAGACCTCAACGCCGAGGCTCACCACTTGGCAACTTATGTTGGCCATTCGATGTATGACTTATCTTAGTTTATATGCATATTACTTTAAAAAAAAAAAAAAAAAAAAACCCAACAATTGTGACCTTTCGAAATGGGTTCTCAATCGTTTGCTTCACATAATAGTAAACATAGAATATTGCACTTGCTGATTATAAACAATGGTGATCACTATGACAAAAACCATTCATCTCTCACACTAAGAATAAATATGATAATGCTTGTATAGTTACCCACATAATTCCGTTTCTATGAGGCCTTCCTGAGCCATATACTTCTATCTTAAATAATCCCAGTTTTTTTTTATTCTTGCATTGCCCTGTGTATATTTCTCCCAAAAGGTTCTTATTGAAGTGCCGTATCTTATAAGTTATTTGCGAATCTATATGAATTGTTTCTCCGTATTTAATGGCAGTTAGGTGAGTGGCACATGTTGCAGCATAAGTTTGCCAGAACAATACCTATTGATTTCATGATTACAAATTTACAATGCAACCAACACATGATAAGTTGTATGCATTTATAAATTGTTGATTGTTGGAATTTTGTGTTGAACATAAAGAAAAGCTCGAAGTTCGAGAATACTTGTTTTAACATTGTGTTTTTGTGAAGCAGGTTGAGGTAAAACAGCCTGAGGACCCATCTAATACAAATGAAGCAAAGTGCAGAAGATCATAGCTTCACCAGGTTTAAATTTACACATGATGTCGTTAAAGGCTTATAAGTTACGAGGAGTGAAGGGTCAATATTTGCACGAAGAGGACACAAATTTACAGAGGTCTTTCCTCCCTTTGTAGAGCAAATAAACTGGAAAAGCCTGGGAGTTAAAGACACTGGAGTGGTGCTTTTTCGAGAGAGAAGCGTGTGGTGCCTCTGATAATGAACCACCCAATACCCATTTTGGGTGGTGCTTCTCTTCCCAACCTGTAGGTGCCTTTACTGGCCACTATTTTTGAATTGACACGGATGCATGGTTGAAATGGAAGGAGGGTACCCAAAACAATCAGATGATAGGCCATAAAGAGTTTAGTTTATACATACTAATAGTCGTGATCTTGCTGAGAACTTTACCAGTTGGTTCTGGTTGTTAACCACAACATGACGATACATGGGTCTTGAGCTTTAAAAATGCGTTTCTTTGCCAATTGTAACCTCCAAGTTTTGCACCAATTATAAGTCATTGTAAACAAAATTTCACTACGCAAGGTTTATAGTATGCAGTAGCAAGAACAGTCATCATACAGGTGAATGATCATGGATAATGAACTCTTTGGGGCGATCGAGTTCAACTAGAAATTGGGGGAGAAGACTACCTCTGTCACTATGAACAATAATACAATTTGGTGGGTGGGGGTGGGGAGACTATCACAACAATCTATACACAGATTATTTTTATATCCATGTATAAATAGAACTCAGATGAAGATCGTCTGCTCTCTATTTCATCGCAAAATCTATCCGTGAAGATGAACAACTTATAATCAGGCATTAGCTGAGACTTCAGTAGTCTCAGTTTCGGTTTCTGCAGCTGAGACTTTGGATTCAGTTTCTGCAGGTCTTTCCTTCTTTGGCTCTTCTTGCAGTTTTTGTATGACTGCTTTATTTGGAACCAAAACAACGAAAATGCTCCTATCTTTGTAGCTTTTGCTCTCCTCTTGAGCCAGCTGCAAGATCCGGGACACAACATGATTGTCGAGTAAGAAACAAATTGAGAACAACAGTAAATACAACATGAAATTGAGCAACCACGGGGTTGTGCGCATACATTAGGCTTGGCACTTGTTCCAGACCAAAATTTAACATATAGTTATCCTTTACATCCATATATTTATCTTTCAGACATGGAAAATATATTTTTTAACTGAATGCCACAGACTTTAGCACCCAAAAGTAAGAACCATGAATATGTGAGGCAGGTATACACATGCACAGGCAAGCATTATTGCATATTGATGGGTTCAACGGAAGCTTACAAACCAGTTCAGCGAAACTTTTATTAACAAAGTTTCACAAATTCAATTAATTCTCAAAAATCAAACTAAACTAATTACAAAGGTCACTTCATCCTTATTTAAACAAAAGCAAAACTTAATTCCTACTTGGACTTCTACTCATACTTGGGCCTATAATGGATTGGGTCAATTAATATTTAAATAATAAAATGAACAAAAATACCCATATTACATCATTCTCCCCTGCATCGAAAAGTTCATCTTCGAGCTTTGATGATATCTTCGAAAAACTTGTCAGTAGAAGTCGACCTCGAAATTTGCCTTTGTAGTTGCTCCCATCACCAACAATTAAATAAAAATTTTGCCACCAAACATGAAGCCTCCGCTCAAAGGATAGCCATTTCATGATTTGATATTCTGCGCAAACTTTTCCTCAAAATTAGCCATGAAATTGTCTCAAACTGGACCATAAAGTCTGACCCGCAGTGGTACGTATCATGTCATATAGTGGTCAATAGTTTGAATATCAAAATCAGAATACTCATAAGTCTATGGTGGTACAGGGTCTATCCTGCAGCAGAGTATATCTTTGTACCGTGGTACTGACTGATTGTGAGGATGCAAATAATACCCACAAAATTGAAGATTGTCATCCTCTCCAAACGAACTGAAACGACTTTCATGCCTGGTGTGATGAAGTTTGTAGTTGTGAGTTCGGTCAGTCAATAGGGTGCTCAAAGTTGGGGGACTAGGTTTTCATGACACAGCAAATTTTGACCCTAAAGATCTTGATAGACCTGAAAGTGCACAGCAAGATGCAATTATGGAACCTGATTTGATTCTATCCGGCGAAGGTTTCAGTTGACAGTGGCTGTTGGGTCTGCTTTGAATTTCTTCTCCAACAGTACATCTAATTTTTCATCCATTTTTTTCTCTCGGTATCAAGGAAGCACGGATTCGCGGTAAAACCCTCCGAATCCCCTAAATACGCGAGTCGGATACGGATACGCGTGCGATTCGCGTTCGATACGTATCCGACACGCGGTCAATGTATCGGTCAACGTGACTTGGTCAGGATACGGCTTGACCCGGTCCGGATACGGTCTGGACACGGTCAGGATTCGTATGCCAATAATTTTTTTTTTTTTTCAGATCTTGATAAAATCGGACGGCTGAAATCTTCCCAGAGATCCATGGATCAGAGAGATCGATCGAGCAGATCAGAGATCGATCGAGCAGATCAGAGATCGATCGAGTAGGGAGAGATCAATCGAGCAGGGAGAGAGGGGAGAGATCGAGCAGGGAGATCGATCGATCGACTGGGAGAGATCGATCGATCGAGCAGGGAGAGAGATCTAGCAGGGAGAGAGGTCGACTGGGAGTCTGGGAGCTTTCGCTGCTTTCTTCAACCTCCTGCGCCTCAATCACCATGGGTTGCAGAGGAATTAGCAGTACTACTTGGATGGATCTTCTTGGCCTTCCTGAAAATCCTAATGAACCGATTATTGGTTTTACATCTTGCAGGCTCTCCCTCCCTTTCTTCAACCTACCAACCTACCAGAAGATATTATCATTGCTATCTATATGAGATATTATCATTGCTATCTATATGGATTCCATTGATGTGTTGAGTAGGGTTCAAGTTAGACCCGGCCCATATTAGAATCAATTACCCTAATTTTCACTTATGTACCCAAACTTTTCATTCATTCAAATAATTTCATTAATTAAGCTCATTGCATTTAGATGTTTTATATATTTAGATTATTAATTATTTTTTATGAGTTATGACATTATGTTAATAAATTTTTAATAAAATATAAAAATAAAAATAAGGTTTGACGTGTCGCCAAGTCCCCGAGTCCTAGTTTTTTGAAAATTGCCGAGTCGCCGTATCGTATCCGTGTCCTATACGATACGCGTATCCGAGTCCGTGCATCCTAGCTCGGTATTAACTTCTCTGTATTCTCTTCTTTTCTGGGTTTGGATTGACGAATTATTAGGGTTTCCAAATTGCAAATCGCAATTCAAAGAAATGAGGAAATTAGGGTTATCATCCTTCTTCGTGACAACCACTCATTCTTGTGAACTTTTTCGATCTTCAGATTTACTTTCACGTAAAAACCTATAAAATTTTCGTGACGTGTTTCGGTCTCACAATGCAATGACTTGCGGATAACAGAATACACTTCGCACACATCAAACACGGGTGGTTTCTCCCAATCAATGTTGACTTTTCGCGACATCTTTCTCCAAGATCTTGCCACCCTGATACCAAAATTTGATGGGTTCGGCAGAAACTTACAACTTACAAACCAGTTCATTGATGCTTGTACTGACAAAGTTTCACAAATTCAATTAATTCTTAAAACTCAAACTAAACTAATTACAAAGTTCCCTTCATCCCTATTTAAAGAAAAGAAAAACCTAAACCTAATTCTACTTTGGACTTCTACTTATACTTGGGCCTAAAATAATAAAATGAACAAAAAGACTCATATAACATTACTTAGGCAATCAAAGAACAAATTTTCAGTTTTTATTTTAGTTAAGTGAATTTTTTAGCTCACAACGAATGATACAAAACTCCAGAGGCTAAGGGGGTGTTTGCTTGAGTTAGACATCTAACCTTTGATCAAGAGAGGAACCTCTAACTAGAGTTCAATGAAGTGTTTGTTGAGGCTCTAATTACAACGTCCAACTCATGAAAATCATTGGTTTATGAATGTCTGATAAAAATGAAATCATACATTTTACCAAACAAGTCACAGACAATAACTTCCATATTTTTAAAATTTCAGAGATTTATGTCAGAATCCAAATGGAGCATATGTTAGAACGAGAAGTAAACCCTATGGACATGAGGATTCCTTCCCTCCTTTGCAAAGTTGATGTAATCATTATCATCAAACTCATTACTCGACCCCATTTCACTATCTAGAAATCCAAATTCAATTTGAGTAACGAAAGTTACCTTTCATGTATCCAAATTAAATTACAACCACAAGCTCTTCTCAATCTTCTTATTTTGGCCCAACCCACTTGAAAATGTGAGGAACATATTGATTTTCCTCAAATAGGATTCACAAACTAAATCAAACATAAATTAACCTAGCAAAATAATAACACAACATCTCAAACATGATGCATGTATTTTGATTTGCAATACGAATACAATACGTACCTCGCCTACATCATTTTGAAACCGCTTGATAAGCTCAATAGCATTATTTCTAAACTGATTTTGACGACCCTTCATATTCACCATTATTTTCACCTGCAGAAATTGGTTCTTAAGATCTCAATTGGTAACATGAAGGAAAAATAGACTAGAAGTACTATTTTGTAGCATGAGTACAAGAAAGTTTGAACAACCTTGTCTCCACCTTTAAGAAACTTCTTGGCAGCTTTTAACCGCACAGTGTAATCATGTATATCAATGTTGTACCTGAACTAGCAATTAGGAGAAATGTTCACAATACAGTAAACATGTATTTCCTAGTAAAGCATCCTAGAAACTTCTAAATGGCAAGTGAAGGTCATAAAATATTCTTCCAATAATTTGTATGTAGCATGTAAAGTCTGGTTCTAAATTTCTAAAAGGAAATTAACCCACAATAGTCAATCTTATGAAAGATAGAGTACACAGAACATGCTTCCAGTGGCTACAGATCTATTATCTAGAATTCATACATTACGAAAGATTCACAAAAGACAAAGATGACATGTGAAGGCTATTGTAGCAAATATGTCTATGTCTCCTCTTCTTTTTCATTTTAATGTAGGGGATTGATAACACGAAAATATATAAACCCGTTAAGGGATATTATTATTTAAAATGCAATTTATGCCATCTACTCGGCAACCATAAGTTCCCAAGATACATATCATAGACATTCACATTTGAGTCAAAATTCCCAAGATACATATCATAGACATTCACATTTGAGTCAAAATTTTAGCTTCTGTCCGATCTTTCAAATTTCAAGGACATCATCTCATACTTTATAGCTCGATTTGTTGTACACTGCAGACACTCATTGCTTCTGCTTACATCTGCAGATGAGGCCCCTATTCTAGTGATGAATGAATATACATCTGCTCCTAAAAGGTGTTCTTGCTGACACCAACATCCACTTAAAATGAACGCATTTTCGAGTTACTGGATTTATTCCCCACTCATAGACCCATGTCACAGGAATTTTCATGAGGACATTCCTACGAAACAAGACTACATGTTTCATGTTTTGTTACTATCAAGTAAAACATAACAGGATAAAAGAAAATATTTAAAAAAATAAATAAATAAAAAAAGACTTTAGCTTATTCCAACATAATGCAAGCTCAAAAATAAAGGTTAGAGAGTTTATGAAAGGTTTGAGGACGCGAGCGGAAAAGTGTATGAAAGATTGTAATCATCTGGCTTGGATTTATTTAATATAAAGGTTCAACGGTCCTTAAAATCTCGTTTGCTCTTCAAAGGAAAAAAAAATAAAAAAGCCCTTAATTCAAGAGGGCCACAAAATAAACAGAACGCAAATTAATGTGCAATGAAATGTAAAAAAAATTAAAGCAGCACAAATCATACCCCATCTTGAGCTCTTTTATGTCCACGCGACCAGCTGCAAAATCAACGGCATACATAAGCTACCTCATCCAGTCCTAGGGAAAGTTTTCTCATTGAACAAAGGCAAGGGAATCATAACAAGTCATTAAGGAAAAAGAAATTCACCAGAACTTTTCTTCTGTTGGTCTCGCTTTTTTTTCTTCTGCTCATATAAGTATTTGCTGCAAGAACACGGATATAACTGCAAATTATTTATGGGGACAAACACACATACGGAAATTTTAAAACAAATCGTGAAAATGCTAAACTAAGATCTCAAAATGTCAAAAACACACTTACAGACAAAATGATACGGTTGCCAATAAAAAAAAAAACTGACAAGTGGTATTACAAAAGTGGCTATGGAAGTGTTTATGGTCTCTTATTTTGCATTGGGTTCATTCTTTTCGAACACCGAAGGGGCAAAATTTATTAGCTCCTAATCACTCTTTAAAGTCTCTTATTATGCATTTGTACTACCAATTTGCAGCTTCAAAGGGGTGAAATCTCCTTATTAATAGAACTTCACTTCTTACTAAAAATTTAAAAATTGAAATAAAATAAAACTTTTTTTTCATTTGTAATGGTTGATTAACTAATTAAGAGCATCTCCAATGGTAAAAGTTAAAATGGGGGATCAACCATAACCCCATTTTAACCAAAACCTAAATTTAAGAGTCTCCCTATTTCTTCATCATTCCAACCACATCCCCCATTTTAACTTTTTATCATTATTTAAATATATATTTCCCAAGTTTTTGAAATTTTCTATTTAAATTTATTTGATTGGAGGAGAGAGAATGAAGAAAAGTGATTTTTATAATATTTATTATGATTTGGGGATGGTATGGTTGCTCCTAAATTTAGGGAGAAGTTGGAAGTGAAGTTAAAATAAGGAATGCTTTAGGGGATCCATTAGAGCATGCATTTTCTCACATGACATAGCCCCTAGCTATTTTAGGGGATCCATTGGAGATGCTCTTAGAGCATCTACAATGGTAAAAGTTAAAATGGGGGATGAATTTAGGGGTCCCCTATTTCTTCACCACTCCAACCACATCCCCTATTTTAACTTTTTCATCATTATTTTAATATATCTTCAACTTTTTTATACCAACTTAATTTCAATTATACTATTATTAATTTCAACTTAATATAATTATATTAGTTTCAATTATGTTATTATAATATTATTATTAATTTCAACTTAAATATATAATATTACTATTTTCAATTATACTATTATTTAGATACTTTTTTAATTATACTATTATTAATTTCAACTTAATTTAAATTTGACTAATTAAAAAATTTGGGAGTTTTTAAAAAAAAATTAGTATTAATAATTACTTTTTTTATCATTATTTAAATATATCTTCCACTTTTTTATATCATTATTCAGATAATTAATTTTTTAATTATACTATTATTTAAATTAGTATTAATAATTACTATTAATACTTTTATTATTATTTAAATTAGAATTAATAATTACTTTTGTTTAAATTAGTATTAATTTTTTTTATTATACTATTTTAATTAATTATTTATCATTATATAAATTAGTATTAATAATTACTTTTTTAATTATACTATTATTTAAATACTTTTTTTTTTTTTGATTTGTTTTTAATTTAGAAAATTAAATATTGAAAATATTTTATTATTATATCAGATATAGGGGATGGTTAACTTTCCCTTAAATTTAGGGGGAAATTGGAAATGGAGCTATTATAAGGGATTGTTTAGGGGGGTGATTGGAGGGAAGATTTTCTCTATGAAACCCCTAAAATAGTTTTTTGGCTATTTTAGGGGGATGATTGGAGATGCTCTAACAAGTAACAAGAATAACAAGAAATGAATTTCTATTGTGTCTCCAAGTGTTTTGAACATTAGAGCTGATTTTGAGTGAGGATGATTTCTTCCTAGTAGAGAATGTCTGCACTGAAACTTCGTTGATTTTTCAAGCTTTATCCCCTGGATGAAAAGCTAAGACTATATGAACTATTTATTAAATTCTGAAACTTTGATCAGTAACGCTAGCATTTAGTCTTCTTAACAAGGAAATCATCCTCCCTGGCTCAGTTTGTTTTTCACAAAAGATTCAATAATGTTAGACAAAAGGAAAAAGAAATGCAAGGAATGGCTGCCTAAGGAAATTAAGGCCCCACATTGTATATTATAAAGGACTGGGAAATTGGTCTCAACCCAGACCTGCAAATTTGAATTGATGTGGCATAGTGCCCAAGTAGACTGTGGCAATGACGTAATCTAGTCAACAATCAGAATCACGCTACTTTTATACCAAAACTATCCTGAAGCTAGAATTTAGGACTTACTTGGTTCAAGGAAATTCTGCCAAAAAATGCAAATGAGTTTCACCACAAATTTTCAAAAGAAATAAATAAATAAATAAAAATCCTCTTTCCTGGAAAGTAGTTTTACAAGCCTTGCTTGGTGACAATCTGAGAGTCTCTCGAAAATAATTCACTCCCACCAACACCATGGCAGAACCCAAGATACTAGTTAAATGGCAAAGAGATTAGCTTTGCGCAAATTGATCTTCACCCTGAAACTGCTTGAAACAGTAAAGCATATCTTTCTTTCATTCTGGTCATAAGAAATCTATCACCCACACAAAACACCCTAGTATCTTCTGTAAACTAGGGCTGGGACATTGAGACACTCACCCAATTTTGAAAATATCCACATATCCCAACACTTTGAGCCTATTGATCATCCTAATTAGCCCCTCAACCACAAGAATAAACTGGAACGACCCAACACTTTGAGCCTATTGATCATCCTAACTAGCCCCTCAACCACAAGAATAAACTGGAATGGGGACAGGGCCTCTAGAGCTACGAAAAAACTGTTAGGGAGCTATTATCAAAACAGAAAAAGGGAGTTATTAACCAAAACAAGTGAGGCAGTTGACACATTTTCTAAACGGACCCTCCACCAGACCCAAAACCAGTCCTGAAAAGAAGATAATCCAGAAAGTTCCATCTCACATGGTCAGAGGCTTTCTCTAAGTCAACGTACAAAAATCGCTCCATTTCTCCCTGATCTTTTCACCTCGTCCAAGGTTTTATTTGCCACTAGGACCCCATCCAAAATCCGTCTCCAAACACAAAAGCACCTGGTTCACAGTTCACCACCACCAGAACTATCACGGAAAATTGTTGTTTCAACGCTTCTTGTAGTGCAGCCAAATTTTTTAATTCTTAAAAAATAGAAGATTTGGAAAAAAAAAAACTGATTTTCAATGGACAATTTGCTAATCAATATTTAGTATCCAGAATTATGATTAGATGAAATTATTTACATTGCAGCAGATTTCATGAACCAAGCAAGGCCATATAAAGGTCACAAAATTCAAACACATATTATTCTTATTAAAACAAAATGTAAGTCAGATGATAAGTTCAAATGTTTTTTTGTAAATTATAGACTTTTTGGCATCAAATGAGAATTATACAAAAAATTGCTAACAAGGGTCTCAACCATTTGAGTGCTGCACTCAAGCCCAAAAAATTGCGGGTGAACTCGTTGTTTTGAGATCTAAAAATTGATAAGTTTTGCAACCAAGTTTACCATACCATGCACAACTTTGGCAAGCTAGTTTTCACATGCAAATAGTGGAGTTAGCCTGATCTGAATCATGAACTATGTAATGGCAAGAATTCACCTATATTTGGGGTATCTTGCTGGCTTTAACAACGAAGTTAGTTGGCACTTGCACTTTAATAGTTTCCCATGCTGAAAGTTATAAAATGTGTTCTAAAATACCCTATTCATCTTTGCTTATAGTTTTAGGGGAATCTTATTACACCCATGGAATGATGAGGGAACCCAAAACAATGTGGGTTCCCTCAACTGAATTTCTTAAAGGATAGCGGTTGGGGGCAGAAATACTGGCGATTTTGTAAAATTAAATAAGGGCATTTTTTTTTCTTCTCCACAATTCAAACTTAATGGGACAGAACCCTTTGTCACTTCTATATCTCTCCTTTTTTTCTCCATCATCTTCCATCGTGCAATCCTATTACAGTAAGTTTCATTATTTTGTCACTTAGCCAAATCAGTCCAAATTAACTCAATTTATTGTGTATGAATAAACTTTTTTATTTTGTTTTCTTCATTAACAAAGGGAATGTGAAGCAAATCAGATGAATGCTATAGCAGAGAGTGTAGATGAAGAAACATACAAAATACAACTCCTATATTTTCTGCCATTTAATTTTGTTTCCAAATATGCATCAATTCCTTACCAAGAGAATGAGAGAACTGAGCGAAAAAACAGAACTGATTTTCCTTCCAATATGTTGCAAAATTTCTCCATGAATCAATTCCTTAAAAGAGAATCGCTTTTCCTATTTTGTTTAGATGGTGAGATATTACAAGGTGTCATTTATGGCATAGAAAGAGATGTTGGCAATCAAATCCAACTTTTTTTTTATTGACTAATAAATCACAAAAGTTTAAATAGACAAAAATCTAGTTTATGGAGAGTAACCAATGAGTTCATGGTGAAAATCACAGGCATTCATGGTAGATTAAGAAAATAACTCATACATCTTTTCTTATTTCTCCATTATGAGGTGTTATTCGTATAAAATCAGGGAAACAAACAATAGGAAAAAATTGATGCTGAAAGATGGAGAAAGGTAGAAAAAAAACAGTTACCTAAATTAACTGGTAACTAAATTACTTAAATATCCTTAATTAGACTGGGTTCCCTTATCATTTGAAAAAGAATAAAACCTTCTAACAAGAAGTTGGGTTCCCTCATCATATTACGTGTGTAGATAAGATTTCCCTAGTTTTATTGGTCATTACTTCTATCAAACATTAATTTTCCTCAATGAAAAGAAAGTACTTAATGTCATAAGTTATCAGAACAACTCCGGCAGCTTAGCATCCATTTTAACTTTTAAGTAATTCATTTGAAGAGTGACATTTGATTGGTTTGAAAGTCAAAGTTATACCAGCATGCACTCACATAGCAAGAAGTAAACTCATGAAAGAAGACCGTACTTGTAATCCATTATCTTGACAACAGGAGGGTCAGCCTCCGCAGATAGTATCACCTGAATAATAAGGTATAGTAAAACGTTACCAACGAGCAATTTTCTTGAACCACAAAGCAAAGGAACAAAAAGATAGTCGAGAGGGCAGCCAAATCAAATCCTAAGAAACACTAAAAACAAACAAAGGGAAAGAGAAAAAACAAGTAAAAAAATAATAAAAATCTATAACATGTTGACATCCATACAAGTGTCAGATCTCTCCACAGAGCATAATGCTCGAAATTCCCTCAAGCGACATCTATTTTTTTACCGTGTATGGAAATAAGTCCCTTTGATGCAGATCACCTTGTCAGCCAGGATCATTCTCTTTCCACTGTAATCAGCTCCGCTTTTACCTCAATATTTCATTAACTCACTTCTTTTTAATCAGAATTAAAATCGCCTACGCCATGAAGGATGGAATTTTTTTTATCCATAATTTACATCATTTTTACATTTTATATAAAGTTGCAAATAGAGGCTTAATACTACTGTTGAAAGACTAAAAAGTAATTAATAATATGCAGAATAGGGTCAAGATGATCAAAATTAATTAATTAACAAGTCTATTTAAAAAGTCCTAAAACAATCTACTCCCTGCATGGCCATACATGATGAAGTTCCATTTGAAATCAAATATCCTCGCCGTGTTGCTTCCTTCATGCAGAAATCCAATTTGTTTTGATATTATATAGTTAATAGACTACATTTTTCACTTGCCTATTTATATGCAAAAAATTATCAAACTAAAAGTACGTTTGCAAAGCAGATTAAAGACTCTATCAGGGAAGAAAAAACCTGACACATTAATAAAGATAGCAAAAGGATATGTCAAAACGTGCATGACAAGAATATAGATGTGGGGCTAGTTGAATGAAGAAAAAGAACGTGGGTAAGAAATGCTGTATTAAATATTAAATTATACAGTGTAACGGCGATCACAGCACGTGTTCATCAATCAGCAAACAAGTAATCATGGCATTCAATTGCTAATAAAGTTATAACCTTTTTCAGAGCATCTCATACTTTACTTTAAAGCAGCTCATTAAACAACCATCTTACATCTCCATGTATTTATGTCCTTTATGGGCAGCTTGGAACTCTATGCATGCCCATCTAAAGACTACAAAATAATTGTCTGTCCATATTTACAGCAGCTACATGTACTAAGCAACCACCAAGAATTAGAACACTAATCCCAATAAATAATCCATGCTTGCACACCTAGGCGGGAAATCACCAGATTGATACGTTTGAAGGTTAGGTTGACTGATTTTGAACGGCAATGTGAGTATAATGTGGGATGCAAGATTGCAATGTTAACTAGGCAAGGTTCCACTAGTTATCTGGTTGAACGCGACATAACAGTTGGAGTATGAACCTAAGGTGTGCTCATCATTTTCTCATGATAAGATCCTAACAACAAGAAACCAGAGAGTCGGGGAAAGCGGGTCAGGAGGATTTCAATTATATGGATGACTGGAAAGGTAAGCCTCTGTGCTTTCTACCGATGGTTAGTCATCCCAGATGGAACTAGAATTTATTTACAGAAAAACCAAGTCCTAAACTGAGTGCACCTCCTGCTCAGAGTAGCAATGTTCAGAGTAGCAATCCAAACTGACCAATGTGGCAATTATAATTCCAAAGGATGAGCTCATAACCAAAAGGTCATTCAAAGATACCTTACTGAGATTGTGTTACATTATTGAATCTCCTCTAGAAACCTAATTACACGACGATCAATGTTTGGAATTGTATTGAAAAACTCATGAGTGGAGCATTTTTCCAAGTTCGTCTATAAAGGATTTTGTCAATAAAACTTCCTCTTACAATACACTAATAGCAATTTTGCTCTCAGAAAATACCACTCTCAATACTTTATTTCTGACACAAAAATCAGATTTAGATATTTTATTTGATTTAGACGATATGAAATAAATTGGATATGGAAAAAAATACAAATCGTGATGTAGAGTTTACTCCCTAACATTCTTAAAGTAGCATACATGAATTATCTTTCAAACCAAGCACTATATATGCAAAATAATAAATCCATCTGGCTTCTTCCAAAATAAAACAGGATATGCAATAAATAATAACATACTAGATCAAGTTCCGCGTCGCTAGCCATTTGAACAGCTTCACTTTTAGGCACCACTCCGACCTAAAAAAAATAACAAAATCAGCTTCCACAAACGTGGAGAAGAATGCATATTAACACAACTTCGGGGAAAACTCTTGCCAGTGACGATAGCAATCAAAGTTTTTTTAACAAATAAAAATAACAAAAATCGCATAATTGTACTAAATATTGTTTGCAGTTCCAATTATAGTCTTCTTGATTGAAATTTGCTAACTTCTTGAAACTATGAATGGTTAGACAATTTAACACTCGATATGGAACAAACTAAAAGTTACTTCCTCACAATTACATAAAGTAATGAACATAATCATTTAAAGGCATTAAACTAACTGTGGCCATCTTTACTTGTAGTTTCCAATATAAATGTGTGCCTTATCACCATGCAATGAAGATGAAAATTTCAATGGGAATAAAAAATTGGGTCTTGGGACAAGTATTCATGCATTGCAATATTTTTATAAAATTGTATATTTTAACCATGGGCTATCAATTTTCTAAAAGTATACGCCGCATGCACTTGAATTAACATTCTTAGACCTAATACATTGTAACTGCAATTATTCTTGCATGAAATATTCTTGTAAAAATTGTACATTATTCCAAATTTCTATACAAGTATATCTTGCGGCCATTGTTCAAGACCACCCGAAATTTTGGTAACACTCACAAAGACCGTTTATCAAGATATTTAATGGAAGGAACCTAAATATGTATCTCGAGGAGCAGTGTAGAAATGGGTTGAAACTTTGGCACGTTATTTCTAGTGTTCATCCGTAATTTTTTATAAAATTTTCAGCTCAAATGGGGCTCAAACAAATTAAAAAATAATTTTTTAAACTTAATAGGGTCCTTGATTTACTATCAAAAAACTTGGTTAGTAAAAACTTGTTTTTGTCCGTAAACTTCCAATGCCATAAATAAATAACCCAAATCAAAATTTCATCATCTTTTGTACTAAAAAATAAGAAATGTAAGAGATATATAATTAAACTTACTACTTTCTGCTCCGCATCAATTAGCCTCACCGAAGTCGACCTAATTCCAACCAACACACAAAAAAAAAAACACTTAGGGTACGTTTGATTTTTTTTTCATGAAAAACCACGAAAATAGTTGACAGGAGAGAGAGCAAGTGAGAAAAGTTTTGATAGAATGATGATGAAGATGGCCATTTTTTTAATTTTTTTTTTATGGTTTCCATGATTTTACTAAACGAATTCTAAACGTGAGAGTCGAATTTCATCAAACACTTGACTTAAAGCAATACCTGATAGAAGAGATATCAAGAGAAGAGTCCTGCTCGACCTCTACCTCTCGATTCCTATCACTGGGGCTCGGCTTGGGCCTGGGCCTGGGCCGGTAACCCCCGAACCGGGAAGTAACCGCCAATCGGCCTGAGTTGAGGTTTACATGGTTAGAGTTACTGAGTCGAATTCCGAATAGTTTCGAGTCGAGAAAGGAGAGCGAAATTGTTCGATGGACGAGTGGTGGCTTCAAGGGGAAGCTGTTGCTTGTGAGGGCAGCCATGGCGGAGGGCTGCGCAGGATAAGAGGCGTGTACGCACCAGAATGAGTGGAGTGTGAATGTGTTTAACACTGGCGCATGTTAGAGGAGAGCAGAGTGGAGGAGTTGATGATGGAGAAGAGAAGAGGAGAGGAAATCAAAAACTGGTTTGAGAGAGAGAGAGAGAGAGCGAGGGCTGTTTCTTATCCACATGAGTTTGGGTTGGGCCATTGGGAAAGCGAGAATATGAGGAGGATCATGTGCTACAAGTGGGTCTCTAGTTAATTTTCTTCACAAATCATTAAGGGTATGTTTCGTTAGTCATTTTTCTTAATTCATTTCCCTTGTTATGCAAATTTACACTATTTGATTGTCTATTTACTGATGGAAAATCGATTGTTCATAAAACTATTTTCCCACTACTCATGGAAATCCAAGATCGAGGGGAGGCCTTGGAATCAGATTCATGGAAACGGTTTCAATTTTCATGTCTATTTTTCGTGCAACCAAACAACCCTAAGGGTGTAGTGTCTTGGATTTCTTTATTCACGCATACAAAGACGGTGTTTATTTTTCTTCTTAATAGAGTCATAAACCTTAATAAGAAGTGGACCACCTTGTTTAGAGTGTTTGTTTTTAGTTCCGATCTGATAGGAGTAAGCAACAGGGAGATATTGATCACTTAGCACTAAGAAGACATTTTTTTAAGTGCTTAGAAGCTAACTTTTAAGTGAAGTTAGAAGTTATGAACAAACTTCTGAATGAACTGTTTATTTTGCTTCTGAATGGGTTGCTGATTAAAAGTTGTTTGTTTTTAGATACTTAATGTGAACTATTTGACAATTTTGCCCACTGAACTGAATAAAATTAGACATAAATATTGTGTTTTAAATCATACCCAATAATTATTCAAATCTTAGAGAATGTTGCAATACCTTCCATTACAAGTGGGTTTGTAGTTAATTTTCTTCGCAGATCATTAAGGGTGTAATGTCTTGGATTTCTTTGTTATTGCATCCGCAAAGAATCTGATTTTGTCGACCCTGCGGATCCTCCGGGTGGTAATCTAGGTCCGTGGGTGGATGGGCTTTTAGATTCATCGTATTTTTTATATTTTTGTAGCTTTATGTGCTACTAAAACTCGCTCTCATGACTACTATTTTTAACTCAATCAAGGGTGAAGGACCGTGAATAAATATGTAAGAAAAGAGGCATGGAAGTACACATATCAGGGAGAATGACATTAAAAATGAAATTATTCAACATAATGAGCAATAAAAGTAATTTCTATGTGTAATTACATTCCAATGACATAACAATAGACAACTAATTATATGTCTGGTATTGGCATATTAGGAAAAAAAAAATGTTTTTACTTACCTACGAGGACTCCCTTAATTTTCATTGTAAATTAAGGAAGTCAAAGGGGTTTCATGAGTAGGATATCTCAATGTGTTTTATCTTTTATAAGGAAGTCAAACCATTAGATGACATCATCGAGATCGTGCAATACAATATCCTATTCGATGAGCGGGGTTAGTTAGGATCCCCAAACCTAAAAGTCAAATTGAATAAGATTACAACCCGGTGTACTCTTTCCCATTCAATCTTCAAATACAATTTTCTTTAAGTCCTCCGCAAAGTTGTTGGGAGTGATAACTACAAATTCAGAACTAGGATATAAGCTAGCTAATGGTTTGCAGCTTTATTTGTCTCCCTGAACTGGTGCTCAACTTTGAGCTCTTCAAGCGCAGAGAGTTGTCTCTTGATGTGAGCAATTAAGTGCCTCAGGTCCCAAGTTGGTGTATTGTCAATATCTGTGTTTTTTTTCATTTTATGTGAAAAGGATAAATGGAAGAGATAGTGAATAACGATATGTGTTTCATATGCACTATGATTTGGATGAGACACATCAATTTTAAGCTGTTTTCATGCTACGAAACTCATTTGTGAATGTTTTGTAGGTACAAAACGGCTAAGAAAACAGTTTTAAAAAGAGGTGATAACAAAGATGACCTTGTTATAAATACCTAGATGGTCGTTGGTACCACATTCCTTGATAGGGTGCGAGCGATTTGCCATCTAAGAATGGTCCATCAAAGAATTTGCCAAAAAAAATATGTCATTGACTAATCAACATAAAAATAATAATAATAATATAAACAATGAATAAATATTGTACCTCCCAATACACCTTATGTGGGAGCAAAAAATAATCCTTAGCCCAGCAGGATAAGAAAGCCCAAAAATCTTGGTTGTTCTCACGAAGCTCGGGAATTTTCCAAGAAAGATATACAACCCAAATCAAATACAAATACAGAAAGCCCAAGTCTGGGACCAATGCAACTCGGTGAACACTCTTTTCTCAGCTAAAGAATAGTGTTTGGCGCCAACCACTAAGCTCAGTTGAGCACATGAACCTACAAGAGACACCCCTCCGTCGAAAGTTACTCGACATCATCTACTCGACTCATCAAATGAGTTAGTGGGCCACGTGACGTGATACAACACCACTAACCCATTAATTTCCCACTACACGGGAGGTTACAACCATCTATGGGAGGTTACAACCATCTACAGGAAGTTACAACCATCAACAGGAAGTTGTGGAAGCAAACTTTCACCAGATCACATGTTGATCAAGCGGAGTAATCTGCATAAGATGTAAAAAAAAGTCTTGTCACCGGTGTGGTGTCTGCCATGGGGACTCTGATGCCAAAGTTAGAATAATGTCTCTTAGAAAAATATTTATTTCTCGATGTTTTTAGAGAGAACTGAGATCCAGAAAAATGTTACCCGAAAATGTTGTTATTTATAGAGGTGGGAAGAGCCAATTGCTCGTAGACGTGACAAGTGGCAGGTTGCGAGCCAACGGCTCGTAGGATGAGTGGGACACGTGGCAGGTCAGGAGATAACTGCTCGTAGGATAAATGGGACACATGGCAGGTCAGGAGCCAACTACTCATGGACAAGTGGGACACGTGTCAGGTTGGGAGCCATTGATGGTTGTAACCTCTTGTTGATGGTTGTAACTTTCCGTAGATGGTTATCACTTTCATAGACAGTTGTAACATACCGTTGATGATTATAACTTTCTATTTGGAGAGAGACCTTTACTATAGGTTCATGTGCTCAATTGAGCATAGTGGTTGGCGCTAAACACTATCCCTCTGCTGAGAAAAGAATATTCTGCCGAGTTGCATTAGGCTCAAACTTAGGTTTTCCATACTTGTATCTAATTTGAGTTGTATCTCTTTCGTAGATAATTTTTGAGCTTCGTGGGAATGACCCCAATTTTTTGGCTTTTTTATCCTGCTGGGCTAAGGATTATTTTTTGCTCGTACAAATGCCCTTCATCTCCTTTGCTTTTAAGCTGACCGTTTTTCTTTTTCTTTTTTACTTAAAAGTAGAGGAAATGTATTTTCATTGAAGAGTCTCACCAAAAATAGAAGTAGAATGCCCATGATCTTGCTGACTTATTTGTATCTATTGATGAGGCTTATTCTGAGAGTTTTTTAAAGACATACTAGAATTCCAAAAAGTCTGGTAGGGTTGAGGTCGACTGCTCTTTTGGGGGAGGAAATGTCTCTTAAAAGTAAACAACTTTTTGGATTGGCTTCCTTAGTCGTGAGGGAGCCATCTGTAAGACCTGAAGTTTTTTTTGTTGTTAAATGTAGTTTGTTGATGACAAAATGATCTGCCTGTAGAATCTTCTGCTGAAGATGAAGTGATTTACTGGATGAGTCTCACATAATACTTTCTTAGGCTCTTAGACTTTGTCTAAGTAGAGGATCATCCCTAGGTGTTTTGTCATGTATTCACCAGATGCTTGACTGGTTATAAGCTGTGAATCATAGTAGATGGCTAATATTTTAACTGACACTTCCTTTGCTAAGTGTAGACCAACAACCAAGGCCTTATATTTTGCTTTATTATTAGAGGCTTTGGAACCAAGTTGATGGCTTGTTCTACTATGGTTCCATTAGTTGTGAATAAAACAAGTCTTGCTCCGGCAACCTAGTGATTTGACGACCCATCACACATAAATGCCACATATCTTTTGGTGACCTGTCTATGTACCAGCACGAGTTGAGGAGTCTTCATTTGTTGAAGGACGCGACACTGAACTAGTGGCTGATTTTGTTTCCTCGGTTGAGTAGGGAGCGAATTTTGCCAAGGCTTGAGCCCCCATTAATTGAGTTCGGGCGGTAGATCAAGTCGTATTGGGTCAGCTTTATCGCTCATTTCATGAGTTTTTGACAAGCATCTGGGAGAAAGTTGAGCCCCCAACTCTAATATGATGAGAGCTGAGCTTACTACTACATTTTAAGCTGCCAAATAGATGTACAGGTCATCTCCTAGATTTGTTTGTTGATCTACTCAAAAATCGATTCAAAGTTGTTGCTCTACTAGTGAGACTTTAAATTTCTTTTGGAATTGATGGTGACTTCATATCAAGTAGTGGTCTTGTTTGCTTTTATGATCCCCAAACTTCATATATGTTGGTTCGTCTGCTAATATTTTTATCGAAATTATGTTGAAATAATGTTGCATTTCATTCAACTATACTTTTAGTATGCTGACTTAGAAATATTTTCATTGGGGGTGTAAAAGCATGATTGGCTTTATTCAAGAATTTCTAATATGATAAGTTGGAACTTAAGCATAACTTGAGGATTTAGAAATTAATCATGAATTAAAATTTGTTTATCTTGGAAATATTGTGTGATTTGTTAACCACTTGACAAAACTTAAATGTATTTAAGTAGTCCTGAGTAAGATACTTCTATGCCCAGTTATTGATTAATTGAATTACCCACTCATAGAAAGTACCAGTGTTCTAAAAAGCGGCCTGGGCGGCCGCCTAGGCGCTAGTAGGTAGAGAGACGCCTAGATTAGTTGTTGGGCGGAGGGAAAAATCGGGTAGGGCGCCTAGGCGGGTTCTGGGCGGTCTGGGCTTTTTTTTTCCCCTGGTTGCAAATAACCAAATCCAATTGATCAGTTCCCAATTCCCATCGAAAATTAGGTTTTGCAATTGCAAAACAGAAGAAAAGATAAAGAGAATGAGAAGAAGAAAAAAAAAAGGGAAGAAGGGGAAGAGGAAGAAGAGTTTCCCGGCGGGTTGTTGCTTTGCTTCTCCGCTGCCAATGCCAGATCTTTCAAGCGAAGCATTTCGCTCCACTTTCGAATTTTTGCTTGAGTACTATACCTAAAGAAGAAGGGGAAGAGGAAGAAGAGAGAGGCTACAACGACTTACACTCTATCCAGGCCAAAGTCTCCAGTCCAGACGCTCCAGCGACTCCGAGCTCAGTTCAGACTCCAGTATTTGCGTTTCCTTAGTTGTTCGTCGATCTCTTTCCAGCGGGTACTCCTCTGACTTCTCCTAAATTTCCATTCTAATTAGTAATTTCCAAAGTTAATCCCCAATTACAAACAAAGGATCACTCTTCTAGTCTTCTTAGTTCTAGGCTTCTAGCTATGTGTTTTCAAACTTTTCACGAGTCCATTTATCCCTTCTTAGTTCCAGGCTTCCAGCTATGTTTTGCGATTCTACCATCTGTATTTCTTTTGTATAGGGTTAGACATCATGATTACGTGTGTTCATGGTTTTAAATATTTTCAGATGTGTATAAATGTATAATCAGTTTCAGATCCAAAATCACTGTGTATGTATTTGTGAATTTAATTAATTTTGAATCTTAAACCTGAGACTAATGGTTGAGATGAAAGTATTCAATGTTAGTAGAGATGGGAGATTCTAAATCTTATGTACTTAATGCTTTGTTTTACCTTGATGGGAGATTCTAAATCATTGTGTATGTATTTATGAATTTAATTAATTTTTCATGTTTATAAATTTTGAATATGTATCTTGGCATTAAATTGGAAGTAATTGATAAGGTATTAATGTATTATACTTAATTTTTGTAAATTGTGAAAGTTATAATACAAAACCTAAAACCGCCTAGGCCCCTAGGTGCTAGGCACCTGCTCGCCGCCCACCCACCGCCTAGTGATTTTTAGAACACTGGAAAGTACCATCCTCTACTGAGCCATTGTGCTTGTGTGGTCTGCTAACCACTTGACTAACTTTAAACGTATTTAATAGGTCTCGAGTAAGATGTTTCTATGTTTAGTGATTGATTAACTGAATTACCCACTCACGGATAGTGACATCCTTTACTGAGGCATTTTGCTTGTGTGGTCTGCTAACCACTTGAATAAACTTAAATGGGTTTAAGTAGTTCTGAGTAAGAGGCTTCTATGCTCAGTGATTGATTAACTAAATTACCCACTCACGGAGAGTGTCATCCTCTACTGAGGTGTATATAAATGTTTGAATTTCTTATTGTCTTTTGCTGAAGGACATGTATAACGAATTTTCGTATTTTACTATTTCAACTAAAGATAGTGTGTTCTCTGCTGAGAAATAAAATAACATATCCTCTATTGAGGTATATGTAAATATTTGTTCAGATTTTTTGCACGATCTCCCTTCATTGGTAACAGTCTCTTCAACTAAGGTTGGTTATTTATCTCGTGGAGTATTTGATTGATTGTAACGGAGAACTATGTTCATGTTCTACCGGATGAGGAGTCTCTTGTTGGGGAGCGTGTTTTGCGCTAGTAATCCTTGTTATTTTTACTTTCCTTTTGATGTACATTCTTTTGTACAGGTTGACTATCTTTCTTGGATGCATTTGGTGCCTTAACACTATTTTTTTCATCATCCTATAGTGCATGACATTTTGCCGTGGCTAAGGCTTCTGCAAAAATTTTGTCTGATTTCATGGTCAGCTCGCCATACAATGGGTGATCTGCGGACAGACCCTTATTGAAAACTGAGGATGCAATTTGGTCATCACATCCAACTGTGCTCACTTTTTCTGCCTTGAATCTTCTAATAGAGTCTCTGAAGGATTCATTCGACTTCTTCCTCATGTTGAAAAGGTGACCAATATATTTCTTTTATGGTTTGGTAAAATGAATATTCCTTGTGAAAACAATGGAGAGTTCTTCAAAGTTGTTGATCGACTGTGGGTCAAAGTATGAAACCAATCTTGGGTTACTCCTTGTAAAGTCATAGCGAATACTTTGCACATAAGTGGGTCATCATTTTTGTGCAAAGTCATGACATTTCAAAAATGATTCAAGTGACTCTCAGGATCAGAATCTCTTTGAAATGGGGGAAGGTTGGAGTGGTAAACCTTGTTGGTGGAGGATTCCCTTCAATGTCATTTGTAAAAGGTGAAGTATTTACCAATGTCATCTTTCTGCATAGAGCACCATGTGGATTTTTCATGACTCGCAAGTTCCTCAACTGCTCATTGACCATTCGTGCCACATAATCATCTCCCGAGGGCCTGAGTGCATCTTGTTTATCGCTGCATGGCAGGGCAACCTACGCTGCTTAGTGACATGGTGGTTTTAGGACAAGTTAATATAGTAATCTAGATTTGGTCCTCTGTGATGTTGACATCCATCAAGATTTTGTTTTTCGCATCAACCACTCATAACTACGTCATTTGTGACCTCAGCCTTGAGTGCACAGTTGTTTGGGAGCCCAACCTTGAAAAGACTTGGGTTTGAGGTCCGAGCCTAAAGTGCACATTTACTCGTGGCCTTAATCTTGAATGAATACTTCCAAGGGGATTATTTACCCTCAGTGGATGACTACTTCTACTCTCATGTGCATGGTCTGTTGGCAGCCTTGGTTGTTCACTCACTAATTGTTTTACCACCCGAGTTTGGTTCTCCAATAATTTAGTCAAATTGGTGATCTGACTTGTAAGATTTTCTTGTTGTTTCATCTCCATTGGGCTCGGTTATCGGGCAAAAGATCACACTTGATGGTCTATCGACGGTGACAGATCTACTACCAGTGGTTGTCCGGCTGGTGGCAGCTGAATCGATGATGACCCATTACAGGTAGAAAACTATGCAACGTTATTTTTGCTAGTTTAGTTTTGAGTTCCACTATTGCGTTGAAAAAGAAATTTGAAAATAAAAGTGTTTATGAAATTAAATTCAAAGTGAATGAACAAAGAAATTTTTTTATTAAAGGAAAAAAAAAACTTGCAATGAGTTTGATTCAAGCTCTCATTGAAAACACCAAATTGTGGATGCAAATTTTCATCGGATCATGTACTGATCACGCAGAGTAATTTGCATAAATGAAAAAAGATTCTTGACACCGGTGTGGTGTCTACCACAGGGACTCCAATGCCAAAGTTAAAATAATGACTTTTCATAAAAACATTTATTTCTATATGTTCTCAGAAAGAATTGAGATTCAGAAAAATGTTACTCGAAAATGACTTTGTGTTTGGCTATTTATAGAGGCAGGAGGAGTCAATTGCTTGTAATTGTGGCGCAGCAAGTAATGAGTAAACTGCTCGTAGGATTAGTGAGACACGTGGCAAGTCGGGAGCCAACTGCTCATAGATGAGTGGGACGCATGGCAAATCGGGAGCCATTGATGGTTGTAACCTCTTGTTGTTGGTTTTAACTTCTCTTAGATGGTTATAACTTCCGTCGTCGATTGTAACTTTTCATTGATGGTTATAACTTTTTGTCGTCGAGGTAAGACTAAATAATACTAAAAATCAAACTTCATGCACGAGTCATTAAGAAGACATACGTCGAATGAGTCAACATGAAAAGTAAGGAGGAGAATGGGTCAGGAAGCAAAATAATCACAACGGAAGGGGCCGGTTTTGATTCACTAGATTGAAAGGGTTCCACTTTAGGCTTCAATATATACCCAAGATCCATAATAGGGGCTAAATCAAGCAAAGCATTCACTTCCCTAAGGGAATTATCAATATCGAAGTCTAAACCGAGATGAATCGAGCAGGCTGCTAAGGGGTCATCTAATGCAGACTGTGAAAAGGAATTTTCCACCAAACTGTCAATCGTGTTAACCTCACAGACATCCTCAGAATCGGTAGGTTGTTGTCTTACATTAAAAACATTGAGTTCGACAATTATGTTATCAAATGAAAATTTCATGATTCAATCCTACACTTAATAACAACATTAGATGTGGCAAAAAATGGGTGTCCCAAAATAACTGAAATGTGACTGGAGGGATGTGAAAAGTTGTGTATCAAGAACTATAATGTCCACTGGAAAAAAAATATTTTTCACACATCCCATATAACACCACTAGGAACTCTGATTGACATATCTGCTAATTGCAATGTGAATTCAGTCGGTTTTAACTCGTCGAGACCTAATTGCTCATAAACGGAATATGACAATAAATTAACACTCGCCCCTAAATCTAACAATGCCTTATCAATCATATGATCACCAATAACACAATAAATGGTCGGGCACTCGAGATCCCTATACTTCGGCGGGGTTTTGTGTTGAATAATTAAGCTTACTTACTCGGTGAGGAAGGCTCTATTTTGCACATGTAGCTTTCGCTTTTGTGTGCAAAGATCCTTCAAACTTGGCATAGGTAGGAACTTGCTTAATAGCATAGAGAAATGAGATATTAATGTGAACTTGTTTTAAAATTTTCATTACATCGTTGACATTTGTTCCTTTCGTTGCCAGAGCTAACCATGATGGAAACAATGCTTTAGGGAAATATGATTCCTGAGTGGCATCAGAGTAAAGAGAATCATCTTTAGAAGGTGAGGCTTTATCAACCTCATTGTCAGATGGAGATGTAACTTGCTTTGACTTAGACGGAGATGCAATGACACTCAAATCGGACATTCATACCCGATTGTCAATTTGTTTTCCACTCCTATGGGTAGTAATAGATTGGACATCTTCATGGCAATGCGAAGATGTGTTACTAATTTCGAATTGACCCCTTTGGGTTTGGAACAGGTTGACTAGGAAATCTTCATGGCTTTCTCTCATGGAAAAACTAAGCAGTCTGCTCATAAGTATCTCAAGTCTATTGATGGTTGGATATTGGTGTTGAGTTTTGGCTTTTAACTCTGATATAGCGTGAGAATTCTGCTCAAGTATACTTTCTTTGTGTTTTTCTCAAGTATACTTTCTTTGTGTTTTTCTCAAGTATACTTTATTTGCGCTGCATAAAACGATTAACCATTTCTTCTAAACTGGATGTGTTAGATGGATAAACTTGATTAAATTGAGGCCTAATATGACTAGGGGCTTGAGGAGCCAGGGAAACAAATCCTCCTTGGTGTGCGCCATAAGCCCATGAGAGATTTGGATGCTTGGCGAACCTAGATTGTAATAGCTGGGTTGTGGATTATTACCAGGTCGCTGAATAACATTAAAGAATAGACTTGCTCAGCAAAATATATAGGATAATCATTTTGCAAAGCACGATCGAGGATGACAATGGGGCGGATTTGGGCAAATCCATCCCCACCCCGCTGGGGTCGGTGGATCCCCGAATCTGCCTCAAATATCCATTTATAATATTTTTTTAAAACATCACCGCACCGTACGGATTGGTGAATATCCACCTCGCCCTGCCCCGTTTAACAAAAAAAGACCCTAATCTGATAAAGAAGAAACAGGAAGTGAGAAGAAGAAGAATAAAACCCCCCAATCTCTCTTATTTCCAATCTCTGAGAAGAAGAATAAAACAGATCTGAGATATGGAGGAGAGCATAAGGAGTTCTAGGTTTTCTCGATTTCTTGACTTTCGCTTCCTTAGCAGGTTTGGCTTCAAATTTGGTTCTGCTGGTGGTGGATCTGCAACCACCGGTTCAACTGCTGGAGTTGTTTTTTCTGTAGGCGCCATTGAGTTTTGCGTGAGAAGTAGATATTGAGATCAAACTACGCAAGCAACAGAGGGAGAGAGAGGGGAGAATTGGTGGTGAGTTTGGTTTGGTAGAAAGAAGGAAATGAGGAAATAAATACGAAGAAGATGAGCAAAAGAAGAGTTGTGATTGGTCGAGAGGTTTCTCACTCGGATTTGGAACATTTTGAAGGTTCAATCAACCACCGCAAGCTGAGCTACCCAGGTGAAGGTGAACTAGACTCAATTATCAATGAGGCGGAGTGAGAGTATGAAAGATGAGAGATCGAATGGGTAATTATGGTTAGTTTTTTTCTTTTTAAGGGCCAAGGGTATTTATGTAATTTCCTTACTTAAACGGATATCCGTGGGCCAGATATGGACAAATTCGTATCCACCCCGAATATTTGACGGATGTTGTTTGGATATCCATATCTACACCAAAATTCGTTTAGGTATATCCAAAACACCCCAAATGGGATGGGCAGGGCGGATATCCGTGAATATCCACGACACTTCCATCCCTAATCACAATCAGCTATGGATTGACTAGGACTCGAACATAC
The DNA here is from genome assembly GCA_963556465.1 of Berberis vulgaris. Lineage (NCBI taxonomy): Eukaryota > Viridiplantae > Streptophyta > Magnoliopsida > Ranunculales > Berberidaceae > Berberis > Berberis vulgaris. The sequence goes on along the minus strand of OY747130.1, from coordinate 13,802,626 downwards.
AACACAAACCCCAGCTGAAACGTTCGTGGGAGGTGTAGGTTGAGTCATATTCAGTTTGAGCCATAGTTGTAACAACTGCTTCTAGCTTCGAAAGGGAAGGAGGATGAATGGATGTGTCTCTAACTTCATATATATCACCCTTACGTCTATCAGAATCCTTTCTCGAATAATCTCATTGCTGAGAATTTTCGAAAAGCATTTCAAAGAATTTGACATCTCAAACACTCATCTTTATAAGTGACCCACCAGTAATGGCATCAATCTTACGACGGTTTTGAGGGTTAACACATCTTTGATTTATTGAACTAGACGCCACTTTTCAAATCCATGATGGTGACACTTAACAATGAGTTTATTGACTTTTTCCAACATTCATAAAAATGTTCGCCCTCCTTTTGTTGAAAATTAGACATATCTCTTCATATGGCATTTGCTTATGAATGGGGAAATACTTTGATAAAAACTTTATTTACAACGTATCCCAAGTTGTGATGGTTCTTATCTCTAATGCATTTAACCACGACTTTGCCTTATTTTTCAGAGAAAAGGGAAACAACCTAAGACGAACAAAATCATCTGAAAAGTTTGGGTACTTAAGGGTAGCACAAATGTCAAGAAATTCTTTGACACGGAGATTTGTATTTTTTTTCTTAAAGCCATAGAAGGAAGGCAAAAGATGGATGATGGATGGTTTGAGTTCAAAGCTATTTGCAATTGTCTCACGTAAGACAATGCAAGATGAAGAACTGCTGGAAAGAGGGGTGAAGTAATCCTTTAAGGCCTTATCCTCAACCATCTCCTTAGTTTCAGTAGACAAGGAGAGGGAACCCAGAAATTTTTTTTAATGCAAGCATAACATCTATATGAAGATGATCTAACTCTAAATAAAAAAATAAAAACAAAGGAAACCTAAACGACACCAAAATGATGCGCAAACAAGATGAATGGCAAACAACCCTAGAGTTTTGCAACTAATGACAGACTGAACTTCATTCAATTTACCTAACCATGGGAGAGATACGATACTTTCCTAACAATCCTCCACTACAAAATTGCTCCTACCTTTTTTCCATTTTTCAGCTCAAAGTGTAATGTCAGTTCTAGAACTATTCCAAGATATGATATGTTCATTCACTTGACTACTTTAAGTTTTCAAACTTCCAAAAAGGGTTCCTATGAGCGTGAAACGTATTCTAGTTTGCTACAAAATTTAAGTAGTGAAGGCTTAGGTTTCTAACCCTAAAATAGATGGTGGTTAACCTGTCCGCTAGAGAGGGCACGAAAATTGCAAATCAATCATACCACTATTCAAATTTGCATACAATACTAACTAAAATAACAAAAACACAAACTAATCACAACAAAAACCACGTGCAGATGCGGTAAGGAGAAGTTACATTTGGCATAAACCTCTTTCGAGTTACTTGTGTTGCCGGCTAGAAGTTGAGTTGTCGTCGTTCAGAAGCAATGTCCACCTGATAGCTCGCTGACTTCTGAGAGTACCTCAAATGAAAAATCACAATGAATATATATATTATGTATTTCTTTGCTTTGCTATTTTTCCATTCTGCTTGTGTTTCACGACCTCTGTTTTTCACTTCGTTCCCACTAGAAGTTCTATAAATACTTGTGGATGATTGTCTACAAAACAAATTAAAACTCAAACTAATAACAAATAAAATGAATAAGCAAGCGACTCCTAACACTATTCCTAAAAAAAAAACTAAATCTAAACTACAAACCAAGGATTGTCATTTCATGAATTTTTCGTTTTTTTGTAATTACGAAAACAAAAAAGGGGGGAAATACATTTTTCGAGGGTTTTTTCGAAAATTTTCAAGGTTTTTTCGTAAAATTATTTTTTTTGTAAAAATATAAAAAAAAAAACCAGCTACTAACAATTACATTTTTTGAGGATTTTTCAAAAAAATTCTGGATTTGTTTTTCATAAATTTTGAGTCTTTTTTTCCTTCTAATTATCATTTATTCTAATTTGAAACCACCCCTTAATTTCCTAATTATCACTTCTTCTACTTATATATTGATTTTTTAAATCACTTATTGATTTTCTAATTATAGGTATTTTTGTTTCATTTAATGTGTTTAATACATTTATTTACTTGCATATTATTTTTTCACATATTTAATATACCCTCAAAATTCATTATATATTTCATGTATCTTCGAAATTTTTATGTTTTATCTTTACACACCGAAATATTTCTTAAAATCAAGAGGCCGAAATTAACTCGAAAAATGAAGTCACAATCCTTGCTACAAACTAGTGAAAATAAACCCTAGACTTCGATTGCACCGTTACAATCCCCGACGACATAACCAAAAACTTGATGCATATTTTACTAACTTAAATTAATACGCTACTCTGATTTAATTGTTATACTGCAAGTGCATGATTGTCTAACTACTAAACAATGGCAAATACAAATCGATCTCACAAGGATTGAAGACACAATAAAAAGCTAAGACCGATTTAGACTAATTTAAATTGGAGGTTACAACAATTAGAAAATTTAAAACTAATGGAAAGTAGAAAAACAATTGGAAATTGAGTTTGAAAATCAAATAGATAGATGCTAAGGCTTTCGAATTATTCATCAAGTTCATAAAATTATACTAATATCAATATTGTCCCCTAGCAATGTAATGAATTGATTTTAGCAAAGATACAAACCCGTAGCATTAATTGTCTGTTTAAGGTACAACTAATCACATATTTAAATCATTTGAATAAAACATGCTTAAATAAAAACATAGAATAATTCTAACTGCCATGGATACATGACATACATGAAAAAGCAATATCCATTTGCTCACAAATCAATCCAATGTTAAACCATACAATGTATCAGAGAACAATAAAAGACAAAAAAAAATTCTACTAAGCCTAAGGAATCATCTATGCCTTAGCGGAGGGGTTAAAAGATCATGATGGTGGTTGTGCCAGCAACGTGGGTGAACTCTATCTCCTCCTCAACGAACGATTCACAGAAGAATGTGCGGTTGCTCTGTGGCGGTACAAAGTAAAAACATGTGGTGCAAATAGCAAAGAAAAGGATTCAAAATCTTTTCCCGGCTTTCTTCTTCCCTATTTCTTTTGCCGCTCTGTTTCGCTGGCGATTAATCGTGCTACTTGTGGCCGAGGATGATGGAAGTGGTAGCAAATGTGACTGATCTGTGGTGCGACATCTACTGGTAGCTAGCTGTCGTCGAAATTGAGGTGAGGTGGTTGCTGGTGGTTGGTGTGATGTGGAGCAGAGGAAGAATAACTGCCTCCTGTTTGTTGCCTACGAGGTCGAGAACAAGAAGAGTGCGAGAAAGACTGGCGATTAAAGAGGGGAGCAAGCGAGATGAGTCACGATGAGATAGGGGAATGACATGATGATGAGGATCTATGTTAATTGTTTTGGGAAGAAAGACGTGTGTGAGGTGCTGGTTTGAAAAAGAAGAGAGGGCGTGAAGGTGGTCTGATGGCTGATGGAGTGAAGTAGAGAGAGCTGAGATTTGTTGTTGTTTTTCTAGCCAGCAAAAAAGATCACCGCCTAGAGGCGACAGGGAGTTGCGAATGGCGGGGTGGTTTTGTGGTAAGGAGGGTGGCGGTTTTGAACGAAAGAGGGGAAGAAGGGGTTGATTCATGTTTTACGGCGGTTTGTTTGGTGGCTGAAAAAGGAGAGAAGAAGAAAAGAGGAATGAAAAAGATAGTTATGTGTTTTGTTTGGCATGAAGGAGAATAAATAGGTTTTGGTTGGGTTTGGGCTTAGATTTAGGTTTGATTAACATGGGTTTGGGAATGAGTTTGGTTTGGATGGGCTTTGGCATGCAAATTATTGTTTTACGACCATTTGAAGTGTCAAATAATTGTTTTCTGAAGTGCGCATTTATACGATTTCATCATTTAAGCTCTCAATCCTATAAAAACACGAAAATTAAATAATTAGAATAATATATAATATTTGAAACACTAACAAATATAAATTATAAGGTAAATTACGTGAATATCATCCTCCTAGACGTGCTCCCGTGCATCCTCTCAGGTCTGATATCTCTTCGGATTTTGGCCCATCTTGGATCGCTATTGTCGATCTCGAGTAAGCCCTTCTACCACCCTTGTTAGGTGAGCTAGGTGGAGCATGATTTGACTCCGATGCTTAAGTCAAATATCAATGCAAGGAAGAGTGAAGACTAGAAGTAAATTGCAAAGTGTATGCATACATTTCTTCTTCCTTTCAACCCCTTTTATAGCGAGTATTCCTTCCTCAACTATCCCTGCGATCAAGGGCGTGATGGGGGCAGGAGATCTCGAATAAGTTCTTACTTGTGCATGACTGAGTCTCTTTGGCACTTGGCTTTGTTTATAACTCAATGTTTGATTGGGCTAAGAGCTGATTCGTGCAAGTGGATCCCGGGCCTATGACAACTCTAAGTTCAAGGGCCTTATTGTCTTGGGCCAAGCCCCAAAGCCCGTGTCTCGTGGGCTGGCGTGACTTGGACTTGGGACCTAACTTACGGGTTGTACAACAGTTTGTTTACTTGTTCGCTTGGAACCATGCTGAATCATTTCTCGTGCTAGGGTTAGCCCATGTCATGTGTACGATTGTGATCGAGTGACTGTTTGATATCTCATCAAGAGATGCTCCATATTTTTGTATTCTATAGTTGTAAAAGAGTCACTTTTCATCAAATACCAAGGCTATCTGCTACCCTCCTTTGTTACTCATAATAATCATTCGAATGTCATGTTTATTTGTTTAAATTTTCATATAATATAAGTTTTCAATAATGCTCGACTTGCTTGCTCTTTAAGTGTCTTACATGGGTTTCTTGTATTAAAGTTTTTGAAATGAATGGTTATCATATAAAATGGTTACAAACTTATAATTTTCAATTACCAATTGTCGCTTTATTGAATTTTTTTTCTTTGGTTTTAGATTGATTTTAAGTATTATTGTTGTGTTATTTTTTTTATAGGGACCAACTATTACAATTAAAAGCATAACTTGATGCTTTGATGGTTGGACTTTGCCGCATTGTCAAGGATAACACAACCTTTTCACTCAGTAGGTCCATTTTCGAGCAACATAGACATGCTTGTACATGGAATCAGCGTGCACATGGAGCGACATACTTTCTCATCACAAATAAGTTACTACTTGTGGATGAAAATTCTAAAAAAAAATTTACTTGATTCAAACACGTACTTGTAAATGCGACGTGATACAACTCATTATTCCGTTAAGGTTTTGTGATATTTTATAATACTGTTAATTAATTCTCTTATGGTTGAAAATTTTGTGCATGAGTTATGAAAAATCTTATTGTGGAGAGATTTACATGCTTGCTAACTTTGATGGTTTGACTTTGCCAGGAAGCCCTAGTTTACTTTTTAAAGATATCATGGTTTTTTTAATATCATTTGGCAAATTGGATTATAGTATTAGAACTCTAGGATGCAGTTGCTTATTTGAAATGTAGGCTACATGATTTCAAAATTTTTTGTTTATATTTCAAGTTCAAATATATATATATATGTGTGTGTGTGTATGTCTTTCGCAAAGCGACCCACCTAGAAACTAGACTTTACTGAAGGAAGGGAAACCGTTCAGAATGCAAGGCGTGTGTGGAAGCGAGCAGGCATGAATGAAGGCTACGAACGATACACTTTATTTACCACCTGGTGTAGTGGTGCTTCGTCGAACTAGCGACAATCTGGTAGGAGAGTTACCATATATATAATCCAATTTGTCTTATTTAGCATTGTTTGAAGCCATGCTTAATTTTTTTTAAGGGTAGGCTTTCTTCAACATAAGTTTGGCAAGGTTTAAAGGCTTGTCTAATTGGGCAGAGTTGTGAGCCCTACCAATATGATCATTTTGGTCAGTCTATTTGTCAAACAACCTTGCCAAATTGATTTTGTGGGGTTCACAGGCCTGCCAAATTTTTTGCCCGACCCTTTAATGGCAAGGTTTTGAGCCTTGTCTAAGTGATTTTGGTAGGGTTTGAAACCCTACTTAATTGGTATTTTTGGTGTAGTGCACCTTGAAGTAATTTATTGAGTAACATATTTTTTCTTAATTAAAGTAATTTTGATTTTATTAACAAACGACCGTGAAGAAAAATATGTAAGGCGAAGAGGAACATAAGCACACAAATGATATCTAAGGGCGAATGACGTTGAACATGACATTATTAAAGAGAACGAGTAATTGATTAATTATATATATATATATATATATATATGTAATTGCATTCCAACGACATAACAATAGACAACTAATTTTATGTATTTGCACAAAAGCATGTAGATAGAAAAACTTTTAATGATAAATAACTATGTACAAAATCTTAGTTGTTCCTGCTTCTTCGGTATGGACCACCTATATATAAGCTAATTTGATGTTCACTCACTAATCCATCTTTAGATTTTGTGATCAAAAGTGAGAATGAAAGTCCCATGAACATAAGAGTCACATGCTTTGGGGGGAGCAAGAAGTGTGATTCTCATGTTCATGAGACTTCTATTCTCACCAATGATCACACAATCTAATGGTGAATGATGAGTGCTACATCAATTTAGCCCTAAATGTAGGGCCCCCTCATGGATTCCCATGGAATAAGAATCCATCCAACCAAACACACTGTTAGTGTGATCTAATTGTTGTAAGTTATACATCATTTTGTTATTTATTAAAAGAAAAAAATCACTCTGAAAGTAAACATCACATACTAACAAGACCAATGATAGATGTAACGACCTTGATCGATCAATTAAGGAACATGTTGAAATTGAATAACGTTCAACACATAATGACCTCAGTGAAAGAATGCAGTGTAGCATGAGGGAATGCTACAAATAGGCATGTAACTTGCTTTAGCCTGCCACCTCCGCCACCACCACCAAAAACGTTTTTCCCACCCCTTGCCCACGTGGCCTCCACCATGTCTCGCACGCGTACCACCACCATATTTTACACCTTGTCTCCTCCCTATACTGCCACTAGGGGTGGGCATCCCATCCCGTGATCCCAAACCCGTCCCGTCTTGATTTTTTGGGTCCTTTTGGGATTGATCAAACTCATCCTGATCCCGTCCTGTCCCGATCTAAAGTGGGATGGGATCGGGATGGAGATTTTTAATCCCGCCTATCCCGTCCCGAATTTATTTATTTAATATTTATTATTATTAATTTTAATCAAAATACTCTTCTAAATTAAAGTTTAGAATGTGTTGAAATTAAATCAATGTAAGATGTAATTCTATATGAAATCTAAATGAATTGAATCATTAATTCTAAATGAAATTTTATATTTATTTGCCTTCCAAAAAAAATTTAAATATTTATTTATTTAATATCTATTATTATTTATGATGTAAGTTATATGTATATAAATTTGACATTATTGGTGTGTGAGTAATGTGAGATAAAACTCTTTTTATTATTTTTTTATTGGAGGATTATTTAGTACGTGTTCATCCCGTCCCATCCCGATCCCGTTTGAGATGGGACGAGGTCGGGATGAGGTCTATCCTGTCCCGTCCCGTCCCAATCCCAAATGAACGGGATGGGATAGGGATGGGTCCATCCCATCCCGTCCCATGCCCACCCCTAACTGCCACCATCAAGCAAATCATAAAATGAGGTAGTTGACCTAATTTTCAGTGTAATAATAATCTTGTATATTAATTTTCAGATACACAGAAGTTGCTAATGAAAAGTAAGATATTTGCTCAAATAAGAGGTAAAAGAAATCTCATTAATATGGATTTTGATTTTGAAATCATCTATACTTCTTTTTCATTTTTCACAACAAAACCTAAAGAAAAGTAATCACTCAGAAACCAAACTTCGCAAATAAACAAGACCAAATGAGAGATGTCGACGACGTTGATTTATCTTTAAGAAAACATCAAAATCGAATAATGCTCGATGCAGTAGTGACTTTGGTAAGAGAACATAGAGTAACATGATAGAGTATTGTAAACATGGGTCTTCTACAACTAGTAAAAACTATTTTTTGTCCTTAAACCCATAATTCTTCATTCCATGTAAATGTACAGAAGCATACAGGGAGAACTAATTTCAATGATAAATAAATATGTGTAAAATCTGAGTTGTCCCCCCTTCCTCGTGTGCTATAATTATCGTAAGTTGTAGACCATTTATCATCTATTTGGAGATGTATTGATGTAACATAACAATAGTTGTGTGTGTTTCTATTAATAATACGAGACATAATATTTTAATTTAGTAAGAACTAATAATTTTCATATATCTGCATACGAAATTCACTTCGAATTGGGTCTCGATCCCTTCCAGATGGTCATTTTATTTGAGAAAACTCTATGGAAACTCCTTTTTGATAGTTGTGTTTCAAAGAATATCAATCAGCTTCGCTATTACGACTTAGGCTGAAGCTGTAAACAAACTCCTTGCACGATCAGTCTTATATGCTAATTGAATCGACCACCAAACGGGTTAATTTATTGGGTTGGAGGTTTGGTTATTCAAATTGAGGATTTTTTTTTTATTTTTATTTTTAACTTTTCGTGACGCATAGAAAGTGAAAATGAAAATGAATGTAAGACTTTTCTTTTAGATTTAATGAAGTTGCCTTTGACAGAAATTTAATAAAAATTTTTTTTATATGATATAGCCGATAAGGTATGAGGAACCAAATACAAAACCACAATGAGTAAAAAAATAAGGTTTTCTCTTCTTTTTTATTGGGTTTTTTGAGTTTGACACTCATTAGTTTATACCTATTAGATATTTTTCTTTTTTATTTGTATAACCCTCATTTTTTTACGGAACCGTTAGGTCACGTCATTGACCGGTCAAAATTAATTTATAGATCATTTTGCCTTTCCTGTGAGATTGTTTGTATAAAATCGTTATGTCCACGTCATTGACCGATCAAAGTTCGTAGATGTGTTAACATTATGATCTATAGTGGTATATGTCCCGAGAGATTATTGGAGCTCATATTTAGCTCGTATAGGACGGATGACGAATGAAAGAGTTGCAAACCAAGCTCTCCAGACAATTGGTTATGGGAGATATTGAGTTTTTGGAGTTTTGACAGGTTGTCAATCTGGCCAGGGATTGTACCTTCAAAACTGTTGCAACAAAGCTCAAGGTAAACGAGTTTAGAAAGAGTACCAATAGTGAGGTACGAAAAATTCTAAAGTGCACTGGTACCAAACCAGGCATGGTGCACCAAGCACCGTAGCATCACTCGTGAGGTACACATCAATAGTGAGGTCAACTTGTTATTGCCACAGACACATTGACCAAGCCAGACCAGCCAATAATATTCAACCTCCAGAGATTGAGATTGAGCTCAGAACGTGCTAAAACCCCTTCCTCTCAAGTCCATACACTCCCACTTTATTTCTTCATCTACTCTTCTATTCACAAACACACTCACCACCTTATCTCCTAATACTAAATGCAAGCATTACATGTAGCCATGGCCTCCCACAGCCTATTCGCAACCACTGCAACCCAAGCCATCATCTCATCCTCCTTCCCAACCCCAAACCCTAACCCCCATTCCCTCCCATCCTCCTCCTCCATCGGATTCCCTTTCAAATCCTCTTGCCAGACCCCCAAAGTCGCCACTGCTCCTTCAAACTCCTTCACTGTCCTCGTGCGACCAAGAAAGTTGTCACAATCCTCAAGGGCAACTCTGAAGTTGAAGGGGTCGTCACTTTGACCCAAGAAGACGATGGTTTGTTATCTTTGCACTCATCTTATCTAGGTTTCTTTTGTTTTCGCTCAAATTGTCTCAATTTGTTTGCTTTGCTGATGATTCCAAATAGTACTGAGGAGGGTGTGTGATTTCAAACTAGTTTTCCATTTCAACAGAGCTTTTGCTTGCTTCTGCGCTGATCGCGAGATGGAGAGAAAACTATGATGGGTTGGTGGCGTGATAATGTGGAAGAAAAGAAGGGGGCATATAGAATAGATGAAGGCGAGGTCGAGGCTACGTGGGTTTCAGGAGATTTTGTGATTTAGGAAAAATCTCATTAATTATGATTTAACCTACGGTAAGGGCAAAAAGGTCCATAAATTATTTTTGACCGGTCAATGACGTGGACCTAACAATTTCGTAAAAAATGAGGGTTAGACTCAAATAATTTTCAAAATGAGGGTCAAACTCTAATAGGTATAAACTGATGATACATAAAAACGGTCACACCCCTGAGTCATACACGTTCCAAAATGATCTCGAGGAACTATCGGGCCCCAACATCAGTCCAACACTGATCTGGCTCAAGCGGTTCTAAGCCCACCTAATTTAGTCCGTTAGACGGACACAAATTCTTATAACATGTTAGGCCCACACGTCTAACAACTATCCTCAATATCGTAAGTCCTACTAAGGCAAGTATCTCGAGGATCAGCTTCGAACGGACAACCACAACAACTTCTGCTTCCAACCAGGAAGCAAATACCAGAGTACATTCCACACATGGAATCCTCCTTCTACGGATTGCTCTCGTACTGGGAACTATCTCACGCGTATCTAGGAGCACAAGGCTAACATGGAACTTCCTTCCTACAACACGACTCCTAATTAGAGAAGGATCTCCGCGAAGATCTTTTTCCTAAACTACGCCTTTGATGACCTTGTAGAACCAAAACTCCTTGCACTATAAATAAGACACGAGGTTGGTAAGCTAAGGTACGCTACAAATTCCCTGTTACAACATTACACCTTCCTCATATTCCCATATGACTTTAGCATCGGGGTGTCATTGGCCACCACAACGGTGGTCCGTGGCTCACGTGCGTTACTTGTGCAGGTCAGCGGGAGCTGGGTCAAAGCAGGGGAGTGAAAAATGACTGCACCAGTTTGGCGATATCCGTGGGGACGACAGAGTTCTTAACTTTTCATTAGCATCGTCTCCTTTCAAAACCCAGAAAGATGGTGACCACTATGTCACGCAACAATGGAGAATAGGGGACACGTCAAACGCTCCGATTGGCGCAGCACCGCCGCTTTTAGCGGCTTCGGTCCTACACAGGCTGCAAACTCACGCCCCTGCGCCAATGACAGCAACAATGGACCCCCGAATCGATAGGTTGTCATCTCAAATACAACATATAGCCAAGGCGATGGAGGCTCTCACGCGACAAAATCCACCACCTGCCAATGGAGACCAGGAGCATCACGGGCCTCCGTTTTCAGAGGATGGCAGGGAGCAAGCATAGGAAAGCCAAGCCTCAGCTAGTTTCATTGGACTAGCTAGGGCAGGCTGGGCAGCTAATGCTGAGCCCGCCGCCAGGACAGTAGGCTCGGCCCTGAGAACCCCCTTCGCAGAGGGGCACACGATCTGGACGTACTATACCGCCTCTCCATTTGGCCTTTTGTGGATTGGATCATGAATGAGGCCTATCTGAGAAAGTTCACTCCCCGGAGCTTGACTTCTATATCAGAACCACCTATCCTTTCGACCACCTACGCCATTACTAGCACGTAATGGTACTTAAAAAAGGATCCGAGTTTGTCATGAGCAGAACCTTTCCCACTAGTCCGAAAAGCTTAGCACTAACGTGGTTCCATAGTGTAATATCCATTGATTTCATTTTTTTTAATTATTTGGAAGGGGTGTACTCATAAAAGTTGGTGGGGGCACATAGCCACCCAACCTTAATAGAGAAATTCCCTTCTCCCTCTTCCTTCTTTGATGAAGGGGTGTACTACAGGCTTGCACCTAAGCAATTGGAGGAGATGAAAGTACAGTTTGATGATTTGCTTCGTAAGGGGTTTATTCAGCCGAGCAATTCACCTTGGGGGGGGGGCTCCAGCAATATTTGTGTCCAAGAAGGATGGATAATTGAGGATGTGCATAGATTATCGAGATCTGAATAAAGTGACCATCAAGAATAAATATTTGTTGCCTTGAATTGATGATCTATTGGATCAGTTGAGGGGAGCCATAGTGTTTTCACAGTTAGATTTGCAGTCTGGGTATCATTAGATGAGAGTTGAGGAACATTCCGTTCCAATTAACGCTTTTCGGACCTATTATGGCTTTTATGAGTTTCCAGTCATGCCATTTGGACTGACAAATGCACCGACTTTCTTCATGGATTTGATGAATAGATTGTTCAGTCCATACTTGGACAAATTTGTGGTAATATTCAATGATGATATCTTAGTGTACTTGAGGAGTTTAGAGGAGCAAAGAGAGCACCTTCGCATTGTTTTGCAGACACTCGGAGAAAATCAGTTGTATGCGAAGTTCAGTAAGTGTCATTTCTGGGAGCCTGAAGTTTGATTTCTCAGGCATGTAATTTCTAGTGGAGGTATTGCATTGGATCCCGAGAAAGTCGAAGCAGTAAGGTCTTGGAGACGACCGAGTAGTGCGACGGAGATTCGTAGTTTTCTGGGTTTGGCTGGTTATTACCTATGGTTCATTAAGAAATTTTCACTGATTGCGGCACCACTCACTCAGTTAACTAGGAAGAATGTTCCTTTGGTATGGCCAGAGAAGTGTGAAGAAGCTTTTTAAACTTTGAAGCTTCGATTGACTTCAGCACCAGTGTTGACTATCCCGACACCTGGTAGTCGGCTGGTAGTATTTACTTATGCTTGCGGTACAAGATTGGGTGGAGTGTTGATGCAAGGCAAGAAGGTCGTAGCCTATGCATCTCGACAGTTGAAACCCCATGAGAGGAGATATCCGACACATGATTTAGAGTTGGCAGCCGTAGTCTTTGCTTTGAAGATCTAGAGACAATATCTATATGGTGAGAGGTTCGAGTTGTTCACAGATAACAAGAGTTTGAAGTACCTATTCACTCAGAGGGAGTTGAATATGAGGCAACAACGATGGGTTGATTTTCTTAGCAACTATGACTTCAAGATATAGTATCAGCCTGGTAGAGCCAATGTGGTTGCAGATGCCTTGAGTAGGCGACATGCAGTGATGGCAACCATGATGATTTAGGAGTATCGGACACTTGAGACATTAGTTTCATTTGCAGTTCAGCCTACTTTCAGTACAGAAGGCAGCATGATAGCGGGTTTAGCAGTTTATCCGTCGTTGATCAGTAGAGTGGTGGAGAGACAAACCTCTGATCCAGTGATTACGAGGCAGATAACAGATTTGGTAGTGGACACACTGGATGAGTGCCCTACCGATTGGTCGATGGATTCAGATGGAGGGTTGCGGTTCCGTGGGCGGCTTTGTGTTCCGTCTGATGAGGAGTTGCGGAGAGATATCTTATAGGAAGCTCATAGATATCGTTTCACCATTCACCCTGATGGAACGAAGATGTATTGAGATTTGAGACGTTCTTTCTGGTGGCGTGGCATGAAGAAAGACATTGGAGAGTTTGTGGCACGGTGTGCGACTTGTCAACAGGTGAAAGACGAGCATCATAGACCGTCTGGGTTATTGCATCCATTGGAGATCCCGACGTGGAAGTGGGAGTATATCACTATGGATTTCATTGATGGACTTCCACGGTCGAGGAAAAGTCATGAGTCGATATGGGTCATTGTTGATCGGTTGACGAAGTGTGCACATTTCATTCCTGTTAGTATGAATTGAATGGTAGACAGTCTAGCGGTGTTGTTTATTTGGGAGATAGTCCGGCTTCATGAGTTGCCTGTTTTGATTGTATCTGACAAAGATCCGATTTTCACAGCCCACTGCTGACAGAGCTTTCATCAAGCTATGGGTACTAGATTGGACATGAGTACAACATATCATCCACAGACAGATGGCCAATATGAGCGAGTGAATCAGGTAGTGGAAGATATGCTTAGAGCATGCATTTTAGACTTTGGAGGCAGTTGGAAAGATCGCCTACCATTGTGTGAGTTTGCGTACAACAACAACTACCATGTAAGTATTAGCATGGCACCGTTTGAGGCACTCTACGGACGACCGTGTATGTCCCCTGTTTGTTGGGCAGAGATTGGTGAGTCAGTTGTGATGGGGCCGGATGTGATCAGAGAAACTACTGAGAATATTGAGTTGATTAGAGCACGTTTGTTGACAGCCCAGAGTAGATAGAAGAGTTACGCTGATAGGAGGCATAAGGAGTTAGAGTTTACTGTTGGCGACAAAGTCTTTCTGAAAGTTTCCCCGATGCGTAGAGTTGTTAGGTTCCGAAGTCGAGGGAAGCTTGCACCGAGATATGAAGGGCCTTATAAGATTACTGAGAGGATTGGATCAGTGGCCTACAGATTGGCTTTGCCGTAGCGTATGTCAGGTCTCCATGGCATGTTTCGCGTATCCATGTTGCGGAAGTGTTTGGAAGACCCGTCACAGATTATGGAACCCGCTGAGTTGGAGATTTCTGATGAGTTGACTTATCTAGTGAGGCCAGTAGCCATTGTTGATGATGATGTGAAACAACTTCGATGGAGCACGGTGAAGTTAATGAAAGTCCAGTGGAGCCACCGGGAGGGTGACATGACTTGGGAGCTGGAGGACCAGATGAGACATAAATACCCCGAGCTTTTCGCCTAGTCTTTCTTGTCGTTGCTTTGTCTGATCTCGAGGACAAGATCTCTTTTAAGGTGTGTATGATGTAATATCCATTGATTTCATTTTTAATTTTTTAAATTATTTGGAAGGGGTGTACTCAGAAAAGTTGGTGGGGGCACATAGCCACCCAACCTTAAAAGAGAAAATCCCTTCTCCTTCTTCCTTCTTTTCTCTTTTTTCTTACAGGGAGCGATCTCCCTTTGGTTTCTCTTCTTCTCCGGTGAGATTTCGTGTGGGTTGCCGATTTCTTCCCCCCAAATATCATCTCCTCCTCCTCATTTTTCTTCCTTTTTCTCCCCTCTCCTTTTTGCTTCAGTTTTTTATTTTAAAAATCAAAAATTTCAGATTGTGTGGGCTTGACGGTGTTGGCTTTGACTGATCGGATTGCGTAGCTCCAATTAGCCCTTTGAGGGGCATTTGTGGCGTCATTTGGAACCTGTAAACCCCACATGCAAGGGTGATTTCAGAGTTGGCCGAAATTTTCAAAAAAATTAGTGTGCTTGTCCGTTAGGAAGGTTCTTTGGCGTGAATCCTGGTTTTGGGCGCGTGGGTGAGCTGCAAATTCATAATTTCAGTTTTTCATGGACCTATTTCCGGCCTGTTGTGCTGTTCGAAGGCGATCAGACCGGAGTAAGGTGGGTTTCGGTGAGTTTTTGCCAAATTTTGGGTGTTCGCCGGGTTTAATTTGCCGGTAAGTTTTTCTTTCAGTCACGCGCCGGTTGTTACTTATTTCATTTTCTAGTTTTCGGCTAGTTTGCTCACTTTGAGTCCGCCTTGCAGTTTTAAAAAAATTCCTTGGTCCCGCATTCGCTGTTTCGCGAGTTAGGAGCTTCGATCGGTAGGATTTGGGTTCAAAAAACCCATTCCGCTCTGGTGAGTGTAACTATAATATTTACATTGAGAAATATTTATTTTAAATCCTGAATTTAATTTGTACATTATGCCGTCGATTGTGTATAAGTGAATACAAGTTCAAAATTCGGGGTTTTTGGAGATTTTGATGGTTGTGTTGGTTCTTTTGTGATTAAATTTATGTATTGAGTTTTCTGAAAGCATGACATACAAGAATGAAATAGAATGGTGGTTGAATTTGGGTGTGATTAGTCTTTGGTGTAATGGCATTGGCTTGTATGTTGCGTTTTATCGTAGATTGCTGAGTCTTGAGCATGTATGATAGTTCGACTCGAATGACTTTATTATGGTGAATTGGGTCATGTTGGGACCCTAGCGTAGTCATGGATTTATGAAAATTGTCGAACTGATTATGGTTACACGTCTATTACATTTGATTCTGTATAGACTCGTAGTATGTGCATGTTGATATTAGTGTAAGTGTTTTTACCCCGCTGTAATGCCTGTTGTGCCGATGCTTAGGAGCTTGCTCGCATCGTGAGTTTGATGGTGCTTGAGATGACTCGCACCAGATATTGAGGACGCTATTGCATGTGGCAAGCTTGCTGAGGTGCGGTGAGCTCACGCATGCACTGAAAGTGCAGTAGGACGGGTCTCGGAGGACGTGCTTTGAAGATTACTCGCTTTCCCTCCCAGCGCGCTTGAGTTGGATTTGTATTAGGTTGGCCGTGTTAGGCTATTCGTTCGGGATGTTTAAGTTTGTATCCTGGCAGATGGCACCCCATTGGAATACAAACCACCCGAAGTGGTACTGATGCACGTTGTGGGATGTGTCTGGGTGAGACACATTCGTAGGGTATGCGGATACCTACGATATGAGACACTTATAATGAAATTTTTTATGGTTTCGACTTGATTGCTATACCCAAGAGACTATGAAGAATTATGATATTGTCTTTGTTTTCATCGCTTGATAGTTATCATGTTTGAATCACCTGTAATGACCGGCATATCTCGTAAACTTGTAATTATTGTTGAATCTGAAATACTTGTGTTGGTGCTTGAACTTAGAAATATTATCCTTAGAGACACGGTGTGATTTAGACTTTAGAACCTGTATAGGGACACCTTTTCCATTTTATGAATCATGCATTTAGGATTACTCACTTATTCATTATTGTGTGGCATAGACTTCTCCTGTATATTATTTTGTTATTTGAATTTAGTTCGCTCACACCAGCTAGCTTTGTGCTTTGCTGACCCCGCAAGAGGTGTGCTTCTATTGGAGTGAAGGTAATGTTGGCGTTCCTACTGATCGTGACGCTTAGGCCGAGTTTTCAGCTGTTGTTTTGTGCTATTTAGTCGTGTCCACCCTGTACGGGTATGTTTTGCTTCCTTTGTATTATCTTGTTAAATACTAGATGTTTGTATATTGGTTTTGTCGCTATGACTCTGGCGGGGCGAATCGTATATTCTTATTTTGTTCAAATTTTATCGTAGTTTTTATTTCCGTTTAATTCTCGTTTCAAGAATGTGTTATATTATGATGTTGCGGCCGGTTACGATCCGCCTCTATTACGGATTAGTTCATGCATCGGCACGCTGCAGTTCTCGTGGTGGGTCGGGGCGTGACACATAGCCTTCTGCCGAAGTCGATCGACTCCTTCAAGACACTAGCAAAGGAGTTTCTGACACGTTTTGTAGGGAGTTAGCGTTTCCAAAAAGGCTCACACTACATACACTCTAAAACAGAGGTCCCACGAGACTCTCAGAGAGTATGTCACGTGCTTCAACAACGAACTGACTTTCATCGATGGATGTAGCGACGACACTGTCGTAACATCCTTTACTGCGGGCCTCAAAGGAGGAAAGCTCTACGAAGACCTCACCTTAAAGCCCCCTCTGGACATGACAGAGCTCTTCAAGAGTGCTCAGAAGCATATTATCTTAGAGGAGTTGAGAACCGTGAAGAGGGAAACCAAAGGCAAGAAGAACCCCTCTGCTTCTAAGGACAAGTAGGAGGGGAAGAGACGCAAGGATGATGAACGAAGCAAAAGAAAGAGTAGTGACAACAGGCCAGACCCTGGTCGGTCTAGGCCGGAGAAATCATTCAATTACATTGGATCCAGGACTGTGACACCCCTCAATGCCTACCTATCAGATGTACTAAACTCCATGGATAACTGGGAGGATCTGAAGTGGCCCCCAAAGTAGCGCGGGGACCCCGCCAAGCATGACAACGACAAGTATTGCGCGTACCACAAGGAGGGTGGCCACAATACCAACGACTGCAAGAGTTTGAGGTATGAAGTTGAATACTGGATCCACAGAGGCAAACTAAAAGAATTCCTGAACTCCGAAAAGCGGCCAGAATGAGTCGGGGACAAAGGGGAGTCAGTTAAAGAGATATAGAAGGATACCTTAGGGATAAACTGTGTCCTTCATGGGGTCGGACCGAATGAAGAATAGTCGTATAGGTCTTGCAAGCGTACCTTACTGGAGATGCGGACACAACTCGCGGATGAGGACATACGCATCTGCCACTCAAGGATTCAGAGCCCCATTCCCACTTTGACCTTTACGAACAAAAACCTCGAAGGTGTCTGAGCGCCCTAGTCATCTCAGTCTCCATAACAAGGTGGGAGGTAAATAGAGCTCTGGTGGATACAGGTAACTCGTTCAACGTTTTGTTCTACAATGTGTTCCGTAGTATGGACCTCAAAGAGGAAAACTTGACGTCCAGCTGATTGGATTCAACGGAGAAAAGTTCTTTCCGATCGGGAAGATAAGGTTGGCGATAGTGGCAGGAGAGCCGTGGCTAAGAAATGTCCTATTTATGGACTTCATGGTCGTAGACGCACTGTCAACCTACAACCTTATCTTGGGAAGGCCATGGCTCCACCTGAGGGAGGCAGTAGTTTCCACCCTTCACTAGTGTGTTAAGTACACTGCTAACCACTCAGGAGGGACGATACGCGGAGACCAACCTACGATACGCGAAGACCAACCTACGACACTAGGCTGTCATTACGCCTCACTGAATCAAATAGAATGCTCTCAGATCCAGCTACATACTGCGGGGTAGCCTGAACCAGTGTCGGGCCAAGCAACAGCGGAGGCATCACCTCCAAACAATGTGGGAGTTGTTTGCTCTTTCGCCAAGCAGAACCGAGAGGGAATGGAAAGCGAACACATTCCCCCGACCTCCAGTCGGTGCGGAAATCAGCCCCGCTACAAGGTTTACTCTTCAGTAACCTCAGTAAAGCCAAAAAATTTCAACGATCCACAAGGGCAATCCGAATTCACTTCAAGCCCATGATCAATTCCTCTCACTCAACAGTTAGTCTGCTTTCAGTTGTTTATATTCCCTTTCTATAGTCAATGTAGAGTTTTAGTTCTTAAAGACTTATGTGATTTGCAATCATTTAAGAAATAAAGGAAGAATTGCAAAAACGAACTCTATTGATTATTGGAGAGATGTAACAACAAGCGCCATGAGGCGGATACAAAAGACTACATACTACAAGCATTTGAGTACATTGCGACATGAAGTAAAAAACTCGCTTAGACGATCTAACTACGTAAAGATGTATGAAGGAGGACATGCAAGCTATTTGCAAGTGACAGCAAAGACATGCGAACAGACTTCGCTCGACCCCTTCCTAAGATAAAGACAATGTGCCAGAGGGAGGTGAAAGGACTGAGCGGCCGATTGCTCCGTCGAATCACCTCGGGAAAACAACTATACAACAGCATTGTAGACCTTATAACAGACTGCTGATTTCCTCAGGTGACATCCCATCCCCTTGCATACTTCCTCAAACGATCCTTGGCCTCCTGAGGGGATGGAAGAAGGTAAAAGAGGATGGGCGCTGGCGATGATGCAGACAAGGTCTCACAGTGCTATCAAGCGAGGCCACTTTTCCCATGTGTGATACCTGGATTGACTGAGAGATACAACTTTCGGAAGCATCACACACTCACTAACACTTCGATCAATCATCAGTTAGCAGCATGATCCGCATGTACGAGAGCGGAAGCGGCACGGATTAACACCAAGGCATCTCCCTTGGTAAAAAATTCGTCCTACTTCTACGCAATATGAAAAGAAATTACGAGACCTCAGCAGATCAACTGCGTGCCCACCCACAACAGGTGACCAGGCATAACAACGATTATGATCATGCATGATCGGTGCAAATGTCAGAACATTCAGAGACTCCGACCATGGAGAATTACCTTCAGCCTTTGGAAAACCTAAAGCATTTTGATCACAAACATTTCCTTCTAGCATTTAGAGAAAAAAAAGGCTCTACGAAAGTTAGTGTCTGCAACGATTGGAAAACACCATTATATAGGCATAATGGTTCACCAAGCGGGCCTCTTGCATTAACTGTTAAACATAGAATACCGAGTGGGAAATGAAGAAATGATGGTTCCCAAGGAAAGTGCACAAACCACTTTCTCTCAATTAATGGTGTTGCACGCAACCCCATCAATTCAGGGGGAGTAACCGGTACTCAACAGTCCCGCAGTCTACGCCATAGATGTGTCACCGCATACGGATGTCGTACACGTAGCGCAATCGTACAGGAAACCCTAACTCTTCCTTTGTGGGCCCAAAGGCTCGATCCACTCGGCACAGTATTATGCTACATGCTAGGCACGAGCGCAAATCCAAAACAGCCCTGACGCACGGACCGTACCTATGGATCACTGTTTGTTTTAATGTAATGTTGTCCGCACAGTGCGCGACACTAGCGGACATGGGTTCTCACGCTCTCAAATGAGCGGAACCCCTTTCCAACCAGGCAAGCTTAGTAAGCCTAAGCTGATGACGACAACTTCTAATATCACCCGTCACCTAGTCCGCTCAGCGTGGATCTCGATGGTCGAGGAAGTGGGGGTCTAATCAACACTATCACGCTTGGTGCCAACGACTTGCCAGGGATCATTCCTATCAATACAGACAATGATCGTCGAACTTACCAAGTAAGCTTAGTCAGTTCACGACTGATGACGATGACTTCTAGTGCCCAAAACTTAATCCGCTCTACGTAGATCACGACGACCGAGAAAGTGGGAGTCTAGTCAACGCTTGTTCGCTGATGACGATGACCCAAAGCAACAATGTATTTTGACTGATGAAGACAGACACTCCGCCTAACAGTACAAACTCTACGATATATGAAGCAACTAAAGTAAATACGACAATATGGGGCAAAACAACACTTTCATTCAAAAAATATATCTATATATTGTCCGTCCAAGAAAGGACATTACAATCACTTTAAGGAGAAGCATCCTCCTCTTCAGTTAGTCTTGCGGTGCCAGAGCCCTCCCCTCAATTAATCGGCCCAAAGGCAACCCTTTTGTAGTGAGCAAAATCAAGGTCAATACTGGGGTGTTCTCCTCTAATCAGCTCCAGAAGCTCCAGTCTACCCTGAATAACCAGGGACGAGATTAATGGCCTCCTGCCCGACGCGTCAAAGTCCACCACACCCAACAGGGCTGCATGGTGCGAACGCCGCCGTTCAGCTGCCGCCGTTCAGCAACCCATTCTGCCTCCACCCGCTTCCTCTCGGCTTCCTGAGGCTCCCGATCAGAAGGCCACCTATCTGCAGCCATGTCCAGGCTCTCTAATTTGGCCCGGGTCCGCCTTAGTTCGGCACGAGTTGACGCCAAATCAAACTCGGCAACTTTCAGTTGAGCTCTCAGACCAGCAACTTCTGCTTCGGTGACAAAGGTCGTGGCCTCCATGCCCTCACGGTTTGCGAAAATGTCCGGATCCTGCAACCGACCATCCAGGGAATCCACCCGATAGAGAGCATCCGAGTATGACATCCGCAGATCCAAAAAGGCATTCTCCAAAACAAGAACCCTCCCTTGGACTTTGGGGTGCGGCGAAACAGGACTATACGACTCAGGGGCACGAGCAACCATCTCGGGACCGTGATGACGTGGAACATCAACGCGTGACCCAACTTTTTCCCCCTCTAGGTCAATGAGGAAAACATAAGCATCCGGAGGAAGGCCGCGACATACCAAGGGGAGAGGCCGCCCTGACAGAGGTTTGCATCTTCCTCGGAACAACGACGGGAGGTACGTTCGCCTCCAAGTCAACAAGCCTGGAAGGGCTAGGTAGAGCCATACTTCTCTTCCTTGTGTGACGAACAACCACCCCTCAGCTGGTGAACTTGACACGGGATGAGCACCATGAGAACACCGCAACAACCCGCTGCGTACGACATTGCCTGGCATTATGACCTCCTCAACGGATGTCAAAGGGATCTTGATAAACTCTCTCTCTATCCGCTTATCTTCCTCGCTGAGAGACGGAATAACAAACCTCCCTGAAACAAAAAAAAAACCACGTCAGAATCAGCATCGTAGGAGGGACATGCAAAAATATGCATGCACCAACAACCAAGAAACTCACCAAGATCAAACTGAAAGTATCAAGACGCTCTAGGACTCCCAAGCTTGAAATAACCGGGATTCACCGAAGCCAAGAACCAATGCTTATCCCAAGATTCAGCGTTGTCCGCCGCCAATTGTAGACAAGAAGGGGATTTCAGCATACAGATACCCCTAGGATCCAATTGAGCCTTTGTCATGTGATGGATCACCGGCGGGGTCAAACAGAAGCTAGCATCATGAGCTCTCAGAAGAATTGCGAGCATAATCTTGAACCCGCTAGGAACCATTTGAGCGGGAGGTATATGAAAATGGATAAAGAAGCGCCAGACATCATCGAGCACTGGAAACCGAAACCCGGACACGAGCATGCCTTGGTGCAAGCCTATGAACCCATGAGGAGGTACAGTTGGGCCTAAAACTCCAAGCACATAAACAATTTGCAAATCCCCTGGGATACGGTACAAACTACGAAGCCTGGTCAACTCAGTTTCGTCGATCGAGCTACCTTCAAAGAAATTGATGCAAGTAAGGGATAACAGATCCTTGGGAAAAAGTTCAACGTTGTCAGCCATCATTAGAAAGAACAAATACTATGGCTCGAAAAAAATAGCACAGAACGGAAAGACTCCTTAGAACGATAAATATTTATAGTGAAGGCAAATCGCACTTTCCTTCCTTGAGCAACGATAAATATTTATAGTGAAGGCAAATCACAATTTCCTTCCTTGAGCAGTCGCGTACCCATTAAATGTTGTGCACCGCTCGAGATGAACGCTTCGAGTCCAATCATCACGACGGTACAGTTGCCTTTTCAAATAGTCAGTGGACCGACTTAGCACCCCACTAACTCGAGGGGAGTAGCTAATGATACATAAAAATGGTCACACACCTGAGCCATACACGTGTCAAGATGATCTCGAGGAACTGCGGACCCCAGCATCAGCCAAACACTGATCCGGCTCAAGCGGTTCTAAGCCTGCCCAATTCAGTCCGCCAGATGGACCCGAACTCTTACAATATGCTAGGCTCACACGTCTCACATCTATCCTCAATACCCGTAAGTCCTACTAAGGCAAGTATTTCGAGGATCAGCTTCAGACGAGAAACTACAACAACTTTCTGCTTTCAACCAGGAAGAAAATACCAGAGTACATTCCACATAGAGAATCTCTCTTTTACGGATTGCTATCATATTGGGAACTCCCGCGTATCTAGGAGCACAAGGCTAATAGGGAACTTCCCTCCTACAACACAACTCCTAATTAGATAAGGATCTCCACGAATATCTCCTTCCTAAACTACGCCTTCGATGACCTAGTAGAACCAGGACTCCTTGCACTATAAATAAGACATGAGGTTGGTAAGCTAAGATACGTTACAAATTTCCTATTACAACATTACACATTCCTCAGATCCCTGTCTGACTTTAGCATCGGAGTGTCATCGGCCACCACAACGGTGATCCGTGGCTCACGCGCGTTACTTGTTCAGGTCAGTAGTAGGTAGATCAAAGCAGGGGAGCAGAAAGCGACTGCATCATAAACTAATGAGTGTCAAACTTAAAAAAAAAACCTTTTTTATTTTTTATTTTATAATTATGCTCATGTTGAATAGGTGCGAGTTCTCTTTTGCAGCCTGCTCGGAACTCGCTTGGCTTGAAAGCCTAGAAATAATAAGAATGTTAATTCGATTAAAAATGCATTAAAAAAATAGTTGTTATCTTGGTAATAATTGGCAATAAATTTAGGGATATATCTAAATAGTTAAGACATTGAAACTAGGCTAACAACTTTTTTTTTTAATTTTAGGGGGGATGGGGTGGCATGCGTTGGGTATTTTCAACCAAAGCCAACAATTGTTAGCTCATCCCAAAATTGGCAGTGTTCTAAAAATCGGCCTAGGCGGTGCCTAGGCACTAGGTGTTAGAGAAATGCCCAGATTAATGGCTGGGCGAGTCAAGGCAGGTCTGGGCGAGTTTTTAAAATTTTTTTTTTAATAAGGCTGATTGTGTTCTTATTTTATTTTTCTTTCCTCTTTTTTGGAAATAAACAATTTAATTATTTTTTATTCAGTATATGTCTGAATGTTGCAAATGATGATTACTTAATGGAATTCTCAAAGGATCTGCCGGTACCAATTTTAGTAATGTAGATTTTATCAAACATGACTGGGGTCATTCATGCAATTTGAAGAAAAATAAAAGAGTAGATTTGAATATTTGTCCACAAATTCAACTTTGTATAAAGTACCCATCAGGACCAACTTCAGTCATTTGAGATTTAATAAATTATGTTCATGATTGTTAATTTTTCACGTTTTTAAATTTTGCATATGTATCTTGACATTAAATTGGATGTAATTGATAATGTATTATGCTTAACTTTTGTAAATTATTAAAGTTATAATACAAAACCTAAGACCGCTTAAGTGTCGCCTAGGCCCCTGGGCGCTAGGCACCTGCTCGCCTTTCGGCCACCGCCTAGCGCTTTTTAGAACACTGAAAATTAGTTTATTGACAATGATTGTTTACATGCTTTAACAAATGAGATAGATCAACATACTACAATACACTTAAAACTAAAACTGTATTAAATGATTAATTTTATTATCGAGTTATTTAAGTGTGTTTTGAAATTGGACTACGAACAAAATAAGATATGTGTCGTGTATTGTTTAAAAGAGGTTACATAAGGTAAGGATTATAATTTACACAACCTTACTACCAAAAGTTAATTATCATGTATGTTGAACCAGATATGTTAAATTGGTTGAGACGTTAAACACAAGTCAACCTATTTTATTATTGTGGTTATTATACTAGGTCATTCATAACTGAACTATAAGTCAATCTAAATTCATTAAATTCATATTGTGTTTGTGTGTAGGCATGTAGGGTTTGAACCAGAATCCTAAGATAAAATCATCCCAATGCAAATAGAAGAGTTACAAATAAATATCTAATATCAAAGATACCAAGTTGATAATTGGATTTCCAAATGGGTAGTGATACACAAGGATCAATTTAGAGTAGTGTAGAAAAATAAAGAGAATAAGACACAATCAAATTGTTCCAACTAACCAATATTGGAATAGTCTCGATAATAAACTTTTAGTCTACTTAACAAACTCTATTCTAGGGTTGGGCATTTAAGACCGAAAAATCAGGCTGAACCGAGAACTGGACCGATCGGGCTGGTCCGATTCGATTTGTTTATTGTTAATTTAACGATCGGTCCTAAAACCCGGCCCAACCCGGATTACTCGGTCCAGTTCTTGGTTCCCATTTCCAGAACCTGCCGGTTACCCGACCAGGCCCGAGTATCTAGAAAACATTAAATATAAATTCCATTTTCTCTCTAGATCTAGGGTTTCATTCACAGTTCACTCCTCTGCCTCTTCCTCCTATGCACCTCTCCTTCATAGTCCACTCCTTCTTCGTCCCCCTTCTCTTCCGCGCTTCCTCTTCCTCTGTGCAGACTTCACCTCCTTCTCATCTCAGCCTCTCCGATCGACTCAGAAACAACAAGAAGTCAACGAAGAAGATCTGAGTGAATTTTTCTATGGCTTGGCTTGGTTCCTACCACTTGCATACACTTTATTGAATTGAATATCGCCGCTTCAATTCAGGAGAGTAATTCTTATTAGCTTCTATTTTGTGGAAACTATAGAACTAGAACAAGTGGTAATTGCTTTGTTTTTACTAATAGAAAAAGTATAGAAAAAGAAAGTCAGGTGTCCCACTACTGAGTCAATTCACCCTTCACCTCCGATCCACATGTCTTTCTCTCTAAACTACCTTTATCCCTTCTGCTTCTTTTACACTCCCTCACAATAATTTCATCTTCTTCTTCCTTTTCTCTAATTATGTAGATAAATACAATAATTTCTCTTTCTGTTTCTTTACATCCATCTTACTCACTCACTCCTTTTTTCACAATAACTCCTACTTTACTTTTCTTCAACTCAATATTCTTTCACTAAGTATTCACTCCTATTCCTTGTTTTTACACACCAAAATAGAAATACAACCACAAAATCCAGCCACCCACCCAACACTAGCTTCCCTTACCATCCCTGCAACAATTGGAGATACTAAGTTATCCAAAGTTGGAACTAATTGATATTATGATTGTGAACAAACAGTTTATGCAAAAATGAAATAACCATAACTTAATAAAGTAAGAAGAAATGGATCAAGTGATCAACATTTAATAAGTTTTATCATACTGGAAATTATTTTCATACTGATAATTGTTTACTGAAGCCCATTTTGAAGCAATGGCATAAGAAACTTGGCTAAAATTTCTGGTTTGACTGAGACCGACCCCAAATTTCGGTTAACCAAAAACCTGATTAATTGGGGTAACTAGGCTGTAAAATTTCGGGATTTAAAACTTTGGTCCGGTCCTCGGTTTGGGCTACACAGTCCGGTTAACCGGCTTGACCCACCCCTACTTTATCCCTAGAATGCATGCAAAAACCTACATATAAATATATCATATATAGCCTAAACAATTTCAAACCAAACAAGGAAAACCTAATCATAATAGAAAATTGATTCTTGTTTCACCTTCCTTTCCCCACAAGGAGAACTTTCAGATTTATAACTGAAAATTCCAAGGTTGCTTCTAAAATTCTACAAAACTTTCCAACTAATGTGAACTGACCGGATTACTCGACTACCGTCTTCGGGCTCCGCCCCAAACCCAAAGTTCCTTGAGGAAGAAATTTGTATCACTAGTACAACCCCAAGTTGATAATTGGATTTCATTACTTCCTTTACAACCATGTTTGTTGTGTTAATTATAATTTTACCAAACTCTAGTGAAGAGAATGCCAATTATTCTGTAAGCATACTTTTGTTGAAGATCGTTATGTAATGACTTTTCAACTTTGTGATTAACAAGGAGGTATAGTTAACGGTTGATCTATGATTCAAATATTATTCTAACGAACATTGACTTAATTTTTGAATTTGATACACATTTGATGAACTGACAAAAGTATCTTATAATAGAGATTGGAGATTTGATTCCACTTATATCTAATGGCGTTCCGACTTCTAAGAACATTATAGGGTAAATATATGATCAACATGATATCAATCTCAACAACAGTTAAAATCTAATTATTTGAAATTAATGGTAGAACAAGAGATCTTAATAATTCAATTTAACGTTTCAGTTTTACAACTTTTTCACTGTTGTCTAACAAATTTACGACTTTTCATTTTAAAAGCTATATCAAAATAAACATATAATAATGGATAAGTCTGTCACTAATATTTAACAAAATTATTATATCATTATTCTGGACACATAACAACTTTTGACTCTAGTATTTAAAGATGTTTTAGAGCTACAATCACATACTATTAGTTCATGAAAAATAATTAACAGATCGAAGATTGTCTTACTACTAGCAATCAAAACATAAATTATAATACACATTAGTAAATTCATATAGACACTATACTAGCCGATATATCACTTAGACGTCGATATTTCTATTATTAGTTTTCTACTCTATTTTCAAAAACATTTCAAACATGATGGAATATCATGGAGAAATGAGATGCAACTAGATCCCAAAAAGGCGCAGACTATATAGTTAGAGATATTTTTGTTAGAGAAAAGAAAACACTATATCCTTGTTTAGGTTTTCCTTTTTCCATATTGGGCAGTTTCTGTCCGACAGTTGACAGGAAAAGGGCAAATTCGTCAAACAAGTCCACCCAAAACAAAGAGAGCAAAACCTAGGGCGGTGTCACGTAACTCCCAACCCCACCCATGTTTTTACCACGTTCGAACGCACGGTAAATAAATTTCAGTGACTCGTGTTACTGTCTCTGTTCACATTAAAGCCTCTCTCTTTATTTTGCTTCCTCTGTTTTTCCTCTCTCGAAGAGATTTAGAGAGAAGAAAAAAAAGGCTTCTCTCAGTTTTCTTCTTTCTTCCTTCTTCTTCACTTCTTTTCTCCCAATCTTTTCATCAAATTTCCTTCTTGTCCTCTCGGATCCCACGCAGACGAGAGGAGAAGGCGTTGGTTGTGTTTGTTTTGGATCGAGTTGATTGCTTTTAGATTGGGATTGTTTGAGTTATGCAGGCAGATCAGACGGTGTTGAGCTTAAGGCCGGGTGGTGGTAGTGGAGGCAACCGAGGCAGCAGACTTCTTGGGGCTCGCTTCGATTCCTCTGCTTTCGGCAGTGGTGGAGGTTCAGATCTTTCGGGGTTTCGGCCGCATGGAGGTGGTGGGCATGTTAGTTCTTCTTCTATGAAGGTATGCGAAACGAAAAACCCTAGCTTTAATTTGCATGGATCTAGGGTTTATGCACTTTTTTTTTGGAAATTTGGTTGCTTTTTAATGTAGGTTTCAGCTAGGCTTCTTAAAGGTTGAATTTATATTGATTTTAGATTTTTTTTTTCAACTGCCCCCTTTGTTTTGATTGGTTTTAGTGATTTTGTACTTCGGTTTGTTGTCTGGGTTTGTTGAATTCTTCACTGATTGTGGCAGATTTTGGTGTGGGTTGATTAGTTATCTATGGGTTTTCTCTCTCGTTGATTGAAATTTGTGTTTTGTATGCGTGCTTTGTTGTTTGCTACTGTTTTGAGATCCATGCAGTTTGATCTGATGAGAAAGTTTTGATTTTTTTGGCTATCAAGAACAATTATAAATAATCTGTCACAACCCTTGATTTACTAGACTGAAAAATAGAAATTCTATTGATATTCAAGAGCAAGAAAACAAATCTCACAATCCTTTCGAACTGGCCTCAGAACCAAACTGGGTTTTTTACATACTGAGCTCTGCTCTCATCTCTTAATCTATTTAAAGGCAATAGCTACAGCAGAATTTCAAATTAAGCCAATACCAGAGAGACACCTGTATAGCCCATGTGACCCTCTAACTAACAATGAGCAAATTACCAAATTGTCCTTTCCCTCCCATATTTTGAATTTGGCTCTCTTATTTCACTTCTGTTTTCGCGCCAAAATCAGAATTTGCTTTTAATTCTTTCCAATCATGACAATACCCACTCCTTCACCAAATCCTTGTCCTCAAGGATTGAAATTGGGGAATGATGTGGTGAGGTGAGCCCAATCTTCCCATGTGGCCTCCTGTGCTGTGGAATTAGACCACTGTACTAAGACTTGTGTCACATCACGGTTATGTCTGGGAACTAACCGACGAGCCATAATTGCTATTGGTTCGACTTTAAACTGCCATTGGCCATCAACTAGAGGTAGCTGAGGTGTTGGAATGATAGATTGGCCAAGTTTTCCCTTCAATTGTGAGACGTGGAAGACAAGATGAACCTTGGAGGAAGAAGGGAGGTCTAATTTATAAGCCACTGCCCCTATCTTTTCCAGTACCTGGAACGACCCTTAAAATCTTGCAGAAACCTTCAGATTCCTCCTTATGTTCACGGATGTTTGGCGATACGGTTGGAGCTTGAGGTAAACCCAATCTCCAATAGCAAACTCCCTGTCACTTCTATGTTTATCTGCGTAGAGCTTCATGCGTTCCCGAGCCTTAACCAATTTCTCTTTCAGTAATTGAATCATTTGGTTCCTGTCTTTCATGTACTGGTTAACCTTGAATTGAAAGAGAAGAGATAGGAGGTAATGCCAAGAGAGGGGGAGCATAGCCATATAAGGCTTGAAATGGTGTGGTTTGTTGGCTTGAGTGGTAGTTGGTGTTAAACCAATGCTCAACTAGATATAACCAGTGAGACCATCTATTTGGGACCTCGCCACACATGCATCTTAAGTACGTTTCCAAACAGGAATTTGTTCTCTTAGTCTGACCATCGGACCGAGGGTGATATGCTGTACTCAATGCCAGTTTGGTGCCTAGAGCCGTAAACAAATCCTGCCAGAAAGCACGGATAAAAACTGATACAATTGAAGTAGGCAGCCCATGCAATTTGTATACATTTTGAAGGAAGGTTTCAGCCACCATTGCTGATGTGAAGGGGTGTGATAGAGCCAAAAAGTGGCTGAATTTAGTGAGCCTGTCTACCACCACCAAAATTACCGTCTTGTGGTTTGAAGGGGGAAGCCCTTCGATAAAATCCATGGTGATATGCTGCCAGGCATGGTCTGGTACTGGCAAGGGTTGCAAAAGCCTTCCATATGCAGTATGATCATGCTTATTACGTTGGCAAACATCACACCCTATTAAAAACTGAACTAAGAGGGTCATCATGCCTCTCCAATAGAAATGTTGCTGTAGTCTTTTATATGTAGCAGCTATACCGGAGTGGCCACCTATGGCTGAGCAATGTAAAACAGTAAGAATCTGGTTTCTTAGTGATCCTAACTTCTGTCGATAATGTAGCAGTCCATTTACATAAGAGAAGTTAGGAACAACCTGGGAATTAATTAGCAACTGCTGAATCAAATTATTGGCATAGGAATCTTCTTCATAACCGTTGGCAACTTCTTGCAACCAAAGAGGAGTCACTGTGGAGTCATCAAAATTACTTCTGGAAAGTGCATCAGCAACCCTGTTGTCGATACCCTTCTTGTATGCAATTTCATAGTCAAACCCCAATAGTTTAGAGAGCCATTTTTGTTGCATAACTGTGGTAACTTTCTGAGACAAAAAATGCCTAATGCTTTGGTGGTCCGTATGAATATAGAACTTGGATCCCAACAAATACGACCTCCATTTGTGAATGGTCATCACAATAGCCAAAAACTCTTCTCATAAGTAGACAAATGAAGGTTTTTAGGTCCTAAAGCTCTACTAAAATAGGCTATAGGCCTTCCTTCTTGAGAAAGGACAGCTCCCACACCCTTAGAGCATGCGTCGGTCTCAAGGAAGAGTGGCTTGGTGAAGTTGGGCAAAGCCAAAACCGGGGCATGGCACATGGCCTCTTTGAGAGCTAGGAAAGCTTGGGTGACCAAAGAAAAGAATTTTCTTAAGGAGATCCGTGAGAGGTTGAGCCAATTGACCATAACTCTTGATGAATTTTCTATAGTACCCGGTGAGTCCTAAGAAACCCCTTAGTTGTTTGAGTGTGGTGGGTATTGGCCAAGATTGCATAGCATCTATCTTTTGGGGATCAGCCTCTACACCATTAGGGCTAATGATATGGCCTAGGTACTCAAGTCTGTTGACAAAAAAAACACTTAGAAAGTTTAGCAAAGAGTTGATGTGTTCTCAATATGGAAAACGTGGTGTGGAGGTGGGAAACATGATCTTCCTCACTCTTACTATAAACTAATGTCATAAAAAAAGACTAAAATGAATTTCCTCAAAAAGGGTTGGAATATTTGGTTCATTAAGGATCGAAAAGTGGCGGGTGCATTGGTTAGTCCGAAAGGCATAACTCTAAACTCAAAGTGTCCATGGTGGGTTTTGAAAGCAGTTTTGTGAATATGAGGAAGGTGAACTCTTATTTGATGATACCCCGACCTTGGGTTTAGTTTGGAAAAAATAGTGGCTGCGTGTAATTCGTTTAGCAACTCATCAATCAATGGCATAGAAAATTTATCCTTAATAGTAAGGCCATTGAGTCTTCTATAGTCAACACAAAATCTCCATGAGTTGTCGTTTTTTTTGACAAGGAGTATGGGTGCGGCAAATGGACTACTAGAATGTTGAATAAGGCCAGTCTCTAACATTTCAGTGATGAGTTTTTCCACCTCAGTTTTTTGCATGTAGGGTATCTTGTATGGATGTTGGGATGGAGGAATGGAGTTAGGTTTTATAGGAATTTTATGGTCTAAGGGTCTATGGGGTGGTAGGGAAGTAGGGACTTGGAAGATATCATTATAGGTTTGGAGCATTTCTTTTAGGAACAATGGAATTGTTGAAGGTGAGACTATAGTAGACATGGAAAAAATTTGACCCAAGCAAGAGGGTGAAAATCTCTTAAGGAACTTAGACATACCTTTGGCATCCATGAGACTCAAGGATGCTTCTTGTGTGATCCCTTGTAGTGTGATAGGTTGTCCATGTATAGTAAGAGTCGATTGTAATAATTGAAGGTTGATAATTATATCCCCAAAGGGCTTCAACCAATCACCCCCTAGAACCATATCATATCCCCCAAGAGGGAGAACCCTGATTTTTCCTTCGAAATGAAGTCCTTGCATCGTCCACTTGAGGCATTGGCAAAGAGCATTGCTATGAAGATGCTGGCCATTTGCTACCCTCACCACCATTTGAGGAGTTAGGACTGTAGGCCATTGAGTTTCTTTAATACTTTTGAATCCACAAAGGAATGAATGCTGCCCGTATCAATGAGTATGGAGATTTGCTTCTTTTTCACTAGCCCCCTAAGGAGTGTTGTGTTAGCAGATACACTGCCATGTAGGGCATTAAGCGAGAGTTCCATCTCGGTTTGAATCTCATGAACCAAATCTTCTGTCTCTAAACAGTCCTTAGGAGTTGCCTCTTCATCTGTGATCAGCAAATAGAGAAACTGCTGTTTGCAAAGATGCTTGGGTCTATATTGTTCATCGCAGTTGTAACATAAACCCCTTTCCCTTCTTATCTTCATCTGAGTTGCTGTCAATCTTTTGATGGGAGGAGCACTAGGAGTAATTCTGGAGGAAGAGGGTATAGATGTGTAGGAAGAAGAAGCTGGTTTGTAAGTAGGATTGTGGGAAGCTATGGATGGTTGTGGTGTCTGTGAATTTTGGACTGTGAGATTGGTAGATTGTTATGGGATTTAGGCCATGCTGAAGAGTAATTAGTTGTGGAAAATGGTTTACGTTGAGTGGTAGTTCCAGATGGTGTGATGATTGTAGTACAGGCTTCCTGAAGTTTGGCCAATGCAAAAGTCTGTGCTAAGGTGGTGGGTTTGAACATCTGGACAACTAGTTTAATCTCTGATTTCAGCCCACTCAGAAAACTTAGTATGAAGTAAATCTTAGATAATGAAGGGTTGTTAACCAGCATAATGGCCTTAAGCTCTTCAAACTTCTCAAAATATCTATCTTACATTTTAAAGTGGGTTTTTACTGTTCAAAGTGGGTTTTTAGTGTGTATGTCCTACGTGGCAGGATTTGTATTTTGGCAAAACTTAAAGTTAAAACCTATTCCTCGATACTTTCCTCTTACTCCCCACCTCTCTCCCTTCACTTCTTTGATGCTTTCTGATTTCAACAGATCAACTCTTCTTCCTCGAAGAGCCACAACCTCCCCCTCGAAGCTCTCTTCGTCTTCCTGGAACCTCGACTCCGCCGTCTCCTCCTTCTTCTCCGCCGAAGACAACATCCCTACTGACCCTCCTCCTCCTCCTCCGCAGATCAACCCTCCTCCTCCCCGCAGATCAACCCTCCTCCGCAGATCAACCCTCCTCCTCCTCCGCAGCAGATCAACCCTCCTCCTCCGCCGAGAAGAGGTAACCATGTTTGATTTCATTTCTTAGTGTTTTAATGTTTGATTTCATTTCTTAGTGTTTTAGTGTTCATTTCATTTCTTAGTGTTTTAGTGTTTTTTTTTTTTTTTTTTTTTGTTGTAGTTGTGAAACCCAATTAGGGAGTGGGAGATTAGTTCAAAGTCTGATCATTGCCATTGGGTTTTATGTTTCAGTTATGCGAGGTGCACGGGGATCTCGGAGAAGGCGCGTTTCGGTTCTTGGACTAGCTTCATGAGGCTGGTTTCTCTGTTTGGCAGGTTTGTCTCTAGCAAAATCTGTTGAAGTTTATAGTTTATAGTTCATGTTCCAATTCTTTTTAACTTTATGCTTTTCATGTTCCAAATTACTTGCATGAAATTGTTGCAAGTAATTTGCTTTGGTTTTCATTGCAAGTATTTTTTAAAAAAATGAAAGAAAAACCCAATTGCGATTATTCGACAATTCTGTGAAAGTACAATGTACTTTATAGTAGTGCCAACGGCACGGGTATTACACTAGTTCACCAACAGACTGTGTTTGAACAAGCTTGTTAAAAGATGCAATATAATTGTCTTCTGCTGGGTTTTCAAACCGCATACAGAGATCACTTATCAACTCCGACCATTTGATATTGGTCTTACCTACTTGGTAATCAAGGAACCAAGTGTCTGCTCTTCCATCTAAGTGGATTGAATCAATTGCAACTTTGCTCTCCTCGGTTACCTTATGTATTTTGAAATATCTTTCACATTTTTTAATCCATGATCTTGGGTTTAATCCATCAAAGTGCGGAAAGTCGATTTTAGGAAAACGAAAATAGATACCTCCATTGTCCATTGGTGGTTGGTAAGGAGTTCTGATATGAGATTGTACTGAACCAGAAGCCTGCGATGTGTTTGATTCCACGCCTGAATGAGGACCCCTCTGATTCTGCAACATATGGAGTAGTTGATCCAGTTTTGCATCCAGCTTTTTCTCATGGTTCTTGACTGTTTGTTCCATTCGCAACAGGTTAGCTTTCAGAGCCTCTACTTGCCCAGATGTCTCCGTTTGAATTTTCCTCGTCTCCTTCATAAAATTTTCGATATCTCTGGCCCTGGTTTCCATGGTGGTTGGTTTGATCGAGAGGAGCTCTGATACCAAATGTCACAACCCTTGATTTACTAGACTGAAAAATAGAAATTCTATTGATATTCAAGAGCAAGAAAACAAATCTCACAATCCTTTCGAACTGGAGCCTCAGAACCAAACTGGGTTTTTTACATACTGAGCTCTGCTCTCATCTTTTAATCTAGTTAAAGGCAATAGCTACAACAGAATTTCAAATTAACGCAATACCAGAGAGACACTTGTATAGCCCATGTGACTCTCTAACTAACAATGAGCAAATTACCAAACTGTCTTTTCCCTCCCATTTTTTGAATTTGGCTCTCTTATTTCACTTCTGTTTTCGTGCCAAAATCAGAATTTGCTTTTAATTCTTTCCAATCATGACATAATGACATAATCTGATACTAAAGAAGGGTCCTTTAAGACTTAAGTTTTGTTTGATTTGTAATCTGATTGACTACAAGTCAGATGAACACTGTGATAGTTCAAATTTTTTTTTTGAAGCTGCTGGTGGGTATAGAACCCAAGACATGTGGAATAAACCACCACAGCCTTAACCATTGGCATGATAGTTCAATTTAAGTAATGCTCTAAGTGTTTGTTGCAGATTTGAGACTTTTTGATTATCTGCTTATCATTATTTCTTTGCTGGGAATTGAAATTTCTGATTTGCACGTGTGCTATTTTTTTGATTTTGTGTTGAGATCCATGCATAAGTTTGATATGGTGAGAAAGTTCCGTTTTTTCTGTTGCTATGACCGTTTGTTTTTTCTGTTGCTATGACCATTTGTTCAAACATGTTGACTAATCAAATTTACCCCTGCTTAATTATCCAAACAGAACAATATTTTTTTAAACTCCCAAGAACCCACCTCCCTCACAAACCCTCATTCTCTCCTCACACTCTCAAAAAAGCCTCTCACTATCTCTCATCAAACACCGTCCTTGACAATCGAATTTCACCACAGCCAGCATACATGCTCAAAAGGGTATTCCCCACATAATGACTCGAACTCAAACCCATCTTCACCACCAAACAATGTGCCTCCTCCCCTTCTCGTAACAACGGACAACGTCCACAAGCCTTGAAAACAAAAGGGTATGTGAAATTGTCAAACCCCATCCCCATACAATGGGAGCTTCTTAAACAGCTTCAAAGCTTCAATTGGTTTCAAACCCTTGGCGTATTCTCTAAGCTTCAAAGCTTCAATTGGTTTCAAACCCTTGGCGTATTCTCTAATGACTGTGTTGGAAGCAAAGATTGGCAGAGATATGGGAATGTAATTCAAGACAGAATGTGCAAATTTGACCGAAATTGAACAAGCATTTGATATGAACAAAGAGATGGGAAATGGGTTACGGTTTAGGAAGGTTTTGATGATGAAAGAGTGGACTTGGAGAAGATAGATAATGGTTTTTGACCATTGGAGTAGGGTTTCTAGTCGGCGTGAAATCATCTCAAACCCAATACTTCATCAAACAGAGCGCAGTCTATACTATATAGAGAAGGGAACTGAAGAAAGATTATATTTTTATGTTACAAAAAAAATTCAAATAAAGGAGCGACCTTTATTATTGGTGAAGAGAAGAGGGAACCCTAAAAAATAAGTTGAGAAAGCAGAGAATGAGAAGAGCTTCAACACGTAAAGATACAGAGATGAAAAGTAGGTGGGATTGTGGGAATAAAAAAGAAAAAAAAGTGGGTGGAATTGAGGGAATAAAAAAAGTTTGATTTGGAGTATCACACGAGGGGTAAATTTGTCTTTTCCAAAAATGGGATGGAATTTGTTACTCAATATGGTTGAACAAACGGTCATGGGTGTTAGACTGGAATACAAAAACAAATGAGAGTCAAATATGAATAGACATAAATAAATGGCGGTCAACTGGGAAATAACCATAAATGTCTTAAGGGTTCGTGGAGGCTTACTTTTTTGAAAAAAATTCTGTAGGTTTCCTTATTTAAGAACACTTTTTTCCCTGAGTGTGGACAAATAAGCAGAAAACCCAATAGTTCAAAACTTCATATTAAGAATCTTCAATAAAGAGTGATTCCTTAGGTTGGTTGCGTTTTGATGATCTTTGCTTTTATTTTTTAAATTTAATTTAATATTTATGTACTACTGTTCTGTATGAAACAGTTTGTCACCTATCTCAATCCTTTTGTCTCAACGCATTGATCTGATAAAATAACAAAATTGGTTGGGGATGAGTGTCCTAATTCTTGGTGTGATGCTTAGTCTGCGTGCCTGCTGTAAATATGGACAAAATTTATTTGGTAGGCTTTAGATGGGCTTTATTTGGTAGGCTTTAGATGGGCATGCATTGAGTTCCAGGCTTCCCGTAAAGGACCTACATACATGGAGATGTGAGTGATGAGTGTTTGATTGTGATGATATGAAAAAGTTTATCTTTATAAGCTGAGTGTCATAATCTTTTGTGCTGATTGACGAACACGTGCTGTGAATGCCAATACTCTGTATTTTTTAGTCTAGCTTTAATACCGTGTTTATTGCTTTTGAGGGTGACACGTAGCTAACATAAATTTCTCCCCCTTATTCAACAATCAAAATCCATCTCGTTTAAAATGGGATAGATCGAGGAAAACCTGAATTTAAACATATTAAATTGTTAGGATCAGCCCTATAAATTTTCTGACATTTCCCCTTTATTCAACAATTGAAATCCATCTCACTTAACTGGGATGGACCCAAAAGAGGAAAACCTGAATTCAAAAACATTATGTTCTTAGGATTGTCCCTATGAATTTGCTTAAAAATAATCACTGCCATGCAAGCACAGACCCCTTATTTTTTAATGGGAACGTGGTGGGTTACATCATAATGATGCATAGCTATTCTGTCTAGAATGTCTAAAGCATAGAAGATGTCACGGGAACATGGAGGGTTACGTCATTGTGATTCATAGTGACTATATATTTAAGCTTCAAACTTATCAGTATGGTTGTCTGTATAGGGTGTGAAAGCATAAATTACTTTTGGTATTAATGTCCTAATTCTTGGTGGGATGCTTAGTATGCGTACCTGCTGTAAATATGGACAGACAGTTATTCTGTAGGCTTTAGATGGGCATGCATCGAGTTCCAGGCTGCCCATAAAGGACCTACATACATGGAGATATAAGATGATTATTTAATGGGGCTGCTTTAAGGTAAAGTATGCAATGATCTGAAAAAGGTTATAACTTTTTCAGCAACTGAGTGTCATGATTACTTGTTTGCTATTGATGAACGCTGAGTGATCGCTGTTACACTGTGTAATTTAGTATTTAATACAGCATTTAGTGCTTCTTATGTTGACACATGGTTAATCATTTTCCACTGTATTCAACATAAAATCTGTCTCCCTTAAATAGCATAGAGACAAAGGAAAACCTGAGTTAGGAAATATTAAGTCGATAGGATCCTCCATATGAATTCGCTTATATAAGCATAGGCTGTTCGACGGGAACATGGAAAGCTACATCATAATGATGAGCACCAACTGCAATGATAATGCAATCATGGTGATGTGAATTAATAGTTTTCTGTTTATAGCTTATTCAAGTGCCTTCTTATTTTATAGGTGAAATATATCATTATGCTTTCTGAAGATCGTTTTTATCTTCTTATCTATGTTGATGGGTTATTTGCTCCTCTCATAGATTTACCTTGTGAGCAACATTTCCTTGTATATATGTAATATTTTCTTTTCCATTACGTTTTCTTGATTTTATTTCATAAATGCATGATTTTAAATGCTAGAATTGTTGTGACACTTTAAACTAGGGGTGGGCACGGGATGGGATGGGACGAGATATACCCATCCCTATCCCATCCCGTTCATACGGGATCGGGACGGGACGGGATGGGAAAAACCCCATCCCGACCTCGTCCCATCCCAAACGGGTTCGGGACGGGACGGGATCAGCATGCTAATCTGTACATATCAATATATATGAAACATACCTTCTTTCTACGCTCACGAAGGAAATCATCAATGATTACATCCTTGACAAGCTCATAATCACCATCCCCCGGAATGATACATTGTTGTTAATAGATAGTCTTTAATGCATTTGAAAATATTGATTTTACATGTAAATCTCCACACATAACTTACTTTAGATCTGCATGGCATACTGAAAACAATGTCCTCTGCTATACCATAGGGATTTCCACTGGTGTTAACCTGGAATTGCAGTGTGAAGAACACTGCTTTGGTCAAAACAAATTCAAGGTACAAATAACTGGAGCTAGTGGGAAAAGACTGAATCACGCTTCTGCAAAATTTTATTTTTATGAAGTTTTACTTGGCTGAAAGTTGAACAGAACCTCTTAAGAGGTGTAGGGTCTTAATTTGTTTGCTAACTGAAATTAAAACATAAATATCTTTCTTACAACAAAGCTAGGAAAAGGAACAACATGAAAAATATTACCCTAATTGAACTCACCCCTGTAGAAAACCAATCTCCCTTGGGAGTAGGAGTGACAAGGGATCTTATGGCATCAACAATTGAGATAGCTGTTGATGCAGCTGACGATCTGCCCCATTTCTTAATCAATACACCTCCTCTCTGCAAATAAAAATATTAATAATTAATATTTAAAATTAGTTCGGGACGGGACGGGATTGGCGGGATTGAAAATCTTCATCCCATTCTAGATCGGGACGGGACGGGATCGGGATGAAATTATTCAATCTCATTAAGACTCGGAAAAATTGGGACGGGACGGGACGGGATCGGGATCGTGGGATGGGATGCCCACCCCTACTTTAAACTGGTTTGCTGCTGTCAAACTGGAGACCACGAGTGTATCCGATACACCAGAGACCAATTATTGCAACTTAGGGAGGTGAGTTATCTATTCCGTGACCATTATGTCATTTATCACTATTGACATTTATTTAACAGCTGAGTTATCCTTGCATGTTATTACATTCAATTCCTATGGTTGTTTAGCTAGTGAGCATAACAAACGTGAATGATATTATTATAAATAGGAAAGGGATATGATTAGAACTCAATCATTATGTTGGTGTTAATGGTCTAGTTATTTCTTATGTTATAATTCCAGTCTTCTTACCCAATCATGTGCATCAATTTCAAATGATTAAATATACATATGAAGTTTGTATGTTTTATATGTATATATATATTATATATATACATGTATATTTTATTTTTTATTTTTTTATTTTTATGTGCAAGTGGTATGCCAAACAATCACTATTCTTTATAACTCAGTTATCTTATGGGTCCTTGTGCCTTACAACAATACTAGTGACTTACAATAACATTTTTTTTTTTACTGATCCTAAGTTTACAGTCCTATTTGAATAGTACACACACTGCGTTTTATTCTCCTTTTTCACATCATTTTACTAGCGAGCTTTGAAATTGGAGGTCTATGGTTTTAGTTCAGAACTGTGTCATATTACTTGTAGCTAAAAATTTATTTATTTTTTGGCTGCCTAAGATCACCAAAGAGCTAGGTTGCTGTACTTCTCTTTTGATTGGGCAAAACAAAGTAAATTTGTAATTTAACGAAATCAAAGTGCAATAGTGATAGAGAGCTTCTCTAAGGCAGCAACATGAACACACTTGTCTCAAGCATGAAGTCTTCATACTCAAAGTCTTGTACTCCTTGTGATTTTAGTTTGCATGCCCGAGCCCCCAGGGCCAAAAAGTTATTTTTCACTTGGAGGACGAGGTGCTCCATCGCTCTTAACTTCTCTTTGAATCGGCATGGATCACTCGGTTTCATTTCTTCCAGATAGTCAACTTTGTGTGATATACATGGGTCACATTTTATTCTCCTCCCATATTTATTTGTTTCCCCTGCTGATCTGATTATTGCCACTTTCTGTTGTATTGTAGTTAACTCCATTCTCATGCGCCTCAAGGGTTTCTTTTCTATTTTTGCATTGTTGTGTAGGTTGCTGACATTCGTGAGGACATACTGAAAATCAAAAGAGAGATTGAGATTGAATTTCTTGGTGAAGATCAGAGCTGGAGTCGTGGAGAAGCCAATGTAAGGCCTCTTTTTAGAAAAAAGTCAATTTGTTTGTACTTTGCAGTGCTGCACTTTTTTTTTTTTTTTTTTTGTTTTCTTCCAGTTATTCTCACTGTAGAAGTGTAGATGCCTAAACCAAGTATATATATAATGCCCTTTCAGTTATAACTGGAACAAATAATCTCATTTGCTATCACTCATTAGTAGTTTTCACAATTTTGCTTATGTGGGTGCTTTTAAAGTTGGTGAAAATGTTTTGGTGCCACCTCTTTAGTTGTGGACAATACTTTATTTTTTTAGGATTGGATTGGCTACAATGAAAGGATTGTGTGGGAGTTCCGTACTCGTTATTTTTCTCGCTCTTAATCAATTTACCGGTTTACTATTCAATGTTGACAGATTTATGCTATTTGATGTTGAAAGATTCATCTCTCATTGAAGAAATTCTAAGACATCTAGCTTTATTTTATACATCTAGCTTGGAATAGTTTTCTTTATTTTGTTGAAGCTTCGTTAAAGTTACATGCAAGTTTTTAATTTTGAATTTAATAAAAGTTAAATTTTGTTTTATGCATTAGTTATCTTTTAATTTAATTAGTTTAAATTATTTCATCACAATGACAATGGTAGGCTAAACCTCTCATGAGAGGAGATGAAACCTACTTGAGTGATGTAGAGATTCTTTTTAACAAAAAAAAAAAACTTGTATAATTTCTACTAATTCTAGATTCAACCAATGAATCAAAATTGTCAAATCGAAATATGGACAACGAAGGATTATGCGAAATGAAGATATGAACTTGGAAACAAGAATATATTTGTTTTTCATAGTTCTTCAATTCTTCTTAAATTATAACCATTCATTGAAAAATTGCCATCGAAATAGGGGTAGATTAATGACGGTTAAGAGGTTTCTTTTATCATCGAAAGAGGTAAGAGAAATTCTATCTTAGAAAATAATTTTCTTTTGAACATTGGTCTTGAATTAAAAATTAAAGGAATTTGTGCAAGTGTTCAAAAAAATATTTACAAAAATGTGTTAAATTAATCTCTACAAAGCTAAGAGGTGGATTCTCTAATCCTTGAGACCTTTCTTTTAATTGATAAATTTGTTTAGTAATTTTCATCCTCAATTTCGAATCAAAATTTGTTTTAAAAAAATCATTTTCTATTATCCAAATCCAATTCTGATTTTTATTTGATCTTCTAAAGTGTTTCTAAAATTTTGAGCTTGAATCCTTTTAACTTGGGAGTTCCCTACTTGTTATTTTTCTTGCTCTTAATCAATTTACCGGTTTACTATTCAATGTTGACAGATTTATGCTATTTGATGTTGAAACATTCATCTCTCATTGAAGAAATTCATAGGGTCTCTTGAACCATGGTGAGGAAGTACATAATTACTATATCAAGAAGAATGGTCAATTAGGATGATATGCCAACAATAGTGAATGAGACCACATCAAGAATTTGCATATTATGAACAAAGAATTTTTGAGTAAATGTCTGCGGAGTTTAGGGAAGAGAATAGTTTGGAGTTTAGGGAAGAGAATAGTTTATGGAGAATAATGATTGTAGCTAACACATATTAGGGTTGGTGGATGCAATCCTAAAGATTTTCATTGTTTTTGCATAGTGCCAGGACTCAGTAGGTGTTCATTCATGCAGGGTTTGGAAAGAAAATTTAATGATTTGGATACATGGTAATTTGGCATCACTTTTGAGCAGACTTGAAAATTTTACTTAAAAATATCCCATAGTCTGACTTTTTGAAAAATTTACTTAAAAATTCCCCCGAGTTCGAATGTCAATCATATTGCCTAGACCTTCTATATGTGACAAAATTGGTATTTGTCACTATGAAAAGCAGCCACACCCAAACAAGTTCAGCCAACACCCCACCGGTAGCTGAGCATTGAAAAGCACAATACCTTGCCGTAGCAATAGAGCCCTACAGGCTACATAAAAAGAAGCTATCCAAAATGAGGCCAAACACCACTTCTAGATGCCAAGCAGCACCCACTAGCGTTCCCTGGGATATACAAGGTTCTCTGTACCTCTTTGTACGTGATGCAACCTCACTTAACCGAATTCTGCAACTCTTACTTTCTTGTACCATTGCTGTACTTTTCTAAGGAGGGGGGGAAGTCCCATTTGATAGTCTTTAAGACGGCATGAAATCAGCTTGAATCCAGTCTTGCTTATTGGCTTATTGCTTATATTTTCAAGACTCCCATCCCATGCCCGTAGCGTGTCATTTTTTTGTTATGTTTTTGTCATTTTTTTTGGCCAGTTTTTTTGTTATGTTTGGTAGGGTCTCTTTATTGTTAGCCTTTGTTGCAGCTGTTTTATATATCCGTATCCCCCGAGGCACAGCAATTTAATATGCTCCTGCTGCTGGTGTCTTTTGGTGATTGTAGTTTTGCATTATTTATGTTTATTGTTGTCTTTATATATTGTAGGTGCAGCCTCAAACCCAAAATCGTTATTCTGAGCCAGACAACTGTGATTGGCGAGGAAGATCAGGACCACCACCTGCTTCTGGGGATGAAAGGTCCTGGGTTCAGGAAGGAAATCAATTCAATCGTCAAGAGCAACTTAGCACACAGTTTTCAAGGGCTCATATAACTTCCAATCAAGGGGCAAGTGAACAAAACAATACTTTTCGAGTTCTCACTCTGCATGTTACTGTTGCTAGTGGTGTTTCACTGTACCTTCGGGTGATGATCCTCAGGATATACTTGATGACCCCAGTAGCGTTTCATTGTTACTTTATAAGATCCTGTTTTTACTGCCCTAATTGGGTGTTAGTTGTCAACGCTTCATTGTTACTAAATAAGGTCTTATTTTTACAGTCCTAGTTGGGTGTTAATTGTCATTTGTGATTGTTGTCCAATTTGTCTTGATCATCCAACGTGGTTGCTTGTGATCTGTATCCTGAGCATGTTTGGATGTTCTCTTGATCCATTTGATTTGTTTAATGGGTCAAAAGCTTAATGGAATGAGGACAGCGATGTGGCCAGTCTTTGGTCCTTCCATTTCTCGTTCTCGGGGTTTCTGTTGAAGTGTGCATTTGTAGGAAGGAGGTGAGGGCAAATGATACATGGTTCAGTTACATGGTTTTCAACATGGTTGACCCCAACCCTTCTATTTATCTTTATTCTTTTTGATACCTAGCAATCCTCAAAACAGTCGGATGGTATGAAGCTTATTTTTACAGAGTCTATTCATTTAGGTGCAAAAATTTACAGCATATGTTCATTTGAGTTTTTATTTGTTTGCAACGCATATCCATAGCATAAGTCATTGATAGCTGAAGCTGCATTCTTTTGCTTCAGGGAGGTCCTGCTCCAACCCTTATCAAGGCTGAGGTGCCATGGTCAGTTCGGAGGGGTACTCTTTCTGAGAAGGATCGGGTACTAAAGACAGTGAAAGGGTAATGGCAAAATCAAACTTGGCATATTCCACCATTTGCTAAATAAATAGAAATCTCGAATTATTGTATCTTATTTTAACTCGTGAATAATCTTTAGGATTATTTCCCATTTGGCTCCCATTTGTTTGTCTATTCATGTTTCACCCTCATTTGTTCTTGTATTCCAGTTTAACACCCATGACCGTTTGTTCAACAATGTTGACTAACAAACTCTATCCAATTTTTTTGAAAGGACAAATTTACCCCTACTTGATTTTTCAAATTGAACAAATTTAAAATCCCATAGAAATCCACCACCCATCCTTGTAGTGGCCGCCAGCTGTGAGGGTGATGGAAAAAAAGAAGATAGAGGAGAGAATAGAAGAGGAAGAGGAGAGGGGGAGAAGAGAAAAATCTAATAAACAAACCTCCGTACAAGGTGGAAAAATGGAATGAGTAGAGGACGAGTTTTCGTTGTAGAATACAAGCATTACCATTTCTTAGCAAATCAGAAAACCAAGTTACATTCATTGTTTGAACAAATGAAACAAACAAAAACCCCAAAATCATGACTTTGGAACCCAAATTGAAGCTTACCCCAAATTAGTACTCAAATTGAAGCTTGCCCCAAAAACTAAAAACCATTCCTTATTCTTCTAGGTTCAAGCCCTCGGCGGTGGCGGGGCGAGGCATGGTGGTTCTGCTGGCAGTGGCGAGGTGGGCGGTGAATTCTAATCGTTGATCACTAATAATTGGAAGGAGGAAGATGAAGAGGAGATGGAGAAGAAATGG
Source organism: Berberis vulgaris (assembly GCA_963556465.1). Lineage (NCBI taxonomy): Eukaryota > Viridiplantae > Streptophyta > Magnoliopsida > Ranunculales > Berberidaceae > Berberis > Berberis vulgaris. Next base: position 13,758,139 of record OY747130.1, on the reverse strand, counting down.
AGAAGAGATGGAAATTGTGGGTCCCACCGCCAGGAAGACGGGGATACGAAATACGGCACGACCAATATCCCAAGACTCGGTGGAGGTCTGGTGGTCGGCATGGCGGCTGAAGGCGTAGGGTTGGCGGCTGACGGCTGGTTTTGGACATCTGGGAGTGGACAAAAGTGACTATGTCTGGGCGGATTGAGGCTTTTATGACATCGGGGAGAGGGAGGGATTGGATTGCGACGTCGGTATCCATATGTGATTCTAAGGTTGGATTTTCAACTGAGTGAGCGCTGCCATGGTGGTCATTTGAGATATTGAAAGTTACAGTGATTTGGAGAAGAAGACGAGTTGGGGTTTGGAGAAGTTTCAAATAATGCCGAGAAATGTGGGCTTTTCAATTAGGGTAGGGTGTGTTTGAGCCCAATGGGCTGTTATGGGCACCCATAAGGTTTTTAGATCAATTTTCAGTGCAAGAGAAATTGATCTTTGATACTCGTACGTACTGTACTAACTGTGACATTCTGATCGTGCACGTGAAAGGTAAATTTGTCTTTTCAGAAAATGGGGTGGAATTTGTTACAGTCATGGGTGTTAGACTGGAATACAAGAACAAATGGGAGTCAAACAGGAATAGACAAACAAATGGGAGCCAAATGGGAAATAACCCTAATCTTTACAGGTTGGCATTTTATGTTTAGCCATTTTTACAATCCTTGTTATCTTGTATGCTGATCAAACTTGATAACCTTTGTTCTTTTCCCCGGAATATTGAACAAGCTGACTCCGGAGAAGTTTGATCTTCTCAAAGGACAACTTATAGATTCTGGAATCACGACACCAGATATTCTGAAGGTTCTTTCTTAAATCCTTTGCATAACATTTTTACAATCTAAGAGTCCTTTTTGTTGGAGGGATTCTCAGTATCTTCTTGCAATGCAGGGTGTCATCTCATTGATTTTTGATAAAGCTGTGCTGGAACCTACTTTTTGTCCAATGTATGCTCTCCTTTGTTACAATCTCAATGAAAAGCTGCCACCATTCCCATCTGATGAACCTGGTGGGAAAGAAATTACCTTCAAGCGTATAATCTTGAATAATTGCCAAGAAGCATTTGAAGGTGCTGAGAACCTGAGGGTAGAAGTTAGACAGATGATTGCCCCTGAGCAAGAAATTGAACGTAGAGATAAAGAGAGAATGCTCAAGCTGCACACTCTTGGTAACATCCGCCTTATTGGGGAACTTCTGAAACAGAAGATTGTCCACCACATTGTTCAGGTTTGTTGTTAAACAATCTCTCTCTTTCTACATGTCTGCTTCAAAACTCTTATATATTCTTGATCTCTGCATATTCGCAGGAGCTGTTGGGACATGATGCTAAGACATGTCCTGATGAAGAAAATGTGGAAGCAATTTGTCAGTTCTTCAATACAATTGGCAAGCAACTTGATGAGAGCCCAAAGTCCCGACGCTTCAATGATGCCTACTTCAATCGATTGAAGGAGCTTACTACAAATCCTCAGTTGGCACCACGGCTGAGGTTTATGGTTCGTGATGTTCTTGATGTGCGGTCTAACAATTGGGTCCCCAGACGTGAAGAGGTGAGCCTCTAGATTCGTGGCATTTATGATTAAAACATTCGAATTGGTCATCAGTTTCTTTTTGTAAATTCCTCATTGTTTTAGATTAAAGCAAAGACCATCACTGAAATTCATTCGGAGGCTGAGAAGAACCTCGGGTTGCGTCCAGGTGCAACTGCCAACATGAGAGCTCGTGGTGGTGCATGGCCTTTAGGTGCAATGGGCCCAGGAGGTTTTCCCATCAACCGACCTGGCTCTGGGGGTATGATGCTAGGGATGCCTGGAACCAGGAAGATGCCTGGGATGCCAGTGATGGATAATGATAATTGGGAGATCCCTCGGTCCCGGTCAATGTCAAAGAATGATGGTTTAGCTATGCAGTCTGCTGGACGTGGTAATTCCCCCATGGTTAATAAGTCAAATGGGGAAGTCCCCTTGTTTTTTTCAATATTAAAACATGTCTAAACCTGTCGTAAGAACTTATATTTCACATAAATGATTCTAATGGCAATTAATGCCATGAACTATTAAACATATTTTACACACAATACCATTATATTTCAGATGATCTCGAGATCGATTGACAATGAATAGTCATAACGAATGCTATCCAGAGTCGTATGCATCACCCGCTTAGGCAAGAAGTAAGCTTCGCAAGTATCAAGCACATTGCCAGTCAAAACCCTAAAGCTAGACATCGTTATGAGACAAAAATGAAAGAGACATCAACACCTGGGAATGAAGGGAACGTAAAAAAGAGAATATTGTACCCAACTCCTCTTTTATAAGATTGGGGAATGAAAGAACCACTCATGGGAAAATGTGCAAGACACGACGGTCGCGTAAAATCCCAAAAATCATGCTAAAACGAATATGGACGAACATCGGAGGGGCAGAAGCAGCAACAACTAGTAACAACATTAAATGCGCTGTGATGGTGGAATAGAAAATCCAACCGTCACACATTTAGTGGCCACATGAACAAGCCCACTAACTAATGGGGGGAGTTGCTGATGATACATCAAATAAGACTGATATTGCAGCTGTACACTCGGCTGGAATCATCCATCACGAGGATCATGTATCTAGAAACAAAGCTAATTCATAAAGCCCAAACAAGGCCCGTCCAAATAAACCATAGTCAAAGGCCCAAATCCTAGCACGACAAAGTTCTCCCTTAAAGAGGAAGAACATTACAGAGAAAAAGAGTCATGGAGGGAGTTACGCCTCGGAGGACACATCTTCATAAAGAAAGGAGACCGTTACGAGGAACGTCACCTTTCGTCACGCTTCACATGCTTAAGTCATGCAGGGAAGTAACAACGACCATTATATAAAGTAAAGGGAACATTCAACAAAGGTATGCAATTTTAATTGAGTTTTATCCAGATTTATTTCCATCTCCAACTGAGTTACTAACTTAAGCATCGGAGTGCCTTCATCCACCAAAAAGTAGGGATGGCAGTGGGGCGGATTTTCACAGATATCCGCCTCACTCGCCCCGTTTGGGGCGGATTTGGTTAAAGTTGTATGGAGGTTGAGGCGGATACGGATATCCAAACTGTATTCGTTTATTATTCAGGGCGGATACGGATTTGGCCATATCCGCCCAACATATATCCGTTTAACTGATGAAATTACTAAAATACCCTTGAACTATATAAAGGGAAAACCCTAGATCCAATCTCTCACTTTCATCTCACAGTCGCCTCTCATAGCGAAGACTCTCACAATCGCGGCGTCGCCTCTCACAGCGAAGCTTCTCAGTCGCCTCGAAGAGTCGAAGTCGAAGGCTCGAAGCCTCTCACAGCGACAGACTCGAAGCTCTCACAGTCGCTTTTCACAATCAGCAGTGCCCTGGAACCAACAATCAACGACGAAATCATGAAGATCGAACTTTATCTTATCCTCTTATCCTCTATCCGTGTCCGATTTTATCTTCCTCATGAGAAAAAATCGAACTTTGCAACAGTCTTCCTCCACTCGCCATCACCTTGCTGTCACCATCTCGCCAGACTCTCATAGCCTCCCACAATCCTTCTCTCCTTCGCTCACGACGAGCAACATCTTGAGAACTCCCATTTAGGTCTCAAAACCTTTGAATATCCCCCCGAAACTTGTCTCACACTCTCCTTTCTATCTCGTTTACTATCTAGTTTTTCATGCAAATCAATCTCTCTCATTTTGGTTTCAACTCGTCAATCAATCGATCTCTCTCACGAACTCTAATTTCGTGGTGGTTTGAAATCTCTATCAAATCCTTCTTGACTGGGGTTCGTTTGATTGCAAATCATTTTGGTTCAAAGCAATTGCAATTTCTAACGATCTCTCGATTTCAATTTGATTGGTAGCAAATCTGAGTCCAAATCGAGTTTAAAACGATTATAATACAATGATCTTTAAGTTCATTTCAAGCGGATCAGAAATAGTGTCTTATCTCTAGTTCTCACAAATTGAAGATATCCAAAGGTAATTCAAACTTTTAGTTTATGGGTTCAATTTTTCTACTATCTATTGCACCGATTTCTGCGATTTGAGTGGGAAGAACATTATGCTCTGCACTAATGCTCTAATGCTCTAATTTATTGGTTATGCGATTTGTGGATAGTGCAATGCACCAATGCTGTGAACTTATAGCTGATGTTTTCCCATCAATTCATGGGGGTTTTGCCCATACTTTGATTATTTTGATATTTACTGTAATTATGCTTTATATGTCGTGAATGGTTTTTCATTTGCCTAATTACAGTTACACGGAGGGGTTATAACTTGTTATTTTGTGTATGCAGATTAAATGGAGGAACATAAACTGTATCGAATATTAATGGTGTCTGATTTCTTCTATCCCAACTTTGGTGGTGTTGAAAGTCACATCTATTATCTTTTAAGGAACAACAGAACCTTGCTCGCTTAGTAGGGCGGATTGGGGCGGATCGGTGGGGGGAACCGGCAACCCAACAACAGAATCGCAAACCCGTAAACGGATTGGCGGGGTGGGCAGATATCCACCAATCCGTACGGGGCGGTTATGGTTTTTAATTAAAATTATAAACGGATTGGTGGGGCAGATTTGGGGATCCGCTTTTCCTGACGGATCGGGGATGGATTTTCTCAAATCCGCCTCACTCCCATCCCTACCAAAAAGGTGATCTTTGGCAGTCTAACATTTGTTTTGCAGGTCATACTTACTGAAGAATGAATTTTTGGACACATCAGTTGTCATGGTTACGAAAACATCTGGATGATTGTTGTAACATGTGATGGCCATTAAATTTTGAAATATTTAAAACATGTGTCTTGGACTACCAAGATGAGATTACGGCAAAATAAGTCGCTTCCCAACTTGATTCGATCTTAACCCATTAGGCCCAATGTTCGTAAGACCTTGATAAAACTCAACCCTTAGCTTTGTTTGATTGTTCCTCACACATATTAATTGGTTTTGCTCAGTTGAATCCCAAACATCTACTAAAAAATCTTGGAACAATTTGTCGGCTTTCAAACTGGTTGAGTACTCGGTTAGTCGTTCAAGTAAACGGTAACTATAAAACTCCATCTGAGTAAGTCTTCTGCTTAAACCCTTATTAGTTGAAACACATCCCACTGAGTCAATTTAGCTTTCCAACCTAGGTCGTTGTGCGGAAATAATAACACATACTGAAGCGGTAAGTAAGCTGGGTGACATTCATTAATTCATTGCAAGTATACGAATATGTCTAGGAAAAATATTTGATTGAACATCATCTCCCTCATACAACACCTGAAGCAATGGTGGAGGGGTAGACAACATTAGCAGCTTCTCCTTTCCTTGCAAGTAACATGTTTCGAAAAAAAGATTCCTTAATGAAGATGCTCTCAAATTTTCATCTTTCCAATGTAGCGATGAGCAATGAGGACACAAAAATTCCATTTTGCCTAAGCAATGAAGTGTTTCTTCTTGATGAGGTGGAGGGTCAATTTCATGTTTGAAACCGAAATCATTATGATTGGAAGTGTTGTCATTAAGAAGTCGGTCATCTGTAATTGACCTAAATACATTTTAAGAATTTGATTATAAGTTATAATTTATAATTTAGAAGAGAAAATACAGAATGGAATTATACATGTTTGTTGGTGCATTTGGGGATGTGTTGGCATAGAAGATGAACACCTCCTTGGTTGTTCTGGTGGCAACACATTTTGATCTTATCTAGCCAAAAATTCGTCATCCATGCATCGGGGAGGGATGATATTGAGCTCAATCATTCGTGTTTGTTTCCACTGCTTTTGTTGAAGAACGCGAGCATTGAACGTGAAAGAAGAAAAAAGTCTTTGAACACGTTCTTGAACAGGGGGCGTCCTACATAATATTCTCTCTCTTTCTCGACACAAACATTGTGCGGATGCACGTATTGAAATAGTATTATCAACAATGTTGTTATCCTAAAATATATTTAAAATGGTAAATGATTACTGTAGCACATTTAAAAAATAATATATAAATGATTACTATAATGACATCTTACGAACTAAAGGAGGTTACGACATGCATATAATCTAAATGATGAAAATGTGCATAGACAATGGAAAAATAAGAACGGGCCTAAATAATACATACATCACATACTTTAAATCTAGGATAGTAAAGTAAAAAAAATGAATAAATTTTTTTTAAAAATCTAAGTTAAGCACTAATACATATTTGGATAAATACCACTTTTCGTTTTCCCTTTTGAATTGAATCGACATTTTCCTTTCCCTTAAAAACTTAAGCAAGTAAGCATAAGATTTTTGAAAAACATACATTCGAAGATATATAGATCTCAACCATACAATAATATATGCAAGTTCATCATTTCCCTTTTCAACAATAGAAGATTTGGTAGGCTCTATTACAACACCTTTCGATGGATACCTCATAGTCATATGATTGTTCGCTATGTTTGTTGCCTTTACCTGTTACAAAAGAATGAATATGAATAATGTAGTATATAGTCCAACACACACATTGAATATAAATAATGTTGTACACACCTGAACACATTTGCTTTTTCTCTTTTTGGTAGTTGTGGCTTTTTGTTTGATCCTTTGATCAATGATATTAGAAATTGATAGTGCATCTATAATGTCATTCCTTTCTTGATCATAGGATTTAGTAGCACCTATGAGAATACCTTTCAGTTGTATTGCGTGATTGTTGGGTGTCACTTTTGTCTTACCCTAGTAAGAACTAAACACTTATATAATTATGTTTTCTAAGGTGTAAGTAAATAAAATATGAGAAGCAGATGTACATACCCAAAAGCATTGGAGTTTGGCTTTCCCCCTTTTTGTAGTATTCACATTAGCAATCAATTTAGTGTCCTACTGAGGCTGATTTTGTTCTCTCTCGTGACAAATGTTGGACTACAACACACTTGGAAACGTTATTTTTCTTTCCCCTTTCCCATATTTGGCTTTAACAATATAAGTATATATTACAAAATGATCAAATAATAAATATTCTTAGAATTAGTGAAAAAGAAAAAAGAAACAGATAAATAAATATAAAAAACTTGTCGGTTGGGAACGTTGGACCTAAGGCTAGTGTTTATAAGAAATTGCTCCTAGTAGATTTATAAAAAAAATGATAACATATTAAAATCCTCAGCAAAATTTTTTAAAAAATGAAAAGAGAAATTAAGAAAATTTCTTATTGTCCTTAGCAAGTTTGAATCAGCTTGCTCATCACGAACTGCAACCGTGACGCCCTGTTCTTCTAGAAATTTGGTCTATAGCAAACATATAAGTAAAAGAGTAATCCTATAGTGTCTAATTATGGTGGAAAAACTATGAATTTTTCTTACAGTTCCCTGTACGGCTGAATCCACTTGCAAAAATAGAAGATGTTATACATATGAGACATCAAACAGTCGCTCGATCACAACCGTACATGTGGCATGGGCTAACCCTAGCACGAGAAAGGCTTTAGCAAAGTCCCGACCAGACCCATTCACAAACTGTTGTTCAGCTTGTAAGTCAGGTGCCTAGGCCCAAATATAAGCCAGCCCAAGATGCACAAATTTTAGGGCTTGGCCTTGGACAATAAGGCCCAAACATGAATCTCAGAGCAGTCATAGGCCCGAGATCAACTCTTAACCCAATCAAGCATTGGGTCTTAGACAGAGCCAAGTGCCAAAGCGACTCGGTCATACATAGGTGAGATCTTATGCGAGATCTTCTCCCTCTGTCATGCCCTCGATTACAGGGGCAGTTGGGAAGGAACACTCGCTATAAGAGACAGTAAAAAGAAGAAGAAAGGTACTCATGCACATTGCAATTTACATACAGTCTTCACTCTTCTTTGCATCGATATCTGACTTAAGCATTGGAGTGCCTTCGGCCACCACAATGGTGGTCCCTGGCTTAACCGTTGCTCATTTTTGCAGGCTCGAGATCGGCGAAATCAACAAGGACAAATTTTAATACATCAGTAACCATTTCAAAGTAAGATGTAGTAGTATCAACCTACTATAGTACCTGTTCGGAAGCCATCATTTTGGAGTAGAGTGTTTTTTTTTTTTTTTAAACTAAGTGGTCCATAATTAAGGTGAGGCACAACGCAAGTTGAGTGATCCCTGAAAAGAAAAAGGAAATGATTTCAAATTGCAACCGTAACTTTACAATTAAGTTGTCTTTTTGGATGGAAACCAAACCATTGATTCAATAAGCAATTCAACCAAAAGCGGACACTGTAAAAAGGTGGAACGAAGAACCATAGGTGAAAAAAAAGGCATAACAAATATGCAATTGGTATAGAAGGGGTAACATAACAAAACAAATGGACTTTAGAAGCCTTAGGATTTTAAAAAACAATTGACAAAATTTACTATATTTTTTAATTTGGAAATATGATTACAGGTCTAAAAAATATTTTAAAATTTGGCAAAATAAATATGTTTTAAACAATTTAAATGTGTCATGAGCTGTCATAACATGATAACTAAGAAAAAAATTATTAACATGAATCCACATCTTATCAATACAAAAAAGTAAACTATTATGATTAACATGCAGAACCCCACATTTGAAATGAAAATGCAATAGTTTCCCTTCTCATAGACTTCTAATTTACCTGTCATTTTCTTGATTGTCTAGCAAAAGCAAGGCAACATCTTCATAAGAAATTCATGTAAAGGGAACATATTTGGAAATTACAAAAAACTTCTTGGACAATGGGCTTTCTATACTGAATACTAATACTAAAAGATCTCATGACGAGATGCAATTAAGAAAAAAAAATGTAGGGTTTATTTTTTTTTTTTTCTATTTAAGGTTTAGTCAATCCAACGTATTGTGTTGTTAAGTCAAGCGAATCCTGTCCATGAAATCAATTTTTTTTTTTAATAATTGAGGTATTTGATCAAGCAAAAAGGGAATGAAAAAATGTATCACCATGGAACATTGATGAAGTGCTAAACAAACACCAACCCGTTTAGCAAGGAATTAGTGGTATCTTGATTGGTAGCTTGACCAAGTCAAGGGGAGTACCACCTGGGCTGAAAATACACTTATCCAAAACTGTATCCTCCGCCTGCAAACAACTGGGGGGATTGGTCAAAGCTTAATACCCCCAATCGAAAAAGAAAACACTACCATTACTGATGATACACCAAAACGACATCTCTTCTACACCGTACACGTGTCATAATGATCTAGATAAACAATAGGCCCAAGCATTAGGCCGACACTGATTCGGCCCAAGCGGTTTCAAGCCCACACAATGCAGTCCGCCAAATGGACCCGAAATCATTATAGCCTGCTAAGCCCACACATCTTATAACTATCTTCAATACCCATAAGCCTTGCTAAGGCAAGTATCTTGATGATCAACTTTGGACAGGCAAGATAGCAACACTCTGCTTCCAACTAGGAAGCAAATATTAGAGTATATGTCACACATGGAGACTTCTATCCATGGACTACCCTCGAAACGGGAACAATTTCTTGCGTATCTAGGAACAGAAGGCTAATAGGGATACTCTCTTCCACAACACAACTTTAATTTAGAAGAAGGATCTCCACGAAGATTTTCTTCCCTAAACTACGCCATCGAAGGCCTGGTCGAACCAGGAGTCCAACACTATAAATAAGATATAAGGTTGGCAAGCTAAGGTACGATACAAATTCCCTGTTTACAACATTATGCCTTTTTCAGATCCCTGTCTAACTTTACCATCGGAGGGCCATCAGCCACCACAACGGTGGTCTGTGGCTCACGTGCATTCCTTGTGCAGGTAAGCAGGTTTGCAGGTCAAAGCTGGGAGAAAAAATTGTTTGCATCAGTTTGGCACCGTCTGTGGAGACGACAAAGTTCCTAACCTTTCACTAGCATCATCTCTCTTCAAAATACGAGAAGATGGTGACCACCAGATCATTAAACAATGAATAACAAGGGGAAAAGTCAAACGCTCTGCCTGGCGCTACTTTATCACTCTCAATGATTAAAACAATGCACGAACAACAAACTCACCCTCCCAGAACATCAGCAGCGATGGCAGACCCCAAAACAGATCTAATATCGTTTTATATATAACAAATCTTGCTAATGATGAAGACGCTCAAGTCGATGAAACAAAAGCCTTATGAGACACTGAAGGCGTACCTAACACGCTTCGGTAGCGATCTAACTTACGTCAATGTATGCAACGACACAACAACCCTCTCGGTCTTCATCGACAACCTGAGGAATGGTAAGTTCTACAACTTCTTGACTCTGGACCCACACGCAAATATGGCAGACGTGGTAAGGGTGCACAAAGTTCATCGCCCTAGAATAGAAACGAACAACCAGGAGGAAAGTCGGGCCCAGGGAGGAATCCCTTGACAAAAAGGAAAAATGAGAATCAACAGTTGCAATACACGTGCTTTATGGGGCTACTCCGAGTCCGAACTATCGAACAGGTCCAGGAAAGAGCTCTCAGAGATATGAGGGTCCAAGCAATACGCGGCGAGCAACTAACACCGCACGCCCAAAGGCATGAACAACCCATGCCATTAGCCTTTACGAATGAAGACCTCCAGGGTGTCCAGCTCCCAAATAATGACGCCTTGGTAATAACGATCTCCCTGGAAAGCTGGGCAATAAGAAGATCCTTGGTGGACACTGGAAGCTCATTGAACGTTATGTTTCTCCGCACGTTCCACAGTATGCAACTAAAGAAAAAAGCACTGACCCCTAATAACCGTCTGATGATTGATTTCAGTGGTGAAAAACGCTTTTCGTTGGGAAAAATACAACTAACAGTGGTAGTAGGAGAGACGTCGACTAAAAAAAACTCTATTTCAAGAGTTCATAGTGATCGATGCACCTTCAGCATATAATACTGTCCTGGGAAGATCCGTGGATACACCAAATGGGAACAACAGTCTCCATTCTACACCAATGCATCAAGTATTCGATAAACCAAATGGTCGGTATGTTAAAAGGCAACAAGGTAGTCGACAGAGAATGCCAATGCATGATGACACTGCTACCGAGTGATTCTCAGTTAACAGCTAGCCTCGTGACCAAGATGTCTCTCAATCTTTCCCGAGAAGCCGAGGAAAAACAACTTGTCCCAGACGACGAAGCTCCTGTAAGCCCCCGAGGCAGGCCCAACGCCGGCCAACCGGAGGAAGAAACCACCATAGTCTACCTCGACAACACTCTCAACAGCAGGGCTATCTAGATAGGTTCCCACTTAGGCAAAGAATTGGCAGAACAACTCACAAAGCTGCTACAGAAGAACCAAGATGTCTTTGTCGGGACCATGCGAGACATGGTGGGAATCGACCCGTCGATAATCACTCATCGCCTAGAGGTGGACCCCACGAGGAAAACCATATGAAAAAAGAAGAGACCCGTGGCGCCCGAGAGAAATGCGATCATAAATGAGGAGGTGCAACGGTTACTCAACGCGAACATGATCAAGGAAGCACGATACCCAGACTGGCTGGCAAACACCGTTTTAGTAAAAAAAAAAAAGGAAAATGGATAGTGTGTGTAGACTACACAGACCTGAACAAAGCCTGCCCTAAGGATAGCTTTCTGCTCCCCTGCATTGATCAGATCGTGGACGCCACATCAGGGTACAACCTACTAAGCTTTATGGACGCCTACTTAGGCTACAATCAAATATTAACGCACCCCCCAGATCAAGAGAAAACCTTTTCATAGCTGAGAAAGGAATATACTGTTACAGGGTGATGCTGTTTGGCCTGAAGAACGCCGGTGCTACATATCAACGACTAGTAAACCAAATGTTTAAAGAATAAATCGATAGGAATATGGAGGTCGACATCGACGATATGCTGGTCAAGAGCCTTCGCACCCCCGACCACATAGAGACCTCACCGAAGCATTCAACCAGCTCAGAAAATACCAGATGAAACTCAACCCACAGAAGTGTACATTTGGAGTTGAGTCCGGAAAATTCCTAGGCTATATAGTGAATAAGAGGGGAATTGAATCCGATCCAAATCAAACTCAGGCCCTTCTCAACATGAAAGCCCCCGCCATCATTAGAGACGTTCAAAGCCTAATTAGGAGGGTGGAAACACTCAACAGGTTTATATCTAAATCATCCGACAAATGCCTTCCTTTCTTTAAAATACTAAGAGGAAGCAAAGGATGCTCGTGGGACGAAGAGTGCGAACAAGCCTTTCAGAGCCTGAAAGCATACATGGGGAGCCCAGAGCTACATTCAAAATCGGCAATAGGGGAAACACTATACTAATACTTGTCTCTTTCCAAGCACGCTGTCAGCTTAGCTCTCGTACGTGATGATCCGGGAATCCAGAGATCAGTATATTACACCAACAAAACCTTCGTGGAAGCAGAGACACACTACTCGGACCTGAAAAAATTGGCCTTGGCACTGGTTGTATCCTTAAGAAAACTGAGGCTCTATTTTCAAGCCCACTCTATTATAGTTCTAACCAAGCACCTGCTCCGCTCGGTATTGCACAAACCAGAACTATCCGGCAAGATGGTGAAATGGTCAATAGAACTCGGGCACTTCGACATAAGCTATGCTTCAAGAACTGCCATCAAAGCCGAGGCACTGACAGACTTCATCGCCGAGTTCACTGGTGTGGAAGAACCAAAGATAAATCTTCAGACCTCGGATCCAAGCATCCAGGAATGGACCTTGCGTTGTGATGGATCGTCGACAGGAAAAACAAGCGGAGCTGGGATCACACTCCACTCTCCAAGCAACTTTACCCTTGAAAAAGCCATCAGATACGGCCTTTCCCTCATGTTTAGCCTGAAGCTCGCCTTGGGGATCGGGATAGATCACCCAACGACATACAGTGACTCAAGGCTGGTAGTCAACCAGGTCAAAGAAGATTTTAACAGCAAGGACCCTCGCATGATAGGGTGCGAGCTCGTACAATGCCCCCGAGATAACAATAAAAGAGCTGACACGCTAGCTAGAGAAGCATCAGCCTCTACCGAAGTCTCAAGCGACCTCATTGAATACCAAGAGGGATCAAGCCTTGTCGAAGAAGAACTTAGAGATGTTTGTACTACAAACGCATCGCCGAATTGGATGACTCCGATCCTTGAATATATCGCAACCGGAGCCCTACTGACCCAGAAGGTTGAATCCAAAAGACTAAAAAATAGAGCAGCGATGTACACTTTCCTAAACGATAAGTTATACAGGAGATCAGTGACAGGACCCCTGCTCCGATGTATGTAACCTCCAGAGGCAGATCAGGTCCTGGGAAGGATCCATGACGGTATATAAGACAATCATCCAGGTGGTAGAACCCTCGCCCACAAAGATTTAGCTCTAGAATACTATTGGCTGACGATGTAACGAGACGCCAAAAATACTGTCCGCAAATGTGAAAAATGTCAGAGGTTCGCACTGTATACACACATGCATGCTCAGCCACTTACGCCAATGACGAGTCCATGCCATTTCGCACAATGGGGAATGGACATCGTCGGACCACTCCCACCATCAGCCGATAAAAAGTTCCTTTTTGTGGCAGTCGACTACTTCACCAAGTGGGTCGAAGCTGAGCCCCTATCCAAAATAGAGCAGGTCCAGATAGAGAAATTCATATGGGTAGGTTTGGCATCCCCAAATTATTGGTCAGCAACAACGGAACTTAGTTCAAATGTATCAAGGTTAAAAAATTATGCAAAAGTTTGCACATTAATCACCATTTCACCTTGCCAGGGCACCCACAAGCCAACGGCCAAGCGGAGGTTACCAACCGAACAATCCTGCAGGCGATCAAGAGGAAACTTGACACGGCCAAAGGGAAATTGGTTTCAGAGCTACTAGGGATACTCTGGGCATATCGGACAACCAAAAGAGTCCCTATCGGAGAAACACCCTTTGCCCTGGAATACGGGTCAAAGCCATGGTTCCGGTAGAACTCGAAGTGCCAACCTTCCGAACGAAAGAGTTCAGACCATACGGTAATGATGAAGCCTTGCGCGTTAGACTAGACTTCCTTAAAGAAAAGCGAAATCTAACCTCCACTAAGATAACTGCCTACCAGCAATGAATAACGCAATACTACAACAAGAAGGTCAAGCCATGCGAATTAAGAGTGGGAGACTGAGTACTTAGGAAGACCCAACAACAGAAGCTGGTGCGGGAAAACTGAACCCGAACTGGGAAGGACCCTACAGAGTAACCAAGGTCAATAGGCCGGGGACGTACTGGTTTGAATACATAAACAACAACGGACTTAAACGACCATGGAACGTAGAACATCTACAAAAATATTATCAATAAAAATATTTTTGTTTTTACTAAACTTTCACTGCTGTCCGTTACGACCAACTCGACTTCCGATAATCCCTACTACGACCAAATCCGAGGGATCATACCTAACGCTTAGTCTGCAGCGTGCAGACGATGACGGTCGAGGAAGTGGGAGTCTAGTCAGCACTCGTACGCCTGATGAATATGACTCGCCAGTGGATCATTGCACTCCAACAGACAATGATCGCCGAACTTACTAGGTAAGCTAAGTCAGTTCGCGACTGATGACGATGACTTTTGGTGCCCAATGCCTAATCCGCTTCGCGCAGACGATGACGGCAGAGGAAATGGGAGTCTAGTTAGTGCTCATACGCCTGATGACAGTGACTTTGCAAGGGATCATTGATCTCCAACAGAAAATGATCGTCGAACTTACCAGGTAAGCTTAGTTAGTTCGCGATGACGACAATTTCTGGTGCCCAACACCTAGTCCGCTGTGCGCGAATGACGATGGCCGAGGAAGTGAGAGTCTAGTCAACGCTCATACGACGATCCCCTGAAATAACCTCCTGGGCAAAGGAAGGTAATTTGTGCTTCGTAATAGCCGCCACATTCTCTGGCAAGGACAAAGGCTCGGAAGAAGAAACCTCATGGATAAAGGGTTGCCTCTGTTTCTGAACAATAAAAAGAGGCACGCTCGCCTCCAGTTCTGCCAACTTGGTCGGACTAGGCATGGCCAAACTCCTTTTCCTCGAATGATGACCGACGACCTCTTTAGGCAGTGAATCCGGTGCAGAAAGAACATCATAGGAGCACCGCAACAATCCGCTCCGTAAGACATTACCCGACAATATAACCTCCTCAACAAACATCAAGGGGAGTTTGATGAACTCCCTTTCTATCCATTTTTCCTCCTATGTGAGAATCGGAACCACGAACTTCCCAGAAAAAAGAAACGACGTATCAAATCAGCATTGCATCCAAGAACGAGAAAACGAGATAACAATAAAAAAACTTACTGATGTCAAACTGGAAGTATCTGTGGACTCGAGGACCTCCAAAATTGAAACACGAGGAATTCACTGAAGCCAGAAACCAATACTTTGTCTAGGGCTTAGCATCATTTGCTACCAGACGCAAGCAAAAATGATTATTCAGTATGCAAAGGCCCCTAGAATCCAATCGAGCGGCGGTCAGATGATGAACTATTGCCCAGGTTAAACGAAGGCTAGCATCGTGCGCTCGAAGGAGGGTCGCAATCAAAATCTTGAACCCGCTCGAAACTAGTTGAGTGGGAGGCATGCGAAGAAAGAAGAAAAAGCGCCAAACATCGTCTAGCAAAGGAAGCCAGAGCTTAGATTCGAACATGCACCCGCTCAAAACCAGTTGAGTGGGAGGCATGCAAAGAAAGAAGAAAAGCGCCAAACATCGTCTAGCAAAGGAAACCAGAGCCCAAATTCGAACATGCCCCGGTGCAACCCTATGTACCCCTAAGTGGGTGAAGATGGAGCCCTATCCACGAGCACATGAATAACTTCCAGATCCCCTGGAATATGATACAGGCTACAAAGCTTGATTAACTCAGCTTAGTGTACCAGGCTATTTTTGAAAAGCTTGAGGCAGATAAAGGACAACAACTACTTGGAAGTAAGGTCAACAATATCTGCCATTGATAGAAAGTGAAAATCGAGCTCTGCAGAAGTACAATCGCACAAAAAAACAATACAGAAAGTAATAGGAGAGATCCTCCTTGAAGCGACGATTATTTACAAGGAATATAAACCGTACTTCTTCTCCTTAAGTAGTCGTGTATTTATTAATGCTATGTGCCGCTCAAGACAACGCTTCGGGTTCAATCATCACGACGGTACAGTACCTTTTAGAGATTTAGTGGACCGACTAGGAGCCCCACTATACCAAGACAATCTCTCTTTTACACCGTACATGTGTCATGATGATCTCGAGAACCAATAGGCCCAAGCGTTAGCCCAACACGGATCCAGCCCAAGCAGTTCCAAGCCCGCACAATGCAGTCCCACAACTATCCTCAATACCCATAAGCCCTTCTAAGGCAAGTATCTCGAGGATCAGTTTCGGACGAGCAAGCCAGCAATACTTTGCTTCCAACTAGGAATCAAATATTAGAGTATATGTCACACATGGAGACTTCTATCTATGGACTACTCTCAGAACGAGAACTATCTCTCACGTATCTAGGAGCTTGAGGTTAATGAAACTCTCTTCCACATCACAACTCCTAATTAGAGAAGGATCTCCACGAAGATATTCTTCCATCGATGGCCTGGTCGAACCAAGACTCCAGCACTATAAATATGACATGAGGTTGACAAGCTAAGGTACGCTACAAATTCTTGTTTACAACATTACGCCTTCCTCAAATCCCTGTCTGACTTTAGCATCTGAGGGCCATCAACCACCACAAGGGTGGTTTGTGACTCACGTGCGTCCGTGTGTAGGTTAGCATGTCAAGGTCAAAGCAAGGAGTAAAAACGACTGCATCAATTACCAAAACATGATCTATAGAGATGAAAATGAACAAAAATCATGAATTTGCAGCAATTCAATAACCCATAAACCTCAAATTCAAGACAACTCACAATAGACAATAAAAAATAAATCAAAATATATAAACTAGAGAAAATTACCTTACTAGGAGATGGTGGGGAAGGGAAGTGATGCTGATAGAGATTGAAGGCGGAGGAGGGAAGTGTTGATCAGTTGGTTGGGTGAATCGAAACAGAGAGACAAAGCTGTGTGAGAAAGAATCAACCCATTGTACCCTAGTGATGAAATAATAAACCCAAAGATAAGAAATTGTGCAGAGAGAGAGTTGCACGAGAGAGAAAAATGTGAGACTGAGACTGTAGAAGAGAGATAGATTGACAACCCAAAAAATTCAAAGTAAAAGAAAACCTAAATTCAGAGATGAAAGATTAAAAATAAGGGTGAAAAGAAGCCCTAAACTAACAAATTGCAAGAGATTGAAGATTAAAGAGAGAATAAAAAAAACCAAATCAACCATTGTGCCTTAGCGATGAAAGGGAGAAGAAAACAAACCAAATCAACCCATTTTGCCCTAGCGAAGAAAGAATCAGCCAATCGATTAGAAAGAGAGCTACGTGAGAGAGCAATGTGAGACAAGGATTGTGGAACTGCGTGAAAGAGAAAGAGAGCTACTTACTGATTTCACAGTGAGAGTGTGTGACATGGGTATTTTAGCCGTGTGAGAGATGGATTTGCAAGAGTAGGTTGCATGAGAGAGATATTTTTAGACTTAGAGAATTGTTACTTGAAAGATTTTTGTGAGAGATTTGAGATCTGTGTAAGATAAGGGAGAACTTAAGTGGGAATTCCTAATGAGTTTTGAGTTTGTAATGCGAGGAAAGGTTTGTAGTCGAGGTACCCACCAACATAAAAAATATTAAGGTGCCAGCTAGGACATACAAAATCTCTATAGTGTTTGTGGACAATAAAAAACCTCTTTGAATTGTAAGATAGATGATTGTATCTTTATATATCCCCACATTACCTTGATTTGGTACATCTATATACCACATTTTTTCTTTTTGGTTTGGATGCTAAAGTATTTTTGGTTAATTTGACAAATACATATGGAAACACAAAAAGAGGTGAAGGTCAAGTTGGAAGAATACGATGGTGATAACAATCAAGGTGCATCTATTGGTAGCCTTGATGAAAATGGCAAAAGTATTAGAAATGAACTGAAGGTAGGTTGTCTGTGTGTTGCTAAACATTTTACTTTTATTTTTTATGATTGGATGATCTGATGATGATGTAAACCTCCTAAATAGTTATAGGTGAGTGATGATCATGCCCTTCCCACCCTTGCTAATGGAAACAAAGGAATTGTCAAACTGAAGCTGAAGCATGTAGGTGATTAGACATGGTTTGATAAAATCCTTATTAGTTATCTGTGTACTACCTCCTAATGCTTACAGGAGGCGGGTGGTACCATTGCTGCTGTGAAGTGGCGTCCAACCCAAGGAGTAAATTTTATTTTGAGAAACTACCCATCGGGAGCGTCACTAGGGTTGGCAGTGGGGCGGATTTCACGGATATCCGCTCCACCCAATCCGTATGGGGCGGATTTGGATATGGCTGAATGGGTTTTCGGGTATTCAAACAGTATCCGTTGACTATTTGAGGCGGATACGATTTTAGACATATCCGCCCCGCGGATATCCGTTTATACTGCTCAAATTACTATAATACCCTTATCCCTAAAGTAAGTATTAACTAAACCATTTTCAAAAAAAAAAAAAAAAAAAAAACTAAAACTAAAACTAAAACCTATGTAAAATTGTATTGTCAGGCGGGGCGGATCGGTTGGGGCGGGGCTGATCGGTTGGGGCGGGGCTGATCGGTTGGGGCAGAGATTTAAAACCCACCTAAAAACCTATTTTATGTAGATATCCGGGGCGGGGCGGATATCCGCAAATCTGTCTGGGGCGGGGGCGATTTTAAAAAATACTAATAAACGGATATGCGAGGCGGATTTTGAGCCCCGCAATCCTCAGCAGGGCGGGGATGGATTTGCTTAAATCCGCCCCAATCCACCCCGTTGCCATCCCTAAGCGTCATAGAGAAGTGGTTCTACCACTTATTACCCATGATGAATTACAACTGCATACAGGTTTTATTATACTACAATTTTTTTTTTTTTGGTTTCTTACAATTTTCCATTAAAGTTTACAAACTTAATAAATAGTAAATTGTATTGTTACCTTTATTTGCAATATAATTTGAACTAGAAGATTAAGTGAACCTTTCATTTATATATGAAAACCATAAAATAATAATAATAATATTACTCATTGTACATGCAAGAATTGAAAGTGTGTTGCATCTTATTGCGAAAGCGGGTAGACACCAACAATTACACACAAGTACCACAAGGATCCAATCAATTAAATAGAACAACTAGCAATGGAAGTAATTAGAGAAAACCAAGAACATACCACAAGAGACACAAAATTTACGTGGTTCGGCGAATTGTGCCTACGTCCACGGTGAGGTGATTCCACTATATTCAAGAAAAGGTACAAGAAGATGACAATTCTCACACAATCTCTCAACAAGAGAGGAAACAATTCCAGCAATTATCTTTCTCTATTCTCTATACTTCACATTTTTTTCTACGTACAAAAAACAACTACAGTTCTTAGTATATATATAGCGTCTTGTTTCCTGTTATACAACAATTCTTTCACAGCAGTTTCCTATTTCATAGTTGCTGTTTTCTGAATCTATTCCCGTTCAAAATCTGTTTCTTGTTTCCTGTTCAAAAAAAATTTCCTGTTTTTCAAAACAGTTCTATTTCCTGTTTCACAAAAGTGTGTCATGAATTGAGAAGATTATGTTATTTAAACTGAATAATAAAAAGTGATTTAGAAGGACACCCCCTAAATTCTCAATAAGGGTGTGTTTGATGTTTGGGTGTTTCATGGAGAAAGAAAACTTTTCCTCCAAAATCTTATTTTCAGGTGTTTGACTTTTCGATTTAGTTAAAAAGAGTTTTGCTATGAAAAGTTTACCCACTTCGTGTAGGAAAACTTTGCTTAGGGTTCCTTAAAGAAAACTTTTCATCGCCACTGTCTCACCACTCGACCTCGACTTCATATTTTCCATCTCCTATCTTGTTTCCCATCTCCTCTCTTTCATCTCTCAGGGTGTGTTTGGTTGTATGGAATCCTATGCCATGGGAATCCATGAGGGGACCACTACATTTTAGGCTAAATTGATATATCACTCCACATCCACCATTTGGTTTTGTGATCAATGGTGGGAATGAAAGTCCCATGAACATGGGAATCACATGCCTTGGGGGAGCCAAGAAGTGGGATTCCCATGTTCATGGGACTTCCATTCCCACCATTGATCACAAAATCAAATGGTGGTCAAATGGTAAATGTGGAGTGATATATCAATTTAGCCTAAAATGTGGTGGTCCCCTCAAGGATTTCCATGACATAGGATTCCATGCAACCAAACACACCCTCAGTCTCTACGATCTCTCGTTGTCCATGAAATCTTTGTCCCGTCTCTGTGATTTCCTTTCTCATATCTTCTCCCATATCCATGCGATCTTAAGCTTCTCGATTCAATATCTTATCGGGGCTCTCACAGATCTTCGATTTCAGGTGAGTAGTCTGAGACGAAATGGAAAGCTGCGTTCATAAACGTGGAAGGAATCGAAATCGTTGAAGTAGTACCTACGATGCCGCGATGGCCTGTGTTGCAGAGGTCGTCTAGGTATAGAGTGCGCCAAGGGATTGTGGGTTGATCGATTCAAGGATGATGTAGAGGTCCTCTTGTTCTTTTGAAATGAGAAATGGGTTCAATGCTTGGGTGTTTGAAGAAGAAATGTCGGGAAGGAAGAAGATGAGTGGAAGAGAGGAGGCCATTGGAGAGAAGTGGAGGTTTTTGTGAAAGCAGTGTGAAAAACAAAGTGAGAAACATAGGTGAAGTGGTAGAGGTTTTTATTGGGAGGGGGTTAAGTGGTATGGTATTTATGGGAGTGCCATTGGGTTTGTTTGATGGACAAAAATGACCGTGGGGTGGTGAAATGTGATTTGAATGATTCAGAAGGGGAGGAGGATGTTTAGCCGTAGTAGATCTGAAAGGAGATGTCCTTGAAATGTGTAGCTATGAATGTAACATAAATCAACAGTCAAATTAACATATTAAATACCTTATCATAAGGAACACATGTCAGTGTTGATCTACAAGTATGTCATTCACAATTGCCAAACAATTTACAAGCCTTTTCCCCATTATAAAAAATGAGAGATTGTAATTGGTAACGACCATGCTACTGGAGATAAGGTTATAAAAGCACACGACATCCATCCACTTGTAGGTTATGTAAAAAGTCAAATTTTCTAGTATGTGGTTCGAATGCTGCTTCCACAAAATATCTAAAATTTCATATGATATTTAAATCGTCTTTGTTGTTTGATTTTTTACTCATTGTTGACAAAATTGTGTTATGTGACAAATAATGCTAAGATTTGTTTGTGTTATGTAACAAATGATGTTAGTAATGACAATGTGATGGACTTGGATGACCATGCATCTAGGGGTGGGCAAATGGGTCGAGGATCCGCGGATTCAAACCGAACTAGACCGTTTTTCTCTAAACGGTCCGGATTTTAATTTTGTTTTTTAGATATGGTCCGGATCGGTCCGGATCCGTTATAAAACGGTCCGAACCCGGTTCCTATTATTTAAAAAGAAACGGTCCGGGTTGGACCCGTTTCAAATCACAATTACATTACAAATGTATCTATCTATCTCAGTCCACCCACCACTCGAAACAGAGCCAGTGAGTGACTCGTGTCGTCCTCATCGCTCACACTGTGACTTCGCCAGCCATTGAAATGGAGTCCATTGGAGTCCTAATAATCCGCCCAATGAACGCATACTTGGAAGATCAACTCGACAAGCGTTTCAATCTCTTTCGATTCTGGAAATCCCCAGACCAGGCGCAGTCTCTCAAGGAGAATTCCAGCTCCATTTGAGCTGTTGTTGGGAACGCAAGAGTTGGAGCTGTTGTTGCTTGCTGTAGTTTTTGTCGACAAGGTCTCCGTTCAGATTCCTACACGTTCCTTCCGCTACTCGAGGCATGCACTGAGCTGAATTATATTACACATGGTCTCCAAATTCTCACCCATGTTGTCAAAACTGGTTTGAACTCTAACATCTTCACCCAGACTCAGTTACTCCGTTGTCTTGCTACGGGTGGCTGTGTGGGTGAAGCACGTAAGGTGTTTGATGAAATGGTCGAAATGGGGTTCAAAGATAGTGTGGCATGGACAACTATGATATGTGCTTATACTTCAGAACATGGAGATATTGATGAGGCATTTAGGCTCTTCAAAGATATGCCATTTGAAAGAGATATTGTTTGTTGGAACTCAATGATCACGGGGTTCGGTAAATGGGGTGAGATTGTCAGGGCTAGAGAATTGTTTGAGAAAAATCCTCACAGAGATGATGTTGTTTGTTGGAGTGCCATGATTGGTGGCTATGTTCAAAGAGGGGATTTTGAAGAGGCTCTCAAGCTATTCAACCGCATGAGAGAGTCTAGTGTGAAGCCTAATCACATTACCTTGGTAAGTGCACTATGTGCAAGCGCTCAGTTGGGTTCAATTAGAAAAGGAATGAGCATACACGAGTACATAGAGAAGAATGGTATTTATCTGGACATGTATATACGAACTACACTTGTAGATATGTATGCTAAGTGCGGACACATAAGGAGTTCCATAAAAGTATTTAATATGATGCTCGAGCGGGATGTATACACTTGGAATACTATGATAGAAGGGTTTGCTGTTCATGGGCATGCAAGTGATGCATTGGATATGTTCTCAAGGATGCGAGAGGAAGGACTTGAACCAAACGAAGTCACCTTTGTGGGTGTGCTCACAGCTTGTAGACATATGGGCCTTGTCAAAGAAGCCAAAGGGTACTTTGATAGCATGGTAAATGAGTATGGTATCACTCCTAGGATTGAACACTATGGTTGTATGGTGGATCTTCTTGGTAGAGCTGGGTTCATAGACAAGGCTGAAGAGATGGTCAATACCATGCCCTTCAAACCCAATGCAGTTGTTTGGGGAGCATTGTTGGGTGCGAGTAAGCTCAGAGGAAATGTCGAACTTGGAGAAAGAGCTTTAAAGCATTTGCTATATTTAGAGCCCCAAAATGTTGCTAATTATATACTCTTGTCCAATATTTATGCTGCCGCAGACAGATGGGAAGATGTTGAGAAGATAAGGGAAATGATGAGAGCTTCTGGGATAAAAAAGATATATGGGTTTAGTTATGTTGAAATTGGAAGCTTGGTGTATGAGTTCATCCAAGGGGACAAATCATTGTCGAAAGATGTCTATAGGTTGTTGGATAAATTAGCTGATTGTTTAAGAGAAATGGGTCATATACCTATTACCAGTGAAGTACTGCATGACGTAGAAGAGGAGGAAAAGAAGAATGCTTTGTCTTGGCACTCTGAGAAGCTCGCAGTTGCATTTGGGCTATTAAACACAAGTTCTGGTAGCACACTCATGATTGTGAAAAATTTGCGAATGTGTCAAGATTGCCACTATGCTTTCAAGCTCGTTTCAAGAATATTCGATAGAATGTGAATTGTTAGGGATCAGATTCGTTTCCATCATTTCACTGGAGGTGTGTGCTCCTGCAAAGATTTTTGGTGAGGAGTGGATCCTGAACATTTGCTACACAAGCAGCCTGTTCTACAATCATGGGCTTTGTTACAGAGCTTTTGGAGAGGATTCTAACAAGTGTGTGTTTTAGAAAGTCGGTACGCTCTCAACTATATATCACATTATCATTAACTCAGATTTCTAACAGGAATTGTGGTATGCATTAACTTAGATTTGGAACCGTAGGAACCGGGCCGTTCCAAACGGTTCGAGTTAGGTTCGGTTCCAATGTTCAAAATGAGGGGATCCGGACCGGATCGGATCCGTTAATTTTTAACGGTTCGAATTAGGTTCCTCCAAATTTGGAACCGATCCGGATCGTGCCCACCCCTACATGCATCTCGCTCTTCATCCATGAATTGTCTCGTATCTTCTGAGAAACATAAGAGGTTGTCATCTGATGAAGAGTTCAATTCCAAACTCGATTTGTTGGTGGAGGTAGTCAAGGAAGTGGCTAACTTGTTGAGGGGAGACGGTTGAGATCGATTGACTTTAAGTTTAAGAGTTGTTTCAAACATACAAGGACACGAGTTCTAGATGCTCTATACTTGTTTGGGGAGAAACCAACTTTTATTCAGACTTTCTTATACCTAAAACCTAGAAAAATAAAGATTGGTTAGTGAGGAAACTTGGTTATTAAGAGAATTCAGTACAATTAATTAAAAATTAGATGATTTATGTATGCTTTTAGTTGACTTGCATTATATACAAAACTTCAATGTTAATGTGTAGTATATCTTTTACATGACATTGTAATAAATATTTAATATCTTTGGATAATCTGTTTTGGTCATATTTAGTTTTAATGTGTAGTATAAGTTATATGTCCTTAATATGTTCATATGGCGCTTGTTCAATTTATTTGATATAATAGCAACTGAAGCCTAAAAAAATAATTCATCATTGAAAAAAATTTCGCAATCAAACAATGGAAAATTAGGAAAAGTTATTTTTTCTTTACAAAATCAAACAGTGGAAAAAAATTATGTGGAAAATTATACCACAGTTTTATTTTTTATTTTTTATTTTATTATTTTTTATTTTCTTTAAATCAAACGATGCGTTATTTTCTTTAAATCAAACGCATCGAAATAATTTTGCAGTATCACCACTTGCAATGTTTCCTCAAATTTCCCCAAATGTTTCCCAACATTTACCCTAATTTCGATGAGAATAAAAACGAGGATAAAGAACAGCAGAAGTAGACATAGGGAGGGGTCAGAGAAAGAGAAGATGGATAAGAGGAGGAGAACATAGAGGGAGAGGAACACTTATTGGATCTAAATAAGAAAATTTTCAAATAAAAGAGAAAACTTTCAGCAAAAATAAAATGTGGTGTTTACTAGACAACCATTTGTGGCCTTCGAATCGTTGTTTCGCTACTGAGTGGTGTCAAGGCTTTCGTTGTTGTTAATGGTGTTTGTGTTCGTTGTTGTCGGAGGAGATGGTCAGGAAGAGGAGGAGAATGGAGAGGGAGAGGAAGGTGGAGAACACTACCCGCGAGAACAGAAGGAAAGTTTTAGAGAGAAAGGTGGTATGGAGGGTTCCTTCGGAACTAAGAAGAAGAAGTGGCAGTGAGAATTTTGTAAGTTGCACAATTTTGACATTAAAAAACTAGTGTACCAGCCGTGCACATAGTGTGTACGCGTGCCGTTGGCATAGATATAATGGCATACCACCCTGGTCCTTGGGTTGTGCCTTTGGCACTCCCCAAATAAGTAACTAATTTACCAAATATGAAAACAAATCATGGTTACCTAATACATCTTTATATGAAATTTGAAAATGTTATTGGAAGTGATGGAATAATTGCATACATGTATATGAAATTTGTGCTATATTAAACCGGTAGTGTTATGATAATGCTTAAATGTTGACTCAAATTTAAATTGGGTTACCAAAAGAAAAAACACCCTATTATTATTGGTTACATAAAATTAAACAAAAAAGATTAGTGTTTGACAATGTTTTGCAGTCAAGGTAAGTCTCAAACAATGGATAAATATTAGATTTCTTTTTAATGCATCACAAATAAATGGGCTTTTAGCTACACGTGTGTTTTGTTTGGTTGGAGACCTATATGTAGGAGACCGTACTGGTAAGGCTAGTGACTTGGAAATGAGACAAAAATAAAAATAGATTAATTTTTTTCATATATATTTTAGTATTAAGTGTTCCATGTCAAGTCAAAGACAAACCTAAACATGTGGGTCCCAGGCGAGGTCAAAGTTCACACTGATTTCCTGCCATTTGACAGGGGCAATTTCGGGGCCAAAATTTTAAAAGGGCAATTTGGGAAAGAAAAAAGCAACTTGAACGACAAAATCAGTTGTTTCACCATAGAAATCCACACGGCCAAATGAACTTCAATTTATTTTTTTAATGAAATCCATAGGCAACATAATTGACAACCAAACTTTCTCACACATCAAATAAAATTGATAGAGATGAGGGGTAGGGTGGGTTTGATCAACTTTCCCTTTTTAGAGTCATTTTTTTTTTCTTTTGAGTAAAACGAACACTAACTTGTAATTCATTAACATAAAACCTTATAATTACATCTCATTATTAAAAAAATTAGAAAATTAAAGGCGATCAATTACAAAAGGGGTATTCGTCTTTGCCTCTTAATCTAGGTAGACGTCTGAATTTCTTGAAAAAATGTCCATATTTCTCAAAATTCAGACCTCTAAATATTAGAAAAGCAAAGAACAAACACCCCATTTATGCCTATCACTTATTTTAGAATTCACTCATTTTAGAATTCACTCATTTTATCACAATCACAAATTTTCAATCTCTAACAGTTTGGACTTTGTCATATAAACCCTAAACTTTTACCAAGAAATGGACACAAAATCTGAGCTCACCTCAACCATTTTCCTTCTAAACAAAGTGAGGAACAACTGATCGAACGCCCTAGGATTGTATTGTGACCGAACCGGGTCACTCGTAGTCTCCATCTGAAAAAATTAACCATGAGAAATTACCAAGAAAGTAATTAAGGATTTTAATGGATTATGATGGATTTTAAAACTAATGGATTTTAAAAGATTTGAAAGGATTTTATGAAATCCACATGGATTTTGATGAATTTTAAAGGATTCTTACCGATTTCTATAGATTATTAGGAATTTATTATTAGTCATAGGAAGCCATGAAAGTACACCGCCTAATGAATAATTGCTTGGGACATGCCCTACTGAAATCAGTTCCTCACCCAATTCATCCAATTTTCAATAGATTCTACGACTTTTGGATGAAATCCATCTCTAGAGAGAAAAATATGAACTTTTATATCAATCTCTACCCAACTACACCCAAACTCTTTTTTTTATACCTTTACTAAACCTTATTGCCCTAACCTTAGCAACATCTTCCCACATCCCTTTGGCAGCATAAATATTAGATAGCAATATATAAGTCGATTCCATTTGGGGTTCAAGCTCGAAGAGTTCCCTTGCAACCATTTTTCTCCCATTTCCGCATTTCTATGCTTGCAACTCATCCAACTATGTCCCAATTTTGATTAAAAGATAATGAATCTCCTTGTAATCATTTTTCTTTCTAATAGGAATGTTAGCAATCCGATGGATTTGGAGCAAAAAATGATACAAAATTTTCTCGAAAAGCTTTAGTATTATTTTCATACTTCATTATTGCAGTAATGCTGAGGATGCTAGAGTATGAGAATTCCTTATCATCGAAACAAAAAACTTGAGAAGCTAATTGAAGACAGTGACATTTACAATAAGAATCAACCAGTGTTGTAAATGGCAAGTGTTAATCCATCACCCAATTTCACAATATGGGCATGAATCTGAATGACAGTATTCTTCACAGTGGTATTTACATCATAACAAAAAATCAATGAGTTGATAGAAACAATATTTTTGTGAGACATTTCATCAAACAAATGGCGTGCTTTAACTACACCATAGCAAAAGAACACGAACAAAAGATGAAAAGGGCATAAAAAATTACAAATCTAAAAGCCTCATTAAATGTTAAATGTTATGAGTTCTGCAGTGTTAGTTGTATGCTTGTATGGATGTTAATGAGCTCGACTGTGACAGGGATGCATGGTGGAAATAGTGGGTGCATTAGATATTTAGATATTCAACTGTAGTATTTGTTCTTCTTTTCGCCTTTAATCGAAAGAGTACATGTATACAAAAAACCTTTTATTCCTTCCCTTCCTAGTCTTTTCAATGCTTGTGTACTTTTTCCTTGCAATCAATTCAAGTCTATTAGGCACTGACATTGGGTTTGGTAAGAGGGATAGATTCGTAAAATGCGAATGATGGGTTCAATTGAGATTGAGATGGGGAGTTTGTTGATATTCGTCATAAATAACAAAAACCCTAAAAGAAGAGAGAGAAATAGAGAGGAAGAAGAGATAGATGGGAAGGAGAGAGAGAATACAAATCCGTTGAAATATGAGGGGGGAAGGTTGTATTTGAAATGACTCTTGTTATTTATATTTTCAACTCACAAATCCTTCAAAATTCACAACTTAAAATAATTCGTCAAAATCCACTATTTTTTTAATACCCCTTGATTTTGATGGACTTTTGAAAAGCATGAATTGAATACCCATTGATTTTGATGGATTTTAAAATACTCTTTTTAAATCCATACTAAATACCCCTGGATTTAGATGAATTCTTTCAAATACTCAATTGAATACCTCTAAATTTTAAAATCCTTCACAATCCTTCGCAATCCTTAATTGAATACACCCCCCTTAAGGGTTTTGTGTTGTGAGATGAAGATGAGAGATCTGTGTTGTGATGAAGGTGATCTGGGATGAGAAGAAGATGTAGTGGGACGAAAGGAAAGAGGGCAGAGTAAAAATATCGTACAGGGGCGGTGAGTGGTGATTTCGATTGCTAAAGAAGAAATTTGAGAGCTCCAATTGACAATCGATTCACTCAATCCATCCACCATCAATTAATTCAATTGACAAACAATTCACTCATTCCAGCCACCATAAAAATCCAGTAGCTCACTCTCTCTATCTTTTTTCCCAAAAATTCGGTGCAATCTACACAAAGGTAGATGTGGTGGTGATGGAGGTAACTTGATGGATCCACTGGTGGTTGCGAGATAGTTATGTGGCCAGCAACGTGAAGAGAAGGTAGCCGAGGAGGTGAATGTTGCACGCGAGCAGAAAGAAAGTGTGAAAAGGTTAGAGAGGCAGAGATTTTGAGGGAGAGAGGGCGACGGTTTAGAGTCGAGAAGGTTACTGAGTGGGAGAGTTTTGAGGGAAAGATGGTTTTTTTTTGGGGTTTTTGATTTTTAAATGAGGGCTTTTTGGGAACAAAAAATGTTACACGACTTACACTGCTTCCCTGTAGCGAAATTGAATTCTTGTTAGAGAAGAGATGACAGAGTGACACACACCCACTTTTTAATTCCCGTTACAAAGTAGATCTTTATATTAGATTATGTAATGCTTCTACTTCTTCTTCTTTATTTTAATGTAGGATATTCGAGCAATCCATGTTCTGATTTGAACGAGGGCATTTTCATCATGTTTTATTAACAATTGTGGATGAGATTTAAGTAATCTCTAGCTTTTGTCAGCATCCTACTAAAGACACAAATATGCTAAATTAGTGCTTTTAGGTGACTATTTTGACATTCGAGCTCGTCTTATCTTTTGCTTTCGATTTCTTCAGTCATTATAACGAGTTAACAATACTTTGGTTTTAATTCCCACTAGGGTGTCTACATGCTACATGGTGTATATTAAGTAATTTTTATTTTATTATAATAATTTAATAATAAGTAAAAACTAAAATTTTATGGGTAAAATATTGTAACCCAATTTTGCACTCTGACTATTATAAGGGCCTATTATAGTTTATAGATAACCAGGGGGCTTCAAATAATTTTGTTAGGGGCTTAGGTATAACGATTCCATGTTTGAGAGAGACTGTTTTGACTGTAGAAAATATTAAATGCGGAGGGCAAAATGGAAAATTTAAAATATTTACAGTTTATACATAATCCGGGGCTTCGAATAAATTTTGTTAGGGGCTTAGGTATAACGATTCAATGTTTGAGAGAGGCTGTTTTGACTGTATAAAATATGAAATGCGGAGGGCAAAATGGAAAATTTTAAAGTTAGACATAAGGGCATATTTATAATTGTTAGAAATCGGGGCTTCAAGTAAATTATATTAGGGGCATAGATATAATTAATGAATGTTTGTGGGGTGGTTTTAATTGTAAATAGCCTAAATTTGGGAGGATAAAATGGTAAGTAACATTCATTGTTTGTCCACTATTCATCCGTGCCTAAAAGACACAAATATCCCTTTCATTGTTTACTCACCTATTTATTTTACTTATAAATAGTCTGAATTAGGGAGGGAAAATGGTACAAATGTGTAATAGTGTTTTGATTTATAAGACATAAACACATTCATACACGTATTGATTTGCACTGTTCATACACATATTGATTCACTCGTAAATATTAAGAAATTATGAGGACATAATTGGAAATAAAAAGTTAAAGTAGGAGACGGTCACTGTAATAATATTTTAATAGTATTATATTTAAAGTAATGGTTGAATGTACCACACTACCCCTAGTCATCATCCACTTATTGGTTTTGAATGCAAAAAAATGAAGTGGAAGGGCTTTTGTGGAACACAAAAATAATCAATGTTCTCGTCACTGTTCATACACATTGATTTTGCTTGTAATTATCATAAAATGAGGAAGGCATTTCTGGAACCTGAAAATCAAGTTGAGATATACACTTAACTGTTCATCCAAGGCTGCGATAATTATAATAGTAGAGGAACAAGTATAGGGAGCCTTGTTTTGAGGCCTCTTTTGTGCCTATTTTGGTATTTTTTTACATTTTTTACCTCTTTTATTTAAAACACAACTATAAACACTATCCATAGAAGGGGTAGAAGTGTAAAAAAATCTCAAAGATACACAAAAGAGGCCCACTAACAAAGCTCCCTAAAATTATTCATAGTAGATATATGGTCGTCTTGTTATAGTCACTTTGTACTAATCTAAGCATGAGGGTCAAACTCAACCATTGCTTAGTTTGTTGTGTTGAATACATGTTACAGACTAGGGTAGGTTGCCCTTTAAGATTTTTTTTAGCTTGAATAATTTTTGTCCGGCTTGGTCCAAGGAACTTATCAACTTGACTATATTGTCGTTTCAAGTGTTTTTTTATTCAATTATTACAGATGTAGAATGATTGAATATCTAGTTACAAATAATCAGACTATATTGATGAAAATTGTAAGTTTGATTGTCACATTTAAAGTTGAGTTCGTTGGGTTTAGTATGTGATATAGTTGATTTATGCTTTCATTCTTTGCTGCTTACCTAGACCTATACAGGTGGCAAATGTGAGCCAAGGACTACCGTGTGGTGATCGATGGCACTATGATGCTTAAGTTAGATAAAGCTTAGGACAAGCTTAAAACACTAAACTAGGTTATATTGCGTACCTCTAGTTCATCGACCTTATCTCCCTTTTATAATAAATGAGTCCTTGTTCGGCTAGGACTTTGGTGGCGTAGTTTAGGGAAAATGATCTTGTTGTGGAGATTATTTCCTGATTGGGAGTTGTCTATGTGGGATAGTTTCCCTACATGACTCGTGTTCCTAGATCTGCGGGAGAGGTCTCCCTTTCTGAGTGTTGTTCATGCACGAAAGTTTCATTGCACGACTTATACTCTAATATATGTTTTCTAGTCGAATCCAATTTGTTGTTGGCATGCCTGTCTTGGGTAGATCTCTCAGGTACTTTTCTTAGAGATCTTACGAGTATTGGGCCTGACCGCATGACTTGCAAGCTTACTGGCTCATTGCAACTCGGACCTGACTGTCTGGATTCTGCCAATGATGGGCTTACTACTATTTTGGTCTTGCTGGACTGAGCGTGCGATCGGGCATGCTTCATTATATTGACGAGATTATCATGACACGTATACGGTGCTGATCAGATGATGATTTTATATATCATTAGCTACTCCCCCGAGTTAGTGGACCGTCTTATCGGTCCTGATGATACATAAAAATGGTCACGCCTCAGAGCCATACCCGAACTCTTACAGCACGCTAGGCCCACACGTCTCATAGTTATCCTCAATACCCATAAGTCCTACTAAGGCAAGTATCTCGAGGATCAGCTTCAAACGGGCAACTACAACACCTTTCTGCTTTCAATTAGGAAGCAAATACTAAAGTACATTCCACACAGGGAAACTCCCTTCTATGGATTGCTCTCGTATTGGGAACTATCTCCCGCATATCTAGGCGCACAAGGCTAAAATGGAACTTTCGTCCTATAGTGTGACTCCTAATTAGAGAAGGATTTCGACGAAGATCTCCTTCCCAAACTATGCCCTCGATGGGCTGGTAGAACAAGGACTCCTTGCACTATAAATAAGACATGAGGTTGGTAAGTTAAGGTACGCTACAAATTCTCTGTTTACAACATTACGTTTTCCTCTGATCCTTGTCTGACTTTAGTATTGGAGTGCCATTGGCCACCACAACGGCGGTCCGTGGCTCACGTGCGTTGCTTGTGTAGATCAGCATGACTAGGTCAAAGCTGGGAGCTGAAAATGATTGCATCAGTTTGGTGCCGTACATGGGGACGACAGAGTTCCTAACTTTTCATTAGTGTCGTCTCCTTTTAAAACCCAGAGAGATGGTGACCACTAGGTCACGCAACAGCGGAGAACAGAGGGACACATCGATCGCTCCGGTTGGAGCAGCACCGCCACTTTCATCGGCTCCGATGATACACGGGCTACTGACTTAAGGCCTCGCGGCGACGACAACAATAGCGGACCGACCGAATCGATAAGATGACATCTCAAATACAACAAATAGCTAAAACGGTGGAGGTTTTCACGTGACAAAATCCACCACCTGCCAATGGAGACCAGAAGCATCACAAGCCTTCTTCTCCGGAGGATGGCAGGGAGCAAGCACAGGAAAGCCAAGCCCCAACTAGTTCTCATTGGACTAGGGGAGGCTGCGCTGCTGACGCTGAGCCCGCCGCCAGGATAGAGAGGCTCATCCCTAGGAACCCCCTCTGCAGAGGGGCGCATGATTCAAACATACTGTACCGCCTTTTCGTCGCGCCATTTGTGGATCGGATCATGAATGAGGCCCTTATGAGGAAGTTCACTCCCCGAAGCTCGACTTCTACGATAGAACCACCAATCCTTTTGACCACCTACGCCTTTACCAGAACGTAATGGCCCTGAAAGAAGGGTCCAAGTCTGTCATGTTCAGAACCTTTCTCACTAGTCTAGAGAGCTCAGCACTGACGTGGTTCCACAGCCTTTCGCCGAAGTCGATCGACTCCTTCAAGACACTGGCAAAGGAGTTCCTGACACATTTAGTAGGGAGCCAGAGTTTATGAAAAGGCCCACATTACATGCTCTCTCTAAAGCAGAGGTCCCACGAGACTCTCAGAGAGTATGTCATGCGCTTCAACAACGAACTGACTCTCATCGACGGATGTAGCGACGACATGGCCATAACAGCCTTCACTGCGGTTCTTAAGGAAGGAAAAATCTACAAAAACCTCACCTTAGAGCCCCCTCTTACATGACAGAGCTCCTCAAAAGCGCTCAGAAGCATATTACACTTGAAGAGCTAAGAACCATGAAGAGGGAAATCGAAGGCAGGAAGAGGCCCTCCGCTCCCAAGGACAATAAGGAGGGCAAGAGACATGAAAATAAGGAACGAAGCAAACGGAAGCGCAATGATAACAGGCAAGACCCTGGTTGGTCCAGGCCGGAGAAAACATCCAACTACATTGGATCCAAGACTGTGACACCCCTCAATGCCCACTTAACAGACGTACTTAACTCCATAATAAACTAGGAGGATTTGAAGTGGCCCCAAAAGCAGCGCGGGGACCCCGCCAAGCACGAAAACGGAAAGTACTGTGTGTACCACAAGGAAGGCGGCCACGATACCAATGACTACAAGAGTCTAAGGTATGAAGTTGAGTATTGGATCCGCATAGGCAAACTAAAAGAGTTCTTGAACTCTGAGAAGCGACCAGAAGAAACCAGAGGCAGGGGGAGTCAGTTAAAGAAATAGTGAAGGAGACTCCAGGGACAATATATGTCCTTCATGGAGTCGGACAGAATGAAGACTAGTCGTACAAGTCTAGATAGCGGACCTTACTGGAGATGCAGACACAACCCACGGATGAGGTCATACGCATCTACCACTCAAGAATTCAGAGCCCCATTCCTATTTTGACCTTTACGGACAAAGACCTCGAAGGAGTTTGAGCGCCACATAACGACGCCCTAGTCATCTCAGTCTCCATTGCAAGATGGAAGGTAAAGAGAGCTCTGGTGGACATAGGAAGCTCACTCAACGTCTTGTTCTACAACGCATTCTGCAGTATGGATCTCAAGGAGGAAAACTTGACATCCTTAGATTACCCGCTGATTGGATTCAGCGGAGAGAAGTGTTTCTCGATCGGGAAGATAAGATTGGCAATAGTGGCAAGAGAAGCGCAACTAAGAAAGGTCATGTTTCTGGAGTAAATGGTCGTAGACGCACTGACGACCTACAACCTTATCTTGGGAAGACCATGGCTCTACCAGATGGAGGCAGTAGTCTCCACCCTTCACCAGTGTGTTAAGTACACTGCTAACAACTCAAAATGGACTATACGTGAAGACCAACCTATGACACGAGGCTGCCATTACGCCGCGCTAAAACAAATAGAATGCACCCAGATCCAGCTACATATACCGTGAGCCTGGCCAAGCAACAACGGGAACATTGCCTTCAAACAGTGCAGGAGTTGTCTTTTCATCCGCCCAGCGAAACGGAGAGGGAAAGGCAAGCGAAAATACATCCCCCCGACGTTCCGTCGTTACAGAGATTGACCCCTCTACAAGTTTACTCTTCAGTAACCTCTGAAGCGCCTTGACAGTTTATTGAATGATCCACAAGGTAAATCAGAATTCACTTCAAGGCCACGATTAATTCCTCCCGCTCAACAGTTAGTATGCATTCAGTTTTTTTATTTCCCTTTCCATAGTCAATATAAAGTTTTATTCTTAAAGACTTATTGTATTTGCAATCATTTAAGAAATAAAGGAAGAATTACAGAAACAAACTCTATTGATTATTGGAAAGATGTAACAACAAGCGCCCTGAGGCGGATACAAAATACTACATACTACAAGCATTTGAGTACAGTGCGACATGAAGTAAAAGACTCATTTAGACAATTCTACTACGATTATAATACAAGAGGCATCCGAAGAAGACTTCAATCCTCGCTTCTCTGTAGAATCTGAATTGAGCAAAATCAGAATGAAAACATCATGTTCAAACGCCTCCACGGACATACCCCTCAAATATGATTTGAGGTGGTACAAAATCGGCAACCGAGAGCACCGACAAAAATTCAAAGCCCAACTCACACACTTTGAAAACTTGGGACAAGTATCAGGTGAGCTCGGATCGCATGTACCTTCCCGCGCAAGGAAAGCAAGAATATTTGGGAATCAATGGCCCATTCCGACAGGCCATGTCCAACTCTGCCTCAACCCAGATGCCAACTTCCAGCACAAGGCGAAGCGATAGAGCTAATCGAAAAGTGATGGGGGCAGGCTCTTGGACGACGGCTGCTGGTGCTATCTCCGAAATTAAATATTCTGGAACAACGATAAGACACTAGCACATGAATGACAGACTGTTCCCTTGAAAAAGAATCTGTACTACTTCTCCGCAATATGAGAAGAAATTACGAGATCTCATCAGATCGACTATGTGCCCACCCACAACAGGTGACCACACATAACAACAATTATGATCGTGCATGATCGGGGCAAATGTTAGAACATCCGGAGACTCCATTATTGGAGACCTCCCTTCAGTCTTTGGAAAACCCAAAGCATTTTCTTCAGCCTTTGGAAAACCCAAAGCATTTACTTCAAACAAAAACATTACAGGAGATGAAGAAACGACGGTCCCAAGGAAAGTGCGCAGAACACGTTTACTTAATTAATGGCACTGCACACAACCTCATCAATTCAAGGAGAGTAATCAACACTCAACCGTCCCGCAGCTACGCTGTACATGTGTCACCGTGCGATCTATGCCGTACACGTAGCGCTGCTGTACAGGAAACCTTAACTCTTCCTTTGCAGGCCCAAAGGCTCGATATACTCGGCCCACCATTCAAACAATATTCTATTACATGCTAAGCATGAGCGCAAATCCAAAACAGCCTTGATGCACAGACCGTACCTATGGATCGCTGTTTGTTTTAAGGTAATGCTGTCCGCACAGTGCGCGACACTAGCAAACATGGGTCCTCAAGCCCGCAAACGGGCAAAACCCTCCCCAACTAGGCAAGCTTAGTTAGCCTAAGCTAATGATGACGACTTCTGGTATCACCCGACACCTAGTCCGCTTGGCTCAGATCTCGATGGTCTAGAAAGTAGGAGTCCAATAGCGCTATCACACCTAGTGACGACGACTTTTCAGGGATCATTGCCCCTCTTCGCATCCAATGATCCCCGAACCCAATCAGATAAGCCTAGCTGGTGACAACGAGAAACGAAAGCTTCTGAACAAAGCCCAGACCTGTAGCCCTCACTGTGCAAGTGTAGTTGGTTTGGAAGGTGGGAGCCTAGTCAGTCCCGAACTGATTCAGAAGGCTCGCCACGAGACCACTACTTTTCAGAATGGCCACCAACCCTTGACTTGTAGCTCCCACTGCGCGGGTGTAGATAGTTTAGAAGATGGGAGCCTAGTCAGTCTCGAACTGATTTCGACGGCTTGCCATGGGACTACTTCTTTTCAGCGTGGCCGCCAAATCACCAAGCCTAGACTTATAGCCCCATTGCGTGGGTGTAGATAATCTAGAAGGAGGGATCCTAGTAAGCAGCGAACTGATTCCGACGGCTTGCCATGGGACCTTTGTTTTTCAGCGTGGCCGCCAAAAACTCCCAAATTTGTAGGTTGATGCACACGGGTGTAGATGATTTGGAAGGTGGGAGCCTAGTCAGTCCCGAACTGATCTCGACGACTTGCCATGGGACTGCTGCTTTTCAGCCTGGTCGCTAAACCTTTTTACTGGAATTTGTAGCCCCTACCGCGCGAGGCGGGTTTAGATGGTTCGAAAGATGGGAGACTAGTAAGTCCTTAACTGATGTCGCCGACTTGCCACGGGACTACTACTCTTCAGCATAGTCGCCAAACTTTACTACCCAAATATGTAGCTCGCGTTGCTCTAGCATAGATGGTTCAGAAGGTGGGAGCCCCAAGCAGCTCGCCACATGACCACCACTCTCTTACAACAACCACAAACATGAATCTAGCTGAGTCAGCATCTTCACACTCAAATGGACTGACATTCTAATATTAGCAGGGGCCACTCATGCCGATACAAAGGAGCTAGTAGAAGAAGGAGCAGAAGTTGTTTCCACTCGCGCCACGGTCTGGACATCAAGGCCCAAACCGTCTTCCTCGTCTGATGATGCAGAGGTAACAGACAAGTCTACATACGACATCTTCTTATAACGGCCGAGATCCCACTCCGGATGTTCCTCCTTCATCAGCGCCAGCAGCTCCAACCTGCCATGTACAACCCAACGAAACTTGCATTTGATTTGTTCCTGAAGAAGTTCTTCCTCGTGCACCTTCGCATCAACAAGTTCACACTACAATAGCTCCAACTTGCCAGTCAGCACGTTGACCTCAGACTGCTCTGTGGCTAGATTGCTGTTCATAGCACTAAGCTCATGCCACTCAAATTCGAGCTGGTCCTCGGCCTTCCTCGCTTCTTGAGCATAGAACTCCACAACGGATTCTAACTGGTGCTTCTGAGTAGCCCAGTTGGCCTCTTTCGAAGCATTTTCATTAGCAAGAGACCACAGTTCAGAACACGCCTTAGCCACAGCTTCCTGCGCAACCTCTACATCTCGGCGAGTTCGATCCAACTCTTGCTTGAGTCTATCTTTCTCGGACACCACTTCAGACAAATCACGCTCAAGGACCTTCAGACGTGCCCTTTGAGTCTCAGCGGCCATGGTTGACTGACCGAGCCTCTTCTCCTCAGCCTGCTTCTGTAGCCGACAAATTTCATGTGCGAGAATACAACACTTGCATGTGCGAGAAGACGTGCTCCAAGGTGTATACCCTCTCACAAGTCGCCTCGACTTTTGTCCCAGCAACGGTCACGTGGCTCAAGTGAGACATACCCAGCATAAGGTACTTCAAGCCCTTGTCCATACACCCTTTTAGCGTATCCTCCTCGGATTTTGGAGCGCAATCTATTAGCCAGCCGTGACTCCTGCCTATATGCTTCCTCGAAACATACTCTATGTCTACCTCTTGGTGCCAGACCTGTGAACTCATCTTTACTAAGTCCGGCGCAAACAAGCTTTATCCGCGCATCCGAATGAAGCTTTCCCAGATCAACAATTATGCCAACACCACCCTTCACGGTTGCCACTGTCCTCAGACTCTCCTCCGTGGCTTTTCCCTTGTCAACAACAGCCGATCCTTTATTGCAAGACGGCTCGACGGGATCCAAGGGGAGAGGAGGATGTGAATTATCCAAAGGACCCTCCAACACTTTTAGCTGTGGCCTGGAACGAGACGGCGAGCGACGTAGACTACATGAAATTTGGCCTGTGCCACCACGACCACTTTCAGACTACATGCCAGCAGGATGATAAGATTCTACAACCTCAGGCGAATCCTCACAGGAGCCTTCTATTGAAACAGTCCCATGCGAATCAACACCGGCAGAAGCTGCCATTGTGACCCATACCAGACGATCATTCAAAGCTTCATCCTGCGTGTCGCTAAGGTGAACTTGTGCAGTTGATATTGGAATTGTCATTTTCCTGATTTCCCATACTACATTTAATGTTGAAGTTACTGTTTGTGGACGCCTCTTTGTAAATTGTTTTGCATATATATGGGCTGGCTATTTTGCGTTCAAGCACTGTAATGAAAGTAGTATAACATGTTAATCAAATGTATTTTACCAGAGAGTTTGTTTTGTGTTTTCCAAAGGCTGAAGGAACATCTCCTCCACTAGAGTTTTCGAATGTTTTGACATTTGTGCCCATGAGTCTTGATAAGACTTGCTATTATGCGGTGCCGCCTGATCTGGGTGAGCACTGTGTTGATCCTATGAGATCTTGTAATATCTTCTTATACTTCATAAAAGAAGTACAGACTGTTCCTCAGGGGACAAGCTTGTTTCCATCTTTTGTGGCTCCCGAGTTCCCACTCGCCACTGCTATTGGGTGATAATACTAGTAGCTAGTTTGTGGTGTTTGTCCGCTCTGGGTTTCACGCGTGACGCCCCAACTGGAAGGAAGGTTGGCGTAGCGGGGTTCTGAAAATGCGACATTCTTTCCAGTGATGTTGGCTCAGTGGTATTTTAGACAATTCTGTCTGGGAGGTCATCCTCCTTTTGCCTCATTCTGTCCTAGCTTTTGTCCCTTTCCGCAGGGTAGTCTGCCGGGTTGAAGACGTCTGCCTTTCGTTTCAAGGCACGTGTTGGCACATTTGAATCATCTCCACAAGGTGATTTGTCGGAGTAAAGAATTGAGTGCTTTCCTTCGTCTCCTGTCGTGGACGTTTTACTTTTTCAACCTTCTCTACCCTTGTTTCAGTGGATAGATGCTTGCATTGGATTTAGATACTTGTAGTGTAAAACTGATGTACTAGTTGGTCGGCAAGCTTTGTAATAAATCTCATTGCAATCAATAACATTTTTTTTTATTTATGGAATGTGTCCTGTGCGAACAACTCTTCTACATTGAATGAAAAAAAGAAAACAAGAAATGAAATCAAAGCAACAAATAATTTAACTCCGAACAGAGATTGAGCTAATCCGGTCCTGAAAGAGGCGCAAATGATCATGGCTCAAATTGAGTGGTCCCTTTAGCGAAGTTATTATTTTTTTTAAAAGCTAACGAAGTTACTGAATAGTGGACTTCGTGCTTGCGAGCAGTTCCTCGTTGATTAACAACACTTGAATTTGGTGCCCGTTTGCTGAAGTATTGTTACTTAGATCTTTGTTAGTCTGGATCGCCTCGCTAACTTTGACTTCTGAATCTCCGCATAGCCGCTACTTGGATATTTGGGCTCCTCCACCCTCATAAAGTAATCCACTTCTTGTGTTTAGGCCTGATGCCTGACACGTTGGTTTTGTGGCCCCGAGCTGTAACTGGAAACAATTCAACTGCTTTAGGGATGCATAATGGCAGTGTTTTGCTGCTAGCTGATCTCTTCGGATAATCCTTTGGGCGTGGTTGGCTATATACTTTATGCATTGGTGCAGGGTGGATACCACTGCTTCCATATGATGTAGCCAGGGCTTTCCTAAAATGGTGTTGTAGGTGGACGGGGCGTCAACGACTATGAACTCTTGGACAAAGTACTTCTGTAGGTGTGGCTCTCCCACCACCAACATTAGATTGATCTTCCCGATGGGGAATCATTTCTCCCACTAAATTCGACTATAGGGTGGTTGGCGGGTGTTAGGTAAATCTCCTGTAGCTACATGTTGTGGAATGCACTGAGGAACATGACATTTAGTGGGCTTCCACCGTCCACCAAAGCTCTCTTTACCTCTCACTTAGCGATAAGGACGGAGATGACCAGGGTGTCATTGTGAGGAGAATGTATCCCCTAGAGACTCCTTTCTGTAAACGTCAGTGATGGGATCGGGCTGTGAACTCGTGCGTGCTGCACTTGTTGATCCTTATACTGAGATGGTGTCCGCATCTCGGTCAGTGTCCTCTTGCGGGACCTGTTTGACTGCTCTCCATCGGGACCGAACTCATGGAGCGACTCGAGTCAGTCTAGCCTGGAATGACTCGAGTCAGTCTTGTGGGACTCGACGTAATTTGAGGCCTTATCCTGCCTGGAGCGACTCAAGTTAGTCTTTCTGCTGTGTACTTCCTCTTGTTATTGCCATCGTCCTCTTTCTTATTTCCCTTTTTCCTATCTTTCGAGATAGAAAGTTTTTTTTCTAACTCCACCTCTTTCTTGGCGACCAACATTTTGTCCAGAGTGATGTATCTCTGGGCATATTTGAGCAAGTCTGTCATATTGGCTGGGGGGTTCAGGGTGAGGAAGTCATAGAGCTTGCCTCTTCTAAGACCCGCAGTGAAAGCCGTGACGGCAGTGTCATCACTACAACCGTCGATAAGGGTTAGCTCATCATTAAAATAAGTGAGGTATTCCGACCCCTCCTGAGTCGTTGGTTGCCCACGAAGCATGTAAGAAACGTTAATACCAACATTCGGAATGAATTGATAGATTTCGGAGGAAGGCTGTGGAACCACGTCAGTGCTGACGTCCTCAGGCTTGCTGGAAATGATCGACACATTATTGTAGCAGACCCTTCTTTGAGCGCCATAACGTTCTGGAAGTGGCGCAGGTGATCGGCCGGGTCTCCTGTCCCGTCGTAAAACTCCAACTTTGGTGGGGTGTATTTCTTGGGCAACGGTTCGTCTATGATATGGTCCAGGAATGAAGAGACGGTGAGACTGAATAACACATCTAGGTTTGTAGCCCCGCTGTAGAGAGGTTTGTGCAAGACTTGCTTGTCGGCTCTGGGCACTGGGTCTCTATTAGTCGTGCCTCTGCCTCTTCTCAACATTGCTAGGGCCCGCGGCTCTCCTGAGCATGCTCTCTTGAGCTTTCTGGAAATGAGCCCTTCGCTGCTTACGGTCTCCCTCTGCTGGTAGATGATTCCGTTGTTTGAGAGCCTCCAACGTTTCTGCGATCGACTGCATCTGTGTTGAAAGCAGGTCCACCCTTGGGTTTGTTGAGGCCGCTACCGGTGTGGGGGTCTAAAGATGTTCCTTTTCAGGTAGTGGTGGAACTAGTGGCACTCTACTGGTTCAAGGTTTGAAGGCTCGGTAGTATCTCCATTGTTGCGAGACCTCGTTGTCACCATCTCGTTGAGTCTTTGGGAAAGGGTGGAACTGCATTTCTTTATGAGAAACTTTGTCGTTTCCCATGGACGGTGCCAAACTAATCTAGTCGATTTCTGTTCTCCTTCCTCGCTGCTTACATAGACCTGCGCAGATAGCAAACGTGAGCCAAGGACCACCGTTTGGTGGTCGATGGCACTCTGATGCTTAAGTTAGATAAGGCTTAGGAGAGACTTAAAACTGTAAACTTGGTTATATTGCGTACCTCTAGTTCATCGACCTTATCTCCATTTTATTGTGATGGAGTCCTCGTTCGGCTTGGCCTTTCGTGGCGTAGTTTAGGGAAAGTGATCTTGTTGTGGAGAGCCTTTCCTGATTGGGAGTTGTCCATGTGTGATAGTTTTCCTACATGATTCGTGCTCTTAGATCTGTGGGAGATGTTTACCTTTATGAGTTTTGTCCATGCAAGGGAGTTTCTTTGCCCTATTTATACTCTAATATATGTTTCCTAGTCGGATCCAATGTGTTGTTGGTCTGCCTGTCTTGGGTAGATCTATGAGATACTTGCCTTAGAGGTCTTATGAGTATTGGGTCTGACCACGTGACGTGTGGGCTTACTGGCTCATTGCAACTCGGACCCGACTGTCTAGATTCTGCCAATGATGAGCTTACTGCTGTTTAGGCCCCGCTGAATTGAGCATGCAAGTGGATCTGTTTCGTTCTGTTGATGAGATTATCATGACACATATACAGTACTGATCAGATGACAGTTCGATATATCATTAATATAAATAAACATTTGGCTTGATCCTAGAGCCAATACAACCCACTAAACATACATCGCCAAGTTAAAAGGATATGGAGGTCCTTGTTGACGAAAACCTGAAATGCTTACACAAACAATATAAACACTGTACTGTTGATCACGTTGTTTCTAAAATTAGAGATAAAGACTGGTTAATTAACACGGATGTAACGATGATATGATTGGACGGTTTGAGAGCAAAGTGGACTCAAAATAGTTAAACTATGGTGTATGGACAGGCTAGACATTTACTCTCCTACTTATATTGACCCAAGTTTTCTTTTTGACAGAAATTTGAATGTGTGTGGGTCAAGTTAGAATCAACTTGTCAAGGTGTCCAAAGAAAGTGGACTCTTTTAGCTCTCATAAAACTCTTTGCTATAAATGGTTTAACACAAGTAAAGTGATTCATTACCTGTTTTCTTCCATTTCTTGATTGATCTGTGTCATATAGAGCTCATTTGAATCACACCACACCACAAGAAGCTTATCTCCTTTGAAAAGCTTTCTTTCAATCAAGTTCAAAACTAAAATGAAGATGTTACTATCCCTGTTGCTTGTTCTTGTTTTAGCTTCTCAATTCTATCCAAGTCCCGTCAATGGATATCCTTTGCTCGAAGATGTGACTGGTTTTGTAGAACAAAAAAACAAGCAAAAAAAAGTTGTAAGAAATCTGATTATCTTGTTGATGCATCTTCAGAGAAACGTAATTACTCCTTGGATGATAGCAAACTACTCAATGTGCACATGAAGAGAGTTAGGGTGGGAGGTTCCAGACTTGAATCTCTTGGTTATCAGTGTGTCTTGTTCTTGGGTTTCCCATCGTTATGAATTATCTCATATGGGACAGAAGGCAAACGTGCCGTCGGTGGGTATAGAATCCAAGACGTGCTGATTAAACCACCACAACCTTAATCATCCGATCAGGCTACCATTGGCAGCTTACATTGAATCCTATTTATACACAAATAATACAATCAAGGAGGAAAATAATTAGGAGAAATAATGAAGAAATAGGGAGGATTCTAGGGAAAGAAATATGGGAATAGAATCCATAAATATGGGAAAAGAATCCCATAATTCTAACACCCCCTCAAGTTGGAGCATGAATATCACACATGCCTAACTTGTCTAAAGAGTCGCTAAATGCCTTTCTAGCTACAACTTTAGTAAGGACATCGGCTAGTTGATTTTCAGACTTCACAAACGGAAATATAAAATTTTCCGCTTCAAGTTTCTCTTGGGTGAAGTGTCTGTTGACCTTTACGTGCTTTGTCCGATCATGTTGAACCGGATTATGAGCAATCTCAATAGCTAATGTATTATCACAGTACAGATTCATTGCATCATTAGCTTTAACATCTAAATCCCTCAACAAGTAAACCAAATTACTCACATACCCCAAAAACCATTCCTCTGTACTCAGCTTCTGCTCAAGATCTTGCTATGCTATGGGGTGTTAACGTAATTGGAACACATTTGATCAAGTGAGTGG
Organism: Berberis vulgaris; assembly: GCA_963556465.1. Taxonomy (NCBI): domain Eukaryota; kingdom Viridiplantae; phylum Streptophyta; class Magnoliopsida; order Ranunculales; family Berberidaceae; genus Berberis; species Berberis vulgaris. The sequence continues at coordinate 13,714,319 of OY747130.1, read as the reverse complement.
AAAATTATTATTTGTTTGGTTAATATTACAACTTACTAGTTGTTATGTATGATGTTGATATTTAGTAGTTTAACTTTCTAATATGTTATATGCATGGTAGATCCATACAAAGAAGCAAAATCGATTAGAACAATAGCGATTGAATGCACTTGTGTTTGTCAAATACAATCTTTCTCTTGATCAACCCCAACAACATATGACATAAGGCACAAATCTTATTCTATTGTCGGAGTTAGATAATGACAATGAATGGATTGTGGAGCAAGAAGATCTAGCACTCCCAATGATACCTCGTGGTTGGATATAGTAAATTGTTTCGTTGAGAATGAAGCGGAACCAAGCCGAAAACGATGTCGTAAGTTAATAATTTATTACTGGTTTGCTTTTCTTCTTCAAATTTACTTCTAATTGTTTACTATAGTTACTACTTTTGAACTTTAATGTGAATATGATCAAGAAATTTAACGAAGTTGACAAAGTGAAAGAACAAAGTCATTGAAGATGAAGAGGAAGAAGGTTGTGACTTGGAATATGAGATTGATGCCATTGATAATGCAAACATTGCAATTATTGATGCAATTATCGATGAGCTTGAAACTACTTCATGAAGGGATCAATGTAGGAACTAGGAACCAATGAAGACATCTTGATTCTTGAATCATACTTTTGACTTTTGGTGGAAGAGTCTGACTTCTAATTTAATAGTTATTGCTTAATAGTTTATATTTTGACTTTTGGGAGTCATTTTGTATACGCTTCCACACATTTTTTGGTATATTTTACGTATAAAATAGAATGTTGGAATAAACAAAAAGTGTTGATCGAAGTCTTATACTTTTAGGAAAATGAAGTCCACTTTGCTCTACTGTGTTATGTTTGTTTTCCTAGAATTTTCAAACAGACTTGATAAAAGTAATATTCTGCACAATTAACAATCCATCAGAACTGATCAATTCTTTAGTAATTCTTCATCACAAAAGAAAAGTTGAACTTGGATTACATTCATTCATCTTCATTCTAACAATTTTTTTCTTTATCGAAATGGTAGTTTTAATGGTCATCTCATTCAAACTTGCCACATATCGATTTTGAAAGAATGTGATCAGGCTTCATGCATCTTCAATGTATTATGGTATTCATAAGTCATACCATCTATTGCCCCACTTTTGTACTTGATCAAGCTAAATACACTTCCAGTTCCAAGTAATTCTGAAACCTGTAAAGACTAAAGAGAATGTAAGTAAAAAGAAATGATAAATTCCAAAATGACAAAAATATGTATAATATGCAACATTTAATATATATTATAATTAATAAATCTTACGATTTACAATAAGGTTTATGATTAAATCTAAATCTTACACGTTACGATTTACAATACGATTCACTAACATTGTTCCTTGGTGTAGGGTTTTTGATTTGATTGATATTCGGAATTGATGCAGTCAATTTTCGCTCCCTGAGATGCACAAGGAACGCACGTGAGCCACGAGCCACCGTCATGGTGGCCGATGACACTCCGATGCTAAAGTTAGACAGGGATCTGAGGAAGGCTTAAAGCCGAAAATAGGGAATTTGTAGTGTACCTTTGTTCAACAACCTCATGTCTTATTTACTGTGTTGGAGTCCTAGTTCGACCAGGCCATCGGGGGCGTAGTTTAGGGAAAAAAATATTCTTGGAGATCCTTCTATAATTAGAAGTCATCTTGAGGAGGGAATTTCCCTGTTAGACGGGTATTGGGGATGGTTGTGAGACGTGTGGGCCTAGCAGGCCATAGTAATTTGGCTTTGGCTGGCAGATTGCACTTTGTGGGCTTGATGCCATTTGGACAGGATCAGTGCTAGACTGACGCTTGGGGCCGTTGTTCCTAGAGATCATCATGTCACGTGTGCGGTGCAGATGAGAGGACGATTCGGTGTATCATCAGCTGCTCTCCCCAAGTTAGTGAGGCATCTAGTCGGTCCACTAAATCCCTGAAAAGTAATTGTACCACCGTATGATTGAACCCGAAGCGTCGTCTCGAGCGACGCATAACATTAATGAATACGTAACTTCTCAAGAAGAAGAAGAGGTATGATTTCATGTTCTTTATAAACATCCATTGTTCCAATGAAGAGTATTTCACTTTTTCTAAGGCGTCGTCTTGTCTCTGCTTTGTGCATTTTTTTGGGCAAGTGTCCTTTTGCTAAGTTTGATTTGCACTTTCTTTCAATGGCGGCTAACGTCAAACTTACTCCCACACATGAGTTGTCTTACACTTGCCACAAGATCTTCAAAGATAGCTCGATTGGTGAAATCGAGTTAATTAGGCTTTGTGGTCTGTATCAAATTCCTAAAGATTTGGAGCTTTTCCCTTTGTTCACGGTTCAGACTCCGACTACACCTCCACAGGGGCATATAGGGTTGCACCGAGGTATGTTTGAATCCAAACTCCGGTTCCTATTGTCGGATGACATTTGGCATTTCTTTATTTCCCTCCGTATGCCCTCCCCTCAGCTATCTTCGAGTGAGTTTAAGATTTTGATTGCGATCCTCATTAGAGCACATGATGATGGCCTTCACTTGACTCAGATGATAGTTCATCATCTGACCGCCGCTTGGTTGGATTCTAGAGGTATTTGTGTGTTGAGCACCCTTGATTGCTTGCATCGAGTAGCTGATGACATTTAGCTTTGGAAAAAGTATTGGTTTCTGGCTTCAGAGAATTTCCCATACTTTAGGTTGGGAGGACGTCTGGTCCCTAGATTCTTCCAGTTCGATCTTAGTAAGTGCTTTGTCGATGTCTTACCGTCTTAGATTCTGGATGTAGCGCTAACTTGATGTTTTGTTTCTTTTTTCAGAAAAGTTTACGACTCCGATCCTCACTGAGGAGGAAAAGTTGATAGATAAGGAGTTTAATGAACTCCCATTGATGTTCGTTGAAGTGGTTATAATGCCAAGAAACATCGTACGAAGTGGGCTGCTCAGATGTTCCCACGAGGCCTCTACTATACTCAGCTCATAGACTAAAGAGGTCAGAGGTCGTCATTCGAAGCAAAGAAGCCTGGTTATGTCCATCCCATCGAGGCTGACTGAGTTGGAGGAGGGCATGCCTCCTATTGTTCTTCCTAAAAGGAGGCGACCCACTAATCGCACTACTTCTTGCGAGCCGCCATCCTTACTAGAGAAGGAGATGACTATTATGAAGCATGAATTATTTTCGTCCACTCAGGAGGTGGTCCTAGGGGATCATTGTCTCTCGCTAGATCTTGTTGTCCCCCTTGTCAACTTGGACAGGGGGCACGCTGGACCAAAGGTCAGCATCGTGAGTAACCATGGGTCCCTGGCCGAGGCTTGCGCTACTGAGTCACATGATTCTATTCTGCTGCATCCTGATGCTCGCAAGAGAGTGTTCGCATTGGAGGAGGCTTTCGCGAACTTGCGGATTTCATATTTGGATGCTCTCCACCAGGTTGATTCTCTAACCAATCCACTGCATGAGTCCAACACTATCGTAAACATAGGGGTTATGCGGATTGGTAGTGATGCAGTCAATTTTTGCTCTCTGCTTTGACCTTGACCTGAAAACCTGCTGATCGGCACCAGGAATGCACGTAAGCCACGAACCACCATTGTGGTTGCCTATGGCACTCCGATGCTAAAGTCAGACAGGGATCTGAGGAAGGCGTAATGCTGTAAACAAAGAATTTGTAGCGTACCTTAGCTTACCAACCTCATGTCTTATTTATAGTGCTGGAGTCATATTCGACCAGGCCATCATGGCGTAGTTTAGGAAATAAGATCTTCGTGGAGATCCTTATCTAATTAGGAGTTGTGTTGTGAAGAGAAGTTTCCCTGTTAGCCTTGTGCTCTTAGATACGCAGCAGATAGTTCCCAATCAGAGTAGTCCATATAAAGAAGTTTCCATGTACGACATATACTCGGGTATTTTCTTCCTAGTTCAAAGCAAAATGTTGTTGTCTTTCCTGCCCGAAGCTGATTCCCGAGATACTTGCCTTAGCAGGGTTACGGGTTTTGAAAATAGTTGTGAGATGCATGGATTTAATAGGCTGTATTGATTTGGATCCTTTTAGCGGACTGCATTGTGCATGCTAGGAACCACTTGGGCCGGATCAGTGTTGGGTTGACACTTGGGCCAATTATTTCTCGAGATCATCATAACACGTGTACGGTGTAGAAGAGAGACCATTTTGGTGTATCATTAGTTACTCCCCCGAGTTAGTGGGGCATCTAGTGGTCTACTGAATCTTTGAAAAGTAAATGTATCGTCGTGATGATTGAACCCAAAGTGTTGTCTCGAGCACCATGTACATAACATTAATGGATACACGACTACTCAAGGAGGAGAAGTACGGTTTATATTCTCTACCTATAGTCGTCGTTTCGAGGAAGATCTCTCTTGTTTTTTCCTACGTCATTTTTTATGCAACTGTGCTTCTGTATAACTCAATTTGCACTTTCAATCAATGACAGATAATGTTGAACTCACTCCCAAGCAGCTGTTGTCTTTTACTTTCCACAAACTTTTCGAGGATAGCTTGGTTGACGAAACCGAGTTAATCAGGCTTTGGAGCCTGTATCATTATTCCAGGGGATGTGGAAATCATTCTTGCCCTTGCGGCTAGGGCTCCATCTTCACTCCCTCAGGGGTACATAGGGTTGCACCGGGGCATGTTTGAATCTGGGCTCCGGTTCCCAGAGCTAGACGACTTTTGACGCTTCTTATTTTCTTTTTGCATGCATCCTGCTCAAATGGCTCCGAGCGGGTTCAAGATTTTGATTGCGATTCTTCTCAGAGTGCACGATGTTGGCCTTCGTTTAACCTCGGCGATAGCTCATCATCTGACCGCCACTTGGTTGGATTCTAGGGGCTTTTACATACTGAATAACCCCACTTTCCTGTGTCCGATAAAGGATGACATTGAGCCCTGGCAGAAGTATTGGTTTTTGGCTTTCGTTAATTCCTCATACTTCAGGTTCAAATGTCGTTGAGTTCTCAGATACTTCTAGTTTGACCTCAGTAAGTTTCTTCGTTGTTGTCTCATCCTTTCGTTCTCGGATGTAGTGCTAATTTGATATGTCGTTTCTTTTTTCAGGGAAGTTTGCGGCTCCGATTCTCAATGAGGAAAAAATGGATAGATAGGGAGTTTATCAAACTCCCATTGACGTCTGTCGAGGAGGTCATAATGCAAGGTAATGTCGTACAAAGTGGGTTGCTACGGTGCTCTCATGATGTTCTTGCTGCGCCAAGTTCGTCGACTGAAGAGGTCGTCGGCCGTCGTTCGAGGAAAAGGAGCATGGCCATGCCTAGTCTGTCTAGGTTTGTAGAGCTGGAAGCGAGCGTGCCTCCTGTTGTTATTCCAAAAAGGAGGGAGCCCTCTAACCATGTGGTTTCTTCTTTCGAGCAGTTGTCCTTGCTTGAAAATGAAGTGGTTGTTGCGAAGCTTGAATTACCTTCCTTTACTCGGGAGGCCGTTTTAGGGGATTTTTGTCTCTTACTTGATATTGTTATCCCCCCTGCTGACTAAGAGGGGGAGCGCATTGGACCAGGTGTTGACGTTGTGAGTCACCATGGGTCTGTGGCAGAGGCTCGCGCTCTTGAGTCACATGGTTCCATTGTGTTGCACCCTCATGCTTGTGGAAGAGTTCTTGCTTTGGAGAAGGCTTTTGCAGAGATGCAGGTGTCATATTCAGATGCTCTCCATCGGGTGGATTCCTTGACTGGTCAATTGCAGGATTCTAGTGTTGCTGCGAACTTGGGGCCATGCGGACCGCGTTGTCTGCGTCTGAAGCAGGATTCACAAACATAACGGCTCAACTGAGGTCGATTGAATTTGATTTGGCTTCAACCCGTACGAAACTGGGTCGAGCCCGTGCTGAGTTGGTTCACTTTGAAATTGTTATGGACAAGTGGTAGTCCGATCTGCAAACTCAAATTAGAAAAATGAAGTGAACCGAGACCGAGTGGGCCATTACATGATGACATCTTGAGTCTGAAATTGTTGAGGGACTCCGCCATGTTCGTGAGGCAGAACACTTACTGTCAGAAGAGCATTTGCACTATGCTGCCTTGGTAGGTGCGGTAGATTTTGGTGCTTCCGGATGGAGGCCACAAATCTCGTCAAAGGTTGTTTGAGGCAGGTTAAAGCTCGAGCTTATCAGGGAAGAGCAACCCGGTATTGACCTTAACTTTGTCCCTTATAGGAGGGTTGCTTTTGAAACCATCGTGTAGGAAGAGGGTCTTGGCTCATTAGGACAAGTTGCTAAGGAAGTCCTTCTGCCCCCTTCTGTTTTAAAATAGTTGTACTATCTATGTAGGGACAAAAGAAGACAGAATTTTAATGAACTCCATGTTTTGTAACTTTGCCTTTTGTTTTGTACTGTCATGCCATTGTGTCTTATTTAGAAGTTTTGTAGGCCGCGAGATTAGTAATTTCAGATCCTACAAGCTGGCAGATTGTCCGTGTTTGTCAGCTTAGTCGTGTCAAAACTAATTGTTTTTAGATACCCTTGCTTATGGGTGAGTTGTTGCGGTTTTTGCGAGTAGCTGCCACAAGCCGTGGCATTACCGAATATTTTTCTAGCAGTCATTGTTCATGCAATGCAGGGTAAGCACTGAAGTGCTTCATAAGTTGTTGCATTCTGGAGGTCATTGATCATCATCAGCATGAGTTGATCAGGCTTCCACCATCCAAATCATTTTCACACGCACAATGAGAGCTACAGATTTGGGTGTTGATCAGAAGTTGTGGTTTATCATTCATTGCTAACTGGGCGTGTCCAATAGGTTTTGGCAGCCATGGCCATCCGCGGGCACGAGACTAGGCGTCGGGCACCAGAAGTCGTCGTAATCAGTTGCGAACTAACTAAGCTTACTTGGTAAGTTTGGCGATCATTGTTTGTAGAAGAGCAATAATCCCTTGGCGAGTCATCGTCATCAGGGGTGAGAACGCTGACTAGACTCCCACTTCCTTGGTCGTCGTCATCCGCGCGCAGCGGACTAACCGTTGGGCACCGGAAGCCGTCGTCAGTCGCGAATTGACTAAGCTTACCTAGTAAGTTTCGTGATCATTGTTTGTAGAAGAGCACTAATCCCTTGGAAAGTCGTCATCATCAGGCATGAGAACGCTGACTAGACTCCCACTTCCTCAGCCTTCATCATCTGCGCACAGTGGACTAGGCGTTGGGCACCAGAAGTCGTCGTCATCAGTCGCGAACTGACTAAGCTTACCTGGTACGTTCGACAAACATTGTCTTTAGAAGAGCAATGATACCTTGGAGAGTTGTCGTCATCAGGTGTGAGAGCACTGACTAGACTCCCACTTCCTCGACCATCATCATTCGTGCGCAGCGGACTAGGCGTTGGGCACCAGAAGTCGTTGTCGTCAGTCGCGAACTAACTGAGCTTACCTATTAAGATCGACGATCATTGTCTGTAGAAAGAGCAATGGTCCCTTGGTGATTCATCGTCATCAAGCGTGAGAATGCTGAGTAGACTCTCACTTCCTCGGCCATTGTCATCCGCACACAGCAGACTAGGCGTTGGGCACCAGAACCGTCGTCATCAGTCGTGAACTGACTAAGCTTAACTGGTAAGTTCGACAATCATTGTTTGTAGAAGAGAAATGGTCCCTTGGCCAGTTGTTGTCATTAAGCATGAGAGCACTGACTAGCCTCCCTCTTCCTCGACCGTCGTCATTCGCGCGCAGCGGACTAGGCATTGGGCATGATCCCTCAGGTCTGGTTATAGCGGGGATGATTGGAGATCGTAATGGTCATAATGGACAACAGTGGAAGTTTAGTAAAGGAAAATACTTTTATTGATAATTTTCTTGAGATGCTCTACATTCCATGGTCATTTGAGTTCATTGCCATTTATGTCTTCCCAACAATATGTCCCCGGTCTGTTGACCTTAATACCCTGTAGGGTTCTTCCCAATTCGGGTTCAGCTTTCTTGCGCCAGCTTCTTTGGTGTTCTGCTTAATTTTTCTGAGTATCCAGTCTCCCACTTTGAATTTGCGTGGCTTGACCTTCTTGTTGTAGTATTGCACTATTTGTTGCTGGTAGGCAGCTATCTTGGTGGAGGCTAGATCCCGCTTTTCTTCGAGGAGGTCTAGTCCAACGCGCAAGGCTTCATCGTTACCGTTTGGTCTGATTTCTTCCATTTGGAAGGTTGGCACTTCGAGTTCTACCGAAACCATGGCTTCTGAAATATGCCAGGGCGAAAGGTTTTTCTCCAGTAGGGATTTTTTTGGTTGTCTGATACGCCTAGAGTATTCCTGGTAACTCTGGAACCCATTTCCCTTTGGCCATGTCGAGCTTCCTTTTGATTGCCTTCAGGATTGTTCGGTTGGTAACCTCCGCTTGGCGGTTAGCTTGTGGGTGCCCTGGCGAGGAGAAATGATGATTGTTGTTCAAACTTTTGCATAGTTTTTTAACCTTGATACCTTTGAATTGAGTTATGTTGTCACTGACCAATACTCTAGGGATGCCAAATATGCAGACGATTGTTGCCCATATGAATCTCTATCTACACTTTCCCTATCTTAGATAGGGGTTTTGCTTTGATCCACTTGGTGAAGTAGTCGACTGCCACAAGAAGGAACTTTTTGCTAGTTGATTCTACAAGTAGTCTAACGATGTCCATCCTCCATTGTGTGAATGGCCACAAACTTGTCATCGGCGTAAGTGGCTGACAAGGCATGTGTGTGCACGGCGCGAACCTCTGACATTTGTCGCAATTACAGACATTGTCTTTAGCGTCTCGTTGCATCGTTGGCCAATAGTATCCTAGGGTTAAAACTTTGTGGGCGAGGGCTCCCACATGGATGATTTCCACATATACCATTGTAGATCCTTCCCAAGACATGATCTTCCTCAAGAGGTGACAGACATCGGAGTAGGGGTCTCGTCACTGATCTCTTGTATAACTTTTTTTTTAGGAGAGTGTATCATGCTGCTCTATTTTTTATTCTTTTTGCCTCGACTTTCTCGGTCAGCAGGGCTCCGTTTGCAGTATATGCGAGGATCATAGTAATCCAATTTGGCGATGTGCTTGTAGCGCAAACATATCTAGGTTCTTCTTCGTCAAGGCTTGATTGCTCTTGATATTCGATGAGGCCGTTTGAGACCTCGACAGAGGCTGAGGCTTCCCTAGCTAGCGCGTCACCTCTTTTATTGTCATCTCGAAGGCATTGTAAGAGCTCGCACCTTTTGAACCCGCTCATTGTGCAGATTACCTTTTTGCAGTAGGCTATCAAGCGGGGATCCTTGCTATTGAAATCTTCATTGACTTGGTTGATTACCAGCCTTGAGTCCATGTATGCCGTTAGGTGATCTACCCCGATCTCCAAGGCTAGCTTCAGGCCGGACAGGAGATCTTCATATTCAGCTTTGTTGTTTGAAGCGGGGAAGCCGAATCTGAGGATTTTTTCAAGAGTGGAGCTGCTTGGAGAGTGGAGTGTGATCCAAACTCCACTTGATTTTCCTGTCGATGATCCATCGCAACGCATGTCCATTCCTGAATGCTTGACTATGGGTCTTGAAGATCTGACTTTGGTTCTTCCCCACCAGTGAACTCGGCGATGAAGTCTGCCAGCACCTGGGCTTTGATTGGCGGTCCTTGGAGCATAGCTTATGTCAAACTCTCCATGGTGGCGGTGGTCACAACATCAGTGGAATCCATCTCAGCACAAACGCGAATCCCGAGAAAATGCTACAAATACACTGTGACTGCTCAGAGAGAAATCAGGGGTGCCAATAAATGCCAAACCTTTCTCTCCCGATTTGAACAGAGAGGAGGCGGAAGCGCAGGCGGAAAACCAGAGCCGAAGTAGGAGCGCTGATGGAGGTCCTGCTTGGGCTTGCGGGTGTGAGTCCGAAGCTGACCGGCGTTGGGTGGCGGCCGGTATACGAAGAGAGGACAGAGAGGAAAGGAGCAAGGGTTGTGCTCTGTCGCGAGGTGGTGGAACAGGGCGGCGGTGGTGGTTGTATTGCGCGAAACAGTGAGATGATGATCGTGAGAGAGATATGGGAAAGAGGACGAGAACGGGCGAGAGAGGGCGGTGATGGCGAAGCTCGGCGGCAAGGTGAAGATTTGACGTGAAACAGGGTTGTCACGCCCCTGTTTCACGGTGGTGGTGGTTCTCTGGTGGCGGGCTCTGTCTGTGTGTGCGTGATGGTGGTGGCTGTCTGTGTGTACGTGATGATGGGAGAACGCAGACAAGGCAGGTGGAGGTATGACGGTGTAGTGAGGGCGCATTGGTGAGGAGAGGTGGTGATGGCGGGATTATCGCACTGCCGGCTCTCCTATCGAGCGAGGATTGCCAGCAGGGTGGATTGGTGTGGTGGCTGGAAAAGGGAGGAGGAAAACACCAGTAGGAAAAGATAGAAGAGCCAGGGAAATTAGGGTTATTGGGTTTTATAGAAAATTAGGGTAATTGTGTTGGGTTAACTGCACCCTCGTCTCCGCTCGTCAATACCTAATTGCTTATTATCACCTCGAACTCCGCATTAATCCGTTAACGCTCTGAATTCTGAAAAAACAAAATTTAAATAATTAATATAAAATAGATTGTCAAAGTGAATAACAAATATAAATTAGGTGGTATTCTGTGTAATAATTAGGTGAATATCAAATACCCCCAAACCTATATTTGCTAGTCCTCGAGCAAAACAATATAAATAAAATTCTAACTCACTTTCGCAGGAATCATCGGTTGCACTTACCTTAAACGTGCAACAAGGCTTTAAACCCCTAGATTACCTCTAGTGGACGAGTTATAGTCTCGTGAGGGTTTCCAGAAATGTTACCCACAAACATTATGACTCAATAAATTTCAAAATCATGGTAACTCAATCTATTATCCTCAGAGTAAGAATCTAATTGCCAAAAAAATTTGAAAACAGCTAACAGTCTCACACTAATATATCAAAGAGTCTCACAACAATTTAATAATACCCAAAGGATAAATAAATTTCACCAATTATTCCCAACTCGAAGTGTGTGTGTGCATTGCCTTATCAACATAACTTTATTTTTCTCAGCAAATATACGACTAGATAACCTTTGAATTGTACGCTTCGACTACAAATCTCTCTTGTCACTCAGAAATGAATCACTCAGAGATTGGTTAGTTATCACTCAATTTATATGTGAGAAAGAGAATAAATTATGGAACGACAAACATCTCACATATAATCATGAAAAAATGGATTTTTCAAAGAATGAAATGAATATGATCTCATGGACAGGAATATCAATTACTTTGAGAACGTTGAATCATACGCCATAGTTCTTGTTTATTTAATCTCCACGTCTATGAACCAAACTTTTACTTAAGATCAATTAGGTCTTTATTAGGTTGTAATGAGGCTAAGATTTTGGCTAACAATAATGGAAAAGGATACGAGAAAATTCTCTGAGAATGGATACACCCTTTAATAAGCACGTGGGGCTCTGAATAATAAACCAATGTTGTACACCATTAATTTTTCCTCCTTCGAAATTCTTCTTCATATATCATTTTTTTTTTCTTTCTTGTATACATGCTTTCCTGTTCTGCACAATAAAACATTTCAGTCCCGAGGATTCATGGAATATTTAATTTCAACTCTTTTTATTTGCCCATTTCAAAAATACATCAACCATACACATTCTCAGAGACATTGGGTAAGGATAAAAATAATATGGGATATTACTCTCTAACTGGAGTAGGTACTGGAAATGGGGTTAGCAAAGAAAAAGTCTATTTAAAGGCTCAAAGGGTTGCAACCGGATATCATTAGGTAGGCTAAAAGGCCAAAGAACGGTTCAAAGAAAACAAATGCCTATATCACTTCTTAAGCTCTAGTCGGTATTATGACATCTTAACTAAATAAAACAAGAAGTTCTAGTGTAATAATTAAATTTTAACACCATTCTCAAAGAAAACAATAAAAGAAACAAGAATAATGAGATCATCAACGAGAAAATGCGGACACAAGAAAAATCAGAGTTTATTTAATAACCCTCAAGAAAAATAGAATGTCTCAAAACTCAGAAGGGTTAAGTCTCCACTATTATTCTAAGGTTTTCTAGTTAATATCTTACTAATTAACTTCAAATCATGCTAACTCGGCTTCTAGTGCAAGAATGGTGGAGTCGAAAAAATCACATGAAATATATTTAACTTAAAGATAATATTAAACCATATGTTTACCTATTGATATATAGAAGTGACAAGTGAAAGCATGTATTTCTCAAATTTTCAGGCATACTTGAAAGCACATCCTCTTCATTGGAAAGGAACTTAGATTTTGAATGCATTTTCAAAATGAAAATTTGTCACACATTCATAATTAACTATGTATTCAATGGAGATTGAGTAAAATACAATAGTCAATTGTGAAATACATTTCATTTCAAAATTTTTGAAGAATGCAGAAATAACTCTTAAACCTCACCCCCAAACCTAAACCAAACATTGTCATCAATGTATAAAATGATGATCATGACAAATGCAGGAAAAAGAAAAGATGAGAGTTAAAGTGATATTATCATGGGAAAGTTTTTACCAATTTCGACGAAATCTTCCACCAATGAACGCTCAGAGACATAAGAACTGTGGACTCATCATGATAAATTGATAAAAAAAATACAGGACACAAATAAAAAAAATAAAAAATAAAATTACATATATCAGTTGTAAGTCAAAATTGTTACGGATCTAACGAGTATGAGTGAAATGCAACTAGAAATAACTCAAAAATCAATCCAGACTAACCATAATGACACAACTGAAGCTAGGCTGCCTCCTAGGAGCGCTTGGTTTAACGACATCAGCCCGACATATATTCTCCCTCATGAATGATATATCATGAAGTGACGAGGAAGAACATAGGGAACATTCACCTCAAAAGGGTTAAGGAATCATATACCAACAACCTGAAAAGTTGAGGATAATTCCACTCAAAAATAGCAACCACATGCGACAAAAGATATACTAGCACATCCCAAAAGTTGCAAGGACACCATCTAAAATCATATAGAAATTGTAAAGAAGCTCGCATTCCTTGGAAGTCAGTAGGGATCTTAAACATGAATGGGTCGCAAGTAGTGATATGCAACAAAAATCCTCCCTTACTCCTAAAATGGAACATCCTAAGTCTGGTTCCAAATCAGAAGATTGGATAATTTCCACATCAGGATGGTGAAAATTGAAATCCTCACTCAGGAACATGGGATCCACATAATTAGCCCTGGTCAATGGAAATGTGATGCAGGTAGATGTAACTATAGATATATCAGGTGGTATAGGCTCATCACATGAATCACACAAAGATGTTGGGCTGGATAGCTCAACAACACCCCCAACCCTAGAGTTAACACTACTTATGGATTGCACTATTTTACTAGATATATCTCCCGACTTCTTTGGGACAACCTGTTTTGAATTCAATATAGATGAAATAATAATAGGCAAAGTATCATTAGTACCTGAAAACGCATATCTGAGGGTGTCAGGTAATTGTTTAAGGTCAAGCTCAGGTGGCTCAACTGATGGGACTAGTTTTGACTCACTGAGTGGAAGATGCTCCACTTTAGACTTCCATTTATAACTAGGATCCACAATGGGGACTGAGTCAAGCAAATCATTGACTTCCCTAATGGAATCATCAACATCAAAGTCTAGACGAAAATGAGTCAAACAAACCTCTAAATGGTCATCTGTATCATGAAAACAGTCAAGGGGAGACTCTAAAGAATGTTCACAGTTTGATTCTATGCATGAGTCACTAGGAAGGCATATGTCGAGTGGGTTATTATGAAAATGTGGGGAAGGGAATGGGTCATGAAGCAAAGTAGTTTCGATCACATTATTCTCAAAAACATCATCTAACTCGGGTTCCGATGTGCTACTAGTTATGAATTGACCCTCTGAATTTTGAACAGAGTGACTAGGAACTCTTCCTAACTCACCTTCAGATAATGCCTCAGTAATATGATCCAGAACTATCTCAAGTCTATTGATGGCTTGAGATTGGTGTTGAATCATAGCTTTTGACTCTAACATAGCCTGAGAATCATGTTCAAGCAGTCGTTCTGTGCACTGCATAAAACGGTTAATCGTTTCCTCTAAGCTTGATGTGTTGGATGGAGGAGCTTGGTTAAATTGAGGAAAACATGATTAGGGTATTGAGGAGCTGAGAGAAAATATGTCCCCCTTGGTGTGAGTTATGAGCCCAGGAGAGATTTTGATTACTAGCAAAACCAGGGCTGTAATAGTTGGACTTTGAATTATAACCAGGTCGCCAATTAGCATTAAAAGAATGGATTTGCTCAGCAAAATATTCAGGATAATCATATTGCAAATCACAATCAGCTGTAGAATGACTAGGACTCGAACATGCAACACAACCCTCAAATGAAACATTAGTGGGAGGTAGGGGTTGAGTCAAATTCATAAGTGCATCTAATTTTCGAGTCATCATCATAAGAAATGTTTCGAGCTTCGAGGTAGAAGGGGAGAAGTAATCGTTAAAGTCTTTATCCTCAGCCATTTCCTTGGTCTCAAGAATTTTTTTTTATGCAAGCCTAACCTCTATATGAAGATGACCTAACTTTAAAAAAAAATAAAAATGGGAAAACCTAATCAGGACCTATATGATGCGCAAGCAAGATGAATGGCAAACAACCCTAGATAAGTACCTAGCAATACAATCATTCAGATTGCCTTCGGGTACTACGTAGCTGATAGTTATAGCCCCACGAAAAGTCGAGGTTTCTACGAAGCAAATTAATCTCGTGAGAAACTAATTTACTAGCTAGAGGCTGTAACGTCTGGTAATCTCTACAAGCATTCCTTTTTATTACCTATGTTTGTTACTAATCAAGGGTTGAAATCCATTTTAATTAGCCTATCCGCGGGAGAGAGCACAGAGTTTCCAAGCATAAAAAATATCCTGAAATCTAATTGCTCCTACGTGCTTTTCTACCTTCAGCTTAAAGTGTAATGCCAGTTTCAGAACTATTCAAAGATTGAATATGTTCCTTCACTTGACTACTTTAAACTTTCAAGTTTCAAAAGAGGGGTCCTATGAGCGAATTGTCCTAATTTATCTTGCTACAAATTTTAATAGTGAGGGCTTAGGTCCCTATCCGCGGGAGAGAGCACGAAATTTTAATAGATGGTGGTTAACCTATCCGCGGGAGAGAGCACGAAATTTCACAACATCAGAAATATCCTCAATCTATTCAAATTTGCATGCAATTCTAGCTAAAAACAAAACAAGCAAAACACACAGTAATCCACTCAGAAACCGCGTGCAGATGCGGTGGGAAGAAGTTACCTCCGGCGTGAACCTCTCTTGGGTTATTTGCGACACCGGGTAGAAGTCGAGTTGACGTCGATCAGAAGCACCGTCCACGCGATAGCAACCTGTAAACAATTCAAACCATGTGTTTTTTTTTTTTATTTTTTTTTTTATTAACCTAAACTAAAAATTAGTGAAAATAAACTCTTAAATTCAATTACACCGCCAAAAACTTGATGCAGATTTAACTAACCTAAATAAATAGGTTAATTGAACCTAGTCTTAATAACTGCAAGTGCACAGTGTCTAACTGGTAGACAAGGGCAAGTACAGGTCGATCCCACAAGGACTGTGGTTGCAATTAAATTTCAAAGTTGACTTAAACTAATTTAAATGGGGGTTACAGCAATCAAAATATCTAAACTAAAAATCAAATTAAAAAGCAAAATGAAAAGTTTTTAAGAATATGAGAAGGGAAACCAAGGCATTGAATCCACCAATTCAGTTTTTCAAGTTATTTTAATCTAACTTATTATTTTCTAAAGCGAGAAGCTTTAGGGATGAGAATCCCTTGCTTGCATCGATGATGTGATCGTTAAGAACAATTCAGTTTTAAAATCCAATGTTACAATTAACTTCAGCATAAATTATAGACTCCTAACATTGAGTGTCTTATTACGGCACACTCAATCACAAGTCTAACTTATTAAGTTTTAGCTCCTAGCATTGAGTGTCTTATTACGGCACACTCAATCACAAGTCTAACTTAACTAATTAAAACTAATGCTTTAAATATTAGTAAAGAAAACTCTAACTACCGACTAGTCTAGATCAAATCCGATATAATCGGTGAAAGTAATTTACTAATACTCAGAAATTAAATGTATTTTGCAGTTAAGCACATAATAAAATAAAAAGTCAAACTAGAACAAACTCTTGAAACCCAATTGGTTTCATCTTAGCCTTGGCAAAGGGTTTAGCTCTCCATGGTGGCGGTGGTCACAACATCAGTGGAATCCATCTCAGCACGAACGCGAATCCCGAGAAAATGCTGCAAATACATTGTGGCTGCTCAAAAAGAAATCGGGGGTGCCAATAACTGCCAAACCTTTCTCTCCCGATTTGAACAAAGAGGAGGCGGGAGCGCAGGCGGGAAACCAGAGTCGAAGCAGGAGCGCTGATGGAGGTCTTGCTTGGGCGTGCGGGTGTGTGTCCGGAGCTGACCGGCGTTGGGTGGCGGCCGGTATACGAAGAGAGACCGAGACGAAGAGAGGACAGAGAGGAGAGGAGCAGGGGTTGTGCTCTGTCGCGAGGTGGTGGAACAGGGCGACAGTGGCGTTGTATTGCGTAAAACAGTGAGATGATGGTCGTGAGAGAGATATGGGAGAGAGGACGAGAACGGGGGAGAGAGGGCGGTGATGGCGAAGCTCGGTGGTGAGGTGAAAATTTGACGTGAAACATGGTTGTCACGCCCCTGTTTCACGGTGGTGGTGGTTCTCTGGTGGCGGGCTCTGTCTATGTGTGCGTGATGTTGGTGGCTGTCTGTGTGTACGTGATGATGGGAGAATGCAGACAAGGCAGGTAGAGGTATGACGGTGTAGTGAGGACGTATTGGTGAGGTGAGGTGGTGATGGCTGGATTATCGCACTGCCGGCTCTCCTATCGAGCGAGGATTGCTAGCAGGGTGGATTGGTGTGGTGGCTGGAAAAGGGAGGAGGAAAACACCAGAAGGAAAAGATAGAAGAGCCAGGGAAATTAGGGTTATTGTGTTTTATAGAAAATTAGGGTAATTGTGTTGGGTTAACTGCACCCCCGTCTCCGCTCGTCAATACCAAATTGCTTATTATCACCTCGAACTCCGCATTAATCCGTTAACGCTCTGAATCCTGAAAAATACAAAATTTAAATAATTAATATAAAATAGATTGTCAAAGTGAATAACAAATATAAATTAGGTGATATTCTGTGTAATAATTAGGTGAATATCACCTTAAAATAAGGCCTAAGTTTTGTCGAGGATACAACCAGTGCTAGGGCTAACTTTTCCAGGTCTGGATAGTGTGCTTCTGCTTCCACGAAGGTTTTGCTGGCGTAGTAAACTGGTCTTTGGACTCCCCGGTCATTTCGTACTAGGGTTGAGCTGACTACTTGCTTGGAAACATATAGGTATAAATAGAGTGTTTCCCCTGTTGCCATTTTTTAGAGTAGCTCAGGGCTCCCCATGTATGCTTTCAGGCTCTAAAAAGCTTGTTTGCACTTTTTGTCCCATGAGAACCCTTTGCTTCCTCTCAGTATTTAAAAGAAAATAAGGCATTTTTCGAATATTTAGATATAAACCTATTGAGTGTTGCCGCCCTCCCAGTCATGCTTTGAAAGTTTTTGATGTTGGCGGGGGCTTTCATGTCGAGAAGGGCCTGAATATGTTTTTGATCAGCTTCGACTCCCCTCTTATTCACTATGTAGCATAAGAAATTTCCAGACTAAACTCCGAACGTACACTTCTGTGGGTTGAGTTTCATCAGATATTTCTGAGCTAGTTGAATGCTTCAGTGTGGTCTCCTACATGGTCGGGGCTACGGAGGCTTTTGACCAGCATATCATCTATGTAGACCTCCATATTTCAACTGATTTGTACTTTAAACATTCGGTTTACCAGTCGTTGATATGTAGCACCCGCATTCTTCAAGTGGAACAACATCATCCTGTAACAGTATATTCCTCTCTCAGTTATGAAAGAGGTCTTTTCTTGATTTGGGGGATGCATTAATATCTTGTTGTAACCTGAGCAGGCATCCATTAAGCTTAGCAGGGCGTGCCCAGATGTGGCATCCATGATCTAATCAATGCGAGGGAGTGGGAAGCTGTCCTTCGGACAAGCTTTGTTTAGGTATGTGTAGTCTACGAATACTCTCCACTTCCCATTTTTCATTTTCACCAAAACGTTGTTTGCCAGCCAATCTGGGTATCGTGCTTATTTGATCACGTCCGCGTTGGGTAACCGCTGCATCTCCTCATTTATGATCGTATTTCTCTCAGGCGCCATGAGCCTCTTTTTCTGCCATATGTAGGGCTGAAAACCGAACCATCGGTTCGGTTTTTCATCTAAACCATGAACCGAACCGACCTAGGTCGGTTTTAAAATTTTCAAACCGAAACCGAACCGACCATTAACAAAACCGATCCGAAACCGAACCGATTCTAATTTATACAAACCGTAACCGAACCGAACCGACTCAAATCGAACCAAAACCGAAATAAAACCGAACCGACCGACTATTTTAAACATATTATATTATTTATATATAAAATATATATTATTTATTATATATATTCGGTCGGTTCGGTTTGGTCGGTTAAAATCACATAGAAACCGAAAACCGAACCGACCACTTCGGTTTTGAATTTTTTAAAACCGAAACCGATCCGAACCGAATTTAAACCGAACCAATCGGTTTGGTTTTGATCGGTTCGGTCGGTTTAGTCGGTTTGATCGGTTTTTTGTTCAGCCCTAGCCATATGGTTTTCCTCGCGGGGTCCACCTCTAGGCGATGAGTGATTATTGACGGGTCGATTTCCACCATATCTCGCATGGTCCAGGCGAAGACGTCCTGGTTCCACTGTAGCAGCTCTGTTAGTTGTTCTGCCATTTCTTTGTTAAACTAGGAACCTATTTGAATAGCCCTACTGTTGAGAGGGCTGTCGAGGTAGACCGTGATGTTTTTCCCCCGGTTGACCGATGTTGGGCATGTCCTTGGGGCTTACAGGAGCTTCTTCATTCGGGATGGGTTTCTCTATCTCAGCTTCTCGAGTAATATTTAGAGACATCTTGGTCGTGGGACCAGCTGTTAATTGAGAGTCACTTGGTAGTAGTGTCGTCATGTACTGGCATTCTCTGGCAACTGTCTGGTTGCCTCGTAATGTACCGACAGTTTGGTTTATCAGATACTTGATGCATTGGTGCAGAGTAGAGACTGCTGCTCCCATTTGGTGTATCTAGGGTCTCCCCAGGACATCAATATTTGTGGAAGGTGCATCGATCACTATAAATTCTTGAAATTGAGTTTTTTTAGTCGATTTCTCTCCCGTGACTACTATTAGTTGTATATTTCTCACCGAAAAGCATTTATCGCTGCTAAAATCGACCATCGGACGGTTATCAGAGGTAAGGGTTTCTTCTTTTAGGTGCATGTTGTGGAACGTGCGGAGAAATAAAACGTACAACGAGTTTTCTGTGTCCACCAAGGATCTCCTTACTTCCTAGCTTGTCAGGGAGATCGTTATCACCAGAACGTCATTATGTAGGAGCTGGACACCCGGAGGTCTTCGTCTATAAAGGCTAGTGACATGGGACGATCATGCATTTGGGCGTGCGACATTCGTCGCTCTCCACGTATTGCTTGGACCCTCATATCTCTTAAAGCTCTTTTCCTGAATCTGTTTGTTGTTCAGACTCGGAATGGGCCCCTTGAAGTACATGTATTGTGCCTGTCGATTCACCTTTTTTTTTGTCAGGGGATTATTCCCCGGGCTCGTCTTTACTCCTGGTGATCCGTTCCTTCTCTAGGGCGATGTAACTTTGTGCTTCCTTCACCAAGTCCGCCATATTTGCTGGTAGGTCCAGAGTTAGGAAGTTGTAGAACTTGGAGTTCCTTAGACCATTGGTAAAGGCTGCGATAACTGTTGCGTCATTGCACACATTGACAGAAGTTAGATTGCTAATGAAGCGCATGATGTACGCTCTCAGTGACTTGTTAGGCTTTTGCTTCATTGAGTTTAGTGTCTTCATGGTTAGCAGGATTTGTTGTATATTAGACGATCTTAAATCCATTTCGAGGTCTATCATCGCTGATGTTGTTATGGGAGCGTGAGCTTGCTGCCCTTGCATTATTGGCATCGCTGAAATTGGTGGAGTAATGCCAGTCTGAGCGTTTGACGTGTCCCCTTGTTCTTTATTGTTGTGTGATCTGGTGGTCACCATCTTTTTGTATTCTGAAGAGAGATGATGCTAGTGACTAGTTAGGAACTTTTTCGTCCCCACGGATGGCGCCAAACTGATGCAGTCGATTTTCGCTCCTTGCTTTGACCTTGACCTGCAAACCTGCACAAGGAACGCATGGTAGCCACGGACCACCGTTGTGCTAGCTGATGGCACTCCGATGCTAAAGTCAAACAGGAATTTGAGGAAGACGTAATGTTGTAAACACGACATTTGTAGCTTACCAACCTCATGTCTTATTTATAGTGTTGGAGTCTTGGTTCGACCAGGCCATCGATGGCTTAGTTTATGGAAGAAGATCTTAATGGAGATCCTTCTCTAATTAGGAGTTGTGCTGTGAAGGAAAGTTTCCTTGTTAGCCTTGTGCTCCTAGATACGCAGGAGATAGTTAGTAATCAGAGAGTAGTCCATAGATAGAAGTTTCCATGTGCGACATATACTCTGGTATTTGTTTCCTAGTTGGAAGCAAAGTGATGCTATATTGTCTGTCTGAAGCCAATCCTCGAGATACTTACCTTAGCAGGGCTTACGAGCATTGAGGATAGTTGTGTGACGCGTGGGCTTAGCAGGCTGTAATGATTTGGGTCCGTCTGGTGGACTACATTGTGCGGGCTTGGAATCGTTAGTGCTGGAACAGTGTTGGGCTGACGCTTGGGAAAATTATTTCTGGAGATCATCATAACACATGTACGGTGTAGAAGAGAGACCGTTTTGGTGTATCATCAGGTAGTCGTAAGGGCTAAACTAAAGTCGACCAAAGTTGACTTGGTTTCTGCCCGAGCTGAACTAGTACGAGCCAGTGAAAAGTTGAAGCTCCTAGAAGGTGTTGTGGACAAGTGGTCGTCTGATATGCAGGGTCACATTGTTGAGAAGAAGTGAACCAAGACCGAATGGGTTGTTATACGACGACAACTTGAGTCAGAAGTTGCTAAGGGACTTCGTTGCATTCGCGAAATAGAACGTTTATTGATGAAAGAGCGATTGCATTATGTTGCATTGGTAAGCGCGATGGATTTTGGGGATTCGGGACGAAAACTACAAATGTCATTGGAGGTCGTTCGGGAAGCTGCAGGGATAGGTTGTTGAGGAAGTCGTTTTGTCTCGTGCTATTCCAAAATAGTTGTAATGTCTTTCTCAGGACACAAACAAAACTTTTAATGAAAGTCACAATTTGTAACTTTGCTTGTTTGTCTTGTATTTTGTGCCATTGTCTTCCTTAAAAGCTTTCGACCTATGCTTCAGGTCGTGAAATTAGTATTTTCATGCCATTCAAGCTGGCAGATGGCATGTGTTGTTAGTTGAGTTGCATCGAAACTAACTGTGTTGGGCAACCTTTCTCTATAGTTGAGTTGATATGGTCCCTGGCGAGTCATTACCACGAGTCGTGGAACCGCCGAATATACTCTTACTTCTTAAGCCATTGTTATCCGTGCACAGTGGACTATGCATTGGGATGTTTCCGAAGTCGTAGTTATCAGTAGGAACTGGCTTAGTTTACCGAGTGAGGTTTCGAGATCATTATCTGTTGGCGAGTCGTCGTCATCAGGTGTAAGAGCGTTGACTGAGCTGTAATCAAATTCAGCGACCATGGTCTGTAGAAGAGCAGTGGTCTCGTGCCAAGCCGTCGGCATCAGTCGGAGCTGAATAGGCTTCCAACTTCAAAATCATCTACACCCATGCAGAGCGAGCTACAGATTTAGGAGTTGAAAATTTGGTGACCATGGTTTGTAGAAGACCAGTCAGTGGTTTCGTGGCAAACCATCGACATTAGTCGGAACTGACTAGGCTTATCTGATCGGGTTCGGTGATCATTTTTTGTAGAAGAGCAATGATCCCTTGGTGAGTTGTTGTCATTAGGTGTGAGAGTGCTAACTAGACTCTCACTTCCTAGGTCATCGTCATCCGCGCGCAGCGGACTAGGCGTCCGTCGAGCCAGAAGCCGTCATCATATGTCGAGAATTGACTAAGCTTACCTAATCAGGTTCGACGATCATTGTCTGTAGAAGAGCAATGATCCCTTGGCTAGTCATCATCATCAGGCGTGAGAGCGCTGACTAGACTCCCACTTCCTAAGCCATCGTCATCCTGCGCAGTGGACTAGGTGTCGAGATCACCAAAAGTTGTCGTTATCAGTCACAAACTTACTAAGCTTACCTGGTCAGGTTCGGTGATCATTGTTCGTAGAAAAGCAATGATCCCTTGGTGAGTTGTTGTCATCAGGCGTGAGAGCGCAGACTAGACTCCCACTTCCTAGGCCATCATCATCAGCGTGCAGTGGACTAGGTGTCGGAAGCACCAGAAGCCGTCGTCATCAGTCGCACACTGACTAAGCTTACCTGGTTAGGTTTGGCGATCATTGTCCATAGAAGAGCAATGTTCCCTTGATGATTCGTCATCATCAGGCGTGAAAGCGCTAACTAGACTCCCAATACTCATAAGACCTCTAAGGCTAGAGATGATGCATAAAAACGGTCACACCTCTGAGTCATACATGTGTCGTGATAATCTTGAGGAAATATGGACCTCAGCACTAGCCCAACACTGAACAGGCCCAAGCAGTTCTAAGCCCGCTCAATTCAGTCTGCCAAGCGGATTCGGACTCTTACAACACGCTAGGCCCACACATCTCATAGTTGTCCTCAATACCCGTAAGCCCTCCTTAGGCAAGTATCTCGATGATCTGCTTTGGACGGGCAACTACAGCTGCTCTTTGCTCCCAACTAGGAAGCAAACACCAGAGTATCTTCCACACGGGGAAACTCCCTTCTACAAAATGCTCTTGGATTGGGTATTATCTCCGCATATCTAGGAGCGCAGAGCTAACAGGGAACTTCCCTCCTATAGCATGACTCCTAATTAGAGAGGGATTTCCACGAGGATCTCCTCCCTAATCTACGCGTACGATGGCCTGGTTAAACCAAGACTCCTTGCACTATAAATAAGACATGAGGTTGGTAAGCTAAGGTATGCTACAAATTCTCTGTTACAACATTACACCTTTTTTAGAGCCTTGACTGACTTTAGCATTGGAGTGCCATCGGCCACCACAACAGCGGTCCGTGGCTCACGTGTGCTACTTGTGCAGGTCCATAGGTCAGCAGGAACCAGATCGGAGCAGGGAGTGAAAATGACTGCATCAATTTGGCGCCGTCCGTGGGGACGACATAGGTCGTAACTTTACACTAAGCGTCATCTCATTTGAAAACACAGAGAAATGGTGACCACCAGGTCACGTAACAATGGAGAACTAGGGGATACGTCGAACGTTTTGGTCGTCTCCATACCGCCTCCTTCAACAGCTCCTATCTTGCACGCGCAACCAACTCACACTTCAGTACCAACGACAACAGTGGCAGATCCTAGAATCGATATGCTGGCATCCCAAATAGCGGATTGTCAAAGCGGTGGAGGCTCTCATGCGACATAATCCACCACCCACCAATGGAGAACAAGAGCAGCACAGACCTCCACCTTTGGCAGACGATAGGGAGCAACCGTAGGAAAGCCAAGCCCCTGCCAGTTCCTATTGGAATAAAGGAGGTTGCACGACTAACTCAAATCAATGAAAAACTAGCAAGAACTGAAGTGGCCTCCAAAGACATGCGGAGACACCGCCAAGCACGATAACGGCAAGTACTGCGCGTACCACAAAAAAAGTGGCCACAACACCAATGACTGTAAGGGTCTGAGGTACGAGGTTAAATATTAGATCCGCAAGGGCAAACTAAAAGAATTCCTACAGTCCGAAAAGCCAGCGGAGCAGACAAAGGACAGGGGGAGAAATAGAAAAGGAGACTGCAGGGATAATATATGTCCTTCATGGAGTCAGACCAAATGAAGACCAATCACACAGGTCCCGCAAGCGGACACTACTGGATATGCGAACATAATTAGTGGATGAGGACATGCACATCTGCCACTCAAGGGTCTAGAACCCTATTCCCACCTTGACCTTTATGAACAAGGACCTCGAAGGAGTCCAAGCGCCACATAATGACACCTTAGTCATCTTGGTCTCCATAGCAAGGTGAGAGCTCTGGTTGACACGAGAAGTTCACTTAACAATCTGTTCTACAACGCATTCCGCAACATGGTCCTCAACGAGGAAAACCTAAACACTCGCTGATCGAATTCAGCGGAAAAAAATGCTTCCCCATTGGAAAGATAAGATTAGCTACGGTAGCAAGTGAATCGCCGCTCAGGAAGGCCCTATTTCTGGACTTCATGGTGGTAGACGCACCATCATCCTACAATCTCATCCTGGGAAGACCATGGCTCCACCACATGGAAGCATTGGTCTCAACCCTTCATTAGTGTGTTAAGTATACTTCTAACCACTCGGAAGGAACACTACGTGGGGACCAACTTACTTCTGCATTGAAACAGATAGAGTGCTCCCAGATTCAGCTACATCATGCAGAGTAGCCCGACTCAGTGCAAGGCCAAATGACCTAAGAGGAACCATTTTCGTGTTGTATAGGAGCAATCAGCTCTCCTGCCCAATGAGTCGTAAATGCAAGTGGGAACACATCCCCCCGACATTCCGTCGGCGCGGAGATCCGCCCCTCTGTAAGGTTTACCCATCAGTGACATATGTAACGACTCGACAGTCCGCTAAACAATCCATGAGAGCACCCTGAATTCACTTCAAGGCCAGGATCAGTTTATCTCCGTCAACAGTTAGTTTGCTTTAAGTTGTTTGTTTCCCTTTCTATAGTCAATATTGAGTTTTAGTTCTTAAAAGGCTTATGTGATTTGCAATCATTTAAGAAATAAAAGGGAGAATTACAAGAAACAAACTCTATTGATTATTGGAAAGATGTAACAACAAACACCTTGAGGCAGATACAAAAGACTACATATTACGAACGCCCTGAGGCGAATACAAAAGACTGAGCATCTGAATACAGTGCAAACTGAAGTAAAAGACTTGTGCATGCAATTTTGCTACGTACAACGTCTAACGAAAACTTGCAAACCCCCCGGTGCGAGTAATTTGCCAATGATAACAAATATAAAAGTTATTCGACCGCTTCCGATGACAACAACGAAGTGTAATAGGGGGTTGAAAGGATTGAGCAATCAGGTTGCTCCATCAAATCACTCCAGGAAAGTGCTCGTACAATGGCGTTCGCTTCCGAAGACAACAACGAAGTGTAATAGGGGATTGAAAGGACTGAGCAATCAGGTTGCTCCGTCAAATCACTCTAGGAAAGTGCTCGTACAATGGCATTGTGGACCTCATGACTAGCTGTTGATTTCCTCAAGAGACATCCCACCGTCTATCCAACCTTCTCAAAGGGCTTAGATGAAGGAAGATGAGGATGGCCATAAGCAGCGACGCAATCACGATCTCACTGTTTCGTCAAGAGAAACCACTTTTCACATATGCGATGGAAGGTGTGACTGAGAGCTACCACACTTGGAGTCAACGCACATCAACCAACACTTCGATCAACCATCGGTCAGTAGCGGGGTCCGAGCACACGAAGACACAAGTGGTACGGTGTAACACCAAGGCGTCTCCCTTAGTAGGAAATATGTACTAATTCTCCGCGAAATGAAAAGAAATTACGAGATCTCAACAGTTCAACTACTTGTTCACCCAAAGCAGGTGATCATGCATAACGACAACTATTACTGTGCCTAACCTTTGCAAATGACACGATTACCTCGTTGAGGAACTACTTGTCCTTGAGTTGTTATTTTTCTTGCATGATACATTTGCCTCGTTGAGTAACTACAAGTCTTTGAGGTGTTATTGTATTGTGCATGTAATTTCATATCATAGCATAAAACTTTTTTTTTTAGAGATTGAGATTACTCATACCAGCTACATCGCTGACCCAAGTAAGCTTTTACTTTTTATGTACATTCATTGGGAATGTAGCCGATTAGCTTTGTCTCTGGTGTAGAGAGTTTTGGGGGCGCTATTTGAATTTCTTTAATGGAGCCAACAACGTCAAAGAGTTCTTGGTTAGAGTTTTGTTTAGTTTGTTTCAATGACTAAATTATGTCTCAGTTGTTGTTGCTAAATGTTCCTATGTTATTGAATTTCACGCCCTGAATTTGGGGGAAACAGATAATCCTACGTGGACGCATACTCTGGATGCAATAAAATCAGCATGTACCTGTCGAACCAGGAAAAAACCTCTTTCATAATGGACATGGGCATATACTGCTATCGGGTAACCACATATCAAAGTTTGGTGAACCAAATGTTCAAAGCACAAATTAGAAAGACAATGGAGCTCTACATCGACGACATGCTGGTGAAAAACCTCCATAGTCCCGACCACTTTGCGAATCTCCAAGAAGCCTTTTCCCAACTCCACAAATACCGAATGAAGCTCAACCCACAAAAGTGCACCTTCGAGGTACATCCAAGGAAATTCCTCGAATACATAATCAACTGAAGGGCGCTAGAAGCTAATCCAAAGTAGATTCAGGCTCTTTTCGACATGAGACCGTCTAAGAACATTAAAGGAGTTCAAAGATTGATTGGGAAGGTGGTAGTCCTAAACAGGTTCATCTCCAAATCCCAGAGTAGTCAAAGCCATAGCTTTCACCGCTTAAAGTCAAAAGTCAGGCAAAGCCATGACATCTCGCTTTGCTTCGGTCAAAGCTAGACCACTAGTCTGAAGCCACAAAAAGCCATGGCTTTTTGCGCTTTTTGGCCGAAGCTTGAAGCTCCCAAAGCGGTGGCTTTATGTTACAAATCGTCTCCAACTTTTTATTTTTTTGAATTCTCTTACTGATTTTGGTCGAAAAAAAAACCGAAAGGGGGAAGGAAGAGGAATAGAAAGGAAGAAGAGATTAGAAGATTTTAGGTAAGAAACCAGTCGGTTTGCTCGGACGTAGACAGGAGCGGAAGAGGAAGAGGATGAACATTACGCAATTATCTTATTGATCTTTTTCTGATTTTGGTCAAAAAAATAACGGAAAGGGAGAGGGAATGAATAGGAATAGAAAGGAAAAAGAGATGATATGATTTTAGGAGTAAAACCCACCAGATTGCTCAGACACAGGCAGAGGAAGATGATGAACAGTACACAGGGAAGGAGGAAGACGATGAATAGTACGTGCAGGGAGGAGAGAAATTTGTTTTAAACTTGGACGGCTTTTTGCACCCACTACATTTATGAGGGCACCCCGTCTAGAAAATTAAAAAAAGAAATAAATTAAAATTTTAAATTCAATTATAGTTAACACTATGTAATTAATATAGAATTAATTAAATCATGGTTTTAGTTTTGAAGAGCACATATTTCTATTATGCATTTAAAAAAAATGTAATATGAATTGTTTTTTAAGGGCCGCTTCACTTGCGTAAAGCCGCCTCTTTATGCTTTCCTTTTGAAAAAAGCCAAGCCAAGCCATCAAATTTTGTTCCGACTTCGCTTCACGCTTTGACTACCTTGCCAAATTCTCAAATAGATGTTGCCCCTTATTCAAGATCCTAAAAGGAATAAAGAATTGGGAGAACAATGCGAACATGTTTTTTGAGATCTGAAGTCGTACATGGGAAGCACGTAGCTGCTCTAAAAACCTATTCCAGGTGAAACACTCCACCTATACCTCCAAGTTCAGAGCATGCCATTAGCTCAACCCTGACCGGGGAAGAGAAGAAGAAACAAATGCATGTCTACTACGTCAGCAAGATGTTTGATGGGGTAGAGACTAACTACCCTAACCTGGAAAAATTAGCTTAGCGTTGGTAACCTCCTCAAAAAAAATCCAAGCTCACTCGATAATAGTCTTTACTGAGTACCCACTCCGGTCAATATTACAAAAGCCAGAACTATCGAGAATAATGGTCAAATAGTCAATAGAGCTGGGACAATTTGATATCCATTATGCTCCGAAAATGGTCATCAAGGCGCAAACGCTAGTGGACTTCATCACAGAGTTCACTGGAACACTAGAACAAGAGTAAATGGCCAAGAGGGAAGTGAGAATCGCGAGTCATTCTCACTAGGATAGATCTTGCATTGTGACGAATCGTCCAATGAGAAAGGTAGTGGAGCTAGGATTGTTATTTATACCGCAGAGGCATTCACCCTTAAGAAGGCTATTAAATTCGACTTCAGAGCCTCAAACAGTGAAACATAATAAGCAGCCCACATAGTAGGGATAAAATTTGCTAGAGGAATCAGAGTATAATAAATCACAGTATTCAGTGATTCCCAACTGGTGGTCAAAGAAGTCAATGTCGAATTCAACATTAAAAAACCCTCGGATGCTGGCCTATTGCGAAAAAACAATGATGCCAAGAAAGGGTTTAAGAAAATTCTATTATGTCGTTGTTTCAGGATAGATAACAAGGAAGATGATACACTGACAAAGATGGCCTCATCCGCAATGGACAACTCTGACATATTTATTGAGTTCCAAGAAAAATCAGCCTAGAGATAAGAAAATCCACAAGGCTTTTTCTGCAAATGAGGAGACTAGCTGGATGAGTCCCCTAATTAACTACAAAAAAGATGGATTCCTCCCAATAGAAAGAATGGAGTCTCGAAAGCTGAAGAACAAGGCGGTACAATACACAATCCTCAATGACAAGCAGTACAGAAGATAAGCGACCGACTCACTCCTCAGATACCCGACTCCCTAGTGGACTATGTCCTGAGAGAGATCCATGAAGGAATCTGCTGCAATCATCCCGGAGGGCTGACATTGGCCCATAAAGCCCTCACCATAGGGTATCACTAGCCCAAGATGAACAACAGGCTAAAGATCTGGTCCAAAATGTGATAAATGCTAGAGGTGTGCTCCGTACACGCATATGCCTTTACAAAACCCGATCCCAATTACCAGTCCATGGCCTTTTGCGTAGTGGGGAACAAAAATCGTAGGCCCATTCCCCACCTCCTCAAAGAAGAATTTTCTCTTTGTGACCGTCGACTACTTTACCAAGTGGGTAGAGGTAGAACCACTCTCTAAGATCGGAAAAAGTTAGATTGAGAATTTCTTTTGGAAATCCATCATCTGCAGATTCGGAATCCCGAAAACACTAGTCAGCCGTAATGGAACCCAGTTTGAATGCAAAGAAGGTAAAAAACTTCGCGTTAATTTGAACATCAATCCTCATTATTAAGAACCAAGGCATCCTCATGCCAATGGGAAAGCGGAAGCCACCAACTGAACAATCATGGAAGCAATCATGAATAAACTTGAAGTAGCTTAATGGCTTTGGATTTCTAAACAACCAGGCATCCTTTGGGCTTACCGAACCACGAAAAGGACTTCAAACGAAGAGATGTCATTCGACCTCGACTATGAGTCTGATGCAATGGTTCCAGTGGAATTAGGGATGCCAACATTCAGAGTAGTGAAGTTCAGGTTGGAGGACAACGATGAAGCCTTGAGAATTGGATTAGATCTGTTCGAAAAATGAAGAGACGAAGCTTCTATCAGAATGGTGACGTACCAGCAAAAAATGGTCATGTACTACAATTAGAATGTCAAACCTCGATAATTCAAAGTCGGCGATTAGGTACTCAGAAAAACCCTGCTGAACACAAACGACCCAGAAGAGGTCAAACTGAATCCAAATTGGGAGGGTCCTTATAAGGTGACGAAGAACAATAGGCAAAGAACCTATTGGTTAGAAAACCAGAGTGGAGAACGTCTCAAAAGACCATGGAATATGGAACACTTAAGTATTATCAATAAAGGTACTCTCTTTAAGAATTCCATTTCGTTTAACTCTACGTACAGGGGTAAGCCTAGTCTGACCAAAAGACCATGATGGCACACGGCTTCCCGAGTCCAGCCTTATGATGGTTCACTTCACTTAAATAACCTGATCTGGCCAAGGGGACAACGATAGTGAATAGCAGCCGAGTCTAGTCCTAATCAAGACGTTGACAACTCGTCGCATCTAAGTGACATAGTCCACCTAATGAACTATGGTGCTGCATAGTGGAACGAGTCCAGTCTTGCGACGACTCACCGTGCTTAAATAACCTAGTCTGACCAAGGGGATCATGATGGAGCACATTGGTCGAGTCTAGTCCTAGTCAGAATGTCAACAACACAATGCATCTAAGTGATCTAATCCGCCCAAGGAACCACGGTGCTACATAGAGAAATGAGTCCAGTCTTGTGACGGCTCACCACGTTTACATAACCTGGTCTTACCAAGGGAACCATGAAAGGGCACAATGGCCGAGTCTAGTCCTCATCAGAATGTTGAAAACTCGCTGCATCTAAGTGACCTAGCCCATCTAAGGAACCACAGTGCTGCATAGCGGAACGAATCTAGTCTTGCAACGGCTTACCGCTCATAAATAACCTAGTCTAACCAAGGGGACCACAATGACGCCCAGAGGTCGAGTCTATTCCTAGTCATGATGTCGATTACTCATCGCATCTAAGATACCTAGTGAACCAAAGAAACCATGTTGTTGCATAACAAAACGAGTCTAATCTTGCAACAACTCACCGTGCTTAAATAACCTAATCCGACCAAGGGGACCACGATTACGCACAAAGGCCGAGTTTAGTCCTAGTTAGGATTTCGATAACACATCACATTTAAGTGACCTAGTCCACCTAAGGAACAACGGGCTGCATAGTGGAACGAGTCTTGTCTTGCGACAGCTCACCGCGGTCAAATAACCCCGCCCGACTAAGTGAACCACGATGGCGCACAACAGTCGAGTCTAGTCCTAGTCAGGATGTCAACAAATCGCTGCATCTAAGTGACCTAGTCCCCTTAAGAAACAAAGATGTTGCATATCGGAACGAATCCAGTCTTGTGATGGCTCACCACGCTTAAATAACCTGGTCCGACCAAGGGGACCACGATGGGGCACAACGGACGAGTCTAGTCCTAGTCAGGATGTCGATATACAACTTGGCACATCTAAGTGACATAGTCCGCCTAAGGAACCACGGTGTTGCATAGTTGAACCAGTCCAGTCTTGCGACGGCTCACTGTGCTTAAATAACCTAGTTTGATCAAGGGGACCACGATGGTGCACAATAACCTAGTCTAGTCCTAGTCATGATGTCAAAAAATTGCCGCATCTAAGTGATATAGTCTACATATAAAAACCATGGTACTGCATAACAGAACAAGTCTAATCTTGCCACGACTCACCGCGCTTAAATAAGACCAAAGAGACCATGATGGGGCACAGTGGCCGAGTCTAGTTCTAATAAGAAGGTCGACAACTTGCCACATCCAAGTGACCTAGTCTACCTAAGGAATCATGATGCAGCATAGTGGACTAAGTTCAATTCTATTCAGGATAACAATGACTCACCGCACCCGAGTACTCCAGTTCATTCGGAACAGGATAACTTCTCGACTATTTAAGTCATATCATGGATTAAGTTGGACTATCTTTTGAAATCTGGTTCATTCGAACCAAGATGATTTGTCTAATGCTTAAGTCCTATTCAGGATTTAGTCAGAACATCTTATGAAATCTAGTAAGTTCGGACCAAGATGATTTTTCTAATGCTCAAGTCCTATTCAAGATTAATTATCTTATGAAATCTAGTTAGTTCAGACCAATATGAGTTCTCTAATGATTAATCCTATTCAGGATTAAGTCCGAAAATTATATGAAATCTAGTCTGTTTGGACCAAGGTGATTTACCTAATTCTTAAATTCTATGCAAGATTAATTCAGATTATCTTATGAGATCTAGACCGATCGGACCAAGGTAAATTCTTTGTAACTGAAGCCCCATTCCAGATCAAGTCAGCCTAATTCCTATTGAAGATTAAATTATATTATATTATATTATGAAGCCTTGTTCATCTTGACAGAGGTGATCAACTTAAGTCTAGTCCACCTAGATCGACATAATATCCAAGTCGAGCTAATGTGATTGGCATCTAGTCAGATCAAACATTTTACCAGAGAAGAAGCACAAATACAGAAGAACACAAACTTTATTGATCAAACAAAAAGATTTTACAAAGCTTAATCGACTTATCAAGTTGAAGGTTTACACATAACAAACATCTGAGCTTGGTGGGAAGGATGATGAGAGCGAAGATCTACCAAAACACATACTGGGCAATTCGTTCTGCTAGTCTATCTTCTAGAGGAAATGCTAGAAGTGCATAGAGACTTCACCAACGAATACTCTTCCTCAGCCCCTGGAGAACTCAGGACAAAAAAACGATTCAAAGACCTTCATTTGGAAAAGAGGAAGTGAAACTCTACAAATAAAAGGTAAACCCTGGTCCAACCTAACCAAGCTTATATAGGCGCAATGTTTGTGGAATACAACCACCCAATAGTCACATCCACATTAAACGCTGCGCAGAAATCGAATGGGCATTTAAGTCGATTACATGTACATTGCGCAAGTCCTCATTCAATGATTTAATGGGCCTACACGCAGCCCCACTAACTAGATGGAGTAACTAATGAGACATCAAATAGTCGGCTCATCGCAGCCGAAACTAAGACAGGTCCAGACCCAGGCTAATTATTGTTCAACCCAGTTCAAGCGCTTAGGCCCAGATTACTCAAATCCAATATGGCACGAATCCTGGAGCTTGGCCCAAGACAATAAGGCCTGAACACAAATCTCTAGGCTATAGGAGGCCTATGGCCTATTTGCACAACTTTTGGTCCAATCAAGTATTGGGTACCAAATAGAGCCAAGTGTCAAAGGAGACTCAGTCATGGACGGGTAAGATTTTTGATCTCCTCCCTCCATCACACCCTCAATGGTAGAGTCAGTAAAGGAGTGAAACAATCACTATATAAAGTGAACAAAATGGATGAGAAAGGTGCACACAGGCAACCCTAATTTATCAGTCAATTTTCATCCTTGTTCAGTGCTTGACTTTACCATCGGAGTGCCTTTGACCGCCACAATAGTGGCCTTTGGTTCACCGTTGTTCATTTTTGCAGGTCAGAAATCAACAAGGATGGATTAAGTTAGACGCATCAGTAATAAATTGAAGCATATCAAGGTGGTCCACTTTGTAGTCAGACACCATTCCCTTTTGTGTTCATCCAACATCCAAAAGTCGTTATTGACTTTTTGATATTCTGCATATAGAATAAGCGCGTTACTTTGACAAAGATGGTCATATACATGTTCGACCTTTTCTGGAAATTCATCCATGATATGCAACTGTAAATGGTCTTCTTAATTTTCTATCAAAAGGAACAATCCCTACTACATCTGAATTTTGACTTGTAACAACTTTGAAATAAACGACCCCGGCTTTACTAATAACTAGACTAGCACAAGATATCTTGAAAGGTATAGGATAAGACATTTAGAACTCCTTCCACTCTTGCATTTCACCTAAAAGAATATATCAATTGGTATGTCGGGGAAAATTCTACCTTCAACTTCTCAAGATATCCACCGAAGACCAGGAACGGTGGGAATTGATGGATCTGAGGAATTCCTTAAAGTACTTTCCATGACAAGTTGAGGGTTGTAACTACAAAGACACTCCGATGCTCAAGTCAATTTAGAGCTCTAGAAGTGTGCCAATACAATTGTGAAAGATGGCATACCTTGAAATGTACATAACAATTGTATTTATAGTAGAATCTGTAATTGCCTATGTAGTTGTCACGTCTATGAATGTTCCAGGATTCACGTTGTAGCGGAGGAAATGTCCTTTTCATGCGATCATTGTGGCTTATGTGGGCACTGCCTAATGGTTAACTTGGGATTCCTTGCTCACAGAGGATTGTCCATAATGGAATTTCCTAAACATGTAGGATTGTCCATACTATGACTTTAGTTAATATTTGTTACTTTTGTCAATGTTCATTAGTCAATGTCTAAGTGTTGGCTAGTCAATCGTTGGTCACCAACTAGTCGTCCTCAAGTCTCCGACCAGTACTGATGATACATCAAACAACCATTAAATCATGTCTGAACACGTGGCATAAATCATCTCTCAATAGGGACAATTAATAGGTTCGATCACTAAGGCCCAAGCGTCAAGCCCAAACGAATATATCCATAAAAGAATAGAGACGTTATGAAAGAAACAAGTCATGGTGGGAATCTCTCTCCCAAAGACGTATCTCAATGAAGAAGGAGATCGTTATGAGAAACGTCCCCTTTCATTACGCCATGCATGCTTAAGTCATGTACAAAGTTAATTAGCCTTGTTATATAAGGTAAAGGAAAAAAAAATGAAAGGTACATTGAAAAAATCCTACAACTATACTCTGTCCCAATTCATCTTCTTCCTTAGTTTACTTACTTAAGCATTAGAGTGCCTTCGACCACCAACAAGGTGGTATTTGGCAATCTAACCCTATTTTGCAGGTCAGGTCTCGAGGAGAACGGGTTTGGGCACATCAGTTTGGCGCCCTATGTGGGAAGCGACAGTTTCCTTTTAGAAAAAATCAGTGATTCCCTTAAAACAAACCAACAATAAGAAATACAGTGTAAATGGAACCCCCTACCAACTCTCATGCTGGCAATACACAGGATAACACTCCCATTGGTGAAACTCAACTACCGAGCAAAAAATCCCCAATAAAGCATTGGGGGATGAGGCACACAAAGCATCGAGTTGCCACAACAAGGTTTGGTGGTTCCCACCATTCGACTAGAACCACAAGCCCCTAATCTTGAGGGAATAATAATGGACCCTCATGTGGATAAGTTTTTGGCCCACATGGCCCAACTCACTAAAGTGGTCGAGAGACTCACACAAGAGTGTTTTCAACTAGTTTAGTATGCTAGAGATCCACCTCAGTTGAATTCTGCCAATCACCTTCAAGAAAACCAAGAAGTTTCTGTGAAGCTTCGAAGATCCAACCCTAAAAGAAACAAACCTCAAGAAGAAGGATCTAGAACTGGTGGACTTGCCCCACCAATCCAATTAAAAAATGAAGTAATGGATCCTGGTGCATTGGACAGTGAGTGCGCTAAGGCAGTTTGTCTAAGAGGGCTTCGGAGGCACTTCAGGCGTAGCTTTTTGTGCTCACCCAAGAGTGTGACTCCAAGCATGCAAGTTGTGGAGGTGGCCCGTAAATTGGCAGACTCTAAAGAGAGCTTGACCAAGGCAATTGGGGAGCATAATAGCTCGAAGGCACAATGGGATGGTAGAGAGAAAAAGCTTTTCGAGGCTGCTGATAATACTCAGACACGTGAGCTTTCTACTAGGATGCTAGATCTGTAGAATTATATCGAGCAGGACCGCAAGGGTTGTGATCTTTTCGCTTACAGGCCTCTTGCTTATGTTCAATTTGAAGGGCGGATGACTCTTTTTTTTGTCCACGTGGAGGCCCTGAAGCCAGTTTTGAGCACCATGGAAATGACTTGCCATCTCGACATCCCAGAGCCTGCTTTAGATCTTGTTGCCTACAAAGTTGCTTCTAACTCTTCTCCCGCTGAATGAGTGGTTTCTTTTTGTAATAAAAGAAATCATTAAGGTGATAATTTTCTTTTTCCTATTTCTGTCATACTTGCCATCTCCAATTCTTGCTTAGATTAGGCTGAGTAGACGGGTGTATCTACCCCCACCTAAAGTATGCTTTAGTCTAGACTAGAGCCACTTCTTGGCGTGTCCAAGCTCATATTCTATCAACAATAATAACTTAATTTTCTATGAAAGTTAAGTTGTAGGATAGTCACCTTTAATTGTTTGGGTCGTGTTCCATTAGTGACATAATTACTATCTCCCTTAGTAGTTGAGCTTGTGCAGGAGTTGTGTTCAAGTTGAAGACTATACTTCCTTGATGGTCTTTGACCCTATGTAGTAGTTAGGTTGCTTGAGAAACCATTTTTGGGTTGGGCTTCCATAATAAATCCCACTCCCGAACAGGAATTAGGTTGTTGAGGAGTAATCTTTGCCCGAACGGGCTAGACTCTGGCATTTATCTGGCCCAATCTTTGAGAGGAGTTGAGTTGAGAAGAAGCATATTCGTCCGTCTGGGCTTAGACTTTGTAATAAACCCAAATCCTTAATAGTAGTTAGGTTGTTGAGGAACCAATTTTGTCCGAACGAGTTGGGTTTCTATATTCATCTGGCTCAGTCCTTGAGAAGACTTGAGCTGGGAAGAAGTCTTCTCCGCTCATTTGGCTAGACTTCATAATAGACCCCAACCCTAAACAGGAGATGGGATGTTGAGGAACCAACCTTGCCCGAACGGGCTGGGTTTCTGTGCTCATCTGGCTCAGTCCTTGAGAGGACATGAGCTGGGAAGAATTTATTTCCGCCCGTCTGGGCTTAGACTACGTAATGGACCCCATTCCTGAGCAGGAATTGGGTTGTTGAGGAACCAACTTTGCCCAAATGAGCTGGGTTCCTATGCTCATCTAGCTTAGTCATTGGGATGACTTGAGCTGGGAAGAAGTCATTTCTGCCCGTCTAGGCTTAGACTCATAATAGACCCAAACCTGAACAGGAGTTAGGTTGTTGAGAAACAAACTTTGCTCGAACGGGCTGGGTTTTCCTGTGCTTATCTGGCTTAGCCCTTGAGAGGACTTGAGCTTGGAAGAATTCATTTCCGCCCGTCTGGGCTTAGACTTCGTAATAGACCCCAATCCTGAACAGGAGTTGGGTTGTTGAGGAACTAACTTTGCCCAAATTCCTAAACTCATTTGGCTCAGTCCTTGATAACACATGAGCTGGGAAGAAGTCATCTCCGCCTATCTAGGCTAAACTTTATAATAGACCCTAATCCTGAACAAGAGTTGGGTTGTTGACGAACCAACTTTGCCTGAACGAGCTGGGTTTTTGTGTTCATCTAGCTCGGTTCTTGAGAGGACTTGAGTTGGGAAAAAGTCATTTCCGCCCATCTGGGCTAGACTTCATAATAGACTCCAATCTTGGATAGGAGTTGGGTTGTTGTAGAACCAACTTTGCCCGAACAGGCTGGGTTCCTGTGCTTATCTGGCTCAATCCTTGAGAGGACTTAAGCTGCGAAGAAGTCATCTCTACCCGTCTAGGCTAGACTTCATATTAGACCCCAATTGTGAACTGGATTGGACATGGCCTATGTGCACCTAGACTTGGTCCACCTCGCGGTGTCGTGGTTCCTTAGGCAGGCTAGATCACCTAGTGGGAAGTTGTAGTCGTCCGCATGAAGACTAGGCTTGGCAGTTGTGCGCCATCTTGGTCCACGTGAATGGACCAGGCTTTTGTGAGCGGTGAGTTATCCGTGGACTGGGCTCTACCCAATGTATTATAGTTCAATTCTTTAGGCGGACTAGGTTAGTTATACGATGTGTGCCATTTCGGTCCCAGTGAAAGGATTAGGTTTTTAGTGCAATGAGATGTCCATGGACTAGGCTCGGCCCGTTTTGGTGAACGGTCCATGGACCGGGTTCTATTCGCATGTGTCATTCCATGGTTCCTGAGGCAAACTAGGTCACTTGTGTGGCAAGTTATCATCATCCTGAATAGGACTAGGCTCGGTCGTTATGCGCCATTTTGGTCCCCATGATCGGACCATTCCCTTTCGCGGCAGTTAGTCGTCTTTGTACTGGGCTTGACCTACCGTGTGCTACCTCGGTTCCTTTAGGCGGACTATGCCACTTTTGCGGAAAACTGTTGTCACCCTTAATAGTACTAGGCACAGCCGTTGTGCGCCATTTTAGTCTTGTAGGAGGACTGGGTCTTCCCTTATTGAAGGAGCCAAGTGTGGAATGGAGTCGTTTCTAAAAAGATTATCTTTATTGATAGTTCTTCAAAAATTCTACATGTTACTCTCTCCACTCAGACTTTCTTACCAGTAAGCCCTTGGCCTATTGGTTCCTTTTTAGGGGGGCCAAGCTGTTGCGATTACTTACCCAATAGCTTCATTGCCACATAATGGAATTCCCTGGCAAAAGATTGATCTCCTTTGATGGTCCCTATCTCTCCGTTGACAGTGTATTTGAGGCACTGGTGACGTGTGGCGACCACTGCTCCCATTTGGTAAAGCCAAAGCCTTCGCAGAATCACATTGTACGTGGAGGGGGCATCTACCACGATGAACTCCATCATTAAAATCTTTACTGGATCCCTTGCTCCTACGGGTAGTTTGATGCTCCCGACTAAGTAACTTTGAGTGCCGTTGAAGCCAACCATTACCTGGGTGTCTTGTTTTAGTTCTTTTTCTCTTAGCTGCATCCTACGAAATGCTTCCAGGAACAACATATTTGCTTAGCTCCCCGTGTCCACCAGCAATCTTTTCACGCCCCATTTCGATATTGCAATTGTGATTACTAGAGCATTGTTATGCAGGGAGTAGACCCCTTGCATATCCAAGATCGGGTGACCTACTTGAGCGTGTCCACAGTTATTGGATTGCCTGCTTTCTTGACCACTTCGATTTTTCAGTCCATTGTGTGCATTGTGCAGGATGTAGATGCCAGCAGTCTTTTCTTCGGCTTCTAGTGTCATTCCCTTCTCCTTTTTCTTGAGGTTGTTCCTCGTCAGAGTTCACAAATTCTCTAAGTCTCCTTCCGTTCGAACCCAGTATTCTATCTCATTCTCAAGACTCTCACAGTCTTGAGTGATGTGACCGTTGTCCTTGTGATAGGCATAGTACTTGCTCCTATCATGCCTTGAAGGATCGTTTTTTAGCTTGGAAGGCCACTTGATGTCATCCTTATTCTTTATGGTGGAGAGGATTTTGGGCAAGCTAGAGTTGAGAGAAGAACTCAGTGTACCTTGAGCCGACATAGTTGGTGGCCCTGTCGAGTTTTTCCTTGTCGGACTCGATTTTGTTATCTTTTTCCTTCTTTTTGACATGTCATTCTCTTCGCGCCTCTTCTCATCTCCGTTCCGAGACTTGGGGGCATGTTTGGCTTTTTTTTTGCATCCTTTCTTGGCTTCCATCATTCATTCTCGAATGATATATTTATGCGCGCTTTTCAGTAAGTTCATGATATCTTTCAGAGGTTCCAGGTTGAGGAAGTTGTATAACTAACCTCTTCGGAGGCTTGAAGTGAATGTGGTGACTGCTGTGTTGTATAGACTAGGACCATACAAGCTCGTTACATGAAATGAACCAAACCCAAAGAAAGCTAACCCACTTCAATCGTCGAGCAAGGTCAGATCGTCGTTAAAACGAGTAACATACTCTTTGAGGATCTCGTCATGCTTCTGTTTGAGACTTAGTAGGTAGCGAGGCTTCTTTCTTATTCGTTGGCTCCCAATGAATCTGGTGATAAACACCTTTTCCACCTGCAATGAATCGACAGATCTTGGGTGGAGCCTATGGAGCCATGTCGGTGCAGCCTTCTTCAGGCTGGTAGGAAAATATGTGCACATGATTGCTTCCGAACTTTCTTTCAGCGTCATTATGTGGCGGTAATGACATAGATGGTCAAACAGATATGATGTTCCATCATAGAATTCGAGCTTTAGAGAAACAAATTTGTTTGGCAGGGGTCGTTCATGATTTCCTTCGAGAATGGAGGGATTAAGGCCGTGTAGGACATTCAGATTGGTTGCTTCTAGTCAAAGCGGGTTCCTGACCGTGGTTCGGTCTGTTTCGAGGCTTGGTCCCATGATCCCCATCGTCCCTTAAGCTCTCCTGCCGGCCAGCTCTTTGCTCCCTTCTAGGGAGGTTGTCGCTTTCTTATGCGCACTCTCAGGCGTCCTCAAGTGGTTGTTGTCAATCTTGGGTGAGACTTTTCACCACCTATGCTAGATGATTCATGTGAAGCAGGATCTGGTCTATGCAGGGGTCAAACACGGTTGCGTTAGTAGCTGGGTCATGCAACTGTTCTCCCTCAGCTGGATAAGTTTGATCCTGCGGTTGGGCTTATCTGGCCGGAGGGTTGTTTGGTTCGACATTGTTGTTGACTGCTCAAGATCTGGTGCTGGTGACCATGTATCAATACTCTGCTTAACTAGAAGAAACTTTATGTGTTCGTTTAAGAGAAAACTTGTCGTCTTTCCCCACAAACAACACCAAACTGATGTATCAAAATCTATCCTTGTTGATCTCGAGCCTGCAAAAATAAATAGTGATTAGCCACGGACAACCGTTGTGGTGGTCGAAGGCACTCCGATGCTTAAGTCAGGTATCGGTGCAAGGAAGAGTGAAGGCTAGATGTAAATAGCAAAGTTTAGGTGTACCTTTCTTCTTCACTTTCACTACCTTTTATAGTGAATGTTCCTCCTTAACTATCCATGTTATGGAGGGCATCATGGAGGGAGGAAATCTCACCCAAGATCTTACATGTGTATGACTGAGTCTCTTCAGCACTTGGCTCTATTTAGGACCAAATCTTTGATTGGGCTAAGAACTGATTTATGTGAGTAGATTTCGAGCCTATGAAAGCTCAGAGATTTGTGTTCGGGCCTTGTTGTCCTCGGCCATGC
The DNA here is from genome assembly GCA_963556465.1 of Berberis vulgaris. Taxonomy (NCBI): domain Eukaryota; kingdom Viridiplantae; phylum Streptophyta; class Magnoliopsida; order Ranunculales; family Berberidaceae; genus Berberis; species Berberis vulgaris. Next base: position 13,673,743 of record OY747130.1, on the reverse strand, counting down.
CCCAAGACCCGTGCCCCTTGGGTTGGCGTGACTTGGGCTTGAGCGCCTGACTTACGGGTTGAACAATAGTTTATGAATGGGACCACTCGAGATCGTGATGAGGTCTTTCTCGCATGCCACATGTACGGCTGTGCTCATATGACTGATTGATGTCTCATCAATTTTCATAGCCTAATGTAGCTCTTCTGTCAACAATCCAAGGATTGTAATCGTTTTTCCCTTCTTCAATTGTTGGCAGCCCTAAATTATGAACTATTTCACCTATCACTCATTCAGCATATATCTCCTTTTATGTGCATGCTATATATATCTCAATCACTCTACTATTGTGTAAGAACAAATGCACAAAAATTGAAATTTTACGATAACATAGGCTAGGGGGATTTTTTTTTTTTAAATAAAACTCACGACGTATCACGTTCCATTATTTCTATTTTATATTTGAACCCGTCTAATTGGCGAGGGAAGCAGCGAGGAAAACAGCGAGGGACCCCACAGGGGGGAGGGGGAGCCGTCTATTCCCCCCGGGATGCGAGCATTGAAAATTCAAACGCGCATCCCGGGGGGAATGGACGGCTCCCCCTCCCCCCTGTGGGGTCCCTCGCTGTTTTCCTCGCTGCTTCCCTCGACAATTAGAATTTTAATTTATATTTTAAGCTTTGGAGAGCATGTTTGATGTCGAAAAAAGAAAGACAAGAACAGGGGATGGTCAAGCACACTCACTCACTGACACTCATGTTTCTTGAATCAAGGAAAGACAAGGAGATCTCTGATATGTAACTTTGTTACTTAAACACACATGTAACTCAGACAAGGACATGAAAGTGAGCCGACATAAACACACCCTACCAAAAAATCAACGATCAGCACATTACAAATCCCTTTGTTTCCACTTTGCACTGTGTTGAAGGCCAAAATTGATCTTGGAAGGATATGTTACGTCTTTTTAAGCAAGACTCACTACAACAAATAGGGGTTTACAACAAATAGGGGTTTAGTGGACTTAAATTTATGACTTGCTTAACATGCACATCCTTGTAATTTATTTTGATAACATACATAAAGTGCACGTGACAACCCAAGTCATTATATAATAATTTTTAAAAAAATATGACATGCTTTTAGAGTACATCTTCATTATGAGTCATGAAAAGTTCCTACATACCGCCTTTTTTTACAACATTTAACAAACTTAAAACACAAACAACCTGCGTAACCCCCCAAAAAAAACTTCTCGGCCCTCCCGCATCACGCAGTTCATGGAGCCTTCCATCGCCTCCACGTCCCTAATCTAAGCCCTCCCATATTCATGAGCAAAGATGAAAAGGCAAGAAGAAGAGAGGAAAATGCAAGAAGAGATAGTGAGGAAAACGTGTTGTGAGGTAGTGCAATGTGCTGCGATTGGGTCTGCTGCGAGTTGAAATTCGGCACTCAAATTTGTTGCAGATTTTGGTTGAGATTAAGAAAGGTGATTGCAAATTTTGGTTGAGATACTTTGGTGTAATTATTTTCCAACTTTCCAATTGCTTTTCTTGTTGACTGATTTTGCTTGGATGTTGTTTGTATTTTCAGTTTTTAAGGCTTTTCTCTCATATTTATGGCCCGTTCTTCGATTTGGGGCTCATTTATGCTTCCTTGCCGATTTATTCAAGTGCCAGATGATGTGATATCGTGCTAAACTTTTCTTATGTGTTCCATTGTTCTTGTTTTGATATGTAAGTTGAATTTGAATGAACTGCATAATTTTTTGTTCGATCGTCATCATTTTTGTTTACTTTCATGTTGATGGAATGAGAAAAAAAATTTAGGGTCGAACCCCTCTTGTTGATTTCGTGGATTTTGATGCATTTTTGTTAAAAATGTTAAATTTTCCATCATAACGATAATTTTGTTTGGTTACTCAGGTGGTGTTAGTTTATATTATCTTTGCTTCGGGGCTCACCAGGACAATTTTGGAGAAGAAGAGTTTCGAAAAAATTGTGGTTTAATAACTTGTGTACTGAACTTTGTAAAGAATTCAACGAGTTTCAATCTAGATAATAATGGAAAATAGTGTTTTTGGTTTAATTTCTCTTTTGGTTATAGTGTGCTAAATGGTCCAAAAAGACTTGCTTTAAAAGGTTATAGTGTACCTAGGTGGTATTTCAAGTTTTGTGTATTTTAAAAGAGATTGAGAGTTTAGGGAAGAAACTGATGCAGGAGGATCCGAGTCAGATGATGTTGAGTTGTCAGATAGCACGTTGTTAGCACTAAGATATCTTGAATTAGCAGATCAGCGCAAGGATGGCAGGAAATCATAATTTTTTTCTAATTTGGCAGTTTTGAGTGCGTTTTAGTATTTTGGCCATAACTTTGGCTACGGGAATAAGAATCGCGCAAACGACCCCAATTCGGAAATCTCTTTTCGGCGCGCACGTCGTGGTCAACCAGCTATGTACGTTGCACATATTTTCGCTGCCAAAATCCACTGTTTCCCCTTCCGAATCTTCAATTTTAGTAATTTTTTTCCTTTTATGTTAATATTTCATTCTTCGTTTAGGAAGTGTTTCTGAACCAAATTTGGGCCAGATTGTTTCTTTTATTACGTATTTTTTTTAGCATGATTATTGGGATTTTCTATTTTTGGTAAAATTATAATAATCACGAGTTTTAGCTATAAAGCCCGGCTTGTGAGCTAACTTTAGAGATACCTTTGATTTGAACAATTTAATTGAACATTAGAGTTATTTCTCTGTGTTTCTGGGCGATTCTCTTGTGTTCTTTTCCTGTGAATTGTCTGTTGAAACTAGCCTGCAGAATAATCGCTATTCTGCCCGACATCAGAAACTCATCAAAGGATGAAGCAAATTTTAACAAGATTTCACTTTTTGGTCGAAAACATCAAAGTAAATCAACATTTGAAGTAACAAACATGTTCATGAAGAGTCCGTGTATTTGAATTCTTTAAAATATAGGAAACAAAAGAATGACAAGGAGGAACTAAGATATAAGACCTATGAATAAATTTTTTAATGTAATGAAATTATTCATTCAAGACCTATTTTTCTATTTTTACATCACTTATATTAAAAATAGAAAAATATTTAATGAGGTTTTCAATTCGTTGCCTTCATGTTTTTTTTTTTTTTTTACCAAAAGTACAAATTTTTTTTTTCTACTTGTAGCTATATTTGAGAAAAGCCCTGACAATATGCTTCAATTCTTTTAATGTTCTTATATTGCAAGCTGGGGTCTGAGGTTAAAATTGAAGTATTGTTCTTTAAGGGATTAACAAGGCAAATCGCCGCTAAGACGACCTAAGGACAACCTTCCATTTAAGTTCAATCATGCGATCACACTATGTTTTGCACATGTTAAAAGTTAATACATTCTTGTTAGTTTTCTTTGCATTATCTTCTTTTCAGGGTGTTTTTATTCAATTTTGAGGAAGGTGTTAATTGGATAAGCAATTATTCTCTATCAATGTTTATCAAATAAAAGTTCATATGGTGGTGCATTCAGATGATTTAATGTGGTGGCTTTGCTGATTGATGGGTCAATTCAACAGAGTATGTGGGTTCACAACCTCATAGGACAAAATTTGATTAACAAGATGCAGGGGAAGGTGAAAAAAGTTTTTGTTTCCCTTTTGCTAGCACCAATTGTGCACTTGGCGCCGGTTGATAGAGTGAAGTCACAAGCAGGTCATAATGGACTCGGTCGGTCTACTCCAAAACACTAATGATTTCATACTATTATTTGCTCTTTTAATCTATTATTTTCCAATTTCTTTTTCTTCTTATATTATATTTTTATAAACTAAGAAGAGTCGAAGAGGGCCCAAGTCCAAGAGTTCCAAGTATCGTGGGGTCACCTTCTATAGGAGAACAAGGAGATGGCAATCACATATTTGGTGGAGTGCTTTCTTCAACATATTCATCTTATATGGACTCATTTTAGATGTTTAGTCTACCTCTTAAGTAAATTTATCTTGGTTTCTTCAACAGGAACTGTGGGAAGTAAGTGTATCTTGGTAAGGTGAATCATTCTAGTAATTTTGTTTTGTGTTGATTGTGAGTTTTCATGGGTTGAATTTGAGTTTTTGTGTTGTTTTGTATAGGTGGATTTGATACTGCTGATGCTACTGCAAGGTGACGAATGAATTTAGTTTTGTTTTTGCAATTTTATGGTTCAATTATGCTGTGTTGCATCTATGTAATGTCATGGGTGAATGTAACATAGCTCATTTAAGGCAAAAGAAGCAGGTGTGATTGTGTCTGTGAAACGTGTGGTCTCGTCTCTTTCAATACTCACCCTAGAAAACAAAAAGAAAAAACCAATATTTTTTGTTTGCTGTGTGTACAACGTACCAGAATTTTGACACGTAAAACTGGTTTTTCTTCACTGGGGTAAGGGTGAGGGTCTTTGCCCTGTTTCAGTGGGGCCTACCCTATAAGAAAATGAAAATCTTCCTTCCTGGTTTTATTGTGACAAAATCTACAAGGTAACAATTGAAGTTTTTCATTGGTTTGTTTGTTTTTACATGCCGATCAAGACAGTGATGATGAGGTTTTGTCTCTGCTTCCATGAGAAAATTAAGCAAAGCTGCCAGATCACTTTTTAAGGTTTTTTTTTAAATGTCTGAAATCAGGGATGTCCAAATAAGATGAAATGAAGTGATTTTATACTATAAGATTCTGATTTTTTTTGCTCTTTTTAAAGGATTATCTCTAGTGCTCTTGCAAATTATGCCATTAGATCTACATTTGGCATGTGTCTTCAAGGTAATCAAATGGTTGTGCATTCTAAAGTACGGATGCTCATCAAATGGTTGTGCATTCTAAAGTACGGATGCTTGTGAAAATGATTGGGAGTTTTGTCCATTTAGATTAGTTGTTTATAATGCCTGGCATGCGGACGAACATATATTTCTATATCGGATAATGAATTCAATGTCTAAGTCTTGAGAAATTGTCTTGACATGAAATGTAGGGTATATATAAATGAGCCTTCTCAATATTCAGAATATTGTAATTTTTATCATTTTCAAGGGGACAATCCAAGTACAGAGGCATGACACTTCACAAATGCAGTCAATGGAAAGCTCGTATGGGAAGTTCCTTGGCAAGAAGTAAGTCGTTTAACGTCATTGATTCCTTGAACTTATAATTGGGGCTTGGATGACTTCTTATTAATTTCATTGGTATGTATCATGCATTTTATCATTCAATTAATCAGCTGCCCTTGTAACTCTCATTCCTGAATCTTTTGATGTCTTGTTCATTTTCTTTTCTGGAAATCATCACACTTACTGTGTGATGAAATTTAAGTGTGTATCTCACATATGTGTCATCAGTTGTGGTTACTACTACTATATCATATTTGAGTATATGCCTGCAACTTTAGTTGTTTTCTGATCTAGTAAAATGAGGCTAACCTTGTTATCACTATTAGGAGGAAGCTGAAGAGGAAGAAATAGAAACCGAATCCGAAGAGGAATTAGAAGATGAATCTAAGGTGTGTATCTAAAGTTACTTGTAATTTTATATGAATTTCTCTCAACCCTCTCAATCCTCTCAATGTGGATGTTAGCAGAAAAAGAAAGGCGCCCAAGGCATCATTGAGATCCATAATCCAAACTTGGTAAAGCCAAAGAATGTGAAAGCCAGAAATTTTGATGTAAGTTTTCAACATCTCCCTTGTGACTCATTAAAACCAATATTAAATGCTTGAAAATTTTGTCGTTATGTAGTTAATCTTTGTTATTCTTGTTGCTACCAGCGTTGATATATGGACTACCAGATTCCCATGATAAAATGACATAATGAAAATTCAAAGCTCTGGGTTCAGTATCTTTATTAAGTGTAAGACTATCATGTATGTGAGAGGGAATGGGACAGAGAACTTGGAGCATAAAAAGTGAATACGAGTAAATTATGAAAGTCGTAGAATTTGGCAATTCATTAGTCCTATTTTGGGAGTCACAGATGGGAGAGAACTACTCTGTGAATGGGAGAGATCCTTCTGAGAGGTTCAGGAGAAACTTGAATGCTTGTGAGGTTGTTTTGGTGCTTCCTCACTCAGTCACCTTCACATGATTCTAGTTAATTCACATAATTCTAGTTTAAAAAAATAAAAATAAAAAAATATCAGACAATGACTATAACCAAGAAATTGCATCTGACTGAGGATTATGTACTTTGATTTTGGATATTTTTATGTGTTCTTATATATTTAATTTACATTTTGTGTCAGATGGAGAAAACAATGGAACTCTCTAGGCGTGAAAGGTATGTAAATCAGTGTCTTTTTTTACCAGTACTATTGATAGTTTCTTTTGAATTTTGGTCTTTCTTTGGTGATGAACATGTTGGACAATCTATTTATAATTCTCTTGGATAAATCTGCATTTAGTGGTTGGGCTATACATTTATTTTTTCCTGGTTTTTAGCACTTTTTAAAGTTTATCTACCATTTTTATGCTTATCTGTGTTTCTTCATGTGGATATGTACAATTGTGTTATATATGTTTTGCTGAAGGGGGACATTGATAAATTTATGTTATGCATACGTTCTGGGTGGTGCAGGAATTAATAGCTGAAGATGATGAAAAGCTATGTCAAGTTATGATTGAGTATGGGGAAGAGGTCTACATCTCTGTAGTGATGGCATTGAAAGAAATGAACGAGTACAATCCCAATGGAAGGTATATAGTGCCAGAGCTGTGGAACTTTAAAGACGGAAGGAAAGCAACTCTGAAGGAGGTCATTAGCTATATTCTCAAACAAGTGAAGACAAGAAACACGAGATAGGAGCTAAGGTCAGTTTGAGTTTGTATCATGTTAAAACTTTCTTGAATCTGTTCCAATTTCCTAATACTTGGTATGATCTACTGTAGGTTCTTGAGCTCAGATGCACACTCATTAGGAGTCGACTTTGGGTGCTGAAAGGAATGAGCTGTAGGATCAAATACAAAATTTAGCTCATATGTACACATCAGTAAGCACGTTCAGTGGATGAAAAAAAATAGAAGTGTAGTTAAACGTGTCAGAAAATTTTTGAGATGGTTTGAGGTAAAAACCTCATAAATATAATAGAGTCTAACCTCGTAAAGATGTGATCCAAGAGCCTTTGTGACGCTGGACAAAATAGCAATTATTCTGCAGGCTAATAGCAACAGATAATTGACAGGGAAGAATACAAGATGATAGCCAAAAACACAGAGAAATAGCTCTAATGTTTAATCAAATTATTCAAATCAAATGTATCTTTAAAATCAGCCCACAGGCCGGGTTTTATAGCTAAACTTCGTGATTATTAGAATTTTGCCAAAGTTAGCAAAACCCCAATAATCATGCTAAAACAAAATACGTAATAAAAGAAATAAACTGCCAGAAATCTAGCCCAAATTGGGTTCAGAATCACTTACTAAACAGTAATTGAAATATTACTATAAAGGGAAATAAAACTGCTAAATTTGTGGATTCAGAAGGGAAAACAACGTGCGCGTTGAAAAGAGTTTTCCGAATTGGGGTCGTTTGCGCGATTCTGATACTCGTAGCCAAAGTTATGGCCAAAATACTAAAACGCACCCAAAACTGCCAAATTAGAAATAGAATTATGATTTCTTACCATCCTTGCGCCGATCTGCTATTTCAAGATATCTTAGTGCTATCTGACAGCTCAGCATCATCTGACTCGGATCTGCATGAACACCATCAGTAGACACAACCAAACCAAGAAAAGTAACAAAAGTATTGAATAAATAACATTTTTTTTTCTGATTGATGAACATGCGCTCCGTCCTAAACTTATCAAAAACAGCACGAAGGTGATCAAAATGTGATGCCAATGTCGGACTATAAATGAGGATGTCGTCGAAGTAAAATACAACGAATTTTCCCATGAAAGGCCGTAAAACCTGATGCATAAATCTCATAAATGTACTGGGCGCATTGGACAGGCCAAAAGGCATGACCATCAACTCATACAACCCATGATGCGTCTTAAACGCTGTCTTCCACTCATCTCCAGGCCTTATTCTGATCTGGTGGTATCCGCTTTAAGGTCAATTTTTTAGAAAACCTTAGATTCGGACAGCTGGTCTAACATATCATCCAAGTGAGGAATTGAAAACCTGTATTTCATTGTAATCCTGTTGATTGCCCTGCTATCAACACACATACGCCAAGAGCCATCTTTTTTTGGCACTAGCAGAGCAGATACTGAACATGGGCTCATACTCTCACGGATGTAGTCTCTCTCCAATAACTCTACCACCTGTCGCTGCAACTCTTCAAATTCCTTAGGACTGAGGCGATAAGCCGGCCGATTAGGCAAACTGGACCCCGAAACAAGGTTGATCTGATGCTGAATATCCCACATAGGCGGTAGCCCAGGAGGAAGATCCTCTGGCATCAGGGTAGAAAACTCTACAAGAAGCTGTTGCGCCTCTGCTGGCAAATCTGCATTCACATTGGCTGAACTATTCCCACAAGGTAACAAGGCATAGACCACATCTCCACGATCAATCTCAACTAAAAATCTGGACCTAGAAAACAAGTTAGTATTATTGGCTACCGGGGTAGGAGTGGTTCCTTCCCGACGACGTGTCAACACAATCTTCTTCCCTTTAATGCTAAGGGAATATGTATTTTTTCGCCCATCATGTATAACACTGCGATCATACTGCCAAGGTCTGCCTAACAATATATGACAAGCATTCATAGATACAACATCACACCAAGCATTATCAAAATATTTTGCATCACCTATCTACTGTTACCTCACTCTCTTTATTCAGCCATGATAATTTGTGCGGCTTGGGATGACGATCTGTCTTCAACTGCAATTTCTGGACAGCCTCTTCAGACACGACGTTCTCACAACTGCCACTGTCAATGATCATCTTGCAGACTTTATCTGCAACTGTGCATGTCGTGTGGAAAATATTGGTTCTAAACCAATCGTCCCCTGAATCATCCTTGGGAGTCAGTAGACTCTTATGAACAACTAGAGTCTCTTGGCCATCTCCATACAACACATCTCCATCTTCATCATCGTCATACACAGGCTCTCCAAGTTCCTCAATTTCGTCTACCACGTCTTCCTCAATCAGGAGATTGTTGCTCTTTTGAAAAGCAGACTTCCTGCACTCAGTCGCTCTATGTCCCTGTTCACCACATCTAAAACATCTAATAGTAGAGTTACTCTGTGGTGGCTTTTGGGTAGGACGGGATTCTTGAGGGCGAACTGGCCGACTGCTTTGATCACTTCTGATCATAGGCCTCCTGTTCTGTTGTTTTTCCACAGCCAGTGCACGCTGGTAGGCTTTAGAAATGGTCCACAGTGAGTAAAGGCTTAGGATATCCGACAGGGCACTACACCAAAAGGCCAGTTTAGCTACGCCGAGCTGGCCACGGTTCTAAACCGTTTGTGTATTTGCCACGGCAAAAAATCGTAGCTATAAGTACCAACGGCTTAAAACCGTGGGTAAAAAAACCCTGGCCACGGCTTAAAACCGTTGGTATATTGGGCACGGCTAAAAACCGTGGCTATTAGTAGCAACAGCTCAGAACCGTGGGCATTATTAGAAACGGCTCAAAACCGTTGCAAAAAAAAAATTTAGCAACGGTTCTAAACCGTGGCTAGTTCTAGCAACGGCTTCGCAAAAAAAAATTTAGCAACGGCTCAAAACCGTGGCTACATGAAAAGCTGAAAAAAAAATTTTGGGCGGGCTATTTTGGCGCTCGACCTTCCCTCCACTCGACTTCCAATCGACAAACCTTCCCTCCCCTCCACAAACCTGCTCCTTCCCTCGACTTCCATCGACTTCCATCGACATCGACATCCCTGCTCCCTCCCTCGACTCTACTCCACTCGACTTCCCTGCTCCTTCTCCTTCCCTGCTCCCTCCCTCGACTTCCCTCCTCCCCTCCTTCCCTCCTCCCTCGACTTCCCTGCTCCTCCCTCGACTTCCCTCCTCCCCTCCTTCCCTGGTCTTCCCTCCTTAGTACTCGGCGTCTTCAAAATCGATCAGCCACTGCAACCATTCTCTCGTACAGGTACTCTCTCTCTCTCTCTCTTTTATTTTTGATGAAATTAGGGTTCCTGAATGTAGAGTTTTTTTATTTAGAGGTTTTGAATCTCTAGGGTTCCTGAATTGTTTTTTGAATCTGTAGGTTTTATTTAGAGGTTTTTTGAAATTAGGGTTTGAATCTCTAGGGCTCAAAACCGTATGCCTGATAAATTCCTGATATAATTTAATTTTTTGAATCTTTAATTTTTGTATGAAATTCCTGATATAATTTAAAACCAGGAAATACATCTCAGGGATTTACATACAAATGATATAATTAGGGTTTTATTTAGAAGGAAGTCATTGCTATATGATTTACATACAAATGTTGGTCTCTGGACTAGCTTTGCTCCTACAAGGAAGCTTTAATGGATAATTTTAACTTGTAATGTGCATTTTAAAACAAAATGTTTATATGTATGTTGGTCCACAAATTCTGTTTTGTTGATGCTAATGATAATGTTGCTTTATTGTCTATCTTCCAGCTACAGCAGGAACAAACAAGGCTACCTCCAGTGGCAATACTTTGAACACGAGGAAGCTTGATAAAGAAACAGAAGTTCTTGCTCGTGAGTACTCAACTTTTTGTATCAATTTGCAATAATTTTTGTCGAAAAATCATGTTGTAAACTTGTAATGATTAGATTTATGTATGCATACATACATATATAGGTAAAAACACTCGTTGAACTTCCAGGATCTTGATTACATTTATGCATGCATACATATATATATATATATATATAGGTAAAAACACTCGTTGCACTTCCAGGATCTTTCAAATGAAATTGATCATAAATACCCCATTCAAATGCAATTCAGTGATGAAACCATGCTGCAAGAGAAGGTTTATGAAATTGATCATAAACCACTCGTTGCACATCAAGGGTTCACAAGTGAAGTCTAGAGTCCAAAAGATCCGCTTTATAATGTCTAGCAATCCTGTAAAGGAAAACACTGGAGAAGAGCCCATCAAAGATCAAGGTATGCTAGTTTCTAATTTTCTATCTATACATGTTGGATTACCTGTATTAAAGATAAAGGTATTGTGTTGTAGAAATTGCAGAACTTGAAGTGGAGGTATGCAAAATTTTCAGACATCTTGATTTATTTAGGGTTAATTATAGATTGCTATTAGGGTTTGATGAGTATGTCCGAATTTTCAACAGTTTTCAAGTTGTAATCATTCTTGCTACTGAATTCCTATTACAATAAAAGCTTTTTAAAAACTTTTATGTAGAGATGTTAAGTGATTACGTAAGGATTTTTGTTTTTGGTTTTGCAAACTTTTCGCTTATCTGTATATCCAATATATTTTACCTTCTTGGGATCTATTTCTAGAGGCAGTTAAGCGTAGTACCTAAAGGGGATGTCTTGAGATAAATAGAGCTCATAATATCTAGGGCGCGTTAACCTAAGATGAAGTCATGCCATCTAATGCATGTCCTCATGAAAGCTAATTGCAAGAGTCCTTTAAGCATTTTGCTATGGTGTTCTTATTACCCTCCAAATCTAATTCCTTGCATATCCCAAACATCTGATCCTAAGATGTCAATGTGATTGGTTCATAATGTTACAATTACAATTAGCTTCCTGCACTGTGAAGGGATTCATTCATAATGACCTTATCTGACAAAAAAAAAAAATAGTATATGGCATATGTTAGAAAACTGACTTAATCTTGTTGTAATCAGGTGTTTGTTAGAAAAATTATTGAGTTGCATGACAAGTATATGGCATATGTAAATGAGTGCTTCCAGAATCATAATCTTTTCCACAAGGTTTGTATTGGACACTGAATCTTGTTCCTAATATTATGTCCTTATTTTCCTTACGTTATTGCTTTCATATTCTAGGCACTCAAAGAGGCCTTTGAAGTGTTCTACAATAAGGGAGTTGATGGCAGCTCAAAGAGGCTTTTGGTTATCCGAGTCACCATCTGTTCAAGGAATCACATCGTGGGGTCTATGGTCCCATGCATTGCAACATGGGCGATATCCTTTTTTTTGTTAAAATTTAAACACAAGAAAAGCTATTGATTTTGGTGTTACATTGCTTCTATTCATTAAATTCATTTACTACAGTTTACTTGTTCTCCCTATCCTATGTTGTAGAGCTATATTATGTCATTTGGTTTTGCTTCCTTGACATGATTTCTACATATTTCAACTTAAGGGAGTTGAACAACCAGGTTTCTCGTTCCAGATTGTAAATACAAACATGGATGAATTGAGTCCACGTGCCCGTAGAAGAAGTGCTTTGTTCACATGGCAACATATAGCATCCTTACATCCTAGCTTGCCTGATGTGTATTGTGGAGGATTTTACACACAAAAGGAATCAACAACAGTCTCAATCATCCAGCAGTCTCTAGCCCTTAGTTGCTTCCCTCGAGTCAAGATCTTTCATACTTCAAACAAGTATGAAGGACAAGTGTATATACCTGAGATCAACTACCTCCTCATGTTAGTGTGTGTTGGTGTTACCTCAAGGTATGTCTTTCAGTTTCTTTTTCTTAGTTTTGGTTATTAGGAAGAAATCTTGATTGGTTGTATGATATTGGTTGTTTTTTTTTATTGGTGGATTGAGCTTTGATTTTTGCATGAAATCCTTAATGAGTAGTATGTATACAGAAGCTTTGATTTTTTCATTGTTGCAAGTTTACTCAACCTTTCAAAAAAGTCCGTACTCTGTCACTTCCCACTTTATGCCACTTTCTGTAATGGGTTCTTATTATTTATACTAGATGGGAACTTACACTATGTTCTTCAGTCCATCTGCTACAGTTACTGGGGCTCATACTGTGTCCCAAAGAAAACGAGTTCGTCATGGAAAGGTTTGAGTACTATACATGTTTTTTGACCTGGTGAATAGTCAACTTCTTTATGTTTACTAAGACCAGTTCTTACAGGGGGCTTCCAATAGCATTACATCAGTTCTTTATCTCAAAGATGAGATAACTATTGCGACTGCTGGAGCAGTGGACAGGTTTGTTTGATGCTTTCATAGATTCTCCTTACTTTAACAATGGAGTTTTTGCATAATATAAAGTACTGAAGTCCTTATCTGTAATTTAGTTAAACTGATTCTTCCATGTGCATTTTTGTTTCATTTCAGTGATGTGAAGTTCTGGGATACCCGGAATTTGAAAGGCCCCATATTTCCAACATCTTCTCACATTGAACCATCAAATGAAAAGGTCAGTTAACCCCCAAGATGCTAATTCTTGTCGGTCTGCTCAGTGGAGATAGTTTTCATCTACTGCAAAAAGACTGATCTAAAAAAAAGAATTTTATAGATTATAACGAGATCAAGGTTCTACCAGTTTCAAAATGTTTAACATTGTGTCTACCATGTGTCAAGTGTTCGAGTATTTTGATCCCTAAAGACCATAATAGCTTTCTAGACTAGTCAGGTACTGTATACATCCTTCCAGGTTTAGCAAGCACCCATAAATCAGAAATCTTAATTACGTTGCAATAACACAAAATCAGGGCTGCATCCTCCCTCGAATCTGAAAATAGTCTTGTTCACCTGCAGGAAAGTCAACTAGTTAAACTTCAGGGACAATATATTAGACTGATATTACAGAAATAGTTATATCATGTATTGCATATGAGCCGATCCATTTTCATTCAAAGGTATGAGCAATTTTATTTGTATCTGGTATGGCATATTATTTAGAGAAGATTGTATGTCATTTTCTACAATTTATTGCCCAAATGGAAGGCGTTCCAAACAATCATTTTTCTTGAGCAGGTGAGAACTTTGTTAATCATTTGATACTGTGTACAGATGTCTATATGTCACATATTTGTATTATCTTTGTGATTGATTCATGATCTCTGTTTTGTTGGCTTATGATGAAGGCCTCCACGATTCAAGCAAAATTGCAGCATTTGATTTTGATGGGTGTCTTGCAAAAACATCTCTAAAAAGGTAATGGTTTTGACTGGTTAAACACGTTAGCCTTATCGGCTGAAAATTTTGTTGTATCACCATATTTGTCTATTGCATCAACACACTGATGATTTACAAGGATAGTTGATCAAAGGTGACCAATATTTTCAATACATCCTTCTAGTGAAGCACTGGAGCAATTCTTCGCTGTTGTAATTGTCCTTGGTTATTAGTTTTTCCTTTGGCTTATCTGCAAGGTAATTGTGATTGTAAAGTATGAAACACGAGGAAATGTGTTCACAATATCGTTATAATTTTATAACTAATAGGAGTCACAAATAGATTAGATATGCTTGGTTGTGTTGGAAAGCTTTCATGGGAGAATACTTAAATGTTACTTGATTGCACGTGCAAATCCATATGGAAGGAAATAAAATTTGTAATGATAAATATACATATAGATGCCTCAAATAGCTGGGAGAAGGCATTTAACTGAATGCTTTTGGAATAAAAGTTGTTCATCATAAAATATAAATATACATATAGATGTACAATAAAGCTCACTCCCATTTCCCATGTTCGTAAGTGTCCTTTATATGTTCGTTAATTCCATGTGATAGATACCCTTTGGTGTTGATTATGCAAAGTGCAATATTTGTGTGAACATATGGCATGACGTTGTAATTTTTTCACCTTGTCTACACTACTTCTGGTATGTAATTTTGGATTAGTAGTTTTAACATTATACTGGTTTTGATGCATTTCCTTATGATTTAGTTATATTTTTGTTCTGTAGTAACAGATGCTTCTCAGAATGGTTAAAAAGGTCTCAGAATTCCAAAATGTCATTGAACTGTTCATTCTGTTGGAAGTAACCAATTCTTGCAATATCACCAATTCTTGCATGATATTGCAGAGGTATTCTTCCCAAGTTCTTTGCATGACCAGTTAGATAATAATGAAACCTTCATACTTTGCTTTACCCCATATGTGTTTCTTGACCATGATTCATGAACATCCATTGTTTTATTTTGTTGAATTTACTAGTTCCTCTGCACCTTATAAACAGGGCAGTTCCTGTTTTGATGTGTATGTTGTAGCTTTGCATTGAAGTCCTCTACTCCTCTTGACATTTACTTGAGGGTTTTTAACATTTTGAGGGCAGTTCCTGTTTTGATGAATTGATCTCGTGTCTCTTGTACTGGTTTCGGCTTTCGACACCTAAGTGGGAAATTACTTGAACTTCCATGCCATGTCTGAATACCACCATTCTATCATTTATGATGTCTATTGCTTAATGAACTTACTCCATTCATCCTATGATAGGATTCCTATCTTTTAATTTGAATTAGGAAAAGAGACATTTTAATTTAATAATTTTGGAAATAATATAGGTTGTAAATGAGGCAGACAGGATTATTCTTATTTTTTTTTTTCTTGGTATATCCAAAATATAGAAGGGCTAGAAATAGAAAATATAACCATCATCTTAGACTGTTTTATACTCTATTTGGGCTTTGTATGCCAAATTACATTAGCTGATCAGTTCATTTTGTTCGACATAATTATCTTTGGTTGTTACCCTACTAACAATGAAGATAAACACTCGAACAAAAACGACGACTTAAATGAAAAAGCTTAACAATGTAAATGATTGACCTAGCTTGATATTCTAATCAACCATTTCTTCGTTGTCATCTTTGTTTCTTTCACCATTATTTGGTTTCTATATTCAGTTGGTTTCTCTATCACATTAGTTCTGTTCTGAGGAAATCACGCAACTCTGGTTTATTTTGACAGTTAATACATTCTGCAGACTCACATGTCCCATTTGTTAGTCTAGCCAACCTTTGTTGTCTAGTATCACTTTAGGCTGACCGAAATCATTAGTATTTCATCAACCTCCTGATGAACTTTTACTGTCCTTGATTTTTGACTTTGTGATTTCTAGCTCTTGTTAGTTCAGGTGTATAGTTTCCAATCGGCAAAGCCCATTATTATACCGTGTGCTGTGCTCCACATGCGAATGTCTGTAATGGAGTCTAGATTGTCTACACCTGGGTGGACAGTTTGAGATTCTCCATTATCAGTGACATGAATATTAATTGGTGTCACTTTAAATACCCTAGGAGACCCCATTGAAAAGAAACTTGGAATTCGACGCTGGATAATTTGGATTTTATTCTTAGCATTTATACAATCTAAATTCTTTGTTGTGATATATACCTTCAGATTCCTAGGTAGATTTGTTGTTTTTTTCATTTATGGCCAAATTGAATTCTGCAGGTCGAATTGTGTTTTGCAAGTGGAGCATAATGGCAAAGAGTCCTGGCAAGGTGCTGTCTTGGCTTGGGACAGAGTTGTTTTGCTCTGTTTCTGTTCAGTAACAGGGCAGCGATGGCTGGAAGGTGCAAGGCGCAGGCGCAGAGGAATTGGCTGCAGTTGCTCTATTTTTTCAAGGAAAAACACAGCAGGTCTGTTGTGTTTGTTTCGAGGAAAAATAGAGCAGGTGGCTATGTTTTATGGGCAAGGAGCGTTTGCTTTAGCTAGAGAGCAGCAGGTCAGTTTAAAGTTTGTTGTTTCTTGCTTTGTTTTGTTAAACAAAAGAATGCAGCCATTCTCCAAAATAGGTGATTTTACACAATCTATTCAAATTTATAACATTCAGGCATTCACATCATTTCAGAATTATTTTCATTGATAAATGCACTGAGTTACAAAAACTAAACCATGAAATTTACATAAGATTCTAAACTGAATATACTACATAAACTAGAAGTAGTTTAACTGATAAAAGTAGCCTGAAGAGGATTTGTTATTTGTAATGAACACTAATAAAAGAGTTGGATATTTTTAATGAACATATATGTTCATATTTTTGGTAGATTGTCGGTTCTGGTTTGTTTCTATAACTGGGCTCATATCTCTCAAATCTATGTAACTTTGCAACTTAATAGTAGAATTGTTTTATAGACTAGGATGTGTTCCTCCCTGCGATAATTGAAGCAAAACTAATTTAGTGGACAGTATGTAGCATTGTTTGGTATTGAAAATATGTGTAGAAGCTTCATGAAATCTTCGTTAAGGTGGCTTTCAAACTCACTTGATAAATATCTCATCAACTCCATGTAAGTTTGATTTGTTGGAATCGTTTTTTCTGCAGGTCAACAATACTGATGCCGAAGGCAGACTGACGCTTGCTGATGCTCTGGTATATGCTTGCAACCAAGGTGTAGAGAAGGTATCTATCTTGTCACTTCCCTCACATTCTAGAAGGTGTAGAGAAGGTATCTATCTTGTCACTAAAATTTACGAGCCTGGTACGTCGTTCTCTTTTCGTTTATATTCATGATATAAAAAATTTACTCATTAGTTGCATCCTGCGTCATGTTTGCTTTTAGCTCAAATATGATGTATTTTTGTTGTCATTTTACTTGTTGCTAGATTGTAGATCACAACATATCCTTCATTTTTGCTTACTTTCTTCTTCTTCTCTTAAGAATGTGTAGTAAGCTCTTTTCCTATATTCATTTTCTTATTACGACAATGAGATTTTTCATTGGGTTTGGTTTGCCTCTATAGTTCACTAGTTCAGTGCCATGAAAATTTTGGTTTCTTTGTTCATTTAAAATTTTTGCATTCCCTGTTATAAGAAAAGAAAAAAATAGATTGAGTTTGATACTTCTTTTCAAATCCACTTATATATTGCTCACCAGTCATAACTTCCATGTAGATCATCTCCGTCTTCTCCAGATTTTAGGTAATCATTGATCAGATGGGATATGTGAGTTTCTTTCCATTTTGTTGGGTTATATGGTCTAGTGCATGTGTGTTTGTGTTTGACATGTTTCTTTTTCTCTGTCAGTCTCAATTGGCTATTTAGCTTTCAGTTATCATATAGTTATTTTGATATGACATTCTATATTTCTTTATTACATATTCGTGCATATTTGGTCGAACTCTGCAGACCTGATGTTTTTAATATTGCCTAATGGATGACGAAGGTGGAGAAAGTGGAAGCACTGATGCTGCTGCAGCTGCAAAACGGAGAGTGATGGCTCAGGTGGCAAAGAAGAGCTTGATCCAAAATGCTATTCCTATCTTTATAGAGCTGAAGAGGCTACTGGAGAGCAGAAACAGCTCCTTGATGGGTTGTCTCATGGAATGCCTGCGAGTGCTTCTTAAGGATTACAAGAATGAGATTGATGACATATTAGTAGCTGACAAGCAGCTTCAGAAGGAGATCATTTACGACATGGAGAAGTATGAAGCACTCAAAGCAAAATCTACAGTTGCTGAGACTGTCGCCACCATGCAAAAATCCAATAGCAATATGTCACCCCTGGGTCGTGCATCCGGTGCTTCTCAGATTATTAGAGATGTGCAAGGTAGCTTAGCCCAGCAGTTAGGAAGTCCAGAAATAGTTTCCTCAGTGATGTCAGATGCCATGGCTTCGAAAAGAGTCAAGTCTATGCTCAAGGAGGTCAGCCAGGATGCCTCCACCCCACAGCTTGATTCCATGAATAGGCCGACGGTCAAATCTTCTATGGGGGGAGCTAGTTCTATGGGAGATCGTCCCTTAGAAGTGTTGGAGTCATTGAGAAGAAAGCAGAATTTTGATTCAGTCGCGTAAAAGTGTTTCTCAAGTTCTCATGCATAGCTTGTGAACTAGGACTTGAAGCATCCAAGGTGAGCTCACCATACTTGTCAATTTGTTTATTTGAATTTTCCTGTTTTCAGGGCTTTCCTACTCACTGTCAGTAGTAAAATATTATAGTGCTCTCAATCCATGTTTTCTTTTGTATCGGGTAATTTGCTTTTAAAACAATGATGCCAGTATCCATTTGTATTGTAGGCTTATATGAGCTTGATCTTTACCTTCTCCCTATCTGTTTTTGTTATATAGCTTGCAACAACTTGAAGCTCATACTCACGAAAGACTGCTGTAACCATCTGAATGCCTCACTAAGCACACAAATTATCCAGCTTATGTATTATCCTATGAGCTCTCAATAAGTCAATAGTTCTGCTTTAGCATACTAAATTAATTGAAGAAGAAAATTGTCTTTTCTAAAAACATTAAAAATTTTGTACCAACAAACCTGACAACTTGTAGATCACTGAGGATAAGTTTGGCAATGTCAGATGAAATTTTCCAGTAGTTTCCCATTAAAGTTCAATCTTTGGCAGTTAAGTTCATAGAAATGCATCTTCTTTTAGTAATTTGGGTTGAATCTGCTTGAACTAATTTGAAATTTGTGTAACACTAGTGATTAATTTGCTTGTGGTCGAGTTCATGCAGGTATTATGAATAGAAGGCATCAAAGTTGAGTAGTATAACATTTACAGCTTGGTGAAGGTAGAAGCCATCAGGAGAAAGATGAATATCATGGTGTGAGCATATCTACTAAGCTCTATTGCAATCTGTTTGTGTCACGGTATGTGACGCTGTATTTTGTTCAGGAACTGTGTTCATCAAACAAATCTTGAGAAAGTTTTCAAGTGTTTGATAGTTTCAGCAGGTAAAAGATTCTTCCAACTTTAAACCCTTGGGAAGCAATGTAGATGACTTCTTTGAGTATCATAAGGGTTGTTTGTGTTCGACATTGATGATCGAGAATCATATAGTAACAACATAAAGCATATGAACCTACTGCCAAGTAGATACATAGTCTTGATCGAAAGGCCTGTTGTAAGGGGTACCTTGAGGCTTGAGTCCATAACTAATGAAATCCTGTATCATACCCATACCCATACCCATACCTGTATCCTAGTTTTTGTTATGCACTTTTATTGTAATTTGCTTGTAAGTGTGCTCACTAGTTTGTGAATTACAATAATGAAAAAATAATACAAGATTTGTTCACATTCAATCTTAGTTTTTCTGTATTACAGCATATATGGATTTGAAGTACTAATGAACAATGAACAGAATAGATTCAAATACTTTCATAAATGTCAAGTTAATAACATGTACAGAAGTAGGTTTGTTGTTACATTTAAAAAAAAAAAAAAAAAAATTTAAAAAAAAAATTAAAAAATTTTTTTTTAAAAAAAAATTAAAAATAAAAAATAAAAAATTTGCCACGGCTTAAAACCGTGGCTAATTTTTGCAACGGCTTAAAATCGTGGCTAATTTTTGCAACGGCTAAAAATCGTGGCTACCTTGCCACGGCTTATAACCGAGGCTAGTACTGGCCACGGCTTAAAACCGTTGTTAAAGCTATTGCAACGGCTTAAAACCGTGGCCAAACTTGCAACGGTTTTAAGTCGTGGCTACTCCTGCCCACGGCTTAGAACCGTGGCTAAGATTTTGGCAACGGTTTATAACCGTGGCTAAGATTTTGGCAACGGTTTATAACCGTGGCTAAATCATCAACCGTCATCGAGATAAAATCGTTGCTAATATTTTAGCCACGGTTTTTAGCCGTTACTAAGGATTTAGCGACGCCTCTGCAGCCCACGGTTCTAAGCCGTGCCAATGGGTTACCCCCACGGTTTAAAACCGTTGCTAATGGCCATTTTTGGTGTAGTGGGGGTTGTCGTAATCCCCCCAAATATTGTGCCACCATCTGCTCTTTCGTCTCAGATAAGTCATTACGGGCTACTAATTGATAGAACTCCTCCGTGTAATCATCAACTGATCTCGTGCCTTGCCTCAATGAATGAAGTCGTTGAAACAAAGTTTGAGTGTAGCCGAAAGGAGGGAAGTGACCCTTCATCTTCTTCTTCATCTTTTCCCAATCAGTGATTTTGGCCTGGCCCTGCCAGTCGCGTGATCGCTTCAACTGCTCCCACCACGCAAATGTTCTGCCTTTGAGTTTGATGGCAACCAATTTCACTTTGACATGATCTGGAACTTCCTTATACTCAAAAATACGCTCTACTTCATTCAACCAATCCACGAATCCTTCTGCCTGTAATGTCCCAGAAAACTCGGGTAGATCTACCTTGAAACCGAGATTTCCATGACAATCATCCCGGCCACGGCGCTCTCAGAATCGAGCACGATTGTGATACGGGTTTTCAAAATTGGAATCAGAATCGTGATCTTCCATCTCACGATTACCGAAATCCTGCGCCGTTAGACACTGGGTTAGCTCTGCAACTTGCCTCTGTAAATCCTCAATCATCACATCCTGAACGCTACGATCACGGTGAGGGACTTCCTCGTTTGGAACCTGCCCGCGATGACCACGACCACCAGCCATAGAAACTGATAAAATCTCACCCCAAGAAGATGTTGAAGCTCTGATACCAACTGACGCCGGGCAGAATAGCGATTATTCTGCAGGCTAATAGCAACAAATAATTGACAGGGAAGAACACAAGATGATAGCCTAAAACACCGAGAAATAGCTCTAATGTTTAATCAAATTACTCAAATCAAAGGTATCTCTAAAATCAGCCCACAAGCCGGGTTTTATAGCTAAAACTCGTGATTATTAGAATTTTACTAAAATTAGCAAAATCCCAATAATCATGCTAAAACAAAATACGTAATAAAAGAAATAAACTGCCAGAAATTTAGCCCAAATTGGGTTCAGAATCACTTCCTAAAATAATTGAAATATTACTATAAAAAGAAATAAACTGCTAAATTTGTGGATTCAGAAGGGAAAACAATGAAATTTGGCCTCGAAAAGATGTGCACTGAGCATAGCTCTTTGACCATGACGTGCGCGTTGAAAAGAGCTTTCCGAATTGGGATCGTTTGCGCGATTATGATACTCATAGCCAAAGTTATGGCCAAAATACTAAAACGCACCCAAAACTGCCAAATTAGAAATAGAATTATGATTTCCTGCCATCCTTGCGCTGATCTGCTATTTCAAGATATCTTAGTTTTAATAACGTGCTATCTGACAGCTCAGCATCATCTAATTCGGATCCTCCTGCATCACTTTGGTTTATGCTGTGAAAATATATGAATGACTATTACCTGTTTTATGATACATTTTGTTCCTGTACTAATATAATTGCATAGATCTTACATGTGTTTTTTTCTTGATTTCTAGCACTTTCATTGTTTCTTTTACCATAATTTGTAACAAACATTGTTATCTGTGTATACGAGCATCTCCATTCTTTAGTCGGGATGTTATGAATTTGATGAGTGGTATAACTCAGTTTGTAAGAGAGATGTCAAAGTCTAGGAGATACGGCTCAGTAACTATCACGAAGAATTGCTTATCAAAGGTGAACTACCAGGTTCACTTACAACTCCAAGAAAATTAATGTTCCAATTGTATGGTCGTGTAGTGTGCTCTGGTCATGGTCTAAATTCGTGGTTTGTGCATTATGACAGGGTTGGCATCCTTTTGAGAGAAGTCCTTTTGGAGAAGCTTCTCTCATTTGTAAAATGCAGGGTCAGTAATACAAGTTCCGTGTATATATATATAATTTTTTTTTTAATTTTGGCAAACTATTTGATGTCGTTGTTAACAATAAGACGTCATGTATTACATGCCATCAACAATTAGTTAAGTCTTGACCAACACGTCGTTATTCATCAACTACATCATGCACAACGACATTCAAGGCACGTCATTGCTTAACCATTTTCATGACTTGCTAAGGACATCATTGAAGATACTTACGATGTGCAACTTAAGTTGTCATACATATTAGCGACGTATATAAAACTTATAAGGACATGATTTGACGACGCAAAATGCACGTCATAAAATGCACCACACCTATTACAATCCTTATTATCATATCCTATATATGTTGTAGTGACTAGAACCATTGGACTAATAAAACATTTTCAATACAAATTTTGTTGAAGAACTTCTCCATCGATGAGAAATAGAATATGAGGCGTGGTATACCATGATAAATCTGGCAATAGTAGCATATCTGATACACGAAAGGTGTCTAGCATAAAAACTACAATTAAAGAGTATTATGTAAGAAAGTAGGCATAACATTTTGTAGAAAAAGCCTTGTAAGTAGCCTATACCTACTTTGAAATGAAACAGTGCTTACTGATCTCCTATGTATTTTTCCTGTGTGAAATAACCAAGGAACAACTACTCCACAAAAGCATTTTGCTTATCATATCCCTGATGTGCAGCAAATGAGATAAGTCCCAGAGTATTACCTCTGCACATTTAGCCATCCAAACAAGTAAAATGTCATGAGTACAGTCACACATGGCATGGCGCTTCATTATAGTGTTAACTATAATTACGTAGATGACAGTTCTACAGACACAGGAAAGGCCAAACAATGGCATTGCTGAGTAGGAGTTACAGCAGAAATGTTATACTAAAATGCTACATAAAGTGGTAAAAAAAATTAAAATTTAGTTGAGGCTTACGTAAGACCAAACATGTCGTACTCAAAGCCATGGCCACGAAATAACTGCAAAACTCAAATGCTTTTTAGAAGGGTTATTATATCTGTGGAATTCTTTTATCACGTGCATGAATACAAGGACCCCTAAGTGCTACATTGCCCACGTCAAACGATAGTATTGGCCGTGTTCTTCTGCTAGTTCATTTGTCAACGAACGACATGGATGTCAATTACATATAGTTATAACTAGCAAAACGTTAGAGTTGTTAGGATTCGTAATTAAAAGTTAGAAGGTAAGAAAATATTTATGGTCTAAAATTTTCTTAATGCATTAACAAATTGGACACATAAAGTTCGTCACTTGAACTTCGTACAAACTATTTGTGCTTAATGCAAAACCTATGGTCTATGCTCTGACATAAGATAGAGTTGAGCTTTGCTAGGGAGCGAGGGATGGGTGTAACCACCCATCCTCCTCGAAATGAGTGCATTGCTCTGGAGATGCGCAATGTCGCTCATCTCGAGGAGGACGGGTGGTTACACCCATCCCTCGCTCCCTCCCTCGACCCCTGGAATTTTCGGATAGAGTTAAGTGATCAGCAGCTTCAACTTCACAGAAAGTCATAAAGTCAAACGAATACATTTAATTTTCTACTTCCAACAAAAGAACTGAAGAGCACAAATACGATTCACTGACTGGAGAATTTGGTCCCACTGTGCTTGTCGAATTAACTAAAGCGCGCAACATAGTTTTAATAACAAAGTTCAAATTAAAAATTAGCAAAAATTAATTGCAAAATCACAATCAATCTGCAACATCTAAAGACTATAATAATTTGAATTAACAATAACTTAAACTGTCATTAAAGGAATAAAGATCATAAAACAGCTTGTCAAAAGCAACTGCAAATCCAACAACACAGACAGAAAACTAAAAACTTCTTCTCTCAAGAACAAATGACAAATGTGATCAAACATTACAGCTGAAACGAAAATTATCAAGTTAACACTGCTAAATAAGTAAATTATTAAGTCCAAATTTGGAATTGAGAAACAAAAGAAGCAATAAGACAAGGAACAAGAAATCGATTGTCCTTTTCAATCAAAACTTGCTAACTCGGCTTGAATTGAAAGAATCAGTAATCAAGAACCCTAGGAATGTCCGTACGATCTAGATCATAAAAAGAGAGTTGAGAGTTCATATACCATTTGGTGGACAAATTGAGTCCAAAATCAACAAATCCACTGCGAATTGTAAGAATCCGAGATGACTGAATCAGAGTGATGAAACCAGAATAAAAAATCCTAGGTCGAGTGAGAGTGAAGGTGGAGAAGAAAGCATTGGCGATAGCCATGCCGATCTTTTCACATTATTTTATACACATTATAGCATTATAGAGGTGCATACCTTCCTTGCCTTCAATTGAGACTGAGTTCTAGATGAGATGCAAGAGAGATCTTCAATGAAATTGATGGAGAAATCAATATAGACTGAGAGATCTTCGAATTAGGGTTTTTGCATCGAATTGCTTGAGATTTGGGACCGATGGATGGAATTATCGGAGGTTTGAAATCGATTGAAATTGCTGGAGGTCATAGAGGTAATCGATGGAATTTGACACGAAGAGGTAATCGATGGAATTTGACACGAAGTTGATTGTTAACCTCTCTTTGAAAATCAATGGAATTGCTTATTGAATGTGAATCAGTAATACTAGTTTGAGAGAAGTTTTAGCATTTCCAAAAGTTTGGTTTAGAAAAAAAAAAATGAATAGTAATACTCTAATTATTATTTTTCATTTTAATAATTAGTAATTTCACTAAATATTTTTTATTTCTTAGTAATTTTATAAATAATATATTTATATAACTTAAGTCAATAATTGTAACATCTTTTTGGGTTACAAGACTTGTAAAACAATGAAGAGTTACAAATAAAAAAAAATTAATTTTACTGATAACCCATTTAGGTGTAGTGAGATGTAGATGGTTGATTCTCTATTAAGCCAAAGGCTATTATAAACTCTTCATAAAAATCAATACTTATCTCCAATTCGTGACTACATACATTTAAATACTCCTTGGAACAACCATTTTTGCTCTCTACTTTGACCCTATTCCTACTGACCTGCTGACCTGAACAAGTAACGCACGTGAGCCACAGACCACTGTGGGGTGGCCGATGGCACTCCGATGCTAAAGCAAATATGGATCTAAGAAAGGTGTAATGCTGTAACGGGGAATTTGTAGCGTACCTTAGCTTACCAACCTCATGTCTTATTTACAGTGCAAGGAGTCATGGTTCTACCAGACCATCATAGGTGTAGTTTAGGAAAAAGATCTTCTTGGAAATCTCTTTCTAATTAGGAGTCGTGTTATAGGAGGGATGTTCCCTGTTAGCTCTACACTCCTAGATACGCGGGAGATAGTTCCCAATCCAAGAGCAATCCATAAAAGGGAGTTTCCCTGTGTGGAAGATACTCTGGAGTTTGCTTCCTATTTGAAAGCAGAAAGCAGCTGTAGTTGCCCGTCCGAAACTAGTCCTCGAGATACTTGCCTGAAGAGGACTTATGGGTATCATGGATAACTGTGAGACGTGTGGGCCTAGCATACTGTGAGAGTCCGGGTCCGCTTGGTAGATTGAAGTTTAGTGGGCTTAGATCCGCTTGGGCTGGATCTGTGTTGGGTTGATGCTTGGGCTTGTAGTTCCTCAAGATCATTATGACACGTGTTCAGCTCAGAGGTGTGACCATTTTTATGTATCATCAGCTACCCCCCCCCCCCCGAGTTAGTGGGGTGTTTACGTCGATCCACTGACTCGTTAAAAAGGCATTTGTACCGTCATGATGATTGGACTTGAAGCGTTGGTTTCGAGCGACGCATGACATTTAATAGGTATGCAACTACTCGAGGAGGGAAAAATTGGTTTGTCTCCCCTATAAATATTTACTATCCTGAGGATGATTTCCCCATCATTATCTGTGTTATCTTTTCGAACCGTAATATAGGTTCTTTCTTCCAATGGGCGATGATGTCAAGAATTTGTTATCCCTCGCCTGTATGACTCACTTTGGTGATAGTTTGGTCAAAGAAACTGAGTTGATAAGACTTCGTAATTTGTATTGTATCCCTGGAGATCTGTATCTTGTTCCTGTGTTTGAAGTGTCAGGTCCGATTGTACCTCCTTATGGGTTTATAGGCTTGCATCGAGGTATGTTTGAATCCGGACTCTGGTTTTTGGTGCCTGATGACGTATGGCGCTTCTTTATTCATTTTCGCTTGCCTCCCACTTAGATGGCGCCGAGCGGGTTCAAGAGAATGCTAGCAATTCTTCTGAGGGCTAATGACGTTGGCCTTTGTTTGACTCCACCGGTGATTCATCACCTGACCAAAGTTCGGCTGGATTCCAGGGGTATTTGTATACTGACTTGTCCACCTTGTCTGCGTTTAACAGTGAGTAGAGCCAAATCCTGGGAGAAGCAATGGTTATTGGCTTCGAAGGATTATGACTACTTCAAGCTCAGGAGTCATGGAGTGTCCCGATACTTTCAGTCCGATCGTGGTCAGTTCTTCTTTAGTGCATACGTATCTTTGTGCGTTCTTCTTGTGACATTGGTCCTGATGTTTTTTCTTTGTTTCAGAGAAGTTTGCTATTTCGTATTTCAGTGATGAAAATAAGCGACTGGAGAAAAAGTTTTTGAAATTTCCTTTGATTTTCTTTGAGGAGGTAGTAATGCCAGAAGATGTCGTACGCAGCGGCCTGCTGTGTTGTTCTTATGGGGCTCACCTAGTGTCGGGTTCTTCAGCTGAGGGGTGGTCGCTCGTCGTGTGAGGAAAAGGAGCATGGCCCCGCTCAGCCCCTCCAGGCTTGTTGAGCTGGAGGCGAACATGCCTCATATGGCTTCCCTTAGGAATATGCAGTCTTCTGTAATGGCGGCATCTCTTTTTGGTGTCCATACCTCGGAGTCACATGTTCCTGTATTGCTGTATCTTGAAGCCCATGGGAGGGTCCTTCCCTTGGAGAAGGCCTTTGCCGATCTGCGAATGTCATACTCAGATGCCCTTTATCGGGTAGAGGGTTCTCGCACTGTCGTGGACCACAGAGTGTGGAGGACACGGGCCTTGTTGCTGTTGCAGTAGATGAAATGAAGGCTTAGCTAAGGGTTACCAAGTCCGACTTGGTGTCGACTCTTGCCGAGATGAAGCGGACCAAGGCAGAATTGGAGTGCCTAGATACTGCTATGGACAGGTGGGCCTCTGAACGAACCGCTGAAGAAGCAGAGAGGAAGCAGTCGGAGGCGGAGTGGGTCGTCGAAAGACAATGGTTGGAAGCTGCGATAGACGAAGGGCTTCATCGTGCTCGCATTATGAAGCGTTGCTAGGCGCGATAGATTTTGATGTGTCTGGCAGGAGGCCGCTAATCTTGTCTGAGGTGATTCGAGGCAGACTGGAGCTCCTGGAACTGATCAAGGGAAAGTGTCCCAATATTGACCTCGATTGCACCTGCTATAAAAGGGTAGCTTTTTGGTCAATTCAGCAATGGGAGGCTTTGGCGCTGCGAGGACATCTGATGAGGAGGATGCTTCTCCTTAGATTGTAATGTCCCTTCTTGAGCGAACATCATGTAGATATGTTTTCTCTTTTGAATGAAAGTATTGTTCTGCTTTGCATCGTCGTATTTGCTTTTGTTGCTTTGTAGATTGTAGGGTTTGTATAGATTCTTTCAGTCTTTGTCTGCAATGACTCCCTCAGTATTCGCGGACTAGCGTTGACTTCTGCCTCCATTCCTTCGGCTGTTGTGACCTGTGTGGAGCAGGTTAGGCTTTGCATGTCGAGAGCTGTTGTCGTCAGTTTCGGACTGATTAAGTTTTGCTTGGTAAGTTTGGTGACCATTGTCTGTATCAAGAGCAATGATCCCTTAGCGAGTCGTCATCACCAGTAGACAAGCCCTGACTAGACTTCCACCTCCTCAGCCATCACAACCCGCACAGAGCGGATTAGGTTTTGGAAACCAGAAGCCATCGTCATCAGTCGCGAACTAACTAAGCTTACCCAGCTAATTTGGCAATCATCGACTACATTGAGAGCAATGATCCCTTGGCGAGTTGTCATCATCAGTGGACAAGCGCTGACTAGACTCCCACTTCCTCAGCCGTCGTGACCCGCGCGAAGCGGATTAGGCTTTGGGTCACCGTCATTAGTCACAAACAGACTAAGCTTACCTGGCTAATTCGGCGATCTTCGTCTGCATTGAAAGCAATGATCCCTTGGCGAGTCGTCGACATTAGCGAACAAGCGTTGACTAGACTCCCACTTCCTCAGCCATCGTGACCCGCACAGAGGTGATTAGGCTTTTGGAACCAGAAGCCATCGTCATCAGTCACGAACTGACTGAGCTTACTAGGCTAATTCGGTGGTCATTGTCTGCATTGAGAGCAATGATCCATTGGTGAGTCATCATCAGTGGACAAGCACTGACTAGACTCCCACTTCCTCAGCTGTCGTGACCAGCGTGGAGCGGATTAGGCTTTTGGAACCATAAGCCATTGTCATCAGTCGCGAACTAACTAAGCTTTTCTGGCTAATTCGGTGATCATCGTCTATATTGAGAGCAATGATCCCTTGGAGAGTCGTCGTCATCAGCGGACATGCACTGACTAGATTCCCACTTCCTTTGTCGTCACGATCCGTGTGGACCTAATTAGGCTTTTGGTACCAGAAGTCGTTGTCATCAGTTGCGAACTGACTAAGCCTACCTGGCTAATTAGGTGATCATCGTCTGCATTGAGAGCAATGATCCCTTGGCGAGTCGTCGTCATCAGCAGACAAGCCCTGACTAGACTCCCACTTCCTTAACCGTTGTTACCTGCGCGGAGTGGATTAGGCTTTGGGCACCTAAAGCCGTTGACATCAGTCGCGAACTGACTAAGCTTACCTGGCTAATTCGGCGATCATCTTCTGCATTGAGAGCAATGATCCCTTGGCGAGTCATCGTCATCAGCGGATAACCGCTGACTAGACTTCCACTTCCTTAGCCGTCGTGACCCGTGCGAAGCGGATTAGGCTTTGGGTAAATGTCCGAGTCTGGCCGTAACTGGGGTAAAAGCTAAATATTTTATTGATAATACTTTTTGAGATGCTCTACTTTTCATGGTCATTTTAACCGGTCACCGTCGGCGTCTTCCAGCTAGTATGTTCCCGGCCAGTTAACCTTAGCAATTCTGTAAGGTCCTTCCCAATTCGGATTTAGCTTTCCTGCCTCGGCTTCCTTGGTGTTTTACTAGGTCTTCCATAGTACCCAGTCTCCCACCATGAATTCGAGTGGCTTGATCTTCTTGTTGTAGTATTTTGTCATCTGTTGTTGGTAGGCGGTATCTTGGTGGAGGCCAGATCCCGTTTTTCATCGAGGAGGTCTAGTCTCGTGCATAAGGCTTCATCGTTCTCGTTCGGCCTGAACTCTTCCGTCCAGAAGGTTGGCACCTCAAGCTCTACCGGAACCATAGCTTTTGCCCCGTATGCTAGGGCGAAGGGTGTTTCTCCAATAGGGATTATTTTGGTTGTTCGATATGCTCAGAGTATTTCTGGTAGTTCTGGAACCCATTTTCCTTTGCCTGCATCGAGTTTTCTTTTGATGGCTTCTAGGATCGTCTGGTTGGTGACTTCTGCCTAGCCATTGGCCTGAGGGTGTCCTGGCCAGGGAAAGTTATGCCTCGCTCCCAAGCTTTTGCAGATTTCTTTGACCTTGCTACATTCGATTTGGGTTCCGTTGTCGCTAACCCGTACTTTGGGGATGCCAAATCTGCTGGCGATGGCGGCCCATATGAATTTTTTGATCTAGACCAACCCTATTTTGGATAGGTGCTCGGCCTCAATCCACTTGGTAAAGTAGTCGACGGCGACAAAAATGAATATTTTACCAGCTGATGCTGGGAGAGGTCCAACGATGTCCATTCCCCATTGCGCAAACGACCATGGACTAGTCATTGGAATTAGTGACTGGGCCGGCATGTGGGTGTATGGTGCGAACCTATGACATTTGTCGCACTTGCGAATTGTATCTTTGGCGTCCAGCTGCATGGTCGGCCAATAATACCCTAACGTCAGAGCCATGTGGGCAAAGGTTCTCCCGCCTCGGTGATTCTCGCATATGCCGTTGTGGATAGCTTCCAAGACTTGTTTAGCCTCTGAGGGCAATAGACATCGGAACAATGGCCCTGTTACCGATCTCCTGTATAATTTGTCACTTAGGAGAGTATACTTTGCTGCTCTGTTTTTAAGTTTTCGTGCTTTGACCTTTTCTATTAGTAAGGCTCTTGATGCTATATATTCTAGTATTTGAGTCATCCAATTGGGTTCTGTCTCTGCGGCGTAGATATTCCCGTGCTCTTCTTCGTTGAGGCTTGATTTCTCCTGATATTTGATGAGGCCACTGGAGGCCTCGCAAGAGGCCTAGGCTTCTTTCGCAAGCTCATCAGCCCTCTAGTTGTCATCTCGGGGGCACAGTGTGAACTGATAGTTCTTGAACTTGCTTATTACGCCGAGTACCTTGTTGCTGTAGGCTATCATGCACAGATCTTTGCTATTGAAATCTCCTTTGACCTGGTTGACTACTAATTTTGAGTCCTTGTATGCTGTTAGCTGATCTATTTCGATCCCCTAAGCTAGCTTTAAGTCTGACAGGATGGCTTCATATTCGACCTCGTTGTTTGAAGCGGGGAAACCAAATCTGACGGCCTTTTCGAGTATGAAGTCGCTAAGGGAGTGGTGAGTGATCCCTACTCCACTCGCCTTATCAGTTGAAGATCCATCGCAGTGTAGAGTCCAAGCTTGGACACCAGATTTCATGAGTTTTAGCCTACTTTCGGTTCTTCTCCATCAGTGAATTCAGCAATGAAATCCGCGAACGCCTGGGCTTTGATGGCGGTTCTTGGAGAGTAGTTTATGCCAAACTTCCCAAGTTCTACTGATCATTTCACTAGATAGCTCGGGTTTATGTAATACCGAGTGGAGTGGGTGTTTCGTTAGAACCGTTATGGAGTGGGCTTGAAAATAGGGCCTTAATTTTTTGGAAGATGCGACTAGCGCCAGAGCCAACTTTTTCAAGTCCATATAGTATGCTTCCGCTTTTATGAAGGTTTTGCTAGTGTAGTATACTAGCCTCTTGGTTCAATGGTCGTCACGTATGAGGGTTGAACTGACTGTGTGTTTGGAAACAGACAGGTACAAGTATAATGTTTCGCCTATTGTGGGCTTCGAGAGTAGATTTGGACTCCCCATGTATGTTTTCAAGTTCTGAAAGGCTTGGTCGCATTCCTTGCTCCACGAAAATCCTTTGCCCCCTCTTAGTATTTTGAATAAAGGGAGGCACTTGTCGGATGACTTTGATATAATCTGTTTAGTGTTGCTACCCTCCTAGTCAGGTTCTGAACTTCTCTAATATTAGATGGGAACTTCATGTCGAGAAGAGCCTGAATCTATTTTGGATCGGCCTCGATTCCCCTTCTGTTAGCTATATAGCCTAGGAATTTCTCAGACTCGACTTCAAACGTGCACTTTTGTGGGTTGAGCTTCATCCGATATTTCGTGAGTTGGTCGAATGCTTCGGAAAGGTCCCTCACGTGGTTGGGGATGGGAAGGCTTTTTACCAGCATGTCATCGATGTATACCTCCAGATTTTTACCGATCTATTGCTTGAACATTCGGTTAACCAATCTTTGATAGGTAGCCCCAACATTCTTTATTCCGAATGGCATACCCTATAGTAGTATATTCCCATTTTCGTCATGAAATAGGTTTTCTCTTGATCTGGGGGTGCATTAATATTTGATTGTAGCCAGAATATGCGTCCATAAAGCTGAGGAGGTTGTGTCCCGATGTGGCGTCTATGATCTGATCAATCCGGGGGAGTGGGAAGTTGTCCTTGAGGCAGGCTTTGTGTTAGATCGGTGTAGTCTACGCACACTCTCCACTTCCCATTTTTCTTTTTTACAATAATGGTGTTCGCCAGCCAGTCGAGGTATCGTGTTTCCTTGATCATGTCAACGTCGAGTAAACCTTGTACCTCATCATTTATGATAGCCTTTTTTTCGGGTGCCATGGCCCTTTTTCTTCTTGACAGTTTTCTTTGAGGGATCTACTTCGAGGCGATAGGTGATGATTGAAGGATTGATCCCCACCATATCCTGGATAGTCTAGGCAAAGATGTCCTGGTTACACTGTAGTAGCTCTGTAAGTTGCTTCGCCACTTCCTTGTTTAAGTGGGAGCCGATCTGGATCGTCCTACTGTTCCGAGGGTTGTCAAGGTAGACCGTTATGGTTTCTTCTTTTGGCTGTCCGACATTGGGTCTGCCCCGAGGGCATACCAGTGCCTCATCACCCAGTGTCAGTTCTTCCTCCCTTAGACCTCAAGTTGGGCAGAGGATAACCTTGGCATTTGGGTTGACTGCCAGTCGAGGAACGCCGGATGACGAAGTCATGTAATGGCATTCCCTGGCCACTGATTGGTTTTCTCTCAATGCATTGATTGCTTGGTTCGTATGATACTTGACACACTGGTGCAAGGTGGAAACCACAACCCCCATCTGATGTAACCAAGGTCTGCCGAGAACCACATTGTACACCAAAAGCGTGTTGATCACTATGAACTCTTGGAACAGGGTTTTATGAGTTGGTTGTTTACCCGCTGTTATCGTCAGCTGTATTTTTCCTATGGGGAATTGTTTTTCACCATTGAAGTCGGTCACTAGACGACTATCAAGGATTAAGGCAGCTTCATCCAGCTGCATGCTACGGAGCTAGGACGTTCATCGAGCTCCCAGTATCGACCAGGGACCTTCTGACCTCCCATCCCGCAAGGGAAACTGTCACCACCAGGGCGTCTTCGTGCAGGATTTGTACACCCTGGAGGTCCTTCTGTGTGAATACCAGCGATGCGGATGATCCTTGTTTCTGACCATGTGGTGTCAATTGTCCATCGCGTACAACTTGAATCCTCAAGCCTCGGAAAGCCCTTTTTCTTGACTTGTTGGACAGTTCAGACTCTGAGTGTGCTCCGTAAAGTGCATGTATCCTAGTGACCAAAGGCTCCCTAGGTTTGGTCTTATCCCGTTGCTGTCTCTGGATGACGAAGTTTTGTGCTTTATTTGCCTAATCTGCTGCGTTTGATGGATGATCTGGTGTTAGAAGGTTGTAAACTCTCCTTTTCGCAGACCGTTAATGAAGGTTAAGACGGTCGTTGCGTCGTCGCATGAGTAGACGGAGTTTAACTCATTGTTGAATCGGGTTAAAACGTCTCTTGCATCTCATCGAAACTTCATTTTATCAATATGAACATTTGAATCATTAACTGGTCCAGGTGCGGGGAAGAGATCGTATATTCGGCTTGGGATTCAACAGTGCTACCGCGTGCACGGGGGTGAGACTGTGTTGCCCGTGCTCGACAGGAATCACAAGGATGGCCTGAGCGCTGGACGTGTCCTCTTATTTTTTGCTGTTGCGTTACCTAGTGATCACCATCTCTTTGGGATTTGGTAGGAAACGACGCTTAGTGTAAAGTTAAGAACTATGTCTTCCCCACGGATGGCGCCAAACTGATGTAGTCGATTTTTGCTCTCCACTTTGACCCTATTCCTACTGACCTGCACAAGTAACGCACGTGAGCCACAGACCACCGTGGGGTGGCCGATGGCACTCTGATGCTAAAGTCAATTAGGGATCCGAGGAAGGTGTAATGTTGTAACAGGGAATTTGTAGCGTACCTTAGCTTATCAACCTCATGTCTTATTTATAGTGCAAGGAGTTCTGGTTCTACCAGGCCATCGTAGGCGTAGTTTAGGAAGGAGATCTTCGTGGAGATCCATCTCTAATTAGGAGTCGTGCTGTAGGAGGGAAGTTCCCTGTTAGCTCTGCACTTCTAGATATGCGAGAGATAGTTATCAATCCAAGAGAAGTCCGTATAAGGGAGTTTCCCTATGTGAAAGATACTCTGGAGTTTGCTTCCTATTTGGAAGCAGAGAGCGGGTGTAGTTGCCCGTCTGAAGCCGATTCTCGAGATACTTGCTTGAAAAGAGCTTATGGGTATCTTGAATAGATGTGAGACGTATGTGACTAGCATGCTTTGTTGAGTCCGAGGTAGACCCATCACAAAATCAAGGCTTACATCTTCCCATGGGGCTTTCACAAGTGAAAGATGAGTATATAATCTTGTATACCAGTTATTTATTTTTGCTATGTTACAAGCTCTGCAACATTCTATATACCGCTTAACATCTCACTCATTTTTTGCCAAAAGAAAATTTCTTGTACAAGAGCAAGTGTTTTGTGTCTCCCAAAATGGCTGCCAAGTCCTCCCTCATGTGCTTCATTTAATAATAGCCTCCCTTAAATGAGCATTGTTGAATGCAAAGGCGATTACCATGAAGAATATATTCATCTTGTAACAGGAAGTGACGTGATGACCATGCTTGATAAATTATCTCACATATTTTCTGAAAATGTGGATCATCTTTATAGATTTTAGAACTTCAAACCCAATGACTTCAACTTGCATAGGGGACGACAATGAGTGCCTTCTACTTAATGCATCTGCCACAAAATTTTGAAAGCCTGATTTGTGCTTGACATGAAAAGGATATGCTTGCAAAATTTTACCCCAGTGGTATGCTTGCTATTGAGCTTGTGCTAGCCATTGATGTAATTTAATGCTTAATGATCAGATAAGAGAATAAACTCCTTAGGCAGCAGGTAATGACTCCAATGATCCAAAGCTCGAATGATGGCATAAAATTCTTTGTCGCAAGTAGAATACTTTTTGCTAGAGTCATTCAACTTTTTACTAAAATAAGCAACATGTATTCCTTCTTGACTAAGCACCACACAAATTCCCAGATTATAAGCATCATAATCGAATACCTTTTCAAAATCTGGCAAAACAAGGACAGGAGCCTCAGTCACCTTTTTTTATAAGTTCCAAACTCCTTTGTGCCTAATTGGCCCATTTGAATATGCCTCTGTTTAAGCACTCGGTAATTGGAGCAATGATGGTACTAAACCCCTTGATAAAATGCCAATAAAAGGAAGTGAGTCCATGGAAACATAGGAACCGGCCAGTTTGTTATTGCATCCACCTTTTTTGGGTCCATCTTTATTATTTCACTAGTAACGACATAGCCTAAGAAGACAAGGCTAATTGTCAATAAGAGACACTTCTTCAAATTGACATAATTTTTTAATCTACAAGGTCTTGAAAACTTGATGGAGATGCTCCAAATGCTCCTTTTCACCTTTGTTAGCATCAAAGTAGGGGACGAGAAATTTTCCAATATAAGACTTGAAGATATAATTCATGAAATGCATGAATGTAGTAGGGGCATTAGAGAGCCTGAATGGCATAACCAATCATTCATAAAGTCCATCCCTAGTTTTGAAAGCAGTTTTCCACTCATCTCCCATCCTCATTCGAATTTGGTGGTAACCACTTCGAAGATCTATCTTGGAAAAAATAGTTGCACCATGAAGTTGGTCAAAAAGATCATCAATACGGGAAAATGATAACTAGTTGTAATTTTGTTCACCGCTGAACTTTATACACATACGCCAAGAACCATTTTTTTTAGGCACCAAAAGTGCAGGGACAACGCAAGGGGTCTTGCTTTCCCTCACAAGCTCTTTAGTTACTAACTTTTCTACTTATCGTTGCAACTCTTCATACTACTTTGGGTTCATCCTATATGCTGGTTTGTTTGGAATAGCGGCTCCTAGAATGAAATCAATACAATGATGTATGTCTCTCATGGGAGAAAGCCTAAGTGGAGGTTCATTGGAACAATATCTTGAAATTCTTCAAGAAGCGGTTTCATGACAGCTGAAGGTTCATTCTTCTTTTCACTTTTCTTCTACTATTAGAATAACAAAGGCATTGTCAACCCCTTGTATTGCTTCAATAAATTTTGATTTAGACAAAAAAATAACTTTCGTCCCCTGTTGAGAGCTTAGAGGTATTGTTGCCCATTTTAAGAGGAGCCAAAGTGATATTGGCACTTTTTTAGTAAAAGAATATGTATTTTTATACCTGATGATACATAAAAACGGTCACACCCCTGAGTCTTACATGTGTCGTGATAATCTCAAGGAAATACGGACCCCAACATCAGCCCAACACTGAAATGGTTCGAGCGGTTCTAAGCCAGCTCAATTCAGTCCGTCAGGCAGACCCGGACTCTCACAACACGCTAGGCCCACACGTCTCACAACTGTCCTCAATACCGCTAAGCACTCCTTAGGCAAGTATCTTGAGGATCTGCTTCTGATGGGCAACTACAGCTGCTCTTTGCTCCCAACTAGGAAGCAAACTCCAGAGTATATTTCACACAGGGAAACTCCCTTCTACGGAATGTTCTTGGACTGGGAACTATCTCTCGCATATCTAGGAGCGTAGAGCTAACATGGAACTTCCCTCCTACAGCACGACTCCTAATGAGTAAAGAAATGTTAGACATCATCTGGCGCTGGAAGCCGAAACCTCGACTCAAACATGCCTCGGTGCAAGCCTATGAACCCTTGAGGAGGCACAGTCGGGCCCAAAACTCCAAACGCGGGAACGATTTGCAAATCTTCTGGGAGGCGGTACAAACTAAGAAGCCTGGTCAACTCATTTTCGTCGACCAAACTATCTTCAAAGAAATTGACACAAGCAAGCGATAACGGGTTCTTACGAGAAGATTCAACAGTGTCAGCCATTGGAAGATGGAACAAATACTACGATTCTAAAAGACTGCGCGAATAACAATCAAGGAATATTCGTAAAGACGGTGAATGTTTATAGGAAAGGCAAACTGCACTTTCCCTCCTTGAATAGTCACGTACCCATTAATGTCATACGTCACTTGAGACGAACGCCTCAAGTCCAATCATTGCGACAGTACAATAATCTTTTCAACGAGTTAGTGGACCGACTTAATGCCCCACTTACTCGGGGGGTGTAGCTGATGATACATAAAAATGGTCACACCCCTGAGCCGTATACGTGTCGTGATAATCTCAAGGAAATACGGACCCCAGCATCAGCCCAACACTGAACAGGCCCAAGCGGTTCTAAGCCCACTCAATTCAGTCCGCCAGGTGGACCCAAACTCTCAAAGCACGCTAGGCCCACACGTCTCACATCTGTTCTCAATACCCATAAGCCCTCCTTAGGCAAGTATCTCGAGGATCTGCTTCGGACAGGAAACTATAGCTGCTCTTTGCTCCCAACTAGGAAGCAAACACCAGAGTATATTCCACACAGGGAAACTCCCTTCTACGGAATGCTCTTGGATTGGGAACTATTTCTCACGTATCTAGGAGCGCAGAGCTAACAGGAAACTTCCCTCCTACAGCATGACTCCTAATTAGAAATGGATCTCCACGAAGATTTCCTCCCTAATCTACGCCAATGATGGCCTGGTTAAACCAGAACTCCTTGCACTATAAATAAGACATGAGGTTGGTAAGCTAAGGTACGCTACAAATTCCCTGTTACATCCTCAGAGCCCCATCTGACTTTAGCATCAGAGTGTCAACGGGCACCACAACTGTGGTCTATGGCTCACGTGTGCTACTTGTGCAGGTCAACAGGTCAGTGGGAACCAAATCGAAGCAGGGAGCAAAAAAGACTATATCAATACCCATCATGAAGAACCCGCATATCGTATTGCTATGGGTGACCCAATAGCAAATGATTAGCTCCATAGGAACAACGTTGCACCGTACTTCATATTTGCAATCACTTGAGCTTGAGCCTTTCCACCATTTTTTTACACTACATTTTTTCGCAGCTCCCACTATCAATGATGACATCACAAACTTTAGAATGAGAGGTACACCTTGTGTGAAAAATGTTATTGCACAACCAGTTTTTATCTTCCTCATAGACGACATTTAGACTCCTACATATGACCAATAACTCTCATTCATCAGCATGTGTTTTTTACTTCTCATTTTCTGCTTCTTCTTTTTCATTTGATGGAGCATTACTAGTCTTCTTACACAAGAGAGACTATTTTGCGGGGACTTTTTCTAAGTGCATCGGCCTTATGCCTGGTGTTGTGCCCGGTAGCACCAGGCACCGTAGCATTACTCATTTTGCGGTTTGGACAATCCGATGCAAAGTGTCATATTCCTTGGCACTTGAAACAACGCCTAGAATTTGAAGCAGGACCATCTTGCTTCGAAACTGGAACTATTTTGACAGCTTTATTTGAATCTGAATGGGTCTTTGTAGAGGTACTCCCCTGCTTAAAAGAGTTATCTTGATTCACAACTTTAAAACGTGTTAGGAGATTATTTAGGAAGTTAGGAGTTTATTTAGGAGGTTTATTCCTTTATTCTTTCCTTTATTCTAGGATAGCTATATATGGGTACTTGCTTTGTTATAGGAAACTACTTCCTCAAGAAGTTTAATATTTCCTAAACTATTGCTAGGTATGTTGGACTTCTTGTATAAATATTTTCCATTGAGTTAATGAGAATACAGAAAAAACAATTACCCTAAATCTTTCATGGTATCAGAGCAAATTGCTTCTTCGAAATATTTTTTTCCTAAACCATGGCCGGCGGCGCTACACCTCCACCACCGGTAACAACATGCAACAGCGCATCTCTTGGGAAGCCGAACCCCACTCCTGCTGCGCTACCTCTTCCAGGTTTTACTGCAGAACAGTGGGCGGCGTTAACATCTGCATTTGGTACTCCTCACACTCCTTCTAACAGGTTGCATGGTAAGTTGGCAATGGATTCTTGGATAATTGATACTGGATGTTCTCATTATGTTACTGATGATGAATCTTGTTTAGTGGATACTACAGTAGTTTTGCCATGTTCCGTGGGCCTTCTGGATGGTCAAACGGTGGTTGCTACTAAGGAGGGTGTCGTGAAACTCACGGACAAAATAATCCTCCAACATGTTCTTTTTGTTCCCAAGTTAAACTGCAATTTAATTTCGGTTTCACAACTAAATGATGATCTAAATTGCTTTGTCCAATTTAATTCTAACTTGTGTGCTATACAGGACCTGCATTCGAGGGAGGTGATTGGCACGGGTGAGAAACGGGATGGACTTTACTATCTACGACATGGATAGCAGGTGCAAGCGGTTTCAGTTGATAATTCGAAGTCCTTGGAGCTATGGCATAGTCGTTTGGGTCATCCTTCCGAGACAGTAGTGAAGTTGCTTCCTTTTTTAATAATTCTAGGGGTCATTTGAATAAAGCATGTGAAGTTTGTCATCGTGCTAAACATTCTAGAGATCGTTTTCCTTTAAGTGCCAATAAATCAACTCGGATTTTTGAGTTACTACATTGTGATTTATGGGGTCCGTATGATGAAGTTTCTTCGTGTGGTGCTCGTTATTTTTTAACTTTGGTGGACGATTATTCACGTGTTGTGTGGGTTTATTTATTGATTGATAAAAGAGAAGTTTTCAAGATGTTTATGTCCTTTATTGCCATGATTGACCGTCAATTCTCTCAAAAGTTGAAAATTGTATGTAGTGACAATGGAACAGAGTTTAACTGCATGAAAGATTTCATTGTGGCTAATGGAATTTTATTTTAAACCTCTTGTGTGGGTACCCCTCAACAAAATGGAAAAGTGGAAAGGAAACATAAACATATTCTCAATGTCGCTCGTGCATTGAGGTTTCAAGGGGGGTTGCCAATCTATTTTTGGGGAGAATGTGTTTTGGCCGCTGCTCACCTAATAAATCAGACTCCCTCTAGTGTTCTCCTAAACAAAACTCCATATGAAATGCTATTTGGTTGTACACCTTTTAGTGACTTGCGAGTTGTTGGTTGTTTAGCTTATGCCCATAATCAACGCGCTAAAGGTGACAAGTTTGCCAGTCGAAGCCGTAAATGTGTTTTTGTGGGTTATCCGTTTGGTAAGAAGGGATGGAGTTTATTTGATCTTGAGAAAAAGGAGTTATTTGTGTCGAGGGATGTGAAGTTCTATGAAAATGTCTTTCCTTATTTGAGTGTTGAACTCACAAATCATACTCCTTCCCTTGACAGTGATGTGACTTATAATGAGGGAGCCCAGGAAGAGCTTATTGAAGGTATAGGGGATCATCAGGTGATGCACGAGGATGCCATCGCCGGTCCTCAAACGGTCTCTCCCACGGCCTCTCCCACGACTAGCGTCACGCCTAGTAATGTTGAGCCCTAGTCTACCGCGTTCTTGCCAAGTGAAAATGCTCGGGATGTGCCACCAGTGGACTCTTCATCCTCGGCTGTCGGTGGGGTAGATGGTGCTCCCGATGGAACGGGGAGGGACAATTTGGGCCGCGGGTTCCGGGAGAAGTTCCCATCAGTAAAGTTGAGAGACTTCGTGACATATACGGTTATCAAGGAAAGTCCATCTCTCGCTCCATCTGCTTCGCCATATCACACTCCCTCAGGTACGCCTTTTCCTATAGCACATTATGTTAGTTGTGATCAATTTACTGTGAAACACCGGAATTTTCTTGCAGCTGTAACTGCAGGTGTTGAGCCACAGTCTTTTAAGGAGGCTGCAAAAGATATAAGGTGGTGTACTGCTATGCAAAAAGAGATTCGTGCTTTGGAAGATAATGGCACTTGGACTATGGAAAAATTACCTCCTGGAAAGAAATCTCTCGGAAGTAAATGGGTGTACAAAATTAAGTATAACTCAGATGGTAGCATTGAGAGGTTAAAAGCCAGATTAGTTGCTTTCGGTAATCATCAAGTTGAAGGAATTGATTATAATGAGACATTTGCCCCAGTCGCGAAAATGGTGACAGTTAGAGCTTTTCTGGCCATTGCAGCGTCCAAGCATTGGGAGTTGCATCAGATGGATGTTCATAATGCCTTCCTTCACGGCGATTTAGATGAGGAGGTGTATATGAAACTTCCGCCAGGTTTTAGCTCCACTGATTCTGATTTGGTTTGTCGTTTGCGTAAATAGCTGTATGGTTTGAAACAGGCGTCTCGATGTTGGTTTGTAAAGCTTGTGACAGCTTTAAAGGGGTACGGGTTTCTTCAATCCTACTCCGATTATTCCCTCTTTACTTACTATAAAGGGTCTGTACAGATCAACGTCCTAGTATATGTTGATGATTTGCTAATCTCTGGTAATGATTCCGCTGCGGTGACGGCTTTCAAAGCCTATTTGAGTCAATGTTTTTATATGAAGGATCTTGGTGTGCTTAAATATTTTATTGGCATTGAGGTGGCTAGAAGCTCCTCAGGGTTGTTTTTATGTCAAAGAAAATATGCCCTTGATATTATTTCAGAGGCAGGACTATTGGGCTCGAAGCCGGCTTCATTCCCGATTGAACAGAATCATCAGCTGGCGCGTGCCAAGGGGCCTTTTCTTACGGATCCCGAGCCCTATAGGCATTTGCTTGGGCGTCTTATCTATTTGGCGGTTACTCGTCCTGACTTGGCATACTCGGTTCATGTCTTGTCACAATTCATGCAGGAACCGCGACAAGAACATTGGGATGCTGCATTACGGGTTGTTCGCTATTTAAAGAAATCCCCGGGTCAGGGCATTCTATTACGTTCAGACAGTGAGTTATCTTTGACAGGTTGGTGTGACTCGGATTGGGCAGCCTGTCCCCTTACTCGGCGGTCTCTCACTGGGTGGTTTGTGTTTTTGGGGCATTCGCCAATTTCATGGAAAAATAAGAAGCAACATACTGTAGCTCGTTCTTCGGCAGAGGCCGAATATCGCTCTATGGCTTCTGTTACTTGTGAATTAAAATGGTTGAAGGGTCTACTTTTGAGTTTGGGAATCCATCACCCAAGACGATTCCTCTTTTTTGTGATAGTCAGTCCGCGGTGCATATAGCGCAGAATCCGGTATTTCATGAACGCACGAAGCACATTGAAGTTGATTGTCATTTCGTGCGAGATGCTATCCAGGAAGGTCTTATTGCTCCGTCTTATGTGTCGACGTCGGACCAATTGGCGGATATTTTTACAAAGGCTTTGGGGAAGAAGCAATTTGATTTTCTCCTTGACAAGTTGGGCATTTTAGACTTGCATGCTCCAACTTGAAGGGGGGTGTTAGGAGATTATTTAGGAAGTTAGGAGTTTATTTAGGAGGTTTATTCCTTTATTCTAGGATAGCTATATATGGGTACTTGCTTTGTTATAGGAAACTACTTCCTCAAGAAGTTTAATATTTCCTAAACTATTGATAGGTATTATGAGAAATTAG
Organism: Berberis vulgaris; assembly: GCA_963556465.1. Classification (NCBI taxonomy): domain Eukaryota; kingdom Viridiplantae; phylum Streptophyta; class Magnoliopsida; order Ranunculales; family Berberidaceae; genus Berberis; species Berberis vulgaris. The sequence continues at coordinate 13,631,265 of OY747130.1, read as the reverse complement.
GGAAGCTACTGTTGGACTTCTTGTATAAATATTTTCCATTGAGTTAATGAGAATACAGAAAAACAATTATCCTAAATCTTTCAAAACGTCTCCTCTAAGATCCCTTTAAGTTGTTTTTCCACCTTGACTGCTAATTTGAAGATATTGTTGCAAGTCCAGTATGATTGTAGCTGCACAACATTGCAAATTTCATGTCTAAAGCCACCAAAATAACAAGCAATTGTTTGTTCCTTGGGCTCATTAATTTCACATTACATCATCAAGTGTTCAAATTCAGCAGTATACTCTTCGACAAACAACTTCTTTTGCTGCAAATTATGGAACTTAAAAAAGGTATCTTGAAGATAGTTTTCTGGTAAAAACTTTTTCTTAAGTTCCTTTTTCATCTTTTCCCATGTCTGAATTCGTTTGTTCCCTTCACAAGCTCGCTGTCTTATAAAATGTTCCCACCATATTGAAGCATGCCTTTTAAGTTTTATAGCCACAAGTTTCACTTTTTGAGGATATGGAACATCCTTGTAATAAAAAAAAAACTCTCGCCACATTGCTAAGCCAATCAATGAATTCACATGGTTGCATCCTTCCTTCAAATTCTAGAATATCAACCTTAATGTTCAAATTATCTCGTCGGAAATCATTGTTCCTTCGAGCACGATGATTGGGAAAGACCTCTTCATTCGATGTTATACTTTTAGCATGATAAAAGGGGTTAACATCTTCTCCACCATCGTTGGAAAGTTTAGCTACAAAATTGTGATTTGAATTTTCACGTTCCAAAGCCACAAACCATTCTAGATGTTCTTGGAGCTGCTATACTTGTCTCCTTAACTCCTCCATCTCGACATCACGTAAATCTCGTTCACTAGCTGGGGGTTCCATCACATTCTGCCCACGTCAATGACCAGCCATAAGAACCGAGGCTCTATTACCAAATAATTGATTCAGGGAAAAGAGAATCAAGAACAGGGGAGGGTCAAGCACACTCACTCACTGATCAAAGGAAAGATAATGAGACGTAGAGATTTGATTCTTTGTTAAGCCAAAGGCTATAAACTCTTCATAAAATTCAGTACTTATCACCAAAAATTCATGACTACACATATTTAAAGACTCCTTGGAATAGCCCTCCAAATATAGGTATTCCCAAACTTAAATACTTTTGTTGACTCAAAAAGACACTTGAACAAGACTACAAATAATTTATGAAGACCTTAGAAACTCTAAATCACTCCTAGAAACTACAATTAAGATTCAAGAGAGATTCCTAGTTCTGATTTTTGGAATTCTGCAGCCAACCAAAGCAGTCTCCAATAAAATGGTCATAACTTCTTCTACCTTGGCTGCAAAACCCGAGATTGCAACTCTCCCAAGGCTTCAATACCATTTCAGTTGAGTTCATGGTCACCTTGTTGTCAATATTGATGGCTTATAATGTCATGTGAAATATTATTGACTGAAAAGTTTTAAAAGATATCCTTACTTTTAGGGAATGGTGTAAGAATGTTTTTATGTTCTAGGTCTTGCTTCAAACCCGAATAAATCTTTCCTATAGAAAAAGTTTGTTAATCTAGGGGGGTGTATTGTATATGGATTCTTATGGAATTGATAAATAATTTGAAAAGTCCACGGACTCTTTAAATTGTCCACAGACTCTTTAAATTGTCCACGGACTTCTGCTGATTTCTTAAATCCATAGACTTTTGCTACAGACTTTCTAGAGATTTATGAAAATCCACAGACTTTGTATGAACGACTTTTACAGATTTCTAATTATTTGCAAGATAAAAAAGAAGTTGGTAAATAGTGATGAAACAAAAAAACGTCCGCATATAATTAACAAAAGTGAGAGATACATGTGCTAAAAAAACTAGAAAAAGAAAAGGTCGTTAATTAAGATTTATAGAGAAATTAAAAACAAACCCATAGTTTATTCTTCTTCACCAAACTCAAAAACCTCACACCGAATTCACCTAATTTCACCCCTAAAAACCCAACAAAAAATCGCTCCACAAAACCCACAATAATTATGCAACGAAAACACAATTCAAGCAATACCCAGACCCAAATTTCCTCCAAAAATGCGATTTATCAATTCAAATGAAGAAAAGGGAAGAACCATCAAAAAGCTCAACAGAACGACCAAAAGTAAGTCAATTTACCATAAAGAAGTTACCTTTTGGTCGTCAATTTACCATAAAGAAGTTACCTTTGGCTTGAAAAGAATAGGAAATTGGGCCCTCAAGACATCAACACCAACACCCATTTCTCCCATTCATCCAATAACATACAGAAAGAAATAAAAAATGACTTTAGCTTCTTTTATTATTGCTTTGAGTGAAAAAGAATCCAAAGCTTCTTCTCAATCAAGTTTTCTCCTTTTTGCGTTTTTATTCTATGGGTCTCAACGCTCGTCAACTGTAAGCATTGAATGAGAGGGAATCTGTGAGGGGTTTTTATTTATGCAAAGATAGAAAAAGAATCGAGAAAACAAGAGGATGAGAACCAACCTCTTCGCGGCTTGCACAAGGAAGAACTTTGGGAGATTTTTTTTCACGTTGAAATCTTTGATATGGAGGCTGACAAACTATTGAACTTTGTTATTTATACCTAACACTACAAAGTCTATGAGAATCCATGATTTTCTAAATCCATAAATATGAATGATATTTTGAATACCCTAAAACTTTTGTAGACTTTCTGAAATCCATATTGAATACCCCTAGACTTTGTGGATTTCAGAAAGACTTTTTAAAATCCTGATTGAATACCCCTAGACTTTTGTGGACTTTTTAAAATCCAAATTGAATACACTTGGATTTTCAGAATCCATGGAATTTATTAAATTGCCCACAAAATCCAGATACAATACACCCCTCTTAGAGACAAAATGATTTCTCTTTCTGGATTGTGTTTCCACAATTCTGCTTCTGCATTTTGTTTCCAGCACCTTGCTTTGATTTCAGTTATGGGAAGTTGGGCACTATGCATTGTGCTGCCATTGTATGTTTGATCAACATATTTAGTAAATTCATTTTGATTGATCACTCGATTTGATTTGATAATAGTTTAGTAGTTAAACTCAACCAACATAAATTTGATTAATCGATCACCCGATTTGATTCCCTATAGAAATTGTTTGAACTGTAAATTTGCCCACAATAGTTGAGTTCTAATTAGAGATAGATGTGTTTCATGTTCCTATAAACCTTTTCATAACAACAAGAAGATTACAATATTGCCTCCAACACTTTGCCATTTCTTGTGTTTGTAGAAAGAAATACTTCAATTTGTGTGTGTTTGATTCATCCCACAATAGGGGTATATATACAATAGGGTTTCTTGTCTTACAAGAAACAATCTTACAGAATATAGAAACAATCTTACAGAAAATATTCTAGGTTCCCTAAATATGAAATTAGAATATCCTAAATAAATATATGTTTCTATTATCTATAATTAGAATATACAGCTTTCTATACTCCCCCTCAAGTTGGTGCATAGATGTCTATCATGCCCAACTTGTCAACTGAGCTGTCAAACACTTTTTGAGATACCCCTTTAGTAAGAACATCAGCTAATTGCTCCTCTGAGGTTACAAATGGAAAGCGAATAACTTTCATGTCAAGATTCTCTTTAATAAAATGGCGGTCAACCTCCACATGCTTTGTTCGATCATGCTGAACTGGATTATGTGCAATCTGAATGGCAGCGGTATTATCACAATGTAACTCCATAGGCCTTTGTACCTTGAAACCCATTTCTTTCAGGACATTACGGATCCACAACATTTCACAAACTCCATGTGCCATACCTCGAAATTCTGCTTCTGCACTTGATCTAGCAACAACTTTCTGTTTTTTATTACGCCAAGTTACAAGGTTCCCACCAACAAAAGTGAAGTACCCTGATGTAGAGCGTCTATCAGTTTTATCACCAGCCCAATCCGCATCTGTGTATCCAACAACTTCCAATTCATTTTTTCCAAATAATAATCCCTTACCAGGCGCCATCTTCAGATATTTCAAGATACGAAAGACTGCATTCATATGCTCTTCACTAGGACAATGCATAAACTGACTAACAACACTCACAATATAAGTAATATCAGGTCTAGTATGAGAAAGATAAATTAACCTTCCTACAAGACGTTGATACTTCCCTTTATCAGTAGGGACTTGATCAGGAAGAATAGCAAGTCCATGATTCATCTCAATGGGTGTCTCTATTGGTTTGCAGTCCAACATCCATGTTTCAGCGAGCAAATCAAGAACATACTTCCTTTGTGAAAGTGAAATCCCTTTCTTCGACCTTGCAACTTCAATACCCAGAAAATACTTCAGTTGCCCGAGATCCTTCATTTCAAATTCCTTCGATAGATACTTTTGCAAATCATTTATTTCTTTCGGATCATCTCCTGTAACAATCATGTCATCAACATACACAATTAGAGCTGTAATCTTACCATTCTTGTGTTTGATAAACAAGGTATGGTCAGAGTTGCTTTGTTTGTACCCAAAAGCTCTCATGGACTTCGAAAATCTTCCGAACCAAGCTCTTGGAGACTATTTCAGGCCATACAAAGACTTCTTCAATTTACACACCTTACCAGCATCTCTTGGGTTATTCTTCACGCCTGGAGGCATATCCATGTACACTTCTTCCTCCAAATTTCCATTGAGAAATGCATTCTTCACATCAAGTTGGTGCAAGGGCCAATCTTTATTTGCTGCAAGTGAAATTAAAATTTGGATAGTATTAATCTTCGTCACTGGTGCGAAAGTCTCCTCATAATCAATTCCATGGCGCTGTGTATATCCCTTTGCAACTAATCTTGCTTTGTATCTATCAATAGTTCCATCTGCATTAAGCTTCACATTAAGCACCCAACGACATCCTACAGTCTTCTTTCCAACATGCTTGTCTACTACATCCCAAGTGACATTCTTCTGAAGAGCTTCCAATTCTTCATTCATTGTTGTTGTCCATTTTGGATCCTTCAATGCGTCCTGCACGTTACTAGGAATAGATATAGTAGATAATTGATTAATAACAAGTGCATGTGACTCAGAAATCCTATGGTTAGACATAAAGTTAGCTATATGGTATTTAGTTTGGGCTTTGATGTCTGGTTCATATTGCTTTTTAGGAACTCCCTTAGTAACCCTTTGTGATTTCATGGGCTCAACACTTTCTAACACAGAAGACTCATTAGAGGGTAAAGATAACACAGAAAACACATTAGAGGGTAAAGATACCTGAAGTGGATCATTCTGGGCGAGATCTTCAGTTGCTAATGTAGAAGGGGAAATGTCGTGTGTGTGAGTGTCAGATACATTTTGATCATTCTCTTCTGTCTCGTGAGGGAATTGATTGCTAGGAACTAAGTGGTCAATTGTCTGCCCATTGGAAGTGTCTATCTCTCGAGACAAGTCATTTGTTACTGCTGCGGGAACAGTTTCTGCTGTTACAGGAACTTCAAGTTGTTCCTCCAAGTGTTCCAATTCCTCAAAGACATCAATAGAACGAGGATTCCCTTCACTGTCGCTCTCCCCCTGAAGGGAAGACTGGGAGACTCCCCCTAAGTAATATGGCTCAGATTCATGGAATGAGACATCAAGAGATATATGCATTCTGTCAATGAGCGGGTCATAACACCTGTACCCCTTTTGGAGCTCTGCATAACCCACAAAAATACATTTCGTCGCATGGGGATCAAGCTTGCTCCGGTGTGGTTTAGGTATGTGGACATAGGTTGTGCACCCAAACACTCGGGGCTCCAAATTAGGCATAGATGGGATGGACAAAAGTGTATGAAGCTTCTGATGAGGATTCTTGAACTCAATTACTCGTGAGGGAGTACGGTTGATAATATATACTGCAGGTTTCACTGCTTCACCCCAATATGATCGAGGTACATCATGCCAAACAGGGAAGCACAAACAACTTCCAACAACTGCCTGTTCTTTCGTTCTGCTAAACCATTTTGTTGAGGAGTATCAGTATTGGAGGTTTGATGACGAATTCCATTTGAGTGGCAAAGTTCAGACATAAGGCCATTGACAAACTCTCCACCATTGTCAGATTGAAACACTCTGATGGATTGTTGGTACTGTGTCGCCACCATTTTGTAAAAATCAGTAAACCTTCCAAATACCTCACTCTTTCTTTTCAGTAATGACACCCAGGTCATCCTAGTGCAATCATCAATAAAAGATATATAATACCGAGCTCCAGAAAAAGAAGGAATTTTTGCAAGACCCCAAACATCGGAGTGAATTTTCATAAAGGGAACAGGACATCTATGAATACTTGGCGAATATGGAATACGGTGGCTCTTGGCCAGTTCACAAATGTCACAATGAAATTCTGAATCACTAACAACCGAAAACAAATGAGGCTGCAACTTCTTAAGATAACGAAAAGACAGATGTCCTAAACGACGATGCCATAACCATACTACCTCCTTCGCCTTATCGACCCTAATGACCTGATTAGCTTGCCCCAAAAGATTCTTGTGTTTCTCTCCTATCTCTGTCAGATCCAAGTAGTACAGTTTCCCCCTTCTAACACCATAACCAAGAATCTGCCGAGTCAGAATGTCCTGAAACACACAGAAAGATGGATATAACGTCACAATACATGCAAGTGTTCGAATAATTTGACAGACAGACAAGAGGTTATAAGCTAGTGATGGAACTATTAAGACGGATTCAAGAGTTAGGGTATCAGATAACACAATGGAACCTTCGCCGCTAACCAGAGTTGGAGTACCATCCGCAGTAGAGACAACATTTTGAGAAGAAGCTCTAAGATTTACCACAAGGTTAGGGTCATTTGTCATATGATCAGATGCACCTGAATCAATTATCCATGTACTATTCGAAATAACTTTCTAATTCACACCTGATTGTGCTACATGAGCAACAGAAGATTGCATGGTGTGATCGACTAATGGCTGGGTTGTGAAAATACCTGATTGTGGAGAGTAGCTCTGTGGGTGCAAATAGTGTGAAGAAAAAGGGATAAGATCTCTTCTTCACTGTTCCTGTTTTTGTGGGTTTTATGTGACTTGAGAAGAAACTGTGAGAGAGATCTGGACAGTTTTAGGCGGCTGATCAGTAGGCGAGTTGGCAGAGAGAAATCAAGAGAGAGTCAACAATGGTGGCTCTGTGGTGTGGGTACGAACGGTGATGAGAGATGTGCGTGCAGTTGAAGGTTGTTCTGTGACAGGTGCTGTGGCGCGAAGGGTTGTTGGTGATGAACAGGGAAAAAAAGATGGTGAGAAATTCGTTTCTGGGATTGACGTTTGTTTCTGGGCTAAGTCAAATAGTTGTTTCGGATTCATTTTGGGGGTTGATTCAGGAGGTTTTCAGGGTTGATTTCATAGCCGATTGAAGGGTTGTTCAAGGGCTTAATCAGAGCATGAAGGAGCAACTGATGTTTGTTGCGTTTCTGTATTGCAAAGAGGAGGAAAGAAGACGATGGCTTGTGAAGGGGATGACTGTGAAGGGCTGTTGTGAGAAGGGTCCAATGGTGGTGATGGATGACGACGATGTGGCTGCGAGATTGGTGTCCTCTGGGATTCGGGATTCAAAAGAAAAAAAATATGCAAAACAAGTTCAAAGGATTGAACCTGCTCTGATACCATGTAGAAAGAAATACTTCAATTTGTGTGTGTTTGATTCATCCCACAATAAGGGTATATATACAATAGGGTTTCTTGTCTTACAAGAAACAATCTTACAAAATATAGAAAAAATCTTACAGAAAATATTTTAGGTTCCCTAAATATGAAATTAGAATATCCTAAATAAATATATGTTTCTATAATCTATAATTAGAATATACAGCTTTCTATAGTGTTCTCTCTCTTAGCCCTAGAATTGCCAAGATTTATACCTACATCAATTTGGAAACTCATAAAAACACATATATACAGATTCCCAAACTTTACAGCAAGAAAGACATAAAATCCAACTCAAAATAAAAGTCTAGTTGCTAAAAACGTGTGATCCGCATTCAGACATGAGTTCTGTGACCGGACACGAGTTTCAACCTACTTGAAGACATCTAAACTGCATTTTGACGTGATAATCATGTCTAGATTCAACATGAATTCATCAAATTGAGCATCCGAACAATGTCTTGACATGAGAGTCATGACCGAACGCATACCTTGAATTCACCTATTTTGAGTATTCTTAATTGTGAGCCATTTTTTTCAATGAAAGTAAACTACTTTACCTAAAATAAGATGACTCACACTAATATGTAACCCTAAATTAGGAATACTTCGACATAACATGCTAAATAAAACAACCCAGTTCCATCTAAACTAAACTGCAACTTAGGACCAATACCATGACTTTATCAGTGTCTTGGTCATTATTTACTTTCGTCCTATGTTGGGCAAGTCATCCCAAAATCCCATTAGTAATTGAGAACGCTTATTTTCAGTCTACTAATACATAATATGTGTCATTAGGATTTGTTTATCTTTCACGACGTTTAAGTTGCTTTTAGTTTAGTAGTAGATAAAAAAAAAAACTATGATACAATGTTATTTTTATTTGCATTTTTTGCGTTTTATAGTCCCTTTATTTCAGGCTATTCAACATTTACTACTTATGCTTGGAGGCCTAATGTCAACATGTAATTGCAACATTTGCTATTTTCCTTCTTAAACAAAAAATATTGACCATATGTTATACAACCTGTAAAACTTTTATGCATTTTTTGAGAAGAAGTTATAGTCCCTTTATTTCAGGGTTTTTCCAATTTTAATCCTGAAGTGTGGAGGCCTATTCTCTTCATCTGATTGCAACATTTGCTATTTTCCTTTCTTAAAAAAAAATTTGACTAGCATGTTATACAACCTTTAAAACTTTTGTATGCAAGGGAGGGAATACATGGATTAATCTAAAAATAATTTGAGCAATTAGCTTGTTACTTTTTTATATTCAATATTCGCCAAGTACAACTTCATTGTTTTAGAAGCTTCTTTTATCAACCAACTTCATAATTTTGATTTTGCTAAAGGAAATAGAATAGAAGAAAATCCAATATAATAAAAGAAAAGGCTATATGTAAAATTCGATTTATTGCCAGCCCTGGCGACCTTCGGAAGTGGATATATTAACTTTGAATTTCTAATAAACAATGGCATGTCTTGATGGAGCGAAAACTTTTCATGAACTTTTTGACGCCTAAACTAGAGACACTCATTATTTATTCTAGTTTTTAAAACTATTTTATTTCTACTAAGAACATCCACAATAAGCTAAATGTGGGTGGGATATCTTTGGTGGTAGAATAACTTTATCCGACCAAAAATCGACCACGGTAACAAATTATATGTGTTTGTTATGTGTCAAAGATATTTGAATGAGCTAGCTCATTACCTAGCTTGAAGCAATGTTGCTTGACTAATAGTTTGGATATATTTACTATAAAAAACAATATATTTACTTTTCTTAATAAAATAGACATTGTCAAATCTCTCGAGTTGATAACTGATGCAGTCGTTTTTCGCTCCCTGCTCTGACTTAGTCCTACAGACCTGCACAAGTAACGCACATGAGCCATGGACCACCGTTGTGGTCGCCGATGGCACTATGATGCTAAAGCCAGACAAGGATACAAGGAAGGCGTAATGTTGTAAACAGGGAATTTGAAGCGTACCTTAGCTTACCAACCTCATGTCTTATTTATAGTGCAAGGAGTCCTGGCTCTACCAGGCCATCGTGGGCATAGTTTAGGAAGGAAATCTTTGTGGAGATCCTTCTCTAATCAGGAGTCGTGTTGTAGGAGGGAAGTTCCCTGTTAGCCTTGTGCTCCTAGATACGCAAGACATAGTTCCCAATACGATAACAATCCGTAGAAGGAAGTTTCCTGTGTGGAATGTACTCTGGTATTTGATTCTTAGTTTGAAGTAGAGAGCTATTGTAGTTGCCCGTCTGAAGCTGATCCTCGAGATACTTGCCTTAGTAGGACTTATGGGTATTGAGGATAGTTGTGAGACATGTGGGCCTAGCATGATGTAAGAGTTCGGGTCCATCTGGCGGACTGAATTGGGCGGGCTTAGAACTGCTTGGGTCGGATCAGTATTGGGCTGATGCTGGGGCTCTTAGTTGCTAGAGATCATCTTGACACGTGTACGGCTCAGGGGTGTGACCGTTTTTATGTATCATCAGCTATTCCCCCAGAGTTACTGAGTCGTCACATCGGTTCGCTATGTCATCCCTTGAGGGGATGCGCCGCTCATGATGATTGAGTCTGAATCGTTGCTTGAGCCACGCGTTGCATTAATTGAACGTGGGTCAGTCCAGTGAAAAAGAGGCGGGAACCCAATATCTATTTAGGTCATCCGTAGTGTGGAGTCTGACTCTTCTACTTTCTTTGTTGTTGAAGATATCGTTCTGATTAGAAAAGATTGTCCATCTTCTTCATGGCTCAACAAAGCCTTCTTGACTATGCAACTTTGGCCAAGGGCCTAGAGATTTTCGAAGACAGGTTGTTGTCCGAGCCTGGTCTTGCCAAAATCCGTACGAAGTTTGGGGTCCTTGAGGACTTGTCGTTGTATGTCCTAATGGGTGACCAAAGGCCAATGTCGCAACCGACGGGTTTCATCTGCTTGCATCGTGGGGTGCTTTCAAACTGGAGTGTGTTTTCTAGTTCTGGACGTGATTTGGGAATTCTTGGATCTTCTGGGGATTCCTCTGACTCAATTGATGCCTAATGGATATAGGATCACCCTCCTGATTCTGATCAGTAATAAGGAGGTCAACGCCAGTGTGACTCCGTGAGTAATTCAGTTGTTGACTTCTCCCTGGCTGAAGAGTAACGTTGTACATAAGATGACGTCGCCGGCTTGCTTTGTGAGTCTGCTCGATGATTTCAAGTTCTGGTAGAAGTATTGTTTTTTTGGCCCCTGCAGATTCAAAGTATTTTCAATGCAAGGGTTGTCTGCTCGAGCGAGAACTCAGGCCACTTCGTAAGTTCAACCCTTTCTTGTGACTTTGATATGCTTGATTGCGAGCTGGCTAATCATTGTTTGTGTTTCTTATTAGGAAGGTTTCCCACTACTCCTCTTACCTTATAGGAGCAAAACACCATATAGATGTTTCGCGGCTTGCCAAAGAGGAACATGGTCGATGTCATAAGAGTTTCCAACTTCATCCATAGTGGGTTGTGGGACAACTGGCACGTTGTCCCCACCCTGTATTGAATATCGTGAATTAAGTTGGAAAATGGGACCCCTTCAAAGAAGAGGAAGGCTGTTGGGGCCAAAGTTTACGTCCTGTCTGACGTGGAGGAGCCGTCTGAAACGCTTGCCTTTTTTGTGAAGAAGAGGTCCCGTGATATAACTTGGTTGCCTTCAGCACGACCCTCTCTAGTGAGAGAAAAATACGAGTTCGCTAAGTCTGTTGGGGCGGAGACTGATGTGTCCGGCTTGGAGAAAGATTACATGTACTTCACTGGAGTTGTAAACAGGTCGAACCTTAGCGACGTGCAGGTTGAAGCTTTGAATGATCGTCTAGTTTGGGTCGCAATGGCGGCTTCTACCGTCGTTGATTCGCATGGGACTGTTCTGATAGAAGGCTATTTTGAGGATTCACCTGAGTTGTAGAATTTGATCGTCCCGCTGGCGTGCAGTCTAAAAGTGGTTGTGGTGGCACAAACTAAGTTTTATGTACTCTGTGTTGCTCACCGTCTCGTTCCAAGCCACAACTAGAAGTGTTGGAGGGTCCTCTGGATAATTTGCTTCCGCTTCTTCCTCCGGATCCTGTCAAGTCGTCTTGTGATAAAGAGTCGGCTGCTGTCGACAGGGAAAAGTCACAGAGGAGAGCCTAAGGACAGTGGCAACCGTGAAGTGTGTTGCTGGTGTAATTCCTGATCCGGGAAAGCTTCATCCGGATGTGTGGATAAGCTTGTTTACCCCGGACTTGGTAAAAATGAGTTCACAGGTCTGGCACCAAGAAGTGGACGTAGAGTATGCTTCGAGGAAGCATATAAGTAGGCGTCATAGCTGGCTGATGGATTGCTCTCCAAAACCCGAGGAGGATACGCTAGAAGGGTGTATGGACAAGGGCTTGAAGTACCTTATGATGGGTATGTTTCATGTGAGCCATGTGGTCGATGCTGGGACAGAAATCAAAGCGGCTCGTGAGAGGATATACACCTTGGAGCGTGTCTTCTCGCACATGCAGGTGTATTCTGACGAGCTTTATGAAATTGATCAGCTACAAAAGCAGCTACAGAAGCAGGCTGAGGAGAAAAGGCTGGATCAGTCAACCGTGGCCGTTGAGACTCAAGGGGCTCGTTTGAATGTCCTTCAGTGTGATCTGTCTGAGGCGGTGTACGAGAGAGATAGACTCAAACAGGAGTTGGACCGAACTCGCTCAGACATAGAGGTTGCGCAGGAAGCTACGACTAAGGCGTGTTCTGAACTGTGGTCTCTTGCTGAAGAGAATGCTTCGAAGGAGGTCGATTGGGTTGATCAAAAGAAATAGTTAGAATCCAATGTGGAGTTCTATTCTCGGGAGGCGAGGAATGCCGAGGACCAGCTCGAATTGGAGTAGCAGTGGTCCCGTGGCAAGCCGTCAGAATCAATTCAAGACTAACCTAGGCTCCCATTTTCTAAACTATCTACACCCGCGCAATGGGGGCTACAAGTCCAAGGTTGGTGATTCGGCGACCACGCTGAAAAGTAGTGGTTTTGTGGCGAGCCGTCGGAATCAATTCGGGACTGACTAGGCTCCCACCTTTCAAACCATCTACACCCACGAAGTGGGGGCTACAAGTTTGGGCTTTGATCAGAAACTTTCGTTGCCAGTCATCACCAACTAGGCTTACCTGATCGACTTCGGAGATCATTGACAAAAAAGGGAGGCAATTATCCCTGGCTAGTCGTCGTCACCAGGCGTGATAGCGTTTATTGGACTCCCACTTCCTAGACCATCGAGATCCACGCTAAGCATATTAGGTATCGAGCGATACCAGAAGTCGTCGTCATCAGCTTAGGCTGACTAAGCTTGCCCAGTTGGAGAGGGATTCTGCCCGTTTGAGGGCGTGAGAACCCCATGTCCGCTAGTGACGCGCATTGTGTGAACAACATTACCTCAAAACAAACAGTTATCCGTAGGTACGGTCTGTGCGTCAAGGCTGCTTTGGATTTGCGCTCGTGTTTATCATGTAGCAGAATACTATTTGAATGGTGGGCTGAGAAGATCGAGCCTTTGGGCCTGTAAAGGAAGAGTTAGAGTTTCCAGTACGACTGCGATACGTGTACGACATAGATCGTGCGGTGACACGTGTACGGTGTAGGTTGCGGGACGGTTGAGTGTCGGTTACTCCCCCTAAATTGATGGGGTTGCATGCAGCGCCATTAATTGAGCAAACGTGGTATGCACACTTTCCTTGGGAACAATTGTTTCTTCATTTCCCACACAGTACTCTATGCTTAGTAGTTAATGTAGAAGGCTCGTTTGGTAGTCATTAAACCTATATAATGGTGTTCTCCAGTCATTGTAGGCACTATCTTTCGCAGAGCTTATCTCCTGTAATGTTCATGCTTGAAGAAAATGTTTTGAGTTTTGCAAAGGCTGAAGGTGAATCTCCTTTGTCGAGGTCTCCAAATGTTCTGACATTTGCCCCGATCATGTACGATCATAATCGTTGTTATGTGTGGTCACCTGTTGTGGGTAGGCGCGTAGTTGATTTGCTGAGATCTCGTAATTTCTTCTCATATTGCGGAGAAGTAGTACGAAATCTCTTTGAAAGGAAGAGTTTGTCGTTCATGTGCTGGTGTCTTATCGTTGTTTCTGAATGTTTAATTTCAGAGATAGCATCAGCAATTGTTGTCCAAGCGCCTACCCCCATCACTTCTCGATTAGCTCAGTCGCTTCACCTTGAGCTAGAAGTCGACATCTGGGTTGAGGCGGAGTTGGACATGTCCTGTCGAAATGGGCCATTGATTTTCAAATATTTTTGCTTTCCTTGCGCGGGAAGGTATATGCGATTCGAGCTCACCTGATATTTGTCCCAAGTTCACAAAGTGTGTGAGTTGGGCTTCAAAATTTTGCCGGTGCTCCCGGTTACCGATTTTGTACCACATCAAACCATATCTGAGGGGTATGTCTGTGGAAGCGTTTGAACATGAGGTTTTCATCTTGATCTTGCTCAGTTCAGACTCTGCAGAGCCGGAGAAGTTGAGGATTGATGTCACGCCCTGATTTTTGAGAAAACGAAAATCCTTATATCCACGTAAGATTGGGATTTCCGCTTCCCCAAAACTCGGGACGTGAAAATTTAACAACAGAAACATTAAATAAAAACTAATCATGAAAAATTTCTAACCAGGTACTCTTTGGAGATAATCGCTCAATAAAATAAACCGCCAAAGATGCCGCCCCAAAACTCTATAATCTGAGAAAAAGCTAAATGGCTATGTTCTAATAAGAACGTACCCAAAAAACATAAACTTAGTTGGGTCAGCGAGGTAGCTGGTATAAGTAATCCTCAGCTCTATCAAATTTAATAAGTTTCATATATTATATACAATAGGAAGCAATAACTCAAAAATATGTAGTTCCTTAACGAGGCAAACATGTCATACTAATAAGTTATATCATAACTAAAGTAAATATTTAATTTACCAATACTTACACTCTGAAGGTTGACCGTGGTAAGTCTAACCTGCAGAAATGTTAGTACACTTACTATCTTGCACGAAACGATTGGAACCAAATGGATGAAATTTATAAATTTATTAGCATTCATCATGAATACTATTTTAACAGATATTTCAATACGTATGTGAGCAATTTACTTTCAACAAAGTACAACTCATAACCCTAATACATCATCATTGAAATATTAGCAATCAAACATTTATTTTCCTTAAGGGAAACATATAGTTCTCATTCAATGATTGAATGAGAATTTAGTTTCTTCCCTCAAGGAATTCATATTATAAAATACTCACAACAAACATATTTACCTTAAGGAAGACATGTAGTTCTCATTCAATAACCGAATGAGCATTTAGTTTCTTTCCTCAAGGCACCCATGCATATACACAAAAACACCGCTTCTTTTCCACAATCGCACTCTCCTCCTATGTCGAACACACCTCACCCAAGTGTGCCTCCCTTGCCTTCGAAACCACTCGGAGAGTACATGTTCCAAGTGGGGTGCCACATCGAGGAACATGTCATCTCACCCGAAGTTCGATATATGGCAATTATTTCTTAAATACTACATGTACTACCGAACTCACATGAAACAACGTACTCTATATGCAAGCAAGTCTTTATACCCAAAATTATATACCATGTATACAAGTAAGTCTGTATACAAAAACACATTTTTCCATTTTATCGGAGTTGTGGAAAAAATCACAAAAATCAACTAATTCTTTTGGGAAATTAGCCTTTCTCATAAACAAATGATTTTTTAACAAAATGACGATCAAGTCCATCCAATAAAGGAAATTCATATTCCTTAACAAGTCTATTTGCGTGACAATAAAATTTGAGTCATGAGCGAATAATACAAAAACAAATACACATACGCAATAACCATACAAATACCCAATACATCTTCTCAAATGATGAATACTTTCCATATAAATTTCAAATCATTTTAATCAAGCTAAACTCAAACCACATTATAATCAAATTAAGTTTAGGTTGGGTTTCATTATTAAGGTACAACTATCCAGCCCATCCCAGACTTTTAAATAGTGGGTGAGGGCCAAACCTGTAAATACATTGATTTGTAAACAAAGTTGGACCCAGCCCAAAGCTCACAAAATTTACAGGATAAGAAAAACTGTCAGGCTCGAATGTTTGAAATCCAAGTATTTTGGTCATAAATTTATTGGATTTATTGTTCCATGATATTTTGACTAAACCTAGTCCCCAATTAATACATCACATAAACCAGTGAGTCAACTCAGTGTCTTTATTATTCAAACTTTAAATCAATTGAATCAAACACAAAATGAGTATCAATGTTTGTGACAATACATGAGATCAAAATGAAACATCTTTGACTAAACCAAAGAGACTAAAGTTATATTAATTAATTTGGCTTTCACATTTTCTTCAAATAAGGAGTTGACATAGTCAGTAACTTTTATTCTCTTCTTTTTCTAGATAAAGTCTAAAAGGTTGATTATTATCAATGTTCCTACATGGTTTAGAGGTCCACCAATTTAAATCCACAATGTCAACAAAAAAACAAGTGTTATATGAACCCATGTCATCATGAAAAGCAAGATGAAGAGGATCCCAAAGTTTAATATTATTTCTTTCTTATTCTGGCATTACATTACATAAATAAAGAAATAACAAAATCTTCTAGAGAATTTAATGTACCATAATTGTTACGAATCACATGATTATTTCAAACAATTAAATTATAAATTTTTTGTTAAGTGGCATAGGCACGTAGTAGGGTGTGAAATTAATTTTTTATTTTTATAACCACCAATTTGTCTTATGAAACAAACAAAACACAATCATATGCATTGAATGATAATCACCTTGGGGTATCATCAATTTATTTATCATTTGTTCAATTAGCTATTTATTTATTTATTTATTCGTCTTATCAAGCCTAAGTTATCTTCTATGGTGATCAATTGGGTTCACACCCACATATCAATAAAAACCAAGAGGATTTAATCCTGGTAAGAAGAAGCAAAGTTTTATGATGAAGATATTAACATAAAATATTAATAAAAATCAACATACAATTTATATAACCTTCCCTACTAAAACAATAAACTCAAGATGTAATCATAGAACATGAAATAAAATCTAAGAGAAGTGATTAAAGGGTTTGGTCATCAAACATCCATGTCTATATAGATAAAAGATATTGCATGCTATCAAAGAAAACAAATAGTCCAGAAACAAGCCCAAAGTGGGGAGATTCAAGTGCAATGGTAAATTCACAAACTAAAAAATTTAGAAAAGAAAATAAAGAAAACTCATTAATTAAAATATCATTTAGAATGAAGAAAACTCACATTTTGTTTTCAACATTGCGCAAACATTTTCCGTACGTGCTCACGCACGTCCTCCCCTTCTTCATCTTCTTTTACTCTCTGTCCTTTTTTTTATTGGAGATAACATAATCAACTAGGGGTGGGCATCCCATCCCGCGATCCCGTTCCCGTCCCGATCCCGTCCCGTCCCGTCCCGATTTTTCCGGGTCTTAATGGGATTGAATAATTTCATCCCGATCCCATCCCGTCCCGATCTAGAATGGGATGGGATGGGATGGAGATTTTCAATCCCGCCAATCCCGTCCCGTCCCGAACTAATTTATTAATATTAATTATTAATATTTTTATTTAATTATTTATTTTAAAATTGTATATTTTCTGCTCAAGGAAGATGCAAAGAACATGAGTTGGTTGCACAGTGTGGATGATCAGTCTGATCAGGGACTTATATTTGATCACCGATTTGAGCCACTCCCAGAACCATTTGATCCTTTGTAGTCATATCCGATGCTCTTCTGATTTATTATTAAATGATTTTGTCATTACTCCCTTTGACGAAGGAAATTTGTCACTGTACCCTGACATTATTTGATCTTGGTTTTTGTGGGAATAGCTTCCCCACTATTGAGGTATAAGAGGGTATTTCCAGTTTCATCTAACACAATTGCATCTTCAACGTATTGCTGCTAGCTCGAAGGTAAAAGATTATCTTTCCTTTGCATTTTGCATCTTCAACTCCTTAAAGCTTCTGTAGTAGCAATGGCGACCTTCTTTTTCAGTATGCATGTAGGCTTTAATGGCACAAATTGCATCTCAAATGGAGGCAAGAAAAGAGAGATCTCCTGATACAATAGTGGATAGCATCCTGCCTAGAAGGAACTATTCTCATGTCGAGCTATGCTAAGGAGTCCGTCACGTAATAGAACCCAGATTATTCAAGGAGTTGGGCTCCTGAATTTAAATTAGTTTGATGACTTACTCAAGTTCTGTTTGTGAAGTAGTGAATGTGTCTAATTCAAACCCGTGCTAGTCTTGCCACAACCTGCTAGTCATATAGGAAACTTTGTGGGATTTTGATCCCTATAAAATAAGCCGGTTGGTTGGATGCCGCTGATCTCGTCCCGTCCCGTCCCGTCCCGATCCCGTATGAACGGGATGGGATAGGGATGGGTATATCTCGTCCCATCCCGTCCCGTGCCCACCCCTATAATCAACTCTGTTTCTTTTTCTTTTTCCCTTCCTCTTTTTCTTCTCTTTATTTTCTCTTCTTCAATTTCTCATTCCCTACTTATCTTTTGTCTTCTTCATCATCATCTATATTTTTCTCTTTTTCTTTTTTTTCTTTTCTCTCCCTTTTCTCTTCTCTTTCTTTCTTTCACTTTTTCCTTTTTTCTTTCTTAAGAAATGTAAAGCAAAACAAATCATCTTTCTCTCCCATTAAGTCACGTTTCTGGTCACCATCAATGCAAAACCAAACAATTGAGTAAAGAAAACCATCAAGATTAGGGTTTTATAAAGTATATGTGCACCCCCTTTATTTGCAAAATCCTACTCAATGTTAAACCTAATGCAACCATAGCCAAATTCCAAAATCTGCACATGAGTCTGAGCCCAAGCCCAAACCCAATAAAAAGAATAACACGAGTTTATAAACTAACCCTACATTTTTATTCTATTTAGCAACTGCAAACAAATCAATTTTTTTATATTATATAAAATTTTAGTATATATCACAGATTATTAAAAAAGTAATATTTACATTTATTTAATTAGGTGGGTATTACAATATACACACCTCAAAATAATATCGTCTCGAGATTCGGAAGGTAAAAGAGTCATGAGAATTTTTTAAAGAAAAAAATTATACGACTTGGCAAACGAAAGTAGGTTTTAAAAATATATTTTCAGATGATAAATTATTTCGAAACTTATACTAATAGAAAAATTACACATCATATAAAGCAACGCAACAAACATGCAATAGACACGAGGCTGCTACATGTGAAAATCCATATTATTTTAACAAGAAACTAAAAATAATAATCGGAACACTTTATGTATAAAAATATATATATTAGGGTCCATAAAATGTATATGTGTTACAATATATACACCTCAAAAGAATCTCGTCCCGGGATTTGGTAGAGGGTTGTAAGTAGGTAATTAATTCAACAAACAAACTACACATCATATTGACAAACAAGTAGCTCATGTACATGTACATAATTTCATGAAGACAAACACACAAAGATATATTATAAAATTTAATAAGTATTAAAAATTACAGGGTGCTACAATTGAAGTCTTCTTCGGATGCCACTCGTAGTAGAATCGTGGTAGAATTGTCTAAGCGAGTCTTTTGCTCCATGTCGCACCGTATTCAGATGTTTGTAGTATGTAGTCTTTTGTATCCTCCTCAGGGCGCTTGTTGTTATATCTTTCCAATAATCAATAGAGTTTTTTTATGTGATTCTTCATTTATTTCTTAAATGATTGCAAATAACATAAGTCTTTAAGAACTGAAACTCCACATTGACTATGGAAAGTAAAATAAACAACTGAAAGCAGACTAACTGTTGAGCGGGAGAAATTGATTCTGGCCTTAAAGTATATTCAGATTGCCCTTGTGAATCGTTCAGCGGATTGTCGAGGAGCTTCAGAGGTTACTGAAGAGTAAACCTTGTAGAGGGTCAATCTTTGTACCAACGGAATGTCGCGGGGGGGGGGGGGGGGGGGGGGGGGTGTATTCATGCTTGCCTTGGTCTCTCCGTTGTTGCGTGACCTAGTGGTCACCATCTCTTTGGGTTTTAAAATGAGACGACACTAATGAAAAGTTAAGAACTCTGTCGTCCCCACAAACGGCGCCAAACTGATGCAGTCATTTTTTCGCTCTCTGCTTTGACCAAGTCCTGCTGACCTACACATGTAACGCACGTGAGCCACGGACCACCATTGTGACGGCTGATGGCACTCTGATGCTAAAGTCAAACAAGGATCTCAAGAAGGCGTAATGTTATAAACAGGGAATTTGTAACGTATCTTAGCTTATCAACCTCATGTCTTATTTATAGTGCAAGAAGTCCTGGTTCTATCAAGCAATCGTGGGTGTAGTTTAGGAAGGAGATCTTCGTGGAGATCGTTATCTAATTAGGAGTCGTGCTATAGAAGGGAAGTTTCCTATTAGCCTTGTGCTCTTAGATACGCGAGAGATAGTTTCTAATACTAGAGCAATCCGTAGAAGGGAGTTATCCTGTGTGGAATGTACTTTGGTATTTTCTTCTTAGTTGGAAGCAGAGAACTGCTGTATATACCCGTTCGTAGCTGATTCTCAAGTTATGCCTTAGTAGGACTTATGGGTATTGATGATAGTTGTGAGACGTGTGGGCCTAGCATGATGTAAGAGTTCGTGTCCGTCTGGTGGACTAAATTGGGCGAGCTTAGAACCGCTTGGGGCGAATCAGTATTGGGCTGATGTTGGGGCCCGTAGTTCCTCAAGATCATCTTGACACGTGTACGGCTTAAGGGTGTGACCGTTTTTATATCATCAATAACATATTCTTATTCTTAGAATGATGAGATGATTAATGTTTTAGGGAAATTTTGAAGGGTTTTTTTTAGGAAGAGATTATTGAGTTATATAAACTTTTTCATTATTGTCAAAACGTAATCAAGTATTGCATAAATAAATAAAGGTTATCTGCATTTTCCTCCTATAATATATGTCTTATTCAACTTTGCACCAAATTATCACTCATATTGCACTTTCCCCCTAATACTAGCAGTCAACGTGCCTTGGCCGTCTGTTTTCAAAGCAAATTACCAAAATACTCCTGAGAAATCAAAGGCTGAGATTGAATATTTCGTATCTCGAACATTTCATCTCGAAGTAAATCCTAAGCCCACCTAAAATCGTATCCCGAGGAAATCCAACTGTTGATTTTAAAAAAATCTTTCATTTTAAACAACTCATTTCGAGGAAAATTTAATCGTACACATCTCTAGGTAAATCTAATGGGCCAAATTTAATTATGTACGCATCTCGAGGAAATCTAATGATTCATCACGAAACTCGAGGAACTCCGACGATCCAGCACGCATTTCGAAAAATCTGACAATTCAGATTTATTCGGGCACACATCTCGAGGATGTGATGTTCTGAATAAATTTAATTTAATTTTGCCCCCTTTAAACATAATAGACCTGAGAGATGAAGGGGGAGAAATGAAGAGGAAGGAGGATGGAGGAGAAGGAAGGAGAAAAAATGAGGAAGTGGAGGAATGATGAATGAAACCCTAACTTTATTATAGGGGTTGTGAAACAAAGGACGAAGTGGAGGAATGAGAAAGAGGAGGGAGGATGAAAGGGGAGGTGGTGGCGAGGCTGCAAGATAGAGGATGAAGAATGGGAGGAAGATGAGGGAGGAGGAGAAGGAAGATAATCAAAATATTTTTTATCATCTCTAAGGTTTGTTTTGTTTCAAGAGGTAAAATTAAATTCAAATTATTTTATGGGGTTAAGTTATTGCCAGTAATTTATTATATGGGGGGCAAATTATTCAGACGTCAGATTTCCTCGAGATGTGTATACGAATAAATTTGAAACATCAAATTTCCTCGAGATGAGCACCGGACTGTAACATTTCCTCAAAATGCGTGTTGGATCATCAAGTTTTCCTCTAGTTGCGTGCTGGATTGTTAGATTTTCCTCGAAATGCACACACATTTAAATTTGGACCGTTAAATTTACTTAGAGATGTGTGTACGATTAAATTTGGACCGCTAGATTTTCCTCAAGTTGAGCTGTTTAAGATATAAGATTTTTTAAATCAAATGTTGGATTTTCCTCGATATACGATTAAGATTTCAATTTGGCCTTAGGATTTTCCTCGAGATGAGATGTTCAAGATTACAAAGATTCAATCTCAGCCTTTAATTTCTCAGAGATATTTTGATAATTTGCTTTGAAAAACAGATGGTCAAAGCACGTTAACTGCTAGTAAAGTGCAAATAACACATAAATAAAACTTTTTTTTTAACCCAAAGGATGTGTTAGTAATATCTTGATTGCACAAGGGAGGCGTGTCTCGAAGTCGTATTGGGAAACCAGAGTCTGTTCCAGAAGGCCTATTCTTCACAAAGTACCCTCCAAAATCCAATCTCCAAACGGAAACTTAGAGACCCAAGAAACAAAGATCCCATCTTTGTTCATCTTTGATCTAATCTTCCTATCTTTCCAAATTAGCAGAAACCCATTGAATTTAATCCAAACCCCATCTCTCCAATCACCCCAAATCCATCCAGAACAATCTCAAAACCATCATCTCTTCTTCCATCTTTCCTTCAGTCCCTTTCAAAATGTCAGGTAGGAACCCCACATACACCAACCCAACACCTTGTAAACATCTTGCAAATTACCAGCAGAAGCATGGTCTTAATGGGTTCAACTCGGTCAAAAACAGTATCAAAACAACACCAAATGGAAGAACAAGGATGAATAAGGACCAAACTCAGATACCCAAATGCGGTTTGTGCTCTGGGTATCGAGGGAGGCTTTATATATGTTTGATCTGTTCATCTGTTTCGTGTACGAACCATTCTTTGTTTCATTCCCAAGCTGAAGGTCATGAGATTGCTATTGACATTGAAAGGGCAGAGCTCTTCTGCTGTGTTTGTGCTGATCAGGTTTATGATCCGGACTTCGATAAGGCTGTGATGTGTAAGCAGATGATGGGGATGCCTTATAAGAATGATAATGAGGTTGTTGATCTCAGGAAGGAGAATTCTTGTAAGAGGAGGAAGGTGGTGGTATCTGATTATGGTAGGAATCGGAGCAAGATGGTTTTGAGGATTAGAAGGGGATCGTCAAATTCGTCGAATTCATGTTTTCCTTGGGGTTTGAGGGGATTGAACAATCTAGGGAGTACTTGTTTTATGAATTCTGTGTTGCAAGCATTGCTCCATACACCCCCTTTGAGGAATTACTTCCTTGATGATAGGCATAATCAAGATTCTTGTCGTAAGAGCTCATCGAATCGGTTGTGTTTGCATTGTGAGATCGACACTATTTTTAAGGCTGTGTTCTCAGGAGATCGGGCACCTTACAGCCCTGCTCGGTTTTTATACAGGTTAAGCATTGATATCCCCATCTTAGTTTGATTTAATTGTAGTTTGTAGAGTGTTTTTGTATCAATTTATAACTGGTTTCGTGATAGTATACTATTCGGTACTGTTTCTAGGTCATTATTTGATTTAGAAATTAGTCATTGGTGTTTCAAGAAAGTTTGTTTGAATTGGTAGTTGATTTCAGTACAATATGATTAGGCTAAGAAAATTGGTCATGTTGCAATCTGGAATTCTATTGACATTCCAAGATGTGTTGCTTAAGGCTTTGTTCACGGAGAGTTGTTTATAGATCAGAATTCATTCCATGACGGTGGGCTACAATATATTTGTTCAAAATGAAGAGCTTTTGAATTATAAAAACAAAATTAACTGCTGAATTGGGGTTCAACTGGTTGTATTAACAATTTGGATGCAATCCTTTGTAGCCCATTCATGACATGTTTCTATGGCCAATGGTCTGTTTGTTCTGAGATTGGGAGATGTTGCATGTTGTCTTGAACTGTTTGCTATTTGATGTCTTTAACTCAATACCCCTTTTGAACTTTATTGTTTTTGTTTGCATTGTAGTTGAATAGACAACATCCAATTAACTACTGTTGGCCGGTATTTTATTTTAGTGATTGGGTTTCTGTTATGTGTTTAGGTTGTTGTGCGAATTGTCTGAACCTTTCACCCCTTAATATCGACCTTAGAAGATGTCAAGAATGGATCTCTATGAATGTGAATGAAAGTTAAAAACTTTCAATCATCCTCAAGAAAATTCTTTTCTCTTCTTTTGCAGTTGGTGGCAACATTCAGAGAATCTTGCCAGTTACGAGCAACAGGATGCTCATGAGTTCTTTATCTCAATACTTGACAGGATCCATGAGAAGGAAGAGAAAGCCAAACCTCAAAACAAAGGTATTCGAATCAGCAACATGCAGCATCTCTTTCTTCATGCATCATGTTTCTGAAGAGAACCCTCCACCCCTCTGAAGATAAGATCCATCTAATAATTGATAATTGAGCTGATTGTTGATATTATTTGTGTTTAATCTATGCAGATAATGGAGATTGTGACTGTATTGCCCATAAGGTATTTGCAGGGGTATTGAGATCAGATGTTACTTGTACAACCTGTGGATTCACTTCAACGACGTACGACCCATGCATAGACATATCTCTGGATTTTGAATCAACTGAAGTAGCAGAGAAATCATCAAAGAAAAGCCAAGACATGGGCATATCTACTCTTTTGGGTTGTTTGGACCTCTTCACAAGGCCAGAGAAGTTGGGATCTGATCAGAAATTATACTGCCAGCATTGTCAAGTCAGACGAGATTCACTAAAGCAGATGTCTATTAGACGTCTCCCATTGGTATTATGTTTCCATATCAAACGGTTCGAGCACTCCCCAGTGAGGAAAATGTCAAGAAAGATTGATAGATACTTGCAGTTTCCCTTCTCGCTAGACATGACACCTTATCTGTCTTCTTCTATAGTGAGGAACAGGTTTGGAAACAGAATATTTGCTTTTGAGGGTGACGACTTGGACATATCAACGGAGTTCGAGGTGTTTGCAGTGGTGACTCATTCGGGGAAGCTTGAATCTGGTCACTATGTTACCTATTTGCGCCTAAAGAACCAATGGTACAAATGTGATGATGCATGGATCACCGAAGTCAGCGAGGGAGTGGTACGAGCTGCACAAGGTTACTTGATGTATTATGTGCAGAAAATGCATTATTACAAAGCAAGTGAGGACTTGAGCTGCCTCATGCAGTCCTCGAGGCAGGACCCATTTCTCCCAACACGGAAGTGTTGCTGAAAATTGAATGATCTCATGAATGCTGATGAGAGGCTGAGCGGTGCAGAATTTGCTCTCTGACAGGGTATCTTGACTGGGTTTGGATCATTCGTTGCAGGATGATCATTGCTGCAGAAACCATTAAAATAAGCGGAGTCTGACAGGATGGAGATAAGGAGAATCATTCAAGACAACCATTTAGTAAAATTCAGTCCATCATTTAAACGGGCACATTTGAAATTTATTGCAGACAGCTAAAGGTTGGTGCTTTCGTGGCTCCACTTCTTCATCGCGGCTACCTGAAGCCGTCTACCTTAAATTATAGTCCCCTGCTCAGGTATTTTTTTCGCGTGCAGGGAACTGATAAAACATTTTCTTTCCTGAAATTCCAATTGAATCAAAATTAATCATGTTGTTGAATCCAAATTTCTTTTCATGTTATTGGGATTAATGAACTGACTCAATTGATCAATTTGTATTTTTCAGTCTTCGTGTACAGAATGCATCTTTGTATTTTCTTCATAGTGCATCTTTGTACTTTCTTCATAGTGATCCAATCTTATATGTGTTCGAATTTGTTTGGCATTGTGACAGTTGCAGTCATTCAGAACTAAACATGAGTTGAGTGATCTGGTTATTCTCTATATATTTTTATGAATTTTGTGTAAAACGTATTTCTTGTGGTATATTCAATGAATCTCCAAGTTAATATCTAGTTACAATCTATACTGAAATTCTCTTGCTATAAAATGCCACTTGCTGTGCCAAAGGTTGAGAACTTCTGTCTCAGTCAAGGGTCTTAACTGAAGTCAGGAAATATCGTTTCGACTCAGTCTCTCCTACTCCTAGATGTCTCACTTGAATTCTAAGGAAAGTTCTCATGGAGAGTACTTCAAGTTTTATAGTCTCCAAATGTTGACGTTGTTTATATCCCTCGAAAAGGATTGCATCATATTGGGCTACCGTGTTTACTGTATCCAGTGGGCAATACGTTTTGTTTGCTTCGGCCATCTTCTTTATGCCCCTCTCTCTCTTAAACTCCCAATGTCTTCTTCATCCTATAAGACGACTCAGCCTTGAGGTCTGTATTGCTTAAAGACTGATACTTCTTGTGCTGATTTGTGCAACTTTGATTACGTATAGAAGGCTTTGGTTTGCTTGTTGAAAAGCTATTGATACTCAGCTAGTTAAACACAAACGAAAGTAAAGCATCCACAGTATTATAAATTTTATCTTCACATGCTTTAATTTGTACTATTTTTTAGCATGTTGTTCACACTGAAACTCAAGCGCTTCCTCTGTTCTTTACAAACTTGAGCCATGCCCTTCACAGGACGCGGTCGGCATGACAGATGGATTCATACTGTTAGATAAAATTATAAATATTCAACTATAGCTTGTGATGAGATTCCCAAAGTTGAAAGATTTTGTCAACTTCATCATTTTTGTGAGCTTGTGGATGCTCCAAGTAGATAAGAACAAGAAGAGTATGGAAGCATTGGTTGGGTCTTCTTATATTTCATTCATAATTTATGATACATCTTTGGTTTACTGTTCATTTGTTTCGAGAAAGATATTGATCAATTCGTCATAGGTATTATCAGTGGTACACAAGTTAAACATTTCAATTTATACATGACTGCATAAATACAAACTTTTTTTTCTTAATAATCTATACTATAATGCCAAAACTTTAGGCTTCACACGATATTAAAAGTTTTGGTTTTTATTTAATGCCCCTACATTTCTCAAATGCAAAAATGTTTGTAGCGCTAAAGTTGTCTAAATTCAAAAATAAAAATAAAAATAAAATCAATTTCTCTCCCACTTTCTTTCTCATGACCTCCGTACTATCTCCAAAGTTTTATAGAAAATTCAAAACATATTAATGATTCTCTTAAACTTACCACTAACTATCTTTTATATGCAAATAATATTTAGACATTTTAATTGTTATCTCAAAAAAATAAAAAAAAAGCTAAAAATAAAGCATAATAAAATAATTAAATATTTGTGTAATATTATTTCATATTTAGTTTACATGCTAAAGCAATAAAATAGATTTAATTTTTTTTGCGTAGTTAATATCACGCATAAAGAAAAAAATAATGAAAACAAACCTAAACATAGATAAAGTTATAAATAAAATATAATATAATATTAGTAGATTGAAGGGTTATTTATCATTTAGCCCTCATTAATTCAGGTATAACTCTAGATGAGTGCCACTAATTGTGTAAATTTTTGTCTAACCCCCATTTTAGCCCTTGACCGTTAAGTCAACTAGGTTGGGTTGACTAGTAGAAACAATTAAATGTTTACCCCTCACTAGCACATGCCAAGCACGTGTTTACTTCCTTCTATTCCCCTCTTATCCCAACGAAACCCTAGGTTTACTTACAATCTGTTGAAGAGGGAAAGAGATGTTGAAAAGGGAGAAAGAACCACAATTTGTTGAAGAGGGAGAGTGCGATCGGAGCTGAGGAACATCAAAGTATGGTCGGTGGACATGTCAATGTTGGTGGAGAGGTAAGTAAATGTTGTATTTTATATATTTCACTTTGTTGTTGGTTGAACTGTGTGAAAATCAGTTTGGGGAAGATGGGCACTGATGATACACCAAACCATCCTTAAATACGCGTGTCAAGATGATCTCGTCAGCAAAGCAAAGCGGGCTCGATTGCCCACCAAATCTGGCAAGGCACAAACAACATTAAGCCCAATTTGGCAAAATCCAGAAGGTTGGATCCAAGTTGGGGGCCCTATTAAGCCCACACGTCACATGGTAAAACTCAATACCCGTAAGGCCTAATCGAGCAAATATCTAACAACACATTGGTTCCAACTAGGAAACATATACCAGAGTATAAGTCGTGCATAGAAACTTCATTGCATGGACAACAATCCAAAAGGGAAACATCTCCCGTAGATCTAAGAGCACAAGTCGTGTAGGAAAACTCTCATACATGGACGACTCGCAACCAAGAAAGGATCTCCAGCAAAATCTCTTTCCCTAAACTATGCCACCAAAGGCCTAGCCGAACAATGACTCTTGCAGTATAATAAGAAGCAGGTTTGACGAAAAAAAGTACGCTAAAGAACCCAATTTACAATTTTAAGCTTTTCTCGAGCCTTGTCCGACTTTAGCATCGAAGTTCCATCGGCCACCACAGTGGTGGTCTTGGCTCACGTGTGTTCCCTGTGCAGGTCCAGCTCAAGGTCGAAGAGAGCATGATTCGACTACATCAGTTTAGAACAGTCTGTGGGGAAAGGTGAAATTCCTTGAAAAAACAATTGATGATACATCAAAACGGTTTCTCTTTTACATTGTACAGGTGTCATGATGATCTCGAGAAATAATAGGCCCAAGCGTCAGTCCGACATTGATCCGGCCCAAGCGGTTTCGAGCCCACACAATGCAGTCCATTAGACGGACCCGAAATCATTACAGCCTGCTAAGCCCATGCGTCTCGCAGCCATCCTCAATACCCGTAAGCCCTATAAGGCAAGTATCTCGAGGATCAACTTCGGATAGGCAAGACAACAACACTTTGCTAACAGGGAAACTCTCCTTCATAACACGACTCCTAATTAAAGAAAGATCCCCACGAAGATCTTCTTCCCTAAACTACGCCACTGATGGCCTGGTCGAACCAGGGCTCCAGCACTATAAATAAGACATGAGGTTGGTAAACTAAGGTACGCTAAATTTTTTTTTGTTTACAACATTACGCCTTCCTCAGATCCCTGTCTGACTTTAGCATCGGAGTGCCATCGGCCACCACAATGGTGGTCCATGGCTCATGTGCGTTCCTTGTGCAGGTCAGCATGTTTGCAGGTCAAGGTCAAAGTAGGGAGTGAAAATCGACTACATCAGTTTGGCACCGTCTATTAGAACGACAAAGTTCCTAACCTTTCACTAGCATCATCTCTTTTAAGAATATGAGAAGATGGTGACCACCAGATCACGCAACAATGAAGAACAAGCGAACACGTTAAACGTTCAGACTACGTTACTTCACCGCTTTCAAGAGTGCCAACAACACACGGGCATCAAGCTCATGCTCCCGGAGCAGCAGCAACAATGACGGACCTCGAAACGGATCCAAGATCATTTTATATACAACAAATCCTGCTAACGATGAAGACATTCAAGTTGATGAAACAAAAGCCCAACGAGACACTAAAAGCATACCTCACGCGCTTCAGTAGCGATCTAACTTCCGTCAACATGTGCAATGACACAACAACCGTCTCGGCCTTCACCGACGGTCTGAGGAAAAATAAGTTCTACAACTTCCTAACTCTGGACCCACCAGCAAATATGGCGGACTTGGTGAAGGAAACACAAAGTTACATCTCCCTAGATGAGGAACGGACAATCAGGAGTGAAGCAGGGCCCCGGGAGGAATCCCTCGACAAAAAGGAAATAGGAGAATCAGCAGCCACAATACACGTGCTTTATGGGGCCATTCCAAGTTCAAACTATCAAACAAATCCAAGAAAAGAGCTCTCAGATATATGAGGGTTCAAGTGATATGCGGCGAACAATGGACACTGCACGCCCATAGGCATGATCGTCCCATTCCACTGGCCTTTACAGACAATGACCTCTGGGGCATCCAGCTCCCACATAATGACGCTCTAGTAATAATGATCTCCCTGGCAAGCTAGGAAGTAAGGAAATCCTTGGTGGACACCGGAAGCTTGTTGAACGTTCTATTTCTCCGCACGGTCCATAGCATACAGCTAAAATGCTCTGACCCTTGATAGCTGCCCAATGATCGATTTCAGCGGCGAAAAACGTTTTCTGACGTGAAAAATACAACTGACAGTAGTAACGAGTGAGACGCCGACTAAAAAAACTCTATTTCAAGAGTTCATAGTGATCGATGCACCTTCAACATATAATGTTGTCCTGGGGAGACCCTGGATACACCAAATGGGATTAGTAGTCTCCACTCTATACCAATGCATTAAGTATTTGATAAACAAAACATTCGATATGTTACGAGGCAACCATGCAATCTCCAGAGAATGCTAGTACACAACGACACTGCTATCGAGTGACTCTTAGATAACAGCTGGTCTCGCAACCAAGATGTCTCTCAATCTCGCCCGAGAAGCTGAGAAACCACAACCCATCCCATACGACGAAGCTCCTGTAAGCCCCAGGGTAGGCCCAACGTCAGCCAATCAGAAGAATAAACCATCACGGTCTACCTCGACAGCCTTCTCAACAGCATGGCTATTCAAATAGGTTCCCACTTGAGCAAAGAATTGGCGGAATAGCTCACAAAGCTGCTATAGCGGAACCAGGACGTCTTCACCTGGACCATGCGAGACATGGTGGGAATTGATCTGTCAATAATCACTCGTCACCAAGAGGTGGACCCCACGAAGAAAACCATACGACAGAAGAAGAGGTCTGTGGTGCCCTAGAGAAACGTGATCATAAATGATGAGGTTCAGTGGTTACTCAATGCGGACATGATCAAGGAAGCACGAAGGACATGGGAAATGGAGAGTATGTTTAGACTACATGGACCTGGACAAAACTTGCCCGAAGGACAGCTTCCCGCTCCCTTGCATTGATCAGATCGTGGAGGCCACATCCGGGCACAACCTACTAAGCTTCGTGGACGCCTACTCAGGCTACAATCAAATATTAATGCACCCCTCGGATCAAGAGAAGACATCTTTGATAACTGAGAGATGAATATACTGTTATAAGGTGATGTCGTTCGGCTTGAAAAACGCAGGTGCTACATATCAACGTTTGGTAAAGAAAATGTTTAAAAAACAAATCGGTAGGAATATGGAGGTCTACATTGACGATATGCTGGTCAAGAGCCTCCGCGACCCTTACCACATAGGAGATCTCATTGAAGCAGTCAACCAACTAAGAAATACCAGATGAAACTCAACCCACAGAAGTGAACGTTCAGAAGTGAGTCTAGAAAATTCCTAGGCTATATAGTGAACAAGAGGGAAATCGAAGCTGATACAAATCAAGATCAGGCTCTTCTCGACATGAAAGCCCCCGCCAACATCAGAGAAGTTCATAGCCTAACTAGAAGGGTGGCAGCACTCAACAAGTTTATTTCTAAATCATCCGACAAATGCCTTCATTTTTTTTAAAATACTAAGAGGAAGCAAATGATTCACATGGGACGAAGAGTGCGAACAAACTTTTTAGAGCCTGAAAGCATACATGGGGAACCTAGAGCTACTCTCAAAATCGGCGACAGGGGAAACACTCTACTTATACTTGTCTATTTTGAAGCACGCCCTTAGCTCAGCCCTTGTACGAGATGATCGGGGAATCCATAGACCAGTGTATTACACTAGTAAAACCTTCTATGAAACAAAGGCACGCTACCCGGACCTGGAGGAGTTAGCTCTTGCACTGGTTGTATCCTCAAGGAAACTGAGGCCTTATTTTTAGACTCACTCTATAACAGTTCTAACCAAGCACCCATTTTGTTCAGTACTGCACAAACCAGAGTTACCTGGCTCGGGTAGTTTGACATATGCTATGCTCCAAGAACCGCCATCAAAGCCCGCACTGGCAGACTTCATTACCGAGTGCACCGATGGAGAAGAACCAAAGAGAGATCTTCAGACTTTGGATTCAAGTATTCAGGAATTAACCTTGCATTGCGACGGATCATCGACATGAAAAGCAAGCGATGGGATCACACTCCACTCTCCAAGCGGCTTCACCATCGAAAAAGTCGTTAGATTCGACTTTCTCGCATCAAACAATGAAGCTAAATATAAGGCCCTCTTGTCCGACTTGAAGTATGCCTTGGGGATTGGGATAGATCACCTGATGACATACATCGACTCAAGGCTGGTAGTCAACCAGGTCAAAGGAGATTTCAACAGCAAGGACCCCCGTATGATAGCCTACCGCGAAAAAGTACTCCACGCACTGAGCGGGTTCAAAAGGTGCGAGCTCATACAATGCCCCCGAGATGACAATAAAAGAGCTGACACACTAGCTAGAAGAGCCTCTACTACTGCCGAAGTCTCAAGCAGTCCCATTGAATATCAAGAACGATCAAGCCTTGACGAAGAAGAACCTAGAGATGTTTGCACACAAGCGCATCGCCAAATTGGATGACTTCGATCATCGAATATATCTCAATCGAAGCCTTTCCGACCGAGAAAGTCGACGCCAGAAGACTAAAAAATAGAGCAGTGAGGTACACTCTCCTAAAGAACAAGTTATACAATAGATTAGTGACAGGACCCCCGCTCCGATGTCTGTCACCTCCAGAGGCAGATCAGATCCTTGGAAAGATCTACGATGGAATATGTGGAAATCATCCAGGTGGGAGAACCCTCGCCCACAAATCTTTAACCCTATGATACATTGGCCGACGATGCAACGAGATGCCAAAGATATTGTCTGTAAATGTGATAAATGTCAGAGGTTTGCGTCGTACACACACATGCCTGCCCAGCCACTGTCGCCGATGACAAGTCCATGGGAATTCACATAATGGGGGATGGAAATCGTCGAACCACTCCCAGCATCAGCCGGTAAAAAGTTCCTTCTTGTGGCAGTCGACTACTTCACCAAGTAGGTCGGAGCCGAACCCTTATCCAAGATAGGGCAGGTCTAGATAGAAAAATTCATATGGGTAACCATCGTCTGCAGATTTGGCATCTCCAGAGTCACCAACAACGAAACTCAGTTCGTAGGTATCAAAGTTAAAAAAACTATGCAAAAGTTTGATCATCAATCACCATTTCTCTTCACCAGAGCACCCACAAGCCAACGACCAAGCGGAGGTTACCAACCGAACAATCCTGGAGGCAATCAAAAGGAAGCTTGACGCGACCAAAAGGAAATGGGCTCCAGAGCTACCTGGAATACTCTGGGCATATCGGACAACCAAAATAATCCCTACCGGAGAAACACCATTCTTCTTCGCATACGGGTCAGAAGGCATGGTTTCGGTAGAGCTCGAAGTGCCAACCTTCTGAATGGAAGAGTTTAGACCAGACGTAACAACAAAGCCTTGCACGTTGGAGTAGACCTCCTCGAAGAAAAGCGGGATCTAGCTTCCAGCAAGA
This sequence comes from Berberis vulgaris, assembly GCA_963556465.1. Taxonomy (NCBI): domain Eukaryota; kingdom Viridiplantae; phylum Streptophyta; class Magnoliopsida; order Ranunculales; family Berberidaceae; genus Berberis; species Berberis vulgaris. The sequence goes on along the minus strand of OY747130.1, from coordinate 13,598,252 downwards.
TAGTTGCCTATCAGCAATGAATAACACAATATTACAACAAGAAGGTCAAGCCACACGAATTCAGAGTGGGAGACTGGGTACTTAGGAAAACCCAGCAAAACACCAAACAAGCTGGCGTGGGAAAGCTGAACCCGAACTGGGAAGGACCCTACAGGGTAACCAAGGTCAACAGGCTAGGGACTTACTGATTGGAAGACATAAACGACGACAGACTTAAACGATCGTGGAATGTAGATCATCTCAAAAAATATTATCAATAAAAGTATTTGCTTTTACTAAACTTCTAATATTGTCCATCACGATCAATATGATCTCCATTCATCCCCGCAATAACCATATCTGAGAGATTACTCCCAACGCCTAGTCCACTACGCACGAATGATGATGGTCGAGGAAGTGGGAGTCTAGTCAATGCTCATACCCCTGATGACAATGACTCGCCAAGGAATCATTGCCCTCTAGTAGACAATGATCGCCAAACTTACAAGGTAAGCTTAGTTGGTTTGCGACTGATGACGACAACTTCTGGTGCCCAATGCCTAGTCCGCTGCGTGCGGATGACGATGGCCGAGGAAGTGAGAGTCTAGTCAGCACTCACACTCCTGATGACGATGACTCACCAAGGGATCATTGTTCTCCAACAGACAATGATTGCCAAACTTACCAAGTAAGCTTAGTCAGCTCGCGACTGATGACGACGGCTTCTGTGGTGCCCAACGCCTAGTCCGCTGCGCGTGGATGACGACGGCCGATGAAGTGGGACTCTAGTTAGTGCTCATACGCCTGATGACGATGGATCACCAAGGGATCATTGCTCTCCAACAAGCAATGATCGCCGAACGTACCAAGTAAGCTTAGTCAGTTCGCGATTGATGACGACGCCTCTGGTGCCCAATGCCTAGTACGTTGCGTGCGGATGACAATGGCCGAGGAAGTGGGAGTCTAGTGAGCGTTCATACGCCTGATGACGATGACTCGCCAAGGGATCATTGCTCTCCAATAGATAATGATAGCCGAACTTACCAGGTAACCTTAGTCAGTTCGCGACTGATGACGACGACTTCTGGTGTCCAACGCCTAGTCCGCTGCGCGCGGATGACGGTGGCCAAAAAGGTAGAGTCTAATCAGCAATCTCACACCTGATAATTACAACTTACCATTGATCCTCACAACGCAACGAATTTTGGAGCATCTCAGCGCCCAATCTGCAATATACAGACAATGACCGCTAAAAGCGTATTTAGTGGTGCCACTGCTCGTAGCGGCAACTCGTCAGAGACCCCAACATCTCACCCATGAGCAAGAGCAGCTAAAAGTAGTAAGTTTTGACATGACTCAATTGACGAACACAGACGATCTGCCAAAGACTTCCATGGCCCGGAAGCACTAATTCCACTACTTGCAAAACTTCTAAATAAGACACAACGACACAATAATACAAGACAAAAGGCAAATTTAGAAAACACGGTTTTCATTAAAAAAAAATGTATTTCTTTGTCCTTAGAAGAACGTTACAACTATTTCAAATTAGAAAGAAGAGAAACAGTTTCCTCAGCAGCCTGTCCCGCAAAGCCAAAACCTTCATTTTGCACGATGGTTCCAAAAACAGCCCTCCTCTGATCAACACCGTACATGTGTCATGATAATCTATCAACAGAACGAAACAGGCCTGATTGCACGCACAATCCATCGAGACCCAAACAACAGTAGCCCATTATTGGCAAAATCCAGAAAGTCGTGTCTGAGTTGCAATGAGCCAGTAAGCCCACACGTCACGCGATTAGGCCCAATACTCGTAAGACTTCTAAGGTAAGTATCTGACAGATCTACCTAGGACAAGCAGGCCAACAACACATTGGATCCGACTAGGAAACATGTATTAGAGTATAAGTCGGGCAAGGAAACTTCCTTGCATGGACAACACTCATAAAGGGAAACATCTCCCACAGATCTAGGAACATGAGTCGTGTAGGAAAACTATCCCAGATGGACAGCTCCCAATTAGAAAAGGACCTCCACAGCAAGATTACTTTTCATAAACTACGCCACCAAAGGTCTAGCAGAACAAGGACTCCTTCACTATAAAAGGGAGATAAGGTCGAGGAACTAGAGGTACGCAATATAACCCAGTTTACAGTTCTAAGCCTCTCCTAAGCCTTATTTAACTTAAGCATCGGAGTGCCATCGGCCACCACATGGTGATCCTTGGCTCACGTTTTCTACCTACGCAGGTCTAGGTAAGCAGCGAGGAAGGATAACAGAAATTGACTACATCAATTATCAACAATGTCATGTTTGTAAATAAGTTACAAGTAGAAAGACAAAGGAAAAGAACAAAAAGGTGAAAAAAATTTGTCAAGTGCATATGTGACGGAGAGAGAAAATTTGTGTTTTTTAAATGAAAATCGTCATAACTATCTACTTAGTTGTCGGATTTTAGTAAACTTGGTATGGTTGAAATGCATTTTTGAAGATATTTCTAATGAAACCAATCACTAATACAAACACTTAAAGTTTTAAATCCAATAACTAATACAAACGCTTAAACTTTTAAATATGCATTTCATGCTATATGCATTTTTCCAAAAACAGTGACTGTAATCTAATGCACTTCACATCGTAAGTATTTTCAATATTAAGACACATTCTAGCAAATCAAAATGGTGTTTGGGGTTGGAGAAAAGGATTGAAAGTTGCGGAAGATGTAGATGGTGGAGATTCATTATCAACAATGACATGTTCGTAAATAAGTGGCAAGTAGAAGGGCAAAGGAAATGAACAAAAAGTTGAAAAAGTTTGTGGAATGCATGTGGCGAAAAGAGAAAATTTGTTTTTTTTTTAATGAAGTGGTCACAATTATCTACTTAGTTGTTGGATTTTAGTAAACTTGGTATGGTTGAAATGCATTTTTTAAGATCTTTGAAAAGAAACCAATCACTAATACAAACGCTTAAAGTTTAAAACTAATCATTATACAAATGCTTAAGTTTTAAATATGCGTTTCAAGCCATATGCATTTTTCGAAAAAAAAATAACAGTAATCTAATGTACTTCATGTCGTAAATATTTTTAATATTAAGGCACATTCAAGCAAAGACCATGAACTCCATATTTTGGGTAATCAAATATTGGGGTGGATTAATTGTGGTGGTTTTAAAATGTGTTTTTTTTTTCATAATCTCATGTAGATATTAATCAAGCGTGACCAAAAAAACATTTGCACGGTGTACTATAAATTACCAAATGTCAATAACTGTTAAATGTCTTTTTACTATCTACAAAATACCGTGAGAGTGTGTGTTAATGAAATAAAATGAATAAAATTAAATATTAAATGTCAAAAAAAATGAGTGGCACCTACGCGAGATTCTCCTAGAATGGATAAAAATGAACTATATAATGTTAGTTGGCAAACGAAGCTATTTAATATAAGATATTAATATTCATGATGCAGTCGATTTTCGCTCCTTGCTTGACCTTGAACTGCTGACCTACCGACCTGCACAAGGAACGCACATGCACCACGGACCACCATTTTGGTGGCCGATGTCACTCCGATGCTAAAGTCGTACAAGGATCTGAGAAAGGCTTAGGGTTGTAAACAGAGAATTTATAGCGTTCCTTTGTTCACCAACCTCATGTCTTATTTGTAGTACTGAAGTCCTGGTTCGACCATTGGTGGCATAGTTTAGGGAAGGAGATCTTCTTGGAGATCCTTATCTAATTAGGAGTCGTCTTAAGGAAGGAAGTTTCCCTATTAGATTTGTGCTCCTAGATACGCAGGAGATAGTTCCCAATTAGAGTGTTGTCCATAGATAGAAGTTTCAATGTACGACGTATACTCTGGTATTTGTTTCGTTGTTGGAAACAAGGTGTTGCTAGCTTGCTCGCCGAAGCTAATCCCCGAGATACTTGCCTTAATAGGTCTTACGGGTATTGGAGATAGCTGTGAGACGTGTGGGCTTAGCAGGCAGTAGTAATTTGGGCTCGTCTAGCAGACTGTGCTACGCGGGCTTGATTTCGCTTGAGCCGGATCAGTGTTGGTCTGTTGCTTTGGCCTATTATTCCTTGAGATCATCATGACACGTGTACAGTGTAGCCGAGAGAACGTTTTTGTGTATCATCAGCTGCTCCTCCCGAGTTAGTGGGGAAAAGGCGGAAAATAAATCTTTGTTTAGATCTCCCTTTCTGCAGAGATTGACTCTTCCATTTCTTCATTTTTAAAGACTCCGCTCTGTTATATTTTTAATCGAATTCTTGTTCATTTCTACCATGGCTCACTGAAATCAACTTGATGATGAAATTTTTGCCAAGGGTCTTCAATCCTTTGAAGATAGCTCGGCCTCCGAATCGAGCCTGGCTGAGATTCGTAAGACATATGGGGTCCTTAAAATCCTGCCACTCTACACCTTGAGTGATGATAAGACGCCAATGTTCCCTCTAGAAGGATTCGTCTATTTGCACCACGACATTCTTCAAACTGGTGTTCGTTTTCTATAATCGACGAGATTTGGGGCTTTCTGGAATTTCTTTGTGATGCATTCGATTTTTGCTCCCTGCTTGATCTTGACCTGTTTACCTGCACAAGGAACACATATGAGCCACAGACCACCGTTGTGGTGGCCGATGACACTCCAATGCTAAAGTCAGACAGGGATCCGAGGAAGGCGTAATGTTGTAAACAGAAAATTTGTAACGTACCTTAGCTTACCAACTTCATGTCTTTTTTTATAGTGCTGGAGTCCTGGTACAACCAGGCCATTGATGATGTAGTTTAGGGAAGAACATCTTCATGGAGATCCTTCTCTAATTTGGTGTTGTGTTGTGAAGGGAAGTTTCCCTATTAAACTTGTGCTCCTAGATACGCGGTAAATAGTTCCAAATCAGAGTGTTGTCCATAGATAGAAGTTTTCATGTGCGACATATACTCTAGTATTTGCTTCCTAGTTGGAAGCAAAACGTTGCTGTCTTGCCTGTCTGAAGCGGATCCTCGAGATATTTGCCTTAGTAGGGCTTACGAGTATTGGGGATAGCTGTGAGACGCGTGGGCTTAGCAAACTTTAGTGGACTGCGTTGTGTAGGATTGAAATCATTTAAGTCAGATCAGTGTTGGACTGAAGCTTGGGCTTACTGTTTCTTTACATCATCGTGACACGTGTATGGTGTAGAAGAGAGGACGTTTTGGTGTATCATCAGTTGCTCCTCCTGAGTTAGTGGGCCATCGTATCGATTCACTAAATCACTTCTTGAAATGATATGCCGCTCATGATGGTTGAGTTTGAACCGTTACTTGAGCGACACGCTTCATTAATTAAGCATGTGCCTGTTTCAGTGGAGAAGAGGCAAAAAACCAATCTCTATTTAGATCTCCTTTTCTGCAGAGATTGACTCTTCCATTTCTTCACTTTTAGAAACTTCGTTATGTTCTTTTTTTGATTGAAAGTTTATTAATCTTTTTCATGGCTCGCCAAAATCACCTTGATGACGAGCTTCTAGCCAAGGGCCTCCAGTTCTTTGAATATAGGTCGGCTTCCGAATTGGGCCTTGCCAATATTCAAAAGACATTCGTGGTCCCTGAAGACCTGCCATTTTATACTCTGAGTGATGATCAGATGTCGATGTTTCCTCTGGAGGGATTTGTCTGTTTGCACCGCAGGATGCTTCAAGCCGGAGTTCGTTTTCTTATGCTCGACGAGATCTAGGGCTTCTTGGAATTTCTTGGAATCTTTCTTGTTGAGTTGGTACCTAATGGATACAAGATTATCCTTCTCATATTGATCAGGGTGAAGGATGCTGGTGTCTGCGTGACTCCCAGGGTGATCCAGTTGTTGACTTCCCCTAGGCTGAATGATCACGCCGTTTGTAAAATGACGTCGCTAACTTGTTTCAGAAAGTTGTCGGATAACTTCAAATTCTTGCAGAAATACTGCTTCTTGACTCATTCAAATTCGAAGTACTTCGAGTTCAAGGGTCGTTCACTTGAGCGGGAGTTCAAGCCACTTCATAAGTATAGTTTCACCCTTTGATTTTGTTGCGTTGATTTTATGTTGATCGTCGCATGCGTTTCTTTGTAAAGAGGGTCCCCATTACTCCTTTTTTTCGGAGGAGCAAGTCACTATGAAGGCATTCTACGACATGCCATTGATGAGTGTGGAGGACGTTATCTATCCTACCAATTTCAGTCGTAGTGGATTATGGGCCAACTGGCACGTGGCTCCCGCTCTTTACAAAGTGTCAAAGGTTAAGTCTGAAGGTGGAACCTCTTTTAGGAAGAGAAAGGCTTCCAAAGTTAAGGCTTCTGCCTTGCCCAACACAAAGAGGTTGTTTGAGACGTTTTCCTCCTTCATAAGTTAGAAGAGGTCTCGTGCTAGAGCCGAGCCGGCTCCCAAATGGTTTGCTCCAGTGAGGGAGGAGCGTGAACTTGACCAACCCGCCGGGGTTGAGGTTGTAGTATCTGGCTGGGAAAAGGAACACTTGTGATTAGCAAGGTTGATGATGCATCACAGCTGAGCACTGAGTAGGTTGAGGCTTTGATTGAGAAGCTAATGCTTGCTCCTATGGCGGCTTCTATTGGCACTGGTCACTCTGGACCTATTTTACTGCCAGGGCTACTGGTGGGTCATCCGACAGTGGCCCTGGCAGCGTGGGCCCTCCCTCTTGTAGTCTGCATTATCACCCATCTCGCTCTAGATCGCATATCAAGGTAATGGGAGGTCAGTTGGACAATTTGCTTCAGTTTCTTCCTTCGAATTTTGCTGATCTGGCTCGCAATAAAGGATCGGCTGCTGGTGACAAAAGGAAGGTCGTGGATGAGGACCTAGGTACGGTGGAGACTACAAAAAGCGGTGCTAGCATGATTTCGCATCCGGGAGACTCCATCTAGATGCGCAGATGAGTTTGTTCACTCTGGACGTGGTGAAAATGAACAACCAGACCTGGCATTCGGAGGTTGACATTGATTATGCTTCGAGGAAACATATAAGCCGATGCTATAGATGGCTGGCAAACTGCACTCCGAAGCCGAAGAAGGATGCGTTGGAGGAGCGCATGGATAAGGGGTTAAAACACCTTATGTTAGGGATGTTCCAATTGAGCCAGATGGTCGTCGCTGGAACGAAAGTTGAGTCTGCTCGTAAAAGGGTGTACACCATGGAGCATATCTTCTCGACTATGCAGAAGTCGTATTCTGATGCACTTTTCGAGATTGAGTCGCTGGGAAAGAAGATTGAAGAGAGGGGGCAGGAATCGTCAGCCATTGATGTTGAGACTCAGAGGGTTCATCTGGAAGCCCTTAAGTCTGATTTAGTAGAGGCGGTGTCCGCAAGGGACAGATCCAGACAAGAGCTGAACCTGGTCCGCCGTGATCTAGAAGTTGCACAGGAAGCTGCGGCTAAAATGCGCTATGAATTGTTGTTTTTTGTTGAGGAGAACACCATGAAAAAGTCTGAATGGGCTGCCCAGAGACAACAGTTAGAGGCCGATACGGAATTCAATTCTCGGGAAGCGAGGAAAGCTGAGGACCAACTTCTTCTGGAGCAACATGAACTTAGCGCAGGTAAGAGTAGCCTGGTTATGGATCAGTCCTAGGTTGATGCACTGATAGGAAAGTTGGAGATGTTGGAGCGTGAACTTGTTGAAGCAAAGGCGCGCGAGTAAGAGCTTGTCAAGGCGCAAGGAAAGTATGAACTCTGATGCGTTGTGCATGGGAAATTAGAACTGTTGGCGCTGATGAAGGAAGAACATCAAGAATGGGACCTTGCTTACTACAAGAATATGTCTTATGCAGAATTCAGAATGGTCTATGAGTCATCAGAAGAAGAGGTCAATCCGGATCATGAAGCTCAGATTGAGGCACGTACAAACACAACTCCTGCTCCTTCCCCTGCCAAGCTTATTCCCCCGTATTTGTACCCCTTCCTAAAGAGGATTAAATTTTGTACATTCACTTTTTTGTTTCAAATGTTAATGAAAACATGTTTGACTTTTAGTATGCTTTGTACCCACATTATGTTTGGTATCCCTGTTGCGCATTTTCCATTTTGCCTTGTTTTTTTTATTTTGACACAGATCTAGTTGGGTTGGCAAGATGATGAGTGGTCATCTGCTGTTGAGAGTTCAACCATTATGTCGCAAATGATTCAGACCTGCTATTCTGTAAGGTCTCAAAGTTGCTATCGTGTGGTTATGTCCAATAGCGGACATCCTGGGGATGGTTTGGCGGTGGGTTATGCTACCCGGGCCCTAGCACATCCTTGAGGTAAGCCGTTGGATACTTAAGTTGTGTATCTGACCATCGATTGTAGTTGCTGGCATGAGTGAACTATTGCAGCCAAGCGCATGCATTGTATTTGAGCTAGAGCGCTTGTCCCGAGTCAAGTTTCATTTACTCGGGCTAACATCTCGTGTAGCATTTGTTCGCGTGTCAGCGGATTGATTTTTGAGTTGGCTCGAGTGGCCATTGCCAATAATAAAATGTCAGCCTTTGTGAAAGTTGCCGAGAGTCATTCAAATATCAAATAAGCAATACCATCGTGCAAGAGCAAGGGCACGCTATTTCCATTTAATTTTCCTTTGCGGTGATCACACCGAGTTTGTTATTATTTCAGAGCCTAAGAATGCAAACAAGGGCACTCCTCGGTCTGAAGTCGAGGGAAGGAGTCCAAGAGACCCTTATCCTTCCCCCAATATAGTTGTTCACACGTTCGTGGGTCTTTCTGCTATACAGGTTTCGACAATGATCCTTCCTCGAGTTCACCCACAAAAACCGTTGTACGACTTCTCCTTTCTCTAAATGATAAGGTTCAGTGGACTTCTCGCGACGTCGCCGATGGTGCACCCACGTCGGCATGATCCGAACACTTCATCGAACCATTCAATCGATAGGGACGACGGGGGGTGTGTACAAAAGGCAGGGACGTAGTCAACGCGAACTGATGACTCATGCTTACTAGGAATTCCTTGTTGAATACCAACAATTGCAATGATCTATGCCCATCACGATGAAATTTTAAAAGATTACCCGAGCTTGTCGGCCAAGGCTATAGATTTGTTGAATACATCGGTGTAGTGCACGTGTAGCCTGGAACATCTAAGGGCATCACAGACCTGTTATTGCCTCAAACTTTTGTGGCCTAAACGTCCATAGTACCTCTAAGAAGTTGATTGAGGAGGGTCGCCTCCACATAGCTAGTTAGCAGGCTGAAATCTTGTTCGTTAACGGAATTAACCAGACAAATCGCTCCACCACCCATAGAATCAAGAAAGGGCTCACAGTCTGTCAATCCTTACTATGTCTGGACCTGGTAAGTTTCCTCGTGTTTAGTCAAATTAAGCCGCAGGCTCCTGGTGGTGCCCTTCCATCAATTCCTTTTTGTTTCAGCCTTGCGACCATACTCCCCCCGATACCCAAAAACTTTGATTTCTCATAAGGTGTCGGCGGAGTCCTATAAGCAACATCTGCCAATCCCTGCTCAGCATCATTTAGGGTTGAGACTAGGACGGTATCTGATTGTCTTCGAGCTCCCAACTTTTGTTCTTGATTAATGAAAACATCCTTGGCTAATGCTTTCACAGTAGTTCGCCTTTCATAAATCCAAGAATTTCACCTCTGACTATGAATACGAATGCCCCCAACTGTCCCTGTTAATCATTACTCCGATCCCGAAGGCCAACACAATAGGACCAGAATCCTATGATGTTATCCCGTGCTAATGTATCCAGAGCTTAGGCTTGCTTTGAGCACTCTAATTTCTTCAAAGTAACAGCATCGGAGGCACAACCCAATCAATTAAGACAAGGAGCGCATCGCCGGTAGAAGGGCGGGATGACCGGTACACACCCAAGGGCGGACCGACCGGCCCAACCCAAAGTCCAACTACGAGCTTCTTAACTGCAACAACTTAAATATACGCTATTGGAGCTAGAATTACCGTGGTTGCTGGCACCAAACTTGCCCTCCAATGGATCCTCGTTAAGGGATTTAGATTGTACTCATTCCAATTACCAGACTCATAGAGCCCGGTATTGTTATTTATTGTCACTACCTCCCCGTGTCAGGATTGGTTAATTTGCGCGCCTGCTGCCTTCTTTGGATGTGGTAGTCGTTTCTCAGGCTCTCTCTCCGGAATCGAACCCTAATTCTCCATCACACGTCACCACCAAAGTTGATAGGGCAGAAATTTGAATGATGTGTTGCCGGCATGAGTGTCGTGCGATCCGTCGAGTTATCATGAATCATCAGAGCAACGTGCAAAGCCAACGTTGACCTTTTTTCTAATAAATGCATCCCTTCCATAAGTCGGGGTTTGTTGCACGTACTAGCTCTAGAATTATTACGGTTATCCGAGTAGCAGGTACCATCAAACAAACTATAACTGATTTAATGAGCCATTTGTAGTTTCACAGTCTAAATTAGTTTATACTTACACATGCATGGCTTAATCTTTGAGACAAGCATATGAATACTGGAAAGATCAACCAGGTAGCATTCCTTGCAACACTGGCAACAAATTGGAACTCAATCAAGGCATACTCAAAGGAATTCCATATTGTGCACAGTCGTCTATTTTGTCCAACAACAAATAAAGATATGGTCAATAAGACCTAATCTCAAACGTGCATTCTGCATCCCCAAGAACATGCATGACTAGTGACATACAATCTCAACAAAATTGAAGAGATTGTTATTACCATCCATTCAAGAAGGTCGACACTCATTTGCACCTGCCGAACAAGAAATGAATTCTTTTAGATCGAGAGAACAATTGCCATTTCACAAGGTAACCAACACGGGAACCACTTAACAGCCCTAGGAGGCGTTAACCAACCTTGGGACCATATGAAAAGGAAAGTTAGCATGTGGTTTGTTGTACTTGACAAGGAGCCCACCTGCACACACAATCCATTTGCCACTCACACGCCATTACGTTCACATTCATTCACCACCTGCTAAATAAAATGCCGCCTATGCTCACCCATAAGGTGGAAAGACGAAGATTGTCAAGCAAACTAGCTTATGAAAGGATCGCTGAACGTGAAAACCGATCGGGACATTCCGAAAATCTAGCCAACGTGAAAGATAGAAAAGCATACACGTGTAGGAAGCACACCGAAGGCGGCGTACGTGGAACACATGCACAATATTAAAACAACGGTCAAAAGAGATAAGAAATAAAAGCCCATTCGAACTACTAGAATGCGAGCAATTGCTCCAGAAGGCAGATGCCAAGCTCAACAAAAAGCAAGGCAGAGCACCATACTAGCCTTCTGGAAGGACAAAGGAGCACAATCACCAAGAGATGAAAGGCAGGCACAAATAAATTTAGCAAACTAGTGTTTGAAAATGTATGGAATAACACTCAAGCAGGGACATGTTGGGGCTGGAATACCAACACTCATGCTCAAATGTAAGTAGCACTATGCCCTACTGCCTCAGCTAACCAGTTCGGCCATAAAATTGGGAAGCATCATCGAGCAATAGAATGCTCAACTTGCCTCAGCTAGCCAGCATGCATGAACGACAAGCATCATCGTTCATTCAGCACAGGCCGTGCACCATGCTCAACGTCCTCAACTTAGCCAGCGTGCAGGACCAATACTAGTAAGCGTCATCAAACAATTAAGCCTAAGCGACAGGGTCATCATACCGTCAAGCGAGCTAGCACTATGCCCTACTTCCTCAGCTAACTAGTTCAATCAAGAACTAGTGAGCATCATCGAACAATAGAGTGCCAGAATGAGCTGCTTCTTTGCGGTCCGCATACTTTTGGCATTAAAGTCAACATCAGCCTCCAACTGCTGACATCGAACAACCCATTCGGACTCCTTCCTGAACTTCTCAGTGTTCAGACCCATTATCTCAGCTTGGACTCCGACCACAGTTTCTTGGGAAAATTGTAAGTCACGATGGGCAAGGTTCAGTTCATTCTCGAACCGATCCCTCGCATATATTGCCTCTACCAAGTCAGACTCAAGCATTTCCAAGCGAACCCTCTGAGTCTCTGACCTTGTGCGCCAGGACTTCACTCCAGCATCTGAGTAAGCATCGAGTTGCTTCCTCAATGATTCAATCTCGTAGAAAGTGTCAAAGTATGACTTCTGCAAGTTTGCAAATACTGGTTCTATGGTATACACCCTCTCATGAGCGACCTAAACTTCAGTCCCAGTTGCGGCCACTTGATTAAAGTATGACATCCCCAGCACGAGATGCTTCTGCCTTTTTCCAGACGTTTTCTCAGCATTTCTCCTTCTAGCTCCGGAGCACAGTTCGCCAGCCAATCATTTCACCTTCTAATGTGCTTCCTGGAAGCATAAGAAATGTCAACCTCTTGATGCCAAGTTTGGTTGCTCATTTTTACCACATTCGGAGCAAATAGACTGATCCGCGCATCCGAATGGAGGTCATTCGAGACCGAAATCACTCCAGCACCACCTTTTAGTATCCTTATGCATTAGGACCCTCATCTACAACTTTCCCCTTATTTGCAGCGATCGACATTCTTTCATGAGCCGACTCAGAGTCAGTTGACGAGGAAGAAGGGATAGAGTTATTCCTCAGACCCGTCATTATCTCAATATGAGGACAGGAGTGAAACGGAGGACAGTATGGGCGACCCGGAGGGGACCTTTTGCCATAAGGACGACCGTCAAGCGACTCTTTAGCTGGCCCAACAAAGACGCAAATGAAGTCTTTCAATGAAAAGGGATGATCCAGTCCCACACCAGACGAAGCTTCCATGCCCGCTTGCATCAGTGCTTTGTTCATAACCTCTGCCTGCTCTGTACTCAACTTTGTTACATCTTCAACCCCAACCATTTGCAGATACTCCATCTCCAAGTCAGGAAGGGAAATGGGAGCATTTACCCGAGCATCATGCCCCTTAGACGCAACAGCCTTCACTCCAATGGATGAGTCAAGAACTTGTCTGAAAGCTTCACGCTCTTCGAGGAGGTTGAACTCCCACAAGCTGGCCTAGACACAGCACGAGGCCTTTTCAGACGAACGGGAAAAGGAAGCACCTCACTTAGTTCTACCCTCCTTGAAGGGCTTGGGATCTTAATCTTCGGGAACTTACTCTTTTTCAAGAAAGATACACCTTAAGGCTTTGGCTTTGAAACCTTAAAAATAGTAGGAGCCTCATGCCAATGAGCCCACAGTCCACTATGCTTGATGTTGGAAGACATAACAACGTCCTCTATCCTCAGACGAGGCATGTCGTGAAACCCATCTAGAGCCGCTTTATCCTCAGCAGAAAGAGATGAAGTTGGGAATTTCACTACAAAAAACATAGAGGTTAATCCGATATGCAGTTAACACAAGCAAGATCAGAAATAGAATTGAACTTACTCGGTTGCCTGAATTCCTGTTATACTGGACGACCAACAAGCTCAAAATAATTCGAGTCCGCGGGGGCCATGAAGTAAAATTTCTACCAGAACTTAAAATCATCATGTAGATTGCCAAAGCAGTCCAGCGATGTAAGAATGCACACAACATGCTTATTTATCCGAGGGGAAGTGAGCAATTGAATCATGCTCAACGATACTCGGACACAAGCGTCCTTCGCCCTAATCAGAATGGCGATCATAGTCCTATACCAATTCGGCACCAGTTAAGCGGGCGCAAAGTCGAGGTACACTAGGAACTCCCAAATTTCTTTGATAACAAGAAAGTGGACACCTGATTGAAACATTTCTCGGTAGAGATAGATAAACCCCTCTTGCAGCGTCAGATCAACGCTCATAGTGAAAAACATCAGATCTTCAGGAACCCCGTATGTTTTATGGAGGACTTTTAGACTCGACTCGAAAAGCGACCCCTCCTCCAAGAACTAGTGGCCCTAGCGAACAATTCATCAGAAAGTTGATTCAGACCACCATGAGAGGTTGTACAAGTTTTCGATTACGAAGAAAGAGCAAAGTCAAAATCACGGATTGCAAAATGACAAAGCAGTGTCTCTGAGATTGAAAAGAGTAAATAAGATAAACTCCGCAAACAGAAAATCTATATAGAAAATAAAACTCCCACCTTTTTCTCTTTCGAGCAGAAGCACGCCCAATTAATGAAGGTCACCGCTCTAGGAAATAACTTAGACTCAACCACCATGACTGAACAGTTGTTTCATGAAATGATTTGATGGACCGATGAGCCGGTCCACCGACTCGAGGGGAATAGCTGATGATACATCAAATCATCATCTAATCAGCATCGTACATGTGTCATGATAATCACGTCAAACAGAACATAGCAGGCATGATTGTACGCTCAATTCAGTAAGGCCCAAACAACATTAAGCCCATTATTGGTAGGATCTAGAAGGTCAAACCCAAATTGCAACGTGCCACTAAACCCACACGTCACGCAGTCTAGCCCAATACTCGTAAGCCTTGATAAGGCCAAAGTAAGCCCTGAAAAGACAAGTATTTGGAGGATCGACCCAAGATAGGCATGCCAACAATACTTTGGTTCTGACTAGGAAACAAATACTGAAGTATAAGTCGGGCAAGGAAACTTCCTTGCATGGACAACACTCAGTAAGGGAAACCTCTCCCGCAAATATAGGAGCACAAGTCGTTTAAGGAAACTTCCCTACATGGACAGCTCCCAACAAGGAAATTATCTCTAACAAGATCTCTTTCGCTAAATTACGCCACCCAAGTCCGAGCCGAACAAGGACTCTTACATAATAAAATAGAGATAAGGTAGATGAACAAAAGTACACTACAGAAACCCAATTTACAACTTTAAGCATCTCCTAAGCCTTATCTAACTTAAGCATCGGAGTTTCATCGGCCGCCACATGGTGGTCTTTGGCTCAAGTGCGTTCCCTGTGCAGGTCTACGTAATGGCGAGGAAGGAGGGCAAAAATCGACTACATCAGAAAGCTATATGAATTCGTCTGCACTCTTATTTGTCTTTTGTTGTGTTGATTTTCACCTTAAAGAGGATTATGAGTATTCTTGTTGATTCTGTGACACAAAAAAAATGTGATAATGGAAGGAGAAAACATGATTATAGATGTTCTTTTACCTTTAAATCGCCAGATTTAAGTGATTGTAAAAAAAAAAAGTGAAACAATTTCATCTCACATGACTCTAATTTCTCTAGTCATTTCAAAGAAGTTGTTGGCTTATCTTCTCTGATGTTGAGTTTCATCCACCAAATCACCTATTGCTGTGAGAAAAGACACATCAATTGCTCAAGTGACAGTCAATTTCAATACATGTAAGATGAAGGATATATGTTTGATGAAGAAGATGAAAGAAAGATATAACAAAGGTTGGTTATGTTTCCCGATACAAGTCATAAAAAAACTCTACGTTGTTGACACTTGCCACAAGTACGTACCTATTTTTTCAAATGGAAAACCCTTGGAACTGCTTCATTTGCAATCCTATTTTTTAAGAGAGCTGGGATTTTGAGAATTCCCAAACCTTATCATTTTAAAAGGAAAAAAAAAGTGCATCAAAATTATACCACTCAATTTCCCCTTCATCATTTACTACATTACCACAAGGAAAAAAATATTTCCTTAACCTCCTCAACAAGCTAAAAGATGAATCAATGAGGTAAACTCACTAAATGAATTATTATCAAGATGGTTTCTTGATGCACAAGCTTAAACTTGTGTTCTTGGTAGGTACCGATCAATTGTTAAGCATCTTGAAGATATGGTTCACCCCCTTCCCTAACAAATAGAAAAGGTCAAAAATGATGTCCTTGAGATATATGGACTCAAAAATGAAGACAATCAAATACTAGGTGTATACTAGTTCTTGATAGATTCCAACAGTTGATGTTGATTTTCATCTAACTTCTCTTTATTGGTTTATACCCTAAGTTATCTGTAAACTTGGGGTTTGCCTTCTTGCTTCAAGAAGATCTTTGAGGAGCATTTCTCTTAGGTGATTGAGTTGTAGTTACCTCACATTCATGTTCAATTGTTCTTTCAGTGTTTTGACCCACCACAGTTGTTTTGGCTTCCTTTACGAATATATCTTTTAGGTTTGTGTAACCTTCTTTCAATACATTTCTGCCAAGTAGGCGTGGGCAAGAATTCGGTCTAGTGTGGTCCCGAACTGGTTTAGACTGAAACCAACCGGTTTATCCTAGTCCCGGTCCCGAACAGTTCTGATTTGTCCCTGATGCAGTCGATTTTTGCTCCCCGTTTGACCTTGACCTACTGACCTGAGCAAGGAACGCACATGAGCCAAGGACAACCGTTGTGGTGGTCGATGACACTCCGATACTAAAGTCATACTGGGCTTTGAGGAAAGCTTAAAGCTTTAAACAGGGAATTTATAGCGTACCTTTTATTCACCAACCTCCTATCTTATTTATAGTGTTGGAGCCCTGGTTCGGCCAGGCCATCAGTGGCATAGTTTAGGGAAAGAGATCTTCTTGGTGGTCATTCTCTAATTAGGAGTCATCTTGTGGAGGGAAGTTTCCATGTTAGACCCGTGCTCCTAGATACGCGGGAGATAGTTACTTATTGGAGTGTTGTCCATATGTGGAACTTTCTACGTACGACGTATACTCTTGTATTTATTTCCTAGTTATAGACAAAGTATTGCTAGCTTACCAGTCCGAAGTTGATCCCCGAGATACTTGCCTCAATAGATTTTAGGGGTGTTCGGGATGGTTGTGAGACGTATGGGCTTAGCAGGACATTGTAATTTGAGTTCATCTGGCGGACTGCACTTCGCAGGCTTGATGCCGCTTGGGATAGATTAGTGCTAGACTGATGCTTGGGCCTGTTATTTCTAGATATCATCATGACACGTGTATGGTGTAGATGAAAGAACATTTTGGTGTATCATCAGCTGCTCCTCTCGAGTTAGTGGGCCACCCAGTCGGTCCACTAAGTCACTTATCAAAAAGATACATCGCTCATGATGATCGAGTCTGAACCATTACTTGAGCGACGCGCTTCATTAATTAAGTGTGTGTCGATTCAACGGAAAAAGGCGAGAAATCAATCTTTATGTAGATCTCCCTTTCTGCAGAGATTGACTATTTCATTTCTTCATTCTAAAAGACTCCGCTCTGTTAAGCTTTTAATTGAAAGTTTGTTCATTTTTCCTATGGCTCGACAAAATCAACTCGACGATGAGCTACTTGCTAGGGGCCTCCAGTTCAGTGAAGATAAGTCAGCCTCTGAATCGAACCTGGTTGAGATTCGGAAGACATATGGGGTCCCTGAAGACTTGAAATTCTTCACACTGGTTGATCAGACGCCAATGTTTCCTTCGAAAGGATTCGTCTGTTTGCACCGTGGCATGCTTCATACGAGCGTCTGTTTTCCTGTAATTGATGAGATCTGGAGCTTTCTAGAATTCCTTGGTATCCCACTTGCGTAGTTGGTATCGAATGGGTACAGGATTGCTTTCCTTATATTGATCATGGCAAAGGACGTTTGTGTCCCAGTGACTCCGAGGGTGATTTAGTTATTAACTTCTCCTCGACTAAACAATCACGCCATGTTTGAGATGAAATCACCAACTTGCTTCGGGAAACTACCGGATGACTTCAAGTTCTGGTAGAAACACTGCTTCCTGGCTCTTTCGGACCCAAAGTATTTCGAGTTCAAGTCGCCCACTTGAGCTGGAGTTCAAGCAACTTCATAAGTATAATTTTTTCATTTGCTTCCGTTGTGCTAATTGTATGCTAATTTTATGTGTGTTCTCTGTAGGAAGGTTCCCCACTACTTCTCTTTCCTTGGAAGAGGAAGCTGTTGTGAAGGCATTCCGTGGCATGCCTCGAATGAGAGTGGAGGATGTTATCTGCACTTTCAATTTTAGTCGCAAAGGGTTATGGGCCCATTGGCATGCGGCTCCCACTCTTTTCAGAGTGTCGAAGGTTCGGTCTAAAGGTAGGACTCCTTCCAAGAAGAGGAAGGCCTCAAAAGGTAATGTTTCCAATCCATCAGACACGGAGGGGCTTTCTAAGACGCTTGCTTCCTTCATAGGCTCGAAGAGGTCTTGCACTGGGGTTGAGTCTACTTTCAAACAATCCACTCTATTGAGGGAGGAGCATGATTCTGACATGTCCACCGAGGTGGAGGTTGTAGAATCTGATTTGGAGAAGGACCACCTGCAGCTAGCAGGGGTTGATGACGCGTCGTCGAAGCTTAGTACCGAGCAGGCAGAAGCTTTGAATAAGAAGCTGATGCTAGCTGATGTGGCCACTTTTACTAATATTGACCAATCCATACTTGTTTTACTGGAGGGTCTTGATAAAAATTTGTCTGTGGCCCCTGAGTTATCTCGTCTTGCTGGTGGATCATCTGACAGTGGCCACTGCAGCAAGGACCCTCCTTCTTACAGTCCGTATTTCCCTCCATCCCGCTTCAGGTTGTACATCGAGATATAACGGAGGGTTCGATGGACAATTCGCTTTCTTCTCCCTTCAGATTCCACCGAGATGGCTCACAAGAAGGGTTCGGTTGTAGGTGACAAAGGGAAGACAGTGGATGAGAGCCCAGGTGCAGTGAAGACCTAAAATAGGTAGTGTCAGTGTAATTGGAGAACTTCATCTGAATGCGCGGATGAGTCTGTTTGCTCCGGATGTAGTAAAAATGAGCAACCAAGCCTGGCACCAAGAGGCTGACATTGATTATGTTTCGAGGAAACATACCAACAGACGTTATAGTTTGCTGGTGAACCACGCTTTAAAGCCAGAGAAGGATGCGCTGGGACAGCGTATGGATAAAGGGCTGAAACATCTTATGCTGGCGATGTCGCATCTGAGCCAATTGGCAATTGCTGGGATGGAAGTTGAGGCGGCCCGCGAGAGGGTGTATACAATGGAGGGTGTCTTTTCTAATATGCAGAATTCGTATTCTGATGCACTCTTCGACATTGAATCACTGAGAAAACAGCTTGAAGAGGGGAGGCTGGAACAATCATCCGCTAATGTTGAGGCCCAGAGGGTTTGTCTGGAAGCCCTTGAGCCCAATTTAGCAGAGGCAGTGTTCGCTAGGAACAGATCTAGAGAAGAATTGAACCTGGTTCGCCGTGGTTTAGAAGTTGCACAAAAAATTGCGGCTAAAGTGTGCTCTGAGTTTCGGTCTCTTACTGAAGAGAATACCAGGAAATAATATGAGCGGGTTGTCCAGAGACAGCAGTTAGAGGCCGATGTTGAATTCAATGCTCGGGAAGCTAGAAAAGATGGGGAGCAGCTTCTCCATGTGCAAAACAAACTTAGCATAGGTAAAGATAGCTTGATTACTGAGCAGTCCTAGACTAATGCGTTGACATGCAAGCTAAAGCTGCTAGAGCGTGAGCTTGCTGAAGCAAATACGCGTGAGGAAGAGCTTTTCAAGGCGCAAGGCGTGTTTGCATTCCGCGGGATCATGCATGGGAGGTTGGAACTGCTGGCGTTGATGAAAGAAAAGCATCCGGATTGGGACCTTTCTTACTACAAGAAGGTTTTTTTTGCGGATTTCGAAAAGATATCTGAGTTGCCAGAGGAAGATAGCAATCCGGATAATGGCGCTCAGGCCGACGCACGCGTGGACGCAACTCTTGCTTCATCTCCTGTAAAACTAAGTTCCCCTGTATTTGTACCTTCTCTTGATGTGGAATGACTTTTGTACAACTGTACCTTTTGTTTGGACTGTTAATGAAAACATGTTTCTTTCAAGTATACTTCGTACCCATTCTATCCGATCCCCCTGTTGCATGTTTTTCATTTTGCCTTGTCATATTATTTTGACGTAGATTTTGTTGGGTTTGCGGGGAGCCACATGGCCTATAAACTCTTAAGAGCTCGACCATTTATGCCGCGAATAATTTTACCAGTACTTCCATGAGTTCTCAGAGTCGCCATCGTGTAGTTATGCATAATAGTGAGCATTTTGTATGATGCGGATAGTTTAGTAGTGGGTTACTTTACCCATACTGCAGCTCATCCTCGAAGTAGGCCTTTAAAGGCTCAAGTTATATATTGGACTGTCGATTGCGGTAGTTGGCATGAGTGAACTGTTACAGTTGAGCACATCCGTTGTCATCAAGAGCGCTTGGCCCGAGTTAGGTTTCGTAAGCTTGGGTTGTCTCCCATGTAGCATTTGTCTGCACTTAGCAGATTAGGTTTTTGATTGGCTCAAGCGGCCATTGCCGATAATGGGATGTCAGCCCATGCATGTGTGGAGACACTAGTCGAGCTGTAATCGGATTCGGCGACCACTTTTTTGTGGAAGAGCAGTGGTTCCATGACAAGCCGTCAACATCAGTCGGAACTAACAAGGCTCCCACCTTCCAAACCATCTACACCCGCGTGGAGCGGGCTACAGACTTGGGATGAGAAATTTCAATGACCATGGTCTGTAGAACAACAGTAGTCCCGTGGCAAGCCGTCGATATCAGTCGGAACTGACTAGGCTCCCACCTTCCAAACCATCTATTTTTACGCGAAGCATGCTACAAACTTGGGATGAGAAAATTCGGCGACCATGGTCTGTAGAAGAGTAGTGGTCCCATGGCAAGCCGTCGAAATTAGTCAGAACTGACTAGGCTCCCACCTTCCAAACCATCTACACCCGTGCGAAGCGGGCTACAGACTTGAGATGAGAAAATTCAGCGACCATGGTTTGTAAAAGAGTAATTTTCATGGCAAGCCGTCAACATCAGTCTAAATTGACTAGGCTCCCACCTTCCAAACCATCTACACCCACGCGGAGTAAGCTACAAACTTGGGATGAGAAAATTCGATGATCGTGGTCTGTAGAAGAGCAGTGGTCCCGTGGCAAGCGATCGACATCAGTCGAAACTGACTAGACTCTCACCTTCCAAACCATCTACACCTGTGCAGAGCGGGCTACAGACTTGGGATGATAAAATTTGGCGACCATGGTCTGTAGAAGAACAGTGGTCCCGTGGCAAACCGTCCACATCAGTCGGAACTGACTAGGCTCCCACCTTACAAACCATCTACACCCGCACGGAACGGGCTACAAACTTGGGATGAGAAAATTTGATGACCATGGTCCGTAGAAGAGTAGTGGTCCCATGGGAAGCCGTCGACATCAGTCGAAATTGACTAGGTTCCCTTCTTCCAAACCATTTATACCCCACAGAACGGTCAACAGGCTTGGGAACTGACCAGAAGTTGTCGTCGCCGACTAAGCTTACCTGATCGGGTTCGGTGATCATCGTCCACAGAGGCGATCATCCCTGGGGAATCATCGTCATTAGGCATGAGAGCACTGACTAGACTCCGACTTCCTAAGCCATCGACATTCGCACGGTGAACTAGGCATCGGGGTGAACCAGAACCTGTCATCATTAGTCGAAACTGACTAAGCATACCTAGTTAGGTTGGGATATGTAGGTTTCCACTATCGGATTGCATTGTGCAGATTAGTTTCCACTAATTTCAATGAAAGTTATTTAAAAAGAGGTACCATAAATCAGTTGGTGATATGTAGGTGTGCTCCGTGTGTCAAGAGTGAATAGTGCTTCTACTGCTTGCGTCAGTGCACGTGGTAGAATGTCAAAAATAATAGAGAATTATGCAAACACACTATTGATTATTGGAAAGATATTACAACATTTGCCCAGATGGCAGGTACAAAAGATCGCAAACTACAAGCATCCAAATTCGATGCGATGTACAGTAAAGATTCGCTTAAACAACCCGACTTCAGAAGAGGACTCAGAAGTGACAGCAAAGGTACCCAAGGTAGACTACAGTATCCACTAGAAAATTCTCTCTGCGACTTCTCTAGAGAAGATGATTTACGAGCAAGAGCAAATGTACAAAAAGAAGTATGAAAGAGCGCACTCAATTCAATACTCCATCGGACTCACCTCGTAAGGATAGTCTGAGGTGGTATAAAATCAACACCAGAGGCCCCGCGACATGCCGGCCGAAGATACAGCCAACTCACACGCTCGATCCGCCCAATCAGCTGAACTTGGGACAAGAATCAGGTTGAAACAGATCGAGTGCATCCTCCAGTTGAGGGATGAGAAGGGTGTCTAGGAGTCAATGGCCCACTTTGACAAGCCATGTCCAACTTCACTCCGTTCCGCAACTCAGAGTTCTAGCGCAGCGCAACGTGTTGAACTAACTAAGGAGTGAGGAAAGCAACCACTCCAAAGTTAGCTGCTGGTGTTATCTCAGAAATTATGTGGTTCTAAGCTCCGACGGAGCACCAGCACATAAAAGACAGACTAGTCCCTTGAGGGAAAGTCCATAGTACTTCTTCGCAATACGAAAAGAAATTACAAGATCTCAACAAACCAACCCGGTGCTCACCCAGAGCGGGTGACCACACATAATAGCAAGTCTTATCAAGACTCGTCGCTGCAAATGTCAAAACATTCAGAGACTTAAAGAACATAAACGCTCCATTAGCCTTTGGAAAACCCAAAGCATATCCTTTGAGTAAAAGCATCTGAAGAATGCACTCTGCAGAAGATAATATCTACAACAGTGAAGACATATCATCATATAGACGTACTGGCTCACCAAACGGGCGTGTCAGCATTAAATGTCGACATTGAATACCAAATGGGAAATGAAGAGGCGACAATTTCCATGACAATCGCACAAGTCCACGTTCAATCAATTAATGATGTTGCACACAACCCCATCAATTGGCGGGAGTAACTAATACTCTACAGTCTCGCAATCTACGTCGTACGCATGGCACCACGATCTTGCAACATGATCTAGTTTTTTTCTTATATGGCCCACTGGCTCAACCCACTATCCGAGCTAATGAGTCTAAATCACATAAGTTCCTAAAAATTAAACCTTTAAACTGGCTACTGAAAAGTTGATCCGGACCTGAAGTAAATTCGCATGGCCCTTGCTTGGATTGTAAGTACCTTTGGTGAATTGTTAAGTTTCGCTGACGTCGTTGAGGTTACTGAAGACTAAACCTTGCTTGGGAGGGTCTTCCCGCACTGGCTGACAGTTGAGGGATTGCGCTCCCATTTGCGATGACTTCCCCGCTTGGCCAGACATCCCATCGAGCTAGAGAGCGGACCGATCCTGTAATGTTGGATTGTCCTTTATCGTTAAGTTGAGCCACTATTGTTGGGTTTTTGTCCCCATCTGGGAGGAGCGACTCCTCCCCAACTTCTGCTCAACTTGTTTGGCGGGCTCCAACTATATCTGAGAACAATCTATCTGCTTTAGCGCAACATAGTGGCAACCCCGTGTCGTTGGTTGGTCCCCGGGAATTGTTCCCTCTGATTGGTTAGTGGTATACTTGATGCACTGATGAAAAGTTGAGACCACTGTTTCCATCTGGTGAAGCCAGGGCCTCCCCAAAATGAGGTTATAGGAGACGGTGAGTCTATCACCATGAAGTCCAAGAACAGAACCTTCCTTAGTTGTGGCTCACCTGCCACCACTGCTAGCTTTATCTTCCCGATGGGAATACATTTTTCTCCACTAAACCCAATCAACAGGTAGGCAAAAAGTGTTAAGTTTTCTTCTTTGAGGTCCATGCTGCGGAATGCATTATAGAATAAGACATTGAGGGAGCTTCCCGTGTCTACTAGAGCCCTTTTTACTTCGCACATCGCAATAGAGACTGAAATAACAAAAGTGTCATTGTGCGGAGCGCGGACGCCTTCGAGGTCCTTATCCGTGAAAGTCAAGGTCGAGATTGGCCTCTGTACTTGCGACTAATACACACGTCGGTCCTCGCCGGTGGGTTGTGTCTGCATCTCAAGGAGTGTCCACTTTCGGGACTTGTTTGACTGTTTTCCTTCTTATCCGACTTCGTGAAGGACATATACAATGCACGGATCCTCCTTTTCGATTTCTTTGACTGCCTCTCCTCTTTTCCTGGTCCGATCTTGCCTTTTCCGAGCCCAGGAACTCCTTCGGTTTGCTCTTTCGAATCCAATACTCGATTTCATTCCTCAGACTCTTACACTCGTTGGTGTCATGGCTACCCTCCTTGTGGTACGAGAAATAGTTGTTGTCACGCTTGGAGGGGTATCCGCACTGCTTTGGGGGGCATTTTAAATCCTCCCAATTCTTCATGGAATTGAGGACATCTGTCAAGTTAGAATTGAGGGGGGTTATGTCCTGGATCTGAGTAATTGGAAGATTTTTCTAGTCTGGCACTGCTAGAGTCCTACATGTTGTCATTGCGCTTCCGTTTGTTTCTATCTTCGTCTTATTGTCTCTTTATTTCCCTTCTGTCTCTAGAACCGGGGGGTTTCTTTTATTTTTCAGTTTCCTTCTTGGTCGTTCTCATTTCCTCCAAGGTGATCTACCTTTGGGTGCTTTTCAGGAGTTTTACATATCAATGAGAGTTTCCAGGGTGAGAAAGTCGTACAACTTTACTTTTCTTAGCCCCGCGATAAAAGTCGTAACGGAGGTATCGTCGCTGCAATCGTCAATGAGCGTCAGCTCATCATTGAAGTGCGTGACGTATTCCCTTAGTGTTTCATTTGACTTCTGCCTCAGGGAAAGTATATAGTGTGTGCCCTTCTTGATCCGCTAGCTACCAATAAAGTGTGTAAGGAAGGCTTTGGTCAGTGTCTTGAATGAGTCGATTGACTTTGGTAGGAGGCTATGGAACCATGTCAGCGTTGACTTCTTCAGGCTGGTTGGGAGCGTTCTACACAACACTGATTCAGAATCTTCTTTGAGCGCCATCACGTGCTGATAATGGCACAAATGGGACACCGGTTTCGTTTTAGAACTCAAGCTTCAGGTGGCTAAACTTCGTTCATGATGTGGTCCATGAATGAGGTAACAGAAAGGCTGTACAACACATCTAGGTTGTGAGCCCCTTGGCTGAGGGCGTTCTGCATGGCGGGTCGGTTTGCCCTGAAAGTTGGATCTCCGTTGACCGCGTCGCCACCTCTAGTCCAGTGAGAGCTAGTGGGGGCTTCACTTTTTTGCGCCTGCTCTCTGTTGTCATCTAGAGATTGAGGTATGTGTTGTACCTGATCTCCATTAGTAGGTGGAGGGTTCTGCTGAGTGAGGATCTCTACTGCTTTAGCGATCTATTGTATCTAGGATGATATCAAATCCATCCTGGGTCTGTCGCCGTCGTTGTTGGCACAGGGGTGCGAGCCTGCTCCCCCTGTGTTGCTGGTACTGCTGGAAGCGGTGGTATAGTGCCAGTCTAAGGGTTCGATGTGTCCCCCTGATCTCCATTTTTACGATATCTGGTGGTCACCATCTTCCTTAACTCTTAATTATATGATGTCAATGTTTTTCTAGGAACTCTGTTGTCCCCACGGACGATGCCAAATTGATGCAGTCGATTTTCGCTCCCTATTTGACATTGACCTGCACAAGGAATGCACGTGAGCCATGGACCACCGTTGTGGTGATCGATGACACTTCGATGCTAAAGTCAGACAAAGCTCTGAGGAAGGCTTAAAATTATAAATAGGGAATTTGTAACGTACCTTTATTCATCAACCTCCTGTCTTATTTATAGTGCTAGAGTCCTGGTTCGGCCAAGCCATCGGTGGCGTAGTTTAGGGAAAGAAATCTTCCTGGAGATCCTTCTCTAATTAAGAGTCATCTTGTAGAGGGAAGTTTCGCTGTTAGGCCTGTGCTCCTAGATATGAGGGAGATAATTATCCATTGGAGTGTTGTCCATATGTGAAAGTTTCCACGTACGACGTATACTCTAGTATTTACTTCCTAGTTGAAGACAAAGTACTGTTGGCTTGCCCATCCGAAGCTGATCCCCGAGATACTTGCCTCAATAGATCTTACGGGTATCGGGGATGGCTATGAGATGTATGGGCTTAGCAGGACACAATAATTCAAGTTCGTTTGGCGGACTGCACTTTGCGGGCTTGGTGCCGCTTGGGCCGGATCATTGCTAGACTGATGTTTGGGCCTATTTTTCCTAGAGATCATCATGACACATGTACAATGTAGATGAAATGACGTTTCGATGTATCATCAGTCTTGTTACTCTAGCAATTCCAAACAAAGTCTAAGCCCATATTTAGCAAACCCAAACAATGTAAAGCCCAACCCATCATCCCTAGGGTTTTGCAAACCAAAGCTCTAAGGCAGCGACTACTCAACACCACTATTTCTTCTCTCTCACACCACGATATTTATTCACACCACCTATATAAACAAAAAACATCCATTTTTTCCCCTCACCATTCAAATCGACAACGGTTCCTCCCTCTCCCATTTGAAATCTCTTGCAAGTCTCTTCCAAATCTCATCTCTCTGTCTCGAAAACTCTCAAAATCCCCTCAAATTCAAAATCCTTTAACCTAAACTAAATAAATATGCATAACTTAACATAACAGATAAACTCAAACTCAAAACAAAAAAAGGCAAAACAGAGTAACTTTTGACCTATTTAAAACCTCAATTGAGAGCAACTCTCAACCTCGTCAACACAAAAGTTGTAGGACTATGATTTATCTAATAAACGCAAATTGAATCACTTGAAAATGTTTTGAAATGAGCAAGTTATGGTCATTTTATTAAAGTCGCACAAATCTGTCGCAATGAAAATGAGATAGTGTTCCTAACTTTCGGCCAACTTATGTTCACTATTGAGACCGATTCTCAAGTGGATCAAAGCACAAAAGTTGTATTACTCTGAGTTATCTAATAAACACAATTTGAATCACTTAAAAATGTTTTGAAATGAGCAAGTTATGGTCATTTTAATAAAGTCGCGCAACCGCGCAGTGCACTCTGCAAACAAAATATTTTTCAGATAGATTTGCGCGACTTTAGTAAAATGACCATAACTTGCTCATTTTCAAAACAATTTCAAGTGATTCAAGTTGTGTTTATTAGATTACTCAGAGTACTACAACTTTTGTGTTTTGATAAACTTGAGAATCGGTCTCGATAGAGTACGTAAGTTGGCCGAAAGTCAAAAACACTATCCCGTTTTTATTTTTCTGACAGATTTGCACGACTTTAGTAAAATGACCATAACTTGCTCATTTCAAAACATTTTCAAGTGATTCAAGTTGTGTTTATTAGATAACTCAGATTATTACAACTTTTGTGTTCAATCGAGCACATAAGTTGGCCGAAAGTCAGGAACACTATCTCATTTTCATTGCAAGATAGATTTGCGCGACTTTAGTAAAATGACCATAATTTACTCATTTCAAAACATTATCAATTGATTCAAGTTATGTTTATTAGATAACTCATAATACTACAACTTTTGTGGTTTGATGAGGATGAGAATTAGCCTCAATTGAGGGTTTAAGTTGGTCAAAAGTTATCATATTTTGCATTTTTTTTTATTTTGAGTTTATGTTATGCATATTTATTGGTGGTGAGAGAAAGTTTAAAAAAAAAAAAAAAAAAAAAAAAACATTGATGGGCTCTCTTCTCTAGCGGTCTTCCTTCCTCTCTTTTCTAAAGCTCTCAAGAATATTCTTTCTCTAAAGCTCTCAAGAATCTTCAAGATCAAATCTTATTCTGGTCGTCGATCAATCAAACATTCGAAGCCTTCCTCTCTAAAGCTCTCTTGTCACGTTCGTGACTGAGTTGAAGCAATTCAAAGAAGAAAAAAGATAAAGAAGGAAGGAATTGAAGAAATCTCTGATCTCTTGAGCAGAGCCTAGTCTTTTACTTCACAAATCAATGCCATTACAAAGGGGATCTCGCCCTCTTTATACAAGCAGCTACAACAGAATTTCAAAATGAACGGATAGTAAGTTTACACGTGTCTTAATCCTAGACTGTCTACTAACAGAATTACAATGAAATGACAACAAAGTCCTCTCTAAATTCAAATCTCGCGCCAATTTTTCCTCCCATTTTTTCAGACCTAGCAGCATGTCAAGCTCATGACATTGCCCACCCCTTCTTGCGAATCCTTGACCTCAAGGATGAAAAGAAAGGAACTTAGAGATGATGTCTGTATAATCCTCCCACGTAACCTCTTCTGGAGAACCATTTGTCCACTGGATCAAGAGTTGAGTGACAGGTCTGTTGTGGCGAGGGACCAACCTCCTACCCAGAACAGCTACGGGTTCGGCTAAAAATTACCATTGTTATCAACCAAAGGAAGCTGAGGAGAAGGAATAATAACAGACCCCAATTTCTTCTTTAGCTGAGAGACATGGAATACATTGTGAATGCGTGAACCAGGAGGGAGTTGAAGCTTGTAAGCAACCTGTCCCACTTTGTCAAGAACTTGAAATGGGCCGTAGAATTTTGCTAACAACTTCATATTCTTGTGAATACTCACTGAGGTTTGTCAATACGGCTGCAATTTGAGGTAAACCCAATCCCCAATGTCAAATTGTCTGTCTGATCTATGTTTGTATGCCATTGTTTTCATTCTGTCCTGAGCTTTGTGTAGTTTTTCCTTGATCAACTGTAGCATATGCTCACGTTCCTGTAAGTAAGTCTGGACTGAGTGTAGTAAGGGTGGTGATAGGGGGAAGGGCAAGCAAGGGAGGGGAATAGCCATAAAGGGCTTGAAAAGGGGTCATTTGAAGGCTTGAATGAAAAGATGTATTAAACCAGAATTCAGCTAAATAAAGCCATTTGGTCCATTGGTGAGGAATGTCACTGGTCATACATTTGAGAAAGGCCTCTAGACAAGCGTTTGTGCGCTCGGTTTGGCCATCAGTTTGAGAGTGATAGGCACTACTAAAAGATAGAGTAGTTCCAAGGGCAGCAAACAGATCTTGCCAGAAAGTGCTTAGGAACACTTTGTCTCTATCATAAACTATGGTGGAAGGCAGCCCATGAAGCTTATATATGTTTTGAAGGAAGATATCTGCAACTTATGAGGCTGTATAAGGGTGTGGTAAGGCTAAAAAATGGCTATATTTGGTTAGGCGATCCACCACCACCATAATCACTGATTTTTGTTTAGAGGATGGCAACCCTTCTATGAAATCCATAGAAATGTATTGCCAGGCTTGATTTGGGACAGGCAAGGGTTGTAAAAGGCCTCCATATGGTGAATGATCAGAGTTGTGTCTTTGACATATATCACAGCTGATGATGAACTCAATAATTTGTTGTTTCATCTTTGGCCAAAAGAAGTAATGACGCAACCTTTGTAAGGTTACCTGGATCCCAAAATGCCCTCCTATTGATGATTCGTGAATGGCAGATAATATCTTCCTTCTTAGAAAGCCTGTAGAACCTATATACAAGACTCATTTATACCTGAGCAGGCCTTGTGACAAGGAAAAATTAGGAAGAGCTTTACTGTCAATACTGAGTTTCTACACCAAGCTTAATGCATAAGAGTCTCCCTTATAACTCTTGACCACTTCTGAAATCCAAGTGGGAGTGACAGTAGTAATAGCATTTCAACTCACATCCACAGTTGGTTTTCTAGATAGGGCATCAGCAACTACATTTTCAGACCCCTTCTTGTAGACAATCTCATAGTCATAACCCAGAAGTTTAGAAAGCCAACGTTGTTGCATGAGGGTAGTAACTTTTTGAGACAAAAAGTGCCTGATACTTTGGTGGTCAGTGTGTATAGTAAACCTTGAACCCAGTAGGTAAGTCCTCCATTTCTCCATAGCTAGTACTATAGCTAAAAGTTCATTCTCATAAGTAGATAGGACCATATTCTTAGGTCCTAAAGCCTTGCTAAAAAAAGCTATAGGCTTGCCTTGTTGTGACAGAACTTCTCCTATTCCATTGGTACATGCATCTGTCTCTAAAGAGAAAGGCAAGAAGAAATTTGGCATGGCCAACACAGGAGCTCTGCACATTGCTTCCTTCAGCTCGATAAAGGCTTGTGTAGTATCTGACCCCCACTTGAAACAGTCCTTTTTTAGTAGACTTGTCAATGGTTGTACCATTAACCCATAATGACTGATGAATCTCCTGTAATATCCTGTGAGACCAAGGAACCCCCGCAACTGTTTAAGATTAGTAGGAGTAGGCCAGTTTCTCATTGCTTCAACCTTGGCAGGGTCTGCCTCTACTCCTTGAGAGCTAACAATATGTCCAAAGTACTCAAGTTTGTGTTGTAGGAAGGCACATTTAGAAAGTTTTGCAAACAGCTGATGAGTTCTAAGGGTAGCAAAAATGGTTTTGAGGTGTTCCAAGTGTTGGTCAATGGAAGAGCTATAAACTAGTATATCATCAAAAAATACTAGTATGAATCTCCTCAAAAGAGGTTTAAACACTTGATTCATCAAGGCTTGGAAGGTTGCAGGTGCATTAGTCAACCCAAAGGGCATAACCCTGAACTCATAATGGCCTTGGTAGGTTCTAAAAGTTGTCTTATACACATCAGCAGGGTGCACCATCAACTGGTGGTATCCAGACCTCAAATCCAGTTTAGAGAAGACTGTAGATCCATGTAACTCATCCAAGAGTTCCTCAACTAGGGGTATAGGATATTTGTCTTTGATGGTGTATCTCATTTAAACGCCTATAATCGACACAGAAACTCCAGGTATTATCTTTCTTCTTCACTAGTAAAATAGGAGCAACAAATGGACTATGTGAAGGTTGTATGAACCCTGAATCTAACATTTCTTCAACCATTTTATCCACTATCTGTTTTTGCATATAGGGAATTTTGTAAGGTGCTTGAGCAGGAGGTAAGGAGTCAGGTTTTAAAGGAATCTGATGGTCTAGATCTCTATGGGGAGGTAAGGTGTCTGGTGTTTGGAAGATGTCCTGAAATTCTTGTAAAAGGGAGAGGAGTACATGGTGATTGGGATTAGTAATGGGAGCTGGAGTGACAGAGCATAG
Organism: Berberis vulgaris; assembly: GCA_963556465.1. Taxonomy (NCBI): domain Eukaryota; kingdom Viridiplantae; phylum Streptophyta; class Magnoliopsida; order Ranunculales; family Berberidaceae; genus Berberis; species Berberis vulgaris. The sequence goes on along the minus strand of OY747130.1, from coordinate 13,567,582 downwards.
CTGAGCTAAGAATGAGGTGGATGCCTTCTTAATTGTCCTTGATAAATCATGGGGTTCCATGAGACACACAGATCCTTCATTGGTCACCCCTTGGAGTATAACAGTTTCACCATTGAGAGCAAGAGCGAGCTGAAGTTTCTTGAAATTCAAAGTGATATCTCCAAAGTTTTGCAACCAATCAACCCCAATAACCATGTCATAACCTCCAAGAGGCAGTACTCTCACCTTGCCATGCCATTGCATTCCTTGCATAGTCCACTCCAATTTAGGACATATAGCATTGCTATGAAGATGCTGGTCGTTTGCCACTTTCACCACCATCTGAGGAGTAAGTTCAGTAGGCCAATTAGTCTCTTTAATGACACTGGGGTCAATAAAGGAATGGGTGCTCCCCATGTCTATGAGTATGGAAATCTCCTTCTTCTTAACCTTGCCCCTCAGCAGCAATGTATGCACTGATAAACTTCGGTTCAGTGCATGTAAAGATAGTTCCATTTCAGTTTGAATTTCTTTTGATAAATCCTCCACCTCCTGTTCCTTTTCTTCATGCTCTTCTTCATCCTCTTCCTCTGGTATTAAGAGGAACAACTGGTTCTTACATAAATGACTAGGTCTGTATTGTTCATCATAATTGTAGCACAACCCTTTTTCTCTTCTCATCTTCATTTGAGTGGGAGTAAGTCTTTTGAAGGGTGGAATTGTGGTAGGAGCTTTAGCAACTGGGTTTAGAACTAGGTTTTGATTTTGTTTGGGGTTCTGTATAGTCAGGTTTGGGTTGTTTGATGTATAAGAAGATGAGGAAGGGCTGGGTTTAGTGCTCAAATTTGTAGTAGTGGAATAGGAACTGGTTCTAAAGTTGGAACCAAACTGACTACTTCGATTTTGGTTGGAGTGATAGGGTATGGTAGCTTCTTGCATTCTGGCCAATTCAAAGGCCTCACTCACTGATGTAGGTTTGAACATTTGGACGAGTGGTTTTATTTGAGGATTTAGGCCACTAAGGAAGCTAAGCAAAAAGTAGGTTTCTCCCAAAGTGGGATTATTAGCAAGCATCAAGGATTCGAGCCCTTCAAACTGATTGTAATAATCAACTACAGTTGATGTTTATTTCAACTTGTTGAAGGTATCAACATAATTGGTGAATACTGTTTCTTCAAACCTTGAACAAATGTCATGAACAAAGGTCAACCAGGGTATAAACTTCTTTCCAGATTAGTAATCCAGGAACCACAGATCAGCTTGTCCATGAAAGTAAATAGAAGCAATAGCTACCTTATGTGTGTCTAGTATGCGATACATTGAAAAATATCTATCACTCTTTTGTACCCAAGCACGAGGATTAGTACCATCAAATGAGGGAAAATCCAATTTAGGAGCCTTAAGATTCATACCTGAAGCATCAGACATCTGGTTGTAAGATGGGCCCAAATCCAGATCTACTGCTTGATTAAGCTGCGATGTCGACGAGCCTACAGATCCAGACGACCTCTGATCTGGTTGAGGTTTTTGTAACATCTGAACGATCTGTTCTAATTTCTTCTCTGTTGAATCGATCGACAACTGCATCTTCTTAACATCTTCAACCAAAAGATCAAGTCGATTATCCGTTTCGATTTGGTGCTTCTTAGAATCTCGCCTAAAAACCTCCACCTCTTTCGACCTAGTCTCCATGGTGTTGGTGGATCAGATAGCTCTGATACCAAATGTCACGTTCATGACTGAATTGAAGCAATTCAAAGAAGAAAAAAGATAAAGAAGGAAGGAATTGAAGAAATCTCTGATCTCTTGAGCATAGCCTAGTCTTTTACTTCACAAATCAATGCCATTACAAAAGGGGATCTCGCCCTCTTTATACAAGCAGCTACAACAGAATTTCAAAATGAACGGATAGTAAGTTTACACGTGTCTTAATCCTAGACTGTCTACTAATAGAATTACAATGAAATGACAACAAAGTCCTCCTCTCTAAATTCAAATCCCGCGCCAATTTTCCCTCCCATTTTTTCAGACCTAGCAGCATGTCAAGCTCTTGACATCTCTTCTTTGCGTCTTCTTATGGCCATCGATCCATCGGTCAACAATAACATTCATGCTTTGATTTCATCTAGGGTATCATGGCACTGATCTTGAAGGAGGGAATCTTTGATTTGTAAATCCATTTTTGGCATTAGATGTCTACATGTTCATCATTATTGTTTGGGTCTTTGCAATGGCTTGGATCTGGTTTCTTGATGATCAATGTCGAAGACCCATTCGCAATGGTGGTTATTTTTTTCTTCGAAGTCTAACTAGGGTTTCTTCTTCGTCGAGTGTTTTCTCTCACCTATAATGATTTTCTTGAAGATCGATCTGCTTCTCTATTCTTGTTTAGATTCAAACTCTCCATTCACTAACTCTAATTCAAGATTTCCCTTTTATTGTTCTTGATATGTAGTTTCGAAGTATGATTCTTGTGTTGTTTGTTTCTGTTGTAGAATACTCTGATCGATCCTCTAAATCATGTCGGTAAGGGTTTGCCCCCTTACACTTTGTATTTCTTTCCCAATAGATGGTTGAACTTTATTATGTGCTTTGTTGAAATAGTGTGTAGATCTTTAGTCATTTAAAGATGAGGCCACTGAATAGAAAAGAGAGTGAGCAAGATAAGTCTAACCATTATTTGCAACAGTAGCAATAACTTATTTCTCAAATGAAGTTTGATCTCATTTTTGTTATCTACTGCTTATTAATGTTTTTAGTATAATGTAAGCCTCCTTCATTGGTGCCATTGCCATTCTTGACTTGGTTAAGAGTATCCTAGGACCGAGTTTTTCTTCTAATGTTACTATTTCCATCAAGGATGCACGGACTTGGACTCGGACACAGACTCGGACTCGGATACGACACGGCGACTCGGCGATTTTCAAAAAAATAGGACTCGGCGACACGGTCAAACTTAATTTTTTAATTTTTTTTTTTTTTGTAACTCATATGAACATAAAATCATAAATAATACTATTAAACAATCCAAACATATCAATAAAACATTCAAATTCATTCATTCAAAATTACAAATGCATCATAAAGTCAAGCTCAAGTCATAAGCAATATAATTTTATTAACTGGATAATGTAAAATGTAAATTGATAATTTCAAAAACTCACCACCGAGGCGGCTACATCTCTTCTTCTTCATTAACTGGCGGATTAACTAGAGCTCTACAAGTAAAAAAAAAAAACATTAATCTACACAAGCATTCACCAATGGCCAGACATCACAGAAATTTCATAACATGAATGAGACTGGCATCACTTCGCCATGCATCATGCTCATTGCAACAAATACAAGGAGAAGATAACATTGCTATAGCCCTGGGTTAGCATTTTCTAATTCCTCTGGTCATGGAACTTTTGAATTTTGAAATGGGGTATCCTAATGTTTATAGATTAGTAAATTTTCGTGAACATATGGGGTTTCCGTCACTTTTACATGGGCATCACAAGATATTGACAGAATGAAACAGAAAAGAAAAAAAAAAAACACACACACACAGCAGAAATCACAAAAAAAAAAAAGGAAGGAAGATGGAAGAAGGAAGAAGCAAAATAGAGAATGAAGAAGCAAAGCAAAATAGAGACAGAGAAGAAGGAAGAAGCAAAGCAAAACAGAGAAGAAGGAAGATGGAAGAAGCAAAAGTGAAAACTAAAATTACTTACAGAGATGAGAGATCAGCAGCAGGCAGATCGATCCTTCCTCCTTCTCCATCTTCCCTCATTCTTTTCTCCTTCCCTTCTCTTCCCCTCAAACAGATCAAAGGGTTCGATCGATCGAAAGGATTTGACTGTAAAGGGGTTCGATCGATCGAAAGGATTCGACTGTTTATCTCCCGTTTCCTCTTCTTCTCTTCTCCTTCCCTTCTCTTCCCCTCAAACAAATCAAAGGGTTCGATATCGATCGAAAGGGGTTCGACTTTTTTTTCTCTTCTTCCCTCCTCCTCCTCTTCTTCTTCTTCCCTCCTTCTCTCTGTTATCGCTAGGGTTCGAGTTCAGTTAACCCTTCAGATCTGTAAATCGGGAGAAGAATCAGGCGATTTATTTGCATTTTCGAAGTCAACGAATTTTGACTACTTTGGCCGAGTCTGGACCGTGTCCGACCGTGTCCAACCCAGTCAATGAATTTTGACTGTTGACCCTGAGTCCAATACGTGTCCGACACGCACTTGACGCGTGATACGGACGTTTTCCGGAGAGTCGGTGCATCCTTGGTTTCCATTTATCATTTTCACCGTTTAAAGTGAATTGAATGCTTATTGGCGCATTTTCTGCAGGATAAATTTTTACAATCAACTGGTAGTGGGGGGCACATCGTCACTGTTACCAATAATAGTATCCTTTTTCATATGGACAACCCAACTGCCAAATCTCAGTCTCTTTAGTTGCCAAAGTTCTAGTTGGTATCCTTTTTCTTAGTTTTTTGTCTTTTGGAAAGCATATCCTTTTTCTTAGTTGAATGGTTGAAACTGTATTTAAAGAGCTGGTCTTTTGTTTTGTTTAAATCATTGATCATGTAGTTATATCTGGATTTTGTTGTGGCTGTAAAATTTTCTGACATTCATATCTTTCTTAAAGCTTAGGCGCAGACATGGCTTTGAATGGTTGTTCTTCCTTAATATATGGTTCTTAAAGCTGGCAGATGTTAAGTTTTATGTTACTAAACAGGGGTTGTTTAGGGATGGCAACGGGGTGGATTTGGGCGGATTTGGACAAATTCATCCCTGCCCCACCAAGAATCACGGATCCCTGAATTTGCCCCGAATAACCAATTAACTATTTTAGCTAAAACCGTCTCCGCTCCGTCACGGGTGGCGGATATCCGCCTCGCCCCATTAACCGTTTAATAAAAAAAAATTAATGTATTGTCTCCATTTTGGGTTCCCAAATCCAGATCCAAATTCAGATCAGAACTGAAACATTAGCAAAATTGATATCAATCAAGTTCAAATTCAACTAGTTTGAATCAAACTCCACAACAATCAAGAAGTCAAAACTCAAAACATTGCATTGGTATTAGTTTTCAACAATTTAAGTAAGTTGTTTACATCATTAGCTCTAAAAACAAATTCTTCAATGAAGCACAACTTAAAAATTACATTGTCATAGACTGAAATAAGTTCAGACCAACTACATCATTTACTCCCAAAATCCACATCTGATAATGGTAATCCAGTCAAAATAAGCAGACACTACAACTAACCCACCCAAACATCTATTTTCAATCAGATCTATATCACCATCACCGCAAACAACAAACCCACCCAATGATCCTTCTTTGGCGAATTCTGAGTCTTCTGAGACGCACCAGTATTAGTTCAACCCTCTCGACCTTCTTCTGCAACAATGCACTATGAATGCTAGGCAAAACCCCACCACTCGCAATCGTCACTCCACCAAGCAACTTCCCCCAATTATTGTTGTCTCTTGCAACATTTCCAGCCAACTCCAGCACCTGAAATCAAAAACCTACATTAGAAACAAAAAGAACAAGATAGAAGCAGGGGAGAAGAAATGGGGAGAGAGCATGTGAGGGATGTGGCTGGCGTGAAGAGTTGTTCAACAGCGAAAAGGGGCAACATCTTGTGAGAAGGGGTCGAACAATTGTTGTGGCTCAGACAGAGAGAGCGTCGACTGTGTGTGAGGCGAGGGTTTTGTTGTGACCTGTCAGAGAAGTAGAAGCATGGAGAGAAGAAGAAGAGAGGAGAAGGGAGAAGGGTTCTCAATGTGGGCGATGGAGAGAGTAGATCTGGTGAGTGGAAAGTAGTGATGATAACAATTAGGGTTTTTATTGTATAAGGGCATTTTAGTAACAAGAGATAAATAAACGGATATCCATGGGGTAGATATGGCCAAATCCGTATCCGCTCCGAAACAGTAACGGATACAATTTTGAGCCTTGAAACCGCCCTGATATCCGTTAAGGGAAATCCAATCCGCACCAAACGGTTCAGGGCGGAGCGGATATCCGCAAAAAACCGCCCCGTTGCCATCCCTAGGGTTGTTGAAGATAGAGAGAGGAATAAGGAAGGAAGGAATATAAGTTTTGTAAAGATTTTGATTTTACTTTTTTTTCTCTCCTTTTCGAAATTTATTTTGGGATTCAATCATCAAAGTTGAATTTTGTAACTGATACAGAGAAATTGTACCCATCTGAATATAAGAAACAGATGGACAATTAAATGAGGAAAAAAAGTGTTATGCTACTATAGCAATCATTTTGAATTTGTTTGGATGGATGGGCTTTCAAGTTTTAAGGGCAAAAAGTAAGCCAGTTAGACTTGGGATGGGCCTTAGTTAATTTTCTAAATTTATGTTGGGTTTGAAGTTTGTTAGGCTTGATCCAAACCATTTTGGTATAAAAAAAGCATAAGCCCATAAACCCAATTCGGGATGCTTTGGTCCTGACCAGACCGTCCCATTTCAAACCGGTTCAGGACCAATCGGGTTTGTCCGAAAAAATGTGTTATCCTGGACCGAGACTAGAACTGGGATAGGCTCGATCCCGGACCTACGCGGACTGTGCGCACCCCTACCGCCATCTATTGCTTCATTTACTTCATTGTTGACTTTGTCCCCAATGTCATATTCTTGTTCATTTATATCTTCCATGTAAGTAACGCTAGTATTCCTCGATACACAGATATCTATCGAAGTCAACATTCTCATTAGTTGATTCTTTTCTAGCTACCATTTGGAGGTTGTTTGGGGTTCTTGGAGACTTTGTTTGTTCTTCCTACTGGATAACTTATTCATTGTCTCCTTCCTGCAAGCTTTGTATTAATCAATCAATGGCTTCACATTCCCTCACCTAAAAACTATGGAATATTCATGTGGTGTTGGAAAAGTTTTCATTTGCCAAGCTACTTTTAATCTTCACTCCAAATCGGTTTTGGTGTCTTAGTATACATATAAACAAAGCCAAATTTATCAAGAGAAGGTATATATGGATTGATATACTCTACTCGGACCAAATGCATTAGTAGGAGTTAAAGGTGGTTTGTTCTATGGGTCATCCAGTTATTAGTGAAGTCAGGGATCGTTTATTTTCAAGTCCATACAAGTGAACCCTCATATTGTAGGCATAATTCCTTTGGATTAAGGAAAAAATATGATTTGGAATTGGAGATTGTGATTGAATTGTCAAAATTGACCAACTGCAAACACTCCCACCTTGTGAGAGGTGATCGAACATTTACTCTTCTGGTGAGAGGTCATGGGTTCAAAACTCAATAGTTAAGATGCCCCAATTAGAAGAAGAAAAAAAGAGCAATGCCCCAATTAGAAGAAAGAAATTTCCCACCTTGATCAATCTACTAGGGTTATGCAAAATATACTGATGATAAGATGGAAGTTTTGGGTGTTGGATGAACATAAAAATAGATGTACAGAATCCTAGGGTTGTTTTTTATTTTTTATTTATTTATTTATTTATACAGGGGAAGTGTGTTGTGCAGAAGGAAGTGTCGCATATACGTTACAACTTACAAATAAATTTGTGTGGTATGATGTTGAACGGAAATAATGATGTTAATTCCTGATCATCTGAAATAGTCATTTCCCATTTTGTTCCCATACATATGCACTGCTTCCATCTTCTTTTCCTTTATACATGTTTGTGCCACCGCATCCTGACCTAGTTGGATCAATAAGAGTAAGCTATATTAATTGTATATGTTTTGTTTTGATTCATTATGCTCTTCTGTTATTTATGTAAGACTTTTCAAACCCATTAACTACTGAAATATTATATTTGGATCACTTATTTCCATCCTTTTTTTTACTAGTAATTAGCAAAAATGGGGTTGCATATTTCTTGTTAATACAAGGTTGACTCATTTTTGCATATGGGGTAGTTGCTTTTGATTGTAGAAAACAAAATCATTTGCAACGATTTGAGATCATGTTTTGAGTTTCCACAAATAATGGAGAATGTAAGATTCTTCTACTTTGGTGATACTAATGGGCTTATCTTATATATACATAACTAGTAAATCAGCACTGGCATGGATGGAAACAAAAAAAAAATTTCAAAAAAATGAAAATAATAATAATAACCTTACATAACATGTTAGTGAAACAGAAGCAATGATCTGGGTTTTTTCATGCATGCGCTATGTGTTTCAATGGGTTTATTCACTAAATCTATGTATTCTTTTTCAAGCTCTCGTGCATTTGTGATGACAAGGTGAAATACTACATGAAAACTTCCTGGAACCAAATCAGTTCATTGATCTTTCAACAAACATCTTCACTTCGTTCACTAAAATGACATTCAGTATTAGGATCAACATATATAACTTGGACTTTTAGTGAGTGACCACACATAACTTGTAATGTCCGCCTAATTAAATAAATATAAAAAATCCTTATTTATTAATTGTGGCATATATTGTAATCTCATTTATTGAGAAAAAAATATTATTATTATTATTTTGCTATTGCTAAATAGAATAAGGTGTGTGTGTGTATTTAGCCAAAAATTTGGAAACCCTAAAATAAGAACTTTGCCTTAAGTAAACTAGTTAGCCATACTCATATACATTAGTTAAACCCTAATCTTGATGGGTTTTATTCAATTTTTTCTTGGGCTTGGGCTTTCATTAAAGTAATGATTAGGGTATTGGTTAGGGGGGATAAAGGTTAAAATAATGAGAAAGAGGATTTTTTTTCTTTCTTTCTCTGAATCTCTGATTCATACAATCAACAAGAAAAAAAAAAAAAAAAAAAAAGGGTTCGATGGTGAGATGATGGTAGGGTGGCTGAGATGGGGCTGCAAACGGAAGAAGCAGAGATGCGAGATCGTCTCTGCCAGATGTTTTGTGTGATCTATGTTTGTTCTGCTGATGACGAGGTGGTTGATTCGTCTGGACGTAATCTGGATGCGAGGTCTGCGAGGAAGAATAACAGGGATGTGACTGTGGACTAACAATGAAGAGGGGGAAGAGATGAAGAAACTGAGGGGGAGAAGAAAATGTGATGGACCAGGGGAGGTGCGACGATTGTGTGAAACAGGGTGAAAGGGAGGATGGTTTGTGTAAGAGAGATCGTGATGGAGCAGGAAGAGAGAAATTGTGTGGCTGGCTGGTTATTGTCAAAATGCTAGGAGGCAATGGTGTGATTGAGCAGGGAAGTAACGACGAAGCCTTTTAAAGTCGTGCGGGCTGGTTGGGCCTAGAGCGAACAATATCGTACTGTGCGGATCGGGTCGTTACATAACTTGCTTGATACTTTGTGTGCAATAGTAAGCACATAATGTATAACTAGATGTATAAAATCTATTTATAAATTTATGTGTTGAATGAATCGACTTTATTATACATGTATCAGATAGACCTGTATATTTCAAAATATAAAAATGTTACATGCACGTATAACATTACGCTAAGGGGGAGTATTGATACTAGAATTCCACTCCAACTTTTCCATATAAAAGTTGTCAATTCAACATGTATAACTTTTCTCTTATGTGATTAGATTCGCCATCTCTACAAATTCGAGATTTTAAAGAGAATTATTAGAGCTCTGAAGAAAATATGTTATATTGCAAACTTTTCTAAAAGCTTAAAAAGAGCGGAGGCATGGGACAACAATGTACATGGGTTTGTACCAATAGGACAACTACACCGTGAACTCCCACAGTATTACCATGGATAACACATTGAGAAGTACAATTAAATGAATGACCAATGTTCTGATACCAAATTAAATTGCCAACTTCTCTAAGAGCTTAAGTTGGTATAGAAAATATATTTAACATACAACAAGGTTGGGCTCTATGAAACAGGTGGAGTAGACTTCTAATCTAAAAGCTCTCATCCACGATAACTGCGAGTTTAACATATTCACTATCTTTTCCTATTCAAAAACCTTATTTCTTTACTTCATTGTTCCAAACTTATTTATAGGCGGCGACTACACCACACCACCATTTCCTCTCTCTCACACCATTCTACTTTCTCACACCACCATACTTTCTTTCTCACACCACCTATATAAATAAAAACCATCCATTTTTTCCCCTCACCATTCAAATCGACAATGGTTCCTCCCTCCCCTATTTGAAATCTTTTGCAAATCTCTTCCAAATCTCTCCCCACACCTAAATCTTTTGCAAATCTCCTTCATCTCCCTCGAAAACTCTCAAAATCCCCTCAAAGTCAAAACTCTAAAATCCAAACTCAATAAATATGCATAACTTAACATAACAGAGAAACTCAAAACAAAAAACGAAAAAAAATGCAAAACATGGTAACTTTCGATCAATTTAAACCCTCAATTGGGATCGATCCTCAACCTCATCAAAACACAAATATTTTAATACTCTTAGTTATCTAATAAACACAACTTGAATCACTTAAAAATATTTTGAAATGAGCAAGTTATGATCATTTTACTAAAGTCGCGCAAATCTGTCTCGCAATAAAATGGGATAGTGTTCTTGAATTTCGGCCAACTTATGGTCTCGATCGAGATCGATTATCAAGTTGATCAACACACAACAGTTGTAGTACTCTGAGTTATCTAATAAACAAAACTTAAATCACTTGAAAATGTTTTGAAATGAGAAAGTTATGGTTATTTTACTAAAGTCGCGCAATTTGTCCAAAAAAATCTATGTTTGCAGAGTGCACTGCAGGATATCTGGGATACCCCGCATTGTTTTGGACAGATTGCGCGACTTTAGTAAAATGACCATAATTTTCTCATTCAAAACATTTTCAAGTGATTCAAGTTGTCTGTATTAGATAACGCAGAGTACTACAACTTTTGTGTTTTGATCAACTTGAGAATCGGTCTCAATCGAGCACATAAGTTGACCGAAAGTCAGGAACACTATCCCGTTTTCATTTTTCGGACAAATTTGCGCGACTTTAGTAAAATGATCATAACTTGCTCATTTCAAAACATTTTCAAGTGATTCAAGTTGTGTTTATTAGATAACGCACAGTACTACGACTTTATGTTTTGATGAACTTAAGAATCGGTCTTGATCGAGCACCTAAGTTACCTGAAAGTTAAAAATACTATCCCGTTTTCATTATAAGACAGATTTGCGGGACTTTAGGAAATGATCATAACTTTCTCATTTAAAAATATTTTTAAATGATTCAAGTTGTGTTTATTAGATAACTCATAGTACTACAACTTTTGTGTTTTGATGAACTTGAGAATCAATCTCAATTGAGGGTTTAAATTAGTCAAAAGTTACCCTATTTTGTGTTTTTTTTTTGTTTTGAGTTTGGATTTCTCTGTTATGCATATTTATTGGTGGTGTGAGAAAGTAAAAAAAAATAATAATAAAAAAACTCAATGGTGGTCTGAGAAAGAGGAAATGGTGTAGCGTAGTCGTTGCCTTATTTATACCAGTGTTCTAAAAAGCTCTAGGCAGTGGGCGGGCGGCGAGCAAGTGCCTAGCGCTAGGGGCCTAAGCGGTCTTAGGTTTTGTATTATAACTTTAATAATTTACAAAAGTTAAGCATAATGTTTTATCAATTACATCCAATTTAATGCCAAGATACATATGCAAAATTTAAAAACATGAAAAAATTAACAATCATGAACAAAATTTATTAAAACTCTAATGACTGAAGTTGGTCATGATGGGTACTTTATACAACGTTGAATTTGTGGACAAATATCCAAACCTACTCTTTTATTTTTTTCTTCAAATTGCATGAATAAATTCAATCATGTTTGATAAAATCTACATTACTAAAATTGGTACCGGCAGATTCTTTAAGAATTCCATTAAGTAATCATCATTTGCTACATTCAGACGAGTTCTTCTAGGTATCGAGGGAGGGAGCGAGGATGCTCCCTCGCACATGACATTTTGAAGGGGTTCAGCTCGTCCAGGTATGTTTTAGAGGGCGAAATTTTTTGGCTCCAAATTGAAAAGCAAAAATTCGACCGCCCAAATAAAACCCTAGATCTAAATGAATTTGGGATTACTTCTCTCCAGAACTCAGTCTCTCCCACAAAACCAGCAAATCACCGTTCACTCTTTCTCTTCTCCCTCGACCCCTAGCAAAGCTCCCTCGACTCCTTTCTCAATCTCTCCCACAAACCCTAGACCTAGCAAAGCTCCCTCGACTCCTAGCAAATCGAAGCATCCAGTAAGCAAGCTCACATTTCGGTGAATTTGCACAACCAAAATCGAGCAAAATTGAACTCTAGAAGAATTGGAGAGCATGTTTCAGTTTATCACCAATCTTTTCCCTCGACCCCTCGCTCCCTCCCTCGATACCTAGAAGAATTGGAGAGCATATTTCAGTTTATCTCTAATCTTTAATTCAGTTTTTGGTTGTTGGGTTTCCTTATTTCAGACAAATTTCTCAAAAAACCAATATTTGTTATACACAACTCAGCTTCTTCTCATCAATCAGGACTTCTGTAAGTATCTCTTCAACTGTTGCTTTATTTTCAGGATTTTTCAAGTCTTCATTGCTCTCATCTTTCTATGTAAACTGTGGGGTTTAATGAATTTAGCTGTATTGATACAATGTTTTTGCTTGGTTTTGTTTCTCTTTTTAGTTGGAATTGTTGATAAATCAATACCCAGATCTTGACAATCTATGTTTTCTTCAAATGTAATCTCTTTTTGAAACACTCATTTATTGTGGTTGTGGAATTAAGCCCATGGAAATGGAAATCTGATGCTGATCTTTGGTTTAAAGTGGATTTCTGAATCTGGGTTTTTTTATTATTTATTTTGAGATTGAAGTTGGATTTTGTTGAAAAAAAGGGGAGGTAGAAAAGGGTTTTGTTCTAGTTGGTAGGTAGAGACACAACTGGGTTTTGTTTGATCTGGAGTTTGTGATATGAGTTTTGTGTAATTGAGATTATTATAAAAGTAGGTTTGGTTTTTCTTACCAGATGAGGAGTACTTCCCCTTTGATTTGACAAAAGAAGATTGGTGAAGTGGATTAAAAGCTCAGTGTATTATTGACAAGTGCTTTGAAAATGGGTTTTTGCAGTTGGCTTGATCTTGAATGAGAGTGCAAGCTGGATCCTTTCTATGTTGAATGAGTGGGTTTTGCTTTGGAGGGGGGGATCTGCTTTACTTGTTTGCTAAACAGATTTTGGGGTTGTAGCTTACCAGCTTCTTTTTCATTTCTGCAATTATGATCAAGCAGATACTTGGTAAGCAGATTTTGGGGTTGTAGCTTACCAGCTTCTTGAATGTGTTACGTTTTAGCTAACTGAATTTTTTTTTTGTTACTGAATGTGTTATGTTTTAGCTAACTCAATTTTTTTTTGTTACTGAATTTAGCTAACTGAATTTTTTTTTTGTTACTGAATGTGTTATGTTTTAGCTAACTCAAATTTTTTTTTTGTTACTGAATGTGTTATGTTTTAGCTAACTGAATTTAGTGAAAAATGTAGTTGACACAGCCATATCAACCTATGGCAAGCTTGATATCATGTTCAACAATGCAGGCGTTGTTGACGAGCCCAGACCACGTATCATTGACAATGAAAAGGCAGATTTCGAAAGAGTCATGAGTATAAATGTCACAGGTAAGGATGTCAGATCATTTTGATTGTATTTTTGTGAACTTGGGGGTGATTGTTTTGCATCTTAATTTAATTAGAGCCCTGAATGTTATCAAGTGAAGGCCTAAAATTTTCCAATTTCTTTTTATGACAGGCGTATTCCTCTGCACGAAACACGCAGCTCGAGTGATGATCCCGGCAAAAAGTGGCAGCATAATTTCAACTGCTAGTGTTGCCTCAGTTGTAGGCCAGGCTGCCTCATGCATATACATGTTCAAAGCATGCAGTGGTTGGGCTAACCAAGAATGCAGCAGCAGAGCTTGGACAGTTTGAATACTGAAACAAAAAAATCACTAGAATACTTTGAACATGTATATGCACTAGAGGATTCAAAGTATTCAAACTGTCCAAGCTTTGCTGCTGCATTCTTGGTTAGCCCAACCACTGCATGCTTTGAACATGTATATGCATGAGAGGCAGCCTGGCCTACAACTGAGGCAACACTAGCAGTTGAAATTATGCTGCCACTTTTTGCCGGGATCATCACTCGAGCTGCGTGTTTCGTGCAGAGGAATACGCCTGTCATAAAAAGAAATTGGAAAATTTTAGGCCTTCACTTGATAACATTCAGGGCTCTAATTAAATTAAGATGCAAAACAATCACCCCCAAGTTCACAAAAATACAATCAAAATGATCTGACATCCTTACCTGTGACATTTATACTCATGACTCTTTCGAAATCTGCCTTTTCATTGTCAATGATACGTGGTCTGGGCTCGTCAACAACGCCTGCATTGTTGAACATGATACCAAGCTTGCCATAGGTTGATATGGCTGTGTCAACTGCATTTTTCACTAAATTCAGTTAGCTAAAACATAACACATTCAGTAACAAAAAAAAATTGAGTTAGCTAAAACATAACACATTCAGTAACAAAAAAAAAAATTCAGTTAGCTAAATTCAGTAACAAAAAAAAATTGAGTTAGCTAAAACATAACACATTCAGTAACAAAAAAAAATTCAGTTAGCTAAAACGTAACACATTCAAGAAGCTGGTAAGCTACAACCCCAAAATCTGCTTACCAAGTATCTGCTTGATCATAATTGCAGAAATGAAAAAGAAGCTGGTAAGCTACAACCCCAAAATCTGTTTAGCAAACAAGTAAAGCAGATCCCCCCCTCCAAAGCAAAACCCACTCATTCAACATAGAAAGGATCCAGCTTGCACTCTCATTCAAGATCAAGCCAACTGCAAAAACCTATTTTCAAAGCACTTGTCAATAATACACTGAGCTTTTAATCCACTTCACCAATCTTCTTTTGTCAAATCAAAGGGGAAGTACTCCTCATCTGGTAAGAAAAACCAAACCTACTTTTATAATAATCTCAATTACACAAAACTCATATCACAAACTCCAGATCAAACAAAACCCAGTTGTGTCTCTACCTACCAACTAGAACAAAACCCTTTTCTACCTCCCCTTTTTTTCAACAAAATCCAACTTCAATCTCAAAATAAATAATAAAAAAACCCAGATTCAGAAATCCACTTTAAACCAAAGATCAGCATCAGATTTCCATTTCCATGGGCTTAATTCCACAACCACAATAAATGAGTGTTTCAAAAAGAGATTACATTTGAAGAAAACATAGATTGTCAAGATCTGGGTATTGATTTATCAACAATTCCAACTAAAAAGAGAAACAAAACCAAGCAAAAACATTGTATCAATACAGCTAAATTCATTAAACCCCACAGTTTACATAGAAAGATGAGAGCAATGAAGACTTGAAAAATCCTGAAAATAAAGCAACAGTTGAAGAGATACTTACAGAAGTCCTGATTGATGAGAAGAAGCTGAGTTGTGTATAACAAATATTGGTTTTTTGAGAAATTTGTCTGAAATAAGGAAACCCAACAACCAAAAACTGAATTAAAGATTAGAGATAAACTGAAATATGCTCTCCAATTCTTCTAGGTATCGAGGGAGGGAGCGAGGGGTCGAGGGAAAAGATTGGTGATAAACTGAAAGATGCTCTCCAATTCTTCTAGAGTTCAATTTTGCTCGATTTTGGTTGTGCAAATTCACCGAAATGTGAGCTTGCTTACTGGATGCTTCGATTTCTTCGATTTGCTAGGAGTCGAGGGAGGGAGGGGTCGAGGGAGCTTTGCTAGGTCTAGGGTTTGTGGGAGAGATTGAGAAAGGAGTCGAGGGAGCTTTGCTAGGGGTCGAGGGAGAAGAGAAAGAGTGAACGGTGATTTGCTGGTTTTGTGGGAGAGACTGAGTTCTGGAGAGAAGTAATCCCAAATTCATTTAGATCTAGGGTTTTATTTGGGCGGTCGAATTTTTACTTTTCAATTTGGAGCCAAAAAATTTCGCCCTCTAAAACATACCTGGACGAGCTGAACCCCTTCAAAATGTCACGTGCGAGGGAGCATCCTCGCTCCCTCCCTCGATACCTAGATGAATTGACATTCAGACATATACTGAATAAAAATCAATTAAATTGTTTATTTCCAAAAAATAGGAAAGAAAAATAAAATAAAAACATAATCAGCCTTATTAAAAAAAAAAAAAAAAATCGCCCAGACCGCCTAGACCACGCCTAAGCCGCCTAGACCTCGCCCAGACCCGCCTAGACCCCGTCTAGACCCGCCTAGACTGCTCAGAACCTGCCCAACCATTAATCTGTGCGTTTTTTCTAACGCCTAGGCCGATTTTTAGAACATTGATTTATACATGCATGAGAAACACAAGAAGGTTGGAGATTTGTCCAAGTAGGCAGTACTCATTTATAGATGTTTTAATACTCGCCCATATTTAATAATAATAATAATAATAATAATAATAATAATAATAATAATAATTGGAAAAATGGATTGTAACTAGGGGTAGGCACGGGACGGGATGGGACGAGATGGACCCATCCCTATCCCATCCCGTTCATTCGGGATTGAGACGGGATGAGATAGACCTCATCCCATCTCAAACGGGATAGGGATGGGACGGGATGAGCACGTACTAAATAGTCCTCCAATAAAAAATAACAAAAAAAGTTTTATCTCACATTGCTCATACAAACCAATAATGTCAAATTTATACACATATAACTTACATCATAAATAATAATAGATATTAAATAAATAAATATTCTTTTTTTATGAATGCAAATAAATATTAAACTTCATTTAGAATTAATGATTCAATTCATTTAGATTTCATATAGAATTTCATCTTACTGATTTAATTTCAACACATCCTAAACTTTAATTTAGAAAAGTATTTTAATTAAAATTAATAATAATAAATATTAAATAAATGAATTCGGGACGGCATGGGATATGCGGGATTGAAAATCTCTATCCCGATCCCATCCCACTCTAGATCCGAACGGGACGGAATCAAGATGACCTTGATCAATCCCAAAAGGACCTAAAAAAATTGGGACAGGACGAGTTCGGGATGCCACTCCTAATTGTAACAGTTTAGAATTTTCCTTATAATTATGGTTTTAGAAATTGGATTTATAAGGGATATAAACGTATTTTGGGTTTTGGAAAAGAAATTCGTCCTTTTTTCATTATGATACAAAAACCCGTTTCAACACGAATTCCTCGAGATACACGCTGAAATTTATTTAGGAACGAGCTGAAATAAATCCACACCCTTCCTTAAAAAATTGCTCAAGAGAATTAACAAACAATTTAATAATATGATATTGTAGAAATAATGGTATTTTTTATGCGACAAAACGCTAATGGGCTCGGGTTGAGAATCGTAAGTGGGCTTAGATCATACATTTCATCTGAACCCGGGCCCTATTCTTTGCTTGAAGAAGAAGAAGGGTTTACCAGAGGGTTTTGGAACACGTCGGACACTCAATAAAAATCCCTCCTTTTTCAACCCTTTAATGGCGCTTCTTTCTCTTTTCTCCTTTCGAGCTCATATAGAACCCCAAACACCAACCCCTTTTAACACCACTCCACAAAGATTCAATATTTTCTAAGGTTTCTTCCTGGGTTTCTTTAATCAACAACAATACCCCATGTTGAAGGTACTGTCTTCAACCTGTTTACATTATCGATTACAAACTTTAGCTTCGAAATGCCATTCAAGTTGCTCTTATGGAGGAGAACCCAGAACCCCATTGCTCAGATTTTTTTATCCTTTAAGACAATCGAATTCGACGTGCCCTAGTTTTTATAAAAGAGCGTTCTTTTGCTCGGAATCTGGTGGGGATGGATCCAATCCGGTTGAAGGTGGGGGGGAGGCTGCTGCCAAGGCAGTTGGAGCTGCAGCGGAGGGCGCAGAAGAGGCTGAGTCCAAAGCTATTGTTCCTACCAATTCTAGACTAGAGGATTATCTTACGGTAATGTTTGTTTCTTGATTATTATTATTTTTTGTATTCAAATTTTAGGTTTTTTACGTGATTGAATTGTGGTTTACAGATTGTTGAGTCAAGAAGTGTTTAATGTTATATATATATATATTAAATTTATAAGTTAGTTGAAAAAAGTTTATACTTTGAAGTATTCAGAAAATGTTCTGGGGGTTTTCATTAGTCACAATGTAGATGGTATATTATGTGTTCAAATGTATCAGGCGACCATATGTGCTGTTTTCTTTTTCTATGGAGACTATTTGCCCATGTTTTCATAATGATATGACTTAATATATTGGATTGGGTACATTTTATTTCTCATGTACACCAGTTGAGCTTACGATTAGTGTATATTGACTAATGGGGTCCATTGGGTCAACTTTATCTCAAGTATCTTTATGTTGTATGCCATACTTTGATACCCCTCAAAGTAGATTCAAGATTTTATTAATGGAGATGACAGTGGATAAACTCCTTTGAAATTGCTTGTGTAGTTGTAGTTCTCCCGGGTTAGTAAATTGTAATGCGCTGAAAAAGAAGCTTTTTGGCAGAAAGTGTAGTGTGTGGGTTCCAAAACTGGTAGCTGAAATAGTAGGATAAATTTCACCATAAGGTTGTGGCAAATATGTTATCAAGAGCTTTGAGAAAAACGAGGGAGGTGGGGGGGATTTAACACATCAAAGATGAAATCCCTACCAAAGATGAAAATATTTACATTTCTCCTTCTCCATGGCTATGGTAGCATCCCACAAGACAAATCTTACCATATGGTGCAAAGTGTTTTCCATTACATCCAAGAATTAGTTGTTTCTCTAGCATTTGGAAGAGTATCTCAAACTTGAAGGAGTAATTTTGGAACTATGGAGTTAAATCGGAAAGCGGTCGCAGCACGGTCCAGGACCAAATTAAGATTAGGCGAGATTAATCGGTCAATTTTTTTTAAGTATATATTATTAAAATTTAATCAAATTCATAGATTACAAAAATAAATAATTATTCAAAATGGTGTAAATTTGTAATTATATAACTTTACTAATTATCTGCTAAGCTACTTAAAAAGAAACTAAAAGAAAATTGTAGATTGTTTTAACGGCCAAGCTACCAAGACAAACATTTAGAAGCAAAGACTTAACATGAAAAACCAACCTACCTATCCCACTAACCCATGAAGGTAAATCATATTACTTTGCACCGAAGATATTTCTAGAAAGGTTACTTTATACAAACAAAAATACTCAACATCGAGAGGATTATGCCAATATATTATAGGCCAAAGAATAAAGGAAGTCATGACTAAAGTGCGTGAAAATTGTGAGAATTTGTCGGGCATAATCACAAACTAAGAAATTGAGAGGTTAAGTTATTAGTGCTCTCAGGTAGAAGGCCAAAAATGTCAAATACATAGAAAGATGAGAGTTCATCATCAACAACAAGCTAAATCCAATTTGTTCTGATAACAATAAATTGTTTCACCAAAATCCATATCACTATAAATAATCTCAATCAACAAGATCTCCTAGTCCATTTGAATTCTACACAGGAGGAGGAGAGGGGAGGCCAAGTGGAATAGGGACTGGGAGGAGAGGGAAGAGGGAAACTAGAATTGAAGTGGTACATACCTTTCGGATTTGGTTTTTCTGATATGGTTTGAAAGAAGGGAGGAAAAGATAGACTCAGAGTGAGAGAGACAGAGATTGCCGTTGCCGTTGCCGTCCAGAGCCAGAGATCTAGTTGTCGTCGTCATCGTCCAGAGATCTTCACCTTCTCTCTTCTTCTTGCTTTTCTTCTTTTCTGTAGGATCTGGGTTGGGGGAGCTGCGTCTGGCGAATGAAATGAGAATCTCGAGTTTAAGTTTTTTTTTTTATACATCGTGATAAATCAGCAAGTCGGTTGGGCCGATTAATCGGTGTCCGCTAAACTCCAACCAATTTCACCCAATTATGTTCGATCAAACCCCTAATTGCGACTAATCGCCGATTAATTGGCGATTTTTCACCGCATTAATAACTTAGTTTCGGAAAGGAATAAACACAGTGTGAATAAAAGATGTAATTGTAGAACAAATTGGAGTTAACTATTGTGTGATGATAGATCCCTCATAGTGTTTTATAGATGTTTTAGTATCTCAAAATGGAAGGATTCGTGCAAAAGTTTGAGCTTATAGTAGATAAGCTAGAATATGAAGAATGACAATATGCCAAAGGATATAGGAAAACATTCTAAGCTTGAAGTAGGTAAACTCTTGTTGCCTCAAAGCCATTTGGTTTTACTACTCACAGAGTCCTGGATTTTTTCCTTTATGCGCTTGGAACAAATATTATTATAGTTGATTGTTCAAAATCAACCAAAGAGAAATAGGGGAATCTAGAAAAGCTTCCTTTATTTTTTTAACTTTAGAATAATCAAATAGAGGGTGGTAATTGTGTTATTACTCAAATTTGTAGGGTAAAAGTAAGCTCAATGGACTTTTAGTTTGGCTAATTCCAGATATTTGTCCCTATCTTATTGAGTGAGGTGGAGTTTTAAATCTGACCACATCGAACAACTTCGCTTTCCAGAATCTTCTTCATCATCACATTGTCCACCTAGTCTATTAATTTGTCTCGCCATAAGTCGAATGGCTCTCTTAGTTTTGTGGTGCCCAAGTCTTGTATTTGTTGCTGACATATAAATATCATGGAGAGATATGGAAGTGGAATAGGACAAAGATTGATAACCCGTGTTACAAAATTAGTGATTAATGACGTTTAATAGAATCTCTTCTAGCTAGTTTAGCCTTATGATTTTTTGACTTAAGAGATTTGTAATTATTTTAAGTTTAAACTCTATTAGATGGATGCCAAAGTCTCACCGTGTTACTAATTAATCGCTTTCCGAGACTCATTGATTAATTGGTGGTCTTTGGTAGTATGCTATAATTATATGAAAATTCCCCCTAACCGCATCAATACCCTGCAATACCGATAGTTGATAACTTAAGTTGCAATCCTTTCTTGAGAGATTGTTTTCTCGAGGAATATTTTTACATTTTGTTCGAGATCAAACAGTCATTGGACTTTCATTCATATTATAGATGCGCGAATTGAAACAAAATAGGGTATCATTGGTATTGTGAGTAAGGAATATTGAACCATAGGGAATGGACACTTATGGATGTGTAAGGTATATGGTGGAGATGGCAAAAACAATGTGAGTTCAACTCTTAAGGCTTTTCCACATTAGCATATTCTTTGGAAGCTAGTACCATGTGTCATTTGTTGGGGGCTACGGATAAAATAAGTTATAGAATTCAGCAGGAAGGCTTGGGCTGTTATAAAATTGGCGATAGAAATCATGTTCCTAGTTTGTCATTGGGATACATCCTTTAGCAGAGGTAACTTTTATTTTTGATAGTCCTAGAAGATAGAAATGTATGGCAAGTACAAGGCTATCCCCCATGTATTTGTAATTGATACTACTATCTACTTTAGAGTGAACCTTTAGGGTCTTCTTTTTTGTTTGGAGTGATAGATTGTAACAATGCTCATGTGATCACACTGGCAATTGGCTTTTGGGTCAGTTGTTAATCATGTGAACTTATGGTACTTCTCTCTTTCACATTCTTTTGCCCCTTATGTTTAGTAAAAGTGGGTTACCCATTTAAGATTGATACTCAGTGCTTTCAGTAGCTAAAGCAGTCCGATAAGCTTCACCCTATCAGGTACTAATATAGTCAGACAGGCTTATCCGGTTAAGGTTTGTGCTTTTCTTAACACTTGAAGAAAAAGAGCTGGTGTTGGAGTTGGGGGTGGGGTGGGAGGATAATTGGATCAGATAATAATAACAAAGTAAATATTTGTTGAAATTCTGTTCTAGTATGCACCATCTAAGTTTATAATCCTTGCCGTATTTTCCGATAGTCTGGTTTGTGATCATATAACTCATTTGGTATGACATTTTGACATTAGCAAAGAAGTATGTAAGCTTGAGTTTAGCATAAAGCAGTTGTTCAGAGGGGCTCTTGTGACCTATAAATTATTTTTACATCAACTATCTTTTTATATCTCATCCTTACTTCTTTTGTTGATCTCCCGTATCAGGTCCTAGCATTGCCTCTGCCACATAGACCACTGTTTCCAGGTTTCTACATGCCCATCAATGTCAAGGTATGGTTACTGAATAGGAAAAAGAAAAAAGAGGAAAATTATTATTGCTGAAGCTTAATTAGTGTCACATTTATTAAATTTTAATATACCCAAGGCAACAAGTTAATTGAAAACTGGTTGAGGTATCGATTTCCTGAAATTTGAGCTAATTAAACAATCGATGCATAATGTTTTGGTTATTACTTGAATGGACTTTACATACACGACACCTGAGATCATGCAGCGTACTGCTGCTGATGCTTTCTTGTTGACAATTGTAAATAAATATTAATTGATCAAAATTGTAAGCATAGGTTCATATACCAAAAGCGACATTTAATCTAATCAAAACAATTTTCAAATAATTTGTTTGTTCCATGAACACAAGATAATAGAAAAATTCTACGTATCTTTGTGTGCAATACATGGAAGCAGAGTGGTTTAGTTTGAAACCATTTAACGGGGTAGCCAGATTTAAGTTTTGAAGGTAAGAATTTGTACTAATAGGTCTCGTCTTTGTGGTCAAGTTTTAGATTTCAGGATAGATAAAAAAAATCATTTATATATTACATCAAGGTTAAGGTTTTGGGGATTCATAATTTTCCAGGTACAAAATAATTCTCCACATCATTCCTAATTTATATTATATGAGAAGACTCTAGAAATACAGTGAAATTATAAATCTCTGTCTCTCAATACTGAATTTGTCAGATGGATCAGGTGATCATGGAGATACAAATCTTTTTGGAATGTTGTAGTTTTTTGTAGCTTGGATGTTACCTCATCAAGTATTTGTTTGATAAAAATCTCGCTCTTTAGTTTGAGTGTAGTCCTTTTGGATCTTGGATGTTACCACATCAAGTATTTGTTTTGTTATTTGGACAGATTTTCTTATTGTAAATATTGTGCTTTTTGGCCTGGTTGTGTTTTTTTATTGTCTTGTTCTTGTAGCTCGGCCTCCGCGGGATTTCTTTTTATAAAAATAAATTTGTTTTACCAACCCAAAAAAGAGAGGCTTCTGTTGATATTTATGTCAAAATACCATTGAATACTAGTTCTCTTATTGAATTGCAAGTTTTTATCTATGCAGGATCCTAAACTATTGGCAGCTTTAGTGGAGAGCCGTAAAAGACACGCTCCATATGCAGGTGCTTTTCTTCTTAAAGATGAGCCAGGAACTGATTCTAGTCATGCATCTAGTTTAGAAGCAGATAAAGAGAAAAATATAGTTGATGCCAAAGGGAAGGATTTACTCAGCCGTCTTCACGAAGTTGGTACTTTGGCGCAGGTATCTAATTTCATTTATGCCTAGAAGTTGACATTGTCTTCTGATGACTTATCATAATAGCTTAAAATGCTTATTATCCTTTGATGTCTGTCTTGTCTTGAATTGTGAGTAGATAACCAATATACAAGGGGATCTGGTAGTACTTATGGGTCATCGGCGGATTCGGATAACTGAGATGGTAAGTTGTGAGTAGAACAGAACAGTACGTTATTACTGAATACCAAATGCCATGTATTTTCATGAAGAAGCAGGGGTTATCCCTTGCTCTCGTTGTCACCAAATACCAGATCTGAACTGATTTCTTTTCTATAGGTTAGTGAAGATCCGCTTACTGTGAAAGTTGATCATCTCAAGGTACATTACTTTTGTTGTATACCAATTCCCTATTTCTGGCTGAATTAGTTACACATGTCTTATTTCATTCTTACAGATTGTTTCATCTGGAGGACTTTTCTTATGCTTCTAATACATGCTCAATTCTTTATCCACACTGCAGGATGAACCATATAATAAAGATGATGACGTTTTAAAAGCAACATCATTTGAAGTCATATCAACCTTGAGAGATGTTCTGAAAACTAGTTCGCTTTGGAGAGATCATGTTCAAACATATACCCAGGTGCTATTTCTTTAAGTCTGTGGTGTTTAAGTACGTTCTTTTGTTTTACTGGTGAGCAAAACAGGTTAGTGATTTATGTCCTGAAACTTGCTGGACATTTTATTATTCAAGTAGGTATTCAGTTTTTATTATTTGATAAAGAAGTGGCGCTCTGAGTTTTAGTTAATTCTAGAAATAACAAGCTTGTCTGTCTATATACATGTATATGCATAAATATGTTTGTTGTATACTTATCTTTTTTTTTTTTTTTTTTTTGAAAGGCATATACTTATCTTTAAATACTGAGGAATACTTATCTTTAAATACTGAGGCATAACTTTTTTTGTTTGTTGTATACTTATCTTTGTTTGTTGTATACTTATCTTTAAATACTGAGGAATACATTATGAGCTCCATTTGATACCCTAACTATAATATTCCTGATCATATGTTGTTCTGACGAGTGCAGCACATTGGTGACTTTACTTATCCGAGATTAGCAGATTTTGGAGCTGCTATTTCAGGAGCTAACAGGTTGAAATGTCAGGAAGTGCTTGAAGAGCTAGATGTAAGTAGCAGTCACATGTAACCTAGACCAAAAAAGTTATTTTAGTATCAACAATTACCTCATTGTTACTTCCAATTCTAATGAATCATGTCTGACTAATCATATTCATCAAGATTTGTGAAAACACTTAAAAAAATGTCTGGGTTATCTAACCCATCTAATTATCAAAGCATTGAACTACATCTGTTATGTCAAGAGCTCGAACTGCATATTACTGGACCGCATTTTCATTTCGATAAACTGTTGGCATTTATACTCTGTCTAGAAAGAATACCCAGCAGCCCCTAGTACTCAGTAGAGTGTTGTGTGCCCTTACAGTTTTATTAGCAGTTTGGGGAGTTGTATTCTATGAAACAATGACATGTATTGGGTGTGGGGCCTGACACAGGTATAGGGTGTCAGACATGTATCTTTAGGGTTGGGTCTTATAGTCGGCGGTTTAGGAGTACCGAAAGATGGACTTGTCCATGCATTTTTTTTCCCTTTCTAAACTTTGTTTTGTAATTCATATTTCCTGACTTGTAAATAAAATTGCTACTTTCAAAGATATGGTGAAAAAGCTGATATCTATGGAACTATGGAATCGCCAGTCTTGTATCAAAGTTCCAAAATGTAGGGATACGGTATTTTTTAACTTGATTTTTATGATTGTCACATAGGTTGTTGTCATCCTAAGGAATTTCCTTAAAGTATTGCTAGGTAAATTCATAGTTCAAGGTAAGGATTTCAATTATGAGATGCACGGAATTATTGTGCTTGGCATAAATCAAATTGTTTCAAGGTCTACTAGAGCTTTAAGGTGTCAGTGTCTAATATCTGGGCAATCTTTTTGTGGTGTTCAGTTATTGTTGGGGGAATTCTAGATTTACATGCGAGCACGCAATATCAGTACATGTATCATGTGGGGCATCCGAGATTGCCAACACATAGTCTTAAGGTTCGAAAGTGCCTTGTGGGGGGCGGGAGGCATCCTAGGTTTACAAATTGCTGTGCTGGCATTTTTGTAAATTGATGTATACGAAGCTTAGTACGCCTGTTAAATTTTCTCAAAATGTTTTCTAATTCCTTATTATTTTGCTGATTCAGGTTCATAAGCGGCTACAGCTGACACTAGAACTAGTAAAGAAAGAAATGGAAATTAGCAAGATACAGGTATTTCATTGCATGTCTGGCCTTGTAATGCTATAGGTATAAGTTGGATTTATTTACTATTGTCATGTTTGCTGAGTTCTATGGTAGGAAACAATTGCAAAAGCCATTGAAGAAAAGATAAGCGGTGAGCAGCGCCGGTTCTTACTCAATGAGCAGCTTAAGGCAATAAAGAAGGTATTTCACTTTTGACTTGAGGCTTTTGTGTTTTTATATGCTAGTCACTTTGTTCTTTTCCCAAATGAAATTAAGGATCTTCAACACTACATTCACATTTTTTTGTTCATTCTTGCAAATGCTTTGATTTTCTTTCCAACCATTTCACTCCTCGAATGGCATTGGGAATGTGGGACTAAATAATTTACGCCCCTTGTGAATGCTTTACACTTCCAGGCCTTGGGCAAAGCCAAAATGTTAAAACAGAAGACCATATCAACCTTAACGATGACCAAAAAGTCGATCAAACCCCCAAAGAAAACATATAGTGATTCGGATCTTGGATGCCTTCACTGCATGGAGCAAATTGTTCTTCCATGTTGATGCTTCTCTTCGATAAGGATGAACATTCTGGTGAGAGCCTATTCCATGCATGAAGATGAATATTTATGGAGGGAACATCCTTCTCCAAACCGAGTCAAACAGAAAGTGAGGCACGTAGGTAGTCTTAAGTGGCCAACTGGCCATAGAACAAAGACACTATTTAGACCCCTGCTTTAGTCCACTTCCATCACCAAGTATCTTCCAGATTGTGCAAGAGCTAGGTGATACAAAAACTCACTAACTTACTTTATGTTTTGTTGAGGTCCTGCCTAATAAAATTCTAAATTTCTAACCATGCTCTTCATTTCCTTTCCAAAATTCCACGCCAATATTAGAATACTCTGAAGACTCCCTTTATATGTGGATTCATAGAACGGCTGAAGAAGAATGTAAGTTACTGCTTCCTGCTGTTCCTGCCTGAGATTGATCGCTCACATTCCCTGCTTTTTCTTCTCACTAAAGGTAGGTGTGGGTTAAAGAGAGAAGAGTTGAATTTGCTTCCCTGCATTTTCTCCTGTGGCTTGTGAGGAGGTAAAGCGAACAAGGTTCACGAAAAAGGGTTTTTTTTTTGGTGATGTGGCAGTCCTTACTGAGTAAAACTTACCCATTTAATTTGCACAATTCTATGAAGGAACAAAATACCCAAATGCAAGATCCATACAGCAGGAATCCTGAAAGCATCAAAGGACAGAATAAAAACTCTAGATGCTCCAAAGAAGATTCGGAGAAATGCTAGTCAAATTTCCCAAGGATTAATACTGATTACTGATGTCCAACATGACCTCTCAACCAAATATAACTCTTTAAAGACAGCTCTCAACATTATCTCTTTAAAAAAAATGACTTGGGAAATTCTCTGTTGTTACCAGAAAGTGAGATGGTAATAAAAAACACTAAATACAAAAAGGCCATTGACAACAAGGACAGACCAAGTATCCTTTACATCGCCTGCTTATAGCACACCAAAGAAGTACTGTGGAGCAACCAACCATTATATCGTACATAATAGCGACCCATTTTATCATATATTGTAGGAATTGCTAAGTGATTTGTTGAGATTATCTTATCTGTTGTGGACCTACTAAAATATAACACTATTCTTTTTTACATTAAAGGAAGCATAAGCTTAAATGAAGAGGAAAGTAAATTATTGTGTGGTACATTTATATTTAAACATTCTACTGTAACTTGTACAAGAGTTCCACCTTCACAATTTTATGGAGCACCAACCTAATATTGAGAGATCTCACCATGATCTTACTTTAGCCTTATAATTGTTCAGTGGGGCTTGAACAGTTGAAGTTATCTTGGAATCAACTGTCTACTTAAGGTACTTATGTGTCAGTGCATTTGACTTCAGTTTTCTTGATCCAGGAACTTGGCTTGGAAGCTGACGACAAAACAACACTTTCTGGTTAGTTCTTTTTATTTTGCTCTACAACAAATAAGCAAGTGAGAATTACAGGTCTATGGAGACCTTCTTGCCTGCACATGGATTACATTCTGTGCATGGCTGCTTTCTTAACCAATTGGCCAACTATTGCTTCATGCTTGGATGATAATTGGGGCAAATTTTGATTGATAAGAGTAGTCATATAATCATATTTTGGTTAATTGGGAAAATATGATACAGTTAAAACAAAAATGTAGATAGATTGTTCAGGCATCAAATTATTCTGGATAGTCGAGATATATGATACAGTTAAAAAAAAGTGTTGATAGATTGTTCAGGCCCATATAAAACATGTATGAGTAGGTTCCTCTACCTTACTGTATTAATTGTTTGTATGTTATAGCCTATAGGTATCAGAACAGTGAGTTCTTCCTGTTCTCGTATCTAAGCTTGAGTATGGTCCTTCCAAATTCTCAATTGGTTTTTTATCTTCACATAAATTCACATATGTGCAGCAAAATTCAGGGAAAGACTGGATAAGGAGAAGTGCCCACCTCATGTTTTGCAAGTCATAGAAGAAGAGCTGACAAAGCTGCAGCTGTTAGAGGCCAGTTCGAGTGAGTTTAATGTGACACGTAGTTATCTTGATTGGCTCACAATACTGCCTTGGGGAAAATACAGGTATTGTACGAGTTTTTCTGGCTGACATCTCGTGTTATGGTGACTTGCTTCTGCTACTAGAAATGCCAATATCTTGCTTTAGCTGTGAACCTTCTGATCTTCTTATTGGTTTTAATCTCAACAAATACTTTTGTGAGTGCACTGATATATTGTTGATAGGGGCTCCTATCATATAGTTTACCTAATTAAATGCATGTAGTATGTGAAAGGGTTTGGTTTGTCTTCTCAACTTGATTCAGAGAAGTATCCATAAAAGAATTTCCAAGAGTTTGTGTAGTTTTTTTGGGTTGGGATCACTATTTTATTTGTGCAGTCTCATTTTCATTTATTTGGAGGTGGTCTAGGCCACTCTATTTGATTTCTCGCAGGGAGTGAGTTATTGCGAATAGGAGCGAATATTGAATAATACCCTCCAATGGTGGGAGCCATGGGTGCTAGGGACATAAGGTATAAATTGAGTACAAAAAATCCACAAAGATCCATAAGTTGTGACTCCTCTCTGATGGCAGCAAGACCCTTTTAATTAAAACCCTGCCCCTCCGAAAGAGTGGTTAAGTTTAGGATAATGTGGGCAGTGTGGATAGAGTAATTTTACAAATTTTGGTATCAAATGGAGGGGTCTCATTTTATGGATGGAGGGACTTAAGCACCCTGTATAACCATGGGGTTGTAGGATAGGCCCTATGTGTTTGAATGTCACATATCATTTACATCTTATCTCCTGTACTGGATGGTTGTGTCTTGATATTGCTGGTGTTTAGTCATTTCATGCTTACCTTTTAATTCTTCTATGGGATATGCAATCAAGCCTTTGTTCAATTTGGTGCAGTGATGAGAACTTTGATGTTCGTCGTGCTCAAACAATCTTAGATGAAGATCACTATGGTTTAACTGATGTTAAGGAGAGAATACTGGAATTTATAGCCGTTGGAAAACTGAGAGGAATTTCACAAGGTTAGTAATAAGTGTATTTAAATTTACATTTTTTTGTTGTCTTGTTTTTATATCTAGGTGATGCATAAGATTTTTTGCATGGAGATCCATCCTCAAGGCCCTGTATTATAAAAAACATTGGTTGAGAAATGGTCCTAAAAGTGAAACATATTAGGTTTTTCACTTCTGCACTTTTGACTTTAGCTTTATTTTTCTTTTTCTATTATTGTACTTTGTGATTTGATTGTACATTTCAATGTGTGGCAATTTCAGGAAAAATCATTTGTCTCTCAGGACCTCCTGGAGTGGGTAAAACTAGCATTGGTCGGTCAATTGCTCGTGCCTTGAATCGAAAGTTTTATCGGTTCTCTGTGGGTGGTTTGGCTGATGTAGCTGAGATCAAGGTATATTAGTGATGACTCTTTTTATGCGCTTAATCCATGTATCATTGTGGACATAGTGCCTAACATTATAATTTATAACCAAAATTGAATACAGGGACATCGAAGAACCTATATAGGTGCCATGCCAGGAAAGATGGTGCAATGCTTGAAAAATGTTGGAACAGCCAATCCACTTGTTTTGATCGATGAAATTGACAAGGTATACACTGGGCTTGACTTATTTTTTACATTTAAGAATTGTTCTTGTGCTTTGTTTATCTTCAACCATGACATGTGTGGATGGAACGTATTTGCTTACTGCTAAGATACTTTCTCTTTACATGGTTATGATTTGCTTTGCAAAGTTGGGAAGAGGGCATGCTGGCGATCCCGCAAGTGCTTTACTGGAGCTTCTTGATCCAGAACAAAATGCCAATTTCTTAGACCATTATCTTGATGTTCCAATTGATTTGTCGAAGGTGAGGTCATGGAAGTTTATCTATTGACTATTTTTTGACCGTGTGCTTCTGATTTTTTTTTCATGGAGAAGATATTACTATATTAGGCTAATAGGGCCAATTTCTAATTTGACTGCCCATTTAAACACCCTAAGTTTCATTTACTTAAAAAGGACCTAGTAGGTGAAAATTATTTGTTACTAATTCGTTTAAGCTCCACTGAGTTGAAACTTTGAGGAAAATTAAAAATCAACATTAGAATTAGAAATATGAAAGTTTCAGTTTGTTGAAACATGTGTGTCTCGAGATTGGCGCTAAGTGAGATAAAAGAATTTCTCTATTAATATCATGAAGCGAGTAAGGGGTCACCTTGGGTGCGACACAAGCTGACCGGTAGGCCGACTAGCGCCAATTGTCCAAGAAAGAGTGGTCCTAAACACTCACGAAAACCGTTTATCAAGATATATAATGATAGGGGCCTAAACACGTATTCCAAAGTATGGTATCAAAATGGGCAAATTTAACACGACGTTTCTAGTGTTAATATGTAATTTTCGTGAAAAATTTAGTTCAAACAAAGCTCGAACGAATTAATAAGCAATTTTTTTGTTTGGTTAGGATCCTTTTAGCTAATGAAACCTAAATTAATCCTTTTTGCCCAATGTCCCGAAGATTTTATATATATATATAATTTTCTGAGGTTATGAAATTATGATTGTTGTCTGCGTGGGAATTGGAATTCGAAGCATGTACCGTAAGTTTAAGAACTTAGGGAATAATAATAACAGAGTAAAAAATGTTATGCCCATAACTGACTTTTATGTGCAAATTCCAAAAGCAAGGATGCATGGACACGGAGACACGTGTCGTGTCGAACACAGACACGACACGCTGACTCGACAGTTTTGAAAAAACTAGGACTCGAGGATACGTCGACCCGTTATATTATTTTTTAATAAGTCATAATCATAAACAATAATCTAATAAAGTGCCTTCCTAGATTGTCTTCATCTTTTTTGCAAGTAGAAAAAACACGAAGTACGTAGAGAAGAAGAATAGGTGCAAAAGCGGAGAAGAATATGATACTCTGTTGTAAGAAAAAGAAAAGTATAGAAAAAATATAGTAGAGAAGAATTAAAGGATAGAAG
The DNA here is from genome assembly GCA_963556465.1 of Berberis vulgaris. NCBI lineage: Eukaryota > Viridiplantae > Streptophyta > Magnoliopsida > Ranunculales > Berberidaceae > Berberis > Berberis vulgaris. Next base: position 13,536,405 of record OY747130.1, on the reverse strand, counting down.
AAGCAAATGAGAGTACAAAAAGCAAAGATTCATAAGCATAGACTATCTGTATGCTTTAGTGGATTTTTACCCTATTTATCTTGAATCTCAATTAAAAAGTCATTATCATCATTAAATTAGGTGATTATCTGCATCTAAAGTAAAAAATAAAACAAAGTCGGTTATCGAGTTTTCCTAACCAAGTTTCGGGTATATCGGAAGCGTGTCTAACACATTGACAATGTGTTTGATACCTGCCGACACGACCATTCCAACGCATGTCGGAGACATGTCAAGCGAGTGTTGGTATTGGATACGTGTCGGACACAGATACGACAAGTTTTTCGAATAGTCCGTGCTTCCTTTGCCAAAAGTCATTTATAGCCATGCATGAAATTTTTCGTAATTTGTCTCTAACTCGACTTTTTTTTTCCTACAAGCCAGTAATTAGGTATCAACTACTTTTTGGAATTTAAAATTTCCTTCACGATTTTTTTCCTAGGTTCAGCAATTGGAGTGTGGAATTTAAATTATCTTTCCCGATAATTTTCCTAAGGACAAATTTTTTTTTCCTCGTCAATTGGAGTGTGGTCTGCCGCCCAAGTCCAAGGGGGATTTGGGAATCAGGAGAGTGAAAGAATTCAACAAAGCTCTGGTTACCAAATGGATTTGGAGGTTTGGGATTGATATTGATGCTCTTTGGTGAAGAATCATTGCTGAATTATGGGGCAGGTCCTAATGATTGGTTCACTCCAGATTGCAGAGCTCCATATGATTGCTCGATGTGGAAGGTTATTATGAATAACACGACCATTAAGGAAGATAGCTTTTGAAGTGCACAATGGTGAAAGAGCGAAATTTTGGGATTAAGCTTGGATGGGACATACTCCACTGAAAGATCAATTTCCTGCCATCTTCATTGCTTTGCCTGGTTTTGTCAAAGAATTTTAGGATGCTTAGACTCAAACTTGGAATCTGAGTAGGAATTTGAAATGATTTGGAGATACCTCAAATGACTAACTTACCCTCTCTCTTGGACGGTGCCTCTCTTGATGAGCAATCAGTCAAATGGTTTTGGATTGAGAAGGATTCTCCTTTTTCAGTCAAGGAATGATACAGATGTTGTCACCCCATAATGTTGTTCCTGATCATTTCCATATAAGAGGTGTGAGCTTCTGAGCTTCAGAAGATTGTGTTGCAGAGCCTCATTCTTATTATGGACAGTTCTACATGGCAAAGCTCTCACTGCGGACAACATCAACAAGAGAGGACTGCTCATTCCTAATCACTGTGTCCTATGCAACCAAGCAGCAGAGTCCATTGACGACCTTCTTGTCCAGTGTTCCATCACAGCTGAATTCTACCTTCACACTGCAGGGTCACATCTTTCTTGTCGTGGCTGAAAGCTTGATGAATGCTAAAAGAGCCTTGCCTTATCTTACATCTTTTGGGAGGTGAATATGGGATAGGCTGCTTCATGCCATGGTTTGAGTGATTTGGAGGGAGAGATAATAGGGTTTTCAACAACTCAACCAAGTCTGTGCAACATCCGTGGATTGACATCAAAATTACTTTGTCTTTGGCGCACCAATTGGGATGAGTTCAGGATATTAACTTTGCTACTTGCATGTTTAGTTGGGAAAGCTTATTCTTTGCAAATGTGTCCTGATGTTAGTTTTTGTATAGTTATCTTAGAAAGGGTTTTTATTTATTTATTTATTTATTTATTTATTTTTTCAGTTATACTACCATTTCTTTATCTTTTGTAACTTAACACTTAAAAAACAAAGTTTTTTTTTCTGATAAAAAAAAAATTATCTTCAAGATCAGCTGTTCACGATTTCACTAAATAACATGTCATAGTGTTTTCTTTGATGGAAAATTAGATTGTTATCAATTTATTTGTATTATTTAAATAATAATGGGCTGATCCATTATAAGCCCAAGTAGAATTAGGATCCCAAATGGATTAGGTTCAGGGTTTTGATTTGGTTAAATAAGCTTAATTAGAAAGTTCTAATTAGTTTAGTTTTGAGTGTTGAGAAACAATTGAATTTGGGAGATTTTGTCAATACAAGTTTCGATGAGTTGAACATATGAATTTTGGTATCAGCTGCTACGATCTTGGAGAAAGATGCTGCAAAAAGTCACCATTGATTATGATAAACCATCCATGTTTGATGTATATGAAGGGTATACGTTTATTCGCAAATTATTGCGTTGTGAGACCAAAACACATCACGAAGTTTTCGTAGATTTTCATGTTAAAGAAAATTTGAAAATCGAAACAGTTTGCAAAATGGGGTGGTATTGGAGAGCAACCCTAATTTCCTCAAGTCTTTGAAAAGTGCGATTTGCAAATTGCAATATCGTTGATTTTGTTTAACGTCAAGAAATTGAAGAGAAAAAGTGTGGGAGTCCTAGCCTCACCCAAACCCAGAAAAGATGAGAAAACATAGGTATTGATTAACCTGATTGGGATCGTCCGATCGGATCGGCTACACATTGTCACCACCATCCTTTGCGACAACCACCGCCACAGTCGGGGCAACAAGGTCACCAACTGTCCTTGTCATTGTGCATATAAAATTCACCGCGTGTTTGTCCTCGTCAGAGTCATCGTGATGCCTCTCCAACATCGTGAAGTTCATAGCCAACACCGACCACATCTACTACATTGCATCAGGCTGCCACCTTATAGTGTCGCATCATTTCTGATGAAGAACAAGAACGAGGATCATGTTATTCCTCACAACTATTTCTAATGAGGATCATGTTATTCCTCACCACCAAAGTTTATCGTACCACTTCAATTCAAAGTTGTCAACCACCACAAGACAGAATGAGTAACACCCCGGGACAATGTTAATGATTTAATTTGAGAAAATTTTATGGTGCATTTTAAGGACAAGTTTGCAAATGTATTTGAGAAGATTCAATTAAAACTGGGCATATTTTGAGCCAAGGATTCATGTTGGATGTTATATTTGTTGGTCAAAGTTTTGTTTGGTTATTCACGGTATGAGCAACTACGAAGGCAATGTTTGAGGTCGCCTCTAAGTGGCTCATTTTTCAGTAATTTCATCCTCAAAGTTCGAGGACTAGCTTTTCGAAATGGGGTAGAATGATGAACTATTATATTGTTATCTATTTAATTTATTTAGAAAATGTCTAGATTAACAAATTAATGGAGGGTGTAGACGAAGGGGACGATCGTTGAAAACTTGGATAAAGGCGGTGAAGGAAGACATCCTTAAACTTGGATTAGGCGAGGATATGTGGGAAGACCGCATTGCTTGGAGAACCAAAATTCGTGTAGGCGACCCCGAAAGTATCAGGAATGGGCTTTGATGATGATGATGATATTATTTAAACAACAATGGGCTGATCCATTATAAGCCCAAGTTGAATTAAGAGTCCAATTAGATTAGGTTTATGGTTTTATTATGGTTAAATAGGCTTAATTAGAAGGTTGTAATTAGTTTAGTTTTGAGTTTTCAGAATTAATTGGTTTGACAATTAATTGAATTTGTCAATACAAGTTTTGATGAAGTGGTTTGTTAGCTTCCGTTGAACCTATCATTTTGTCAAACTAGTATAAAACTATTGGTTTAGCAATAATCTTGATGGAAAATATATACAAGTAACAGATGCAGTGGTACTTCGTACAGTTTGATATACAGTAACTGTGTTTTCTTTGTAGAGGTTTGATTAGTCATTATATGGAATTGTGGACACAATCTAGGGAGTATTTGTTAGGTCCACCTACCCAATTTCACCGCCACAAAAATAGAATGAAATTAAAACACTTTATTTTTGTATACTTTTGACAAATAGCATAATGAGCACTGAAGGTCATTTTGGTGCTGTAAGTAGTGAATCACTTTTTTCATCCTCATATTCCTCTTAGGTTCTTCCAATTTCTGTCAGTTAAAGTAAGAGTTGCTCTCTTTAAGAGACTTCCTCTGGTTTGGTTGTCCATGTACTATGGTTAATCAAGGTCTGAGTATTCCGTAACAAGAGGATTTAAGCCATACAACACATGTTGAAGTGAAACATTTGCATTGCTGGATAGGAATAAATTGCCCATGTCAATATTTTGAAGGTTTAGCATGTGTACTGACTACTGATCAAAATGATATGATATAGTTCTCATCTCCTTTATTATGGTTATTATTTTCTACTGTAGGTTCTGTTTATTTGCACAGCGAATGTGGTGGAAAATATACCAAACCCTCTCCTCGACAGAATGGAGATAATTGCTATTGCTGGCTATATCACTGATGAAAAGATGCATATTGCAAGGGACTATCTAGAGAAGACAACTTGTGAAGCTTGTGGTATTAAACCTGAACAGGTATGATTTTGCAAAGTCGTTTCTGTGCTGACAAAAACATTTTATTAGATTTTGGCTTAAATTATTTTGGCCAATAAAATTTATGCCCACCCAATGTTGATATGGATACCCTACATTATGTTCGAAACATATCACCCAACTCTTTCTTCTTTTTATCCAAAAATTCTCCATCCGTGAGTAGGGGTGGGCACGGTCCGGATCGGTTCCAAATTTTGAGGAACCTAACTCGAACCGTTTAAATTTAACGGATCCGGTCCAGTCCAGATTCCCTCATTTTGAACATTGGGACCGAACCTAACTCGAATCATTTGGAATGGTCCGGTTCCTATGGTTCCAAACGGTTTCAGAGTCCGGATCAATTTAAAATTTAGTCTTTGAATTTGCAATTCAGTAATCTGTTTACAATTCAAGCTCCGATCAGAAGAGGGGCGATTATGATCTGTCTCTATCTTCTATTTTTTAGAATCGGAAGATTTCATCAAAACAGTGAAAAAAAATGTCAAAATTAAAATCACTATGAGTGAGGTGACAGAGATTGCGAGAGAGATAAGACATGTCTTTGGAACCTCCACCCTTCCAAGAAGCCGCTTGTGTGCAACTGCAGTTTCAACACTTTCAGACGACGCGAAAGCTACTCAACTCAACCCCATCCCTTTTTCATTGTGTCATTTTATCAAACAATTGGCGAACTTGATTTGAACTTCTATTCTTTATACTTGATTTTTTGTTGGATGATCATCATCTGTCAATCAACCAACTGTCAATCAGCGATGATGAACCATGGTTGAAATTGTGTATTAAAGCAAGCATCTTCATTGGGTGAATTTGGGCAGGTTGGGGTAGTCAAAACCAATGTTTCAAAAACACCCAATAAAGCTGATTGTAGATTGTTGGTCCCTTGTCTTGATCACACTAGGCATATCTTATCTGGGTTTCTAAGATCTATCATTAATTTCTTTGTTTGGAAACAGATTCCTTTGTTTGGAAACCGACTCGCTAAGATCAATCAACCAAGGAATGAAAACAACACAACTTGGTGCCACAACAGTGTCAGAGATGGTCTGCCATGCCCAATTGGTGACTGGTGAGGTCAAATACAAATGAGGGAAGAGAATCCTTGCTTGTGCGTGAGAGAAGATGCGATGGAGCTGGAATTCTTCGAGCCTGTAGCAGTAATCTCTATGACCGCTTGTAACATAGAGACAATAAATTGCCTTGTCTTCGATTGCAACCACTAAATCAAATTGCATTGTTGCAATCCTTAAACCCAACAAACAAAAACCCCTAAACCCCAATGAACAAAAACCTCCCAGTTGAACCCAAGACGTGTTGGATTCACCATCAAAAACATGTTGAGCTCTGATATGGAAAGGATAGCCTTAAGATTTGATACAGAGAGGAGACCGAGGCGGGGAGGTAGGCGATGGTGTCGACGTGAGGAGGGGATGGACGGTGGCTTCGACAAAGAGTTAAGAGAAGAAGGAGAAACAAAGGCAAGGGAGAGAGGAGGAGAAGTTAAAGTGGAAGGTCTCGTAGAGAGATAGAGGTGTTAGTGACAATAAAATATTTGTATTCAAACGGGTTGGAACCGAATCGTTTGAATACAAATATTTGGAACCGAACTCGAACCGTTCCACAACAGATCCGAACCGTTTCTTAATTTACACAATAAAATCAGACCATTTGGAACAAAACGGTCCAGTTCGGTTTGGATCTACGGTTCTTTGACTTGTATGCCCACCCCTATCCGTGAGTTTCTCGTTACTTAAAATAACTGTCACGTTTTGCTAGTGCTATATAGCATCTGTTTGATGGTTGATGATAACATGTAATCGCGTAACTTGAATACATTTCTTTTCAAGTGTCAAATCTATCTAAATATATCAATTATACCTAAATAAAAAACTTAAATCACAAAAATACTATTATGCATTATATAAAGGGCCATTCAATAATAATTCTTTATTGTGTTTTTGAGAAGCTTACACTGCTTTTCACCAATAAACCAGTTTGACAATTTAAAAAGTTATTCGTATTGAAAGAAAGAAAAGTAATGATGAGTCATGAGTGTATTTCGCTAAGGTCAGTTGTGAGAGTACAGTAATCACAAAGAGGTTGCCACTTCATTAAATCATTAATTTTATGTTATAATGTATAATTAGTTATGGTGGGAAGTGAGGTTGCCACTTCCCACCATGGTCTATGTCAATTAAAACACCTTGTTATACAATGTTACGACAGTATGCCTCGGTTGTTATTTTAATCCATATATTGTTGCAACTTCATCTCTTGGCAATTTTGCTTGGAACTGGTCTCATCAAGATCATTTTCGGTAACAAACCTGTCACAATTCACTTTGTTCTTATGACTAGAATTGCCTGTGAAAGTATCCATCTGTAAACAAACTGGTTTAGATTGTTAGCTGCATTTGACAATTTATTTAAAATTTCATGATTAAAAGGAAATGAAGATGCATATTCTAACGAGGAAGAAATGCTTACATAACAAAATTGTGACAGGTCGAAGTAACTGAGGCAGCTCTTCTTTCTTTAATAGAAAATTACTGCCGAGAAGCAGGAGTTAGAAATTTACAGAAGCATATTGAAAAGATCTATCGCAAGGTGAGTCCAAACTCGCAATATAGCTTGCAGTTTATTGAATTGGAAGCTGATTATCTAAGTGGTTGATATGGTTTGACGAGTACAATAAATGGTCATCCAACTGAAAAATGTACATCATGAAGTAGCAGTTTTTTCTAGCCTAGGGAAAACAGCTTTCAGTCTTCCACATCTCCATGTCCAAACTTCAAACACATCAAATTGTGGTATTCATTTTACTGGTACCTGAACACATTTCAAAGTCAACAGTCACAGATAATCTGATGCATCTAATGTTAGTCTCATATCCTTGGTTTGATTTCTTACAGATTGCTCTGCAACTTGTAAGGCAAGAGGCATCAAATGAACCAATTCAAGTTGTTGACACCATACTCGCTGAACCTGCTGAAGTTAAAGATACTTCTGATGGTTCTTCCAGTGATCATGAGGTTGATAAAGAAAAGCCCCAGATTGGTGCTGAACCTGAACAAAATGTTCAAGAAAATCTTAGTGAAATGTCTGTGCATGCCGAACAAATACAGACTGTGGATAGTGAAGAGATACAAACCGATATACCTAGTGATCAAATCGAACATGCAGCTGATCAACCACTTGATCATAAGGTACATGCTCTGAAATCCATATCTAAAAGGGTTTATACATACTTGAGGGTCCAATTCCCTAGTATGGTCATGATGAGTCCATTGTCAGTGCAGCAATGTAAAGTTACGTGATCACCTATAAGCCTTAGCCTAATGGTTATGACTAGCCATGGTTATGAATTTTAAACTCAGTGATACCGAGGAAAACCTGTAAATTTTCCAAACTCTTCCCCAGTATTTATTTTCTTTCCTAAATATCTCTATGTTTTGGACTTCCCAAGATGGAATTGCACATCTTTAATTGAACATATTTCATGTTTTCTAACTTAACAGGATAATGTGGAAGAGAGCGTCCAAGAAACTGAGCCCATCAAGAAAGTCCACATTGATGAGTCGAACCTTCCTGATTTTGTTGGCAAACCTGTTTTTCATGCTGAGCGCATATATGAACAGACACCAGTAGGGGTTGTGATGGGTCTTGCATGGACTGCTATGGGTGGTTCTACCTTGTACATAGAGACCACCCAGATAGAACAAGGAGATGGAAAAGGTGCACTCCAGCTTACTGGACAACTCGGAGATGTGATGAAAGAGAGTGCCCAGATAGCACATACAGTTAGCAGAATGATATTGCTTGAAAAGGAACCTGAAAACCCCTTCTTTGCCAATACCAAGATCCACCTGCACGTACCAGCAGGAGCCACTCCGAAGGATGGGCCCAGTGCTGGCTGTACCATGATCACTTCGATGTTGTCTCTTGCCACAAAGAAGCATGTAAAGAAAGATCTAGCTATGACTGGGGAAGTAACTTTGACCGGAAGAATCCTTCCAATTGGCGGGGTAAGTAAACTAAACTCGCAATCTGTATTTGGAATTCCTCGGGTACTGTGTATTTCATATTCGTTATGTTTTCTGTTACTACCATATATTGCTGAAAGGTTATGATTCTTGCATTCTAAAATATCAGCCCTTCTTAAGAAGTAAAAGCTTGCACAGTTCACTAGAACTGGACATTATTTCAAATGCAACAATTCTAGCCAGCCATATTTGCTAGCCCTTTTTGGGTATTTTTACACTTCTACCCCTTCTATAGATAGTGTTTGTAGTTGTGTTTTAAAGAGAATGGGTAAAAAGTGTAAAAACACAAAAAAAATGGCCAAAAAAGGCTAGCAAACATGACTGCTAGACTTACTCTTTCAAATGTCACTACCTTGATTAATTTTGAACTCGTGAGTTTTTCTATTTGATGAAACAGGTCAAGGAGAAGACTATTGCTGCAAGAAGAAGCGGCATGAAGACTATCATATTCCCTGCAGCTAACAGACGAGATTTCGATGAACTTGCAGATAATATCAAAGAAGGGCTCGACGTTCACTTCGTAGAAAAATTCAGCCAGATATATGAGTTGGCTTTCACCGAAGACGAGGTTGCTAAAGAATAAACTTTGGTTCTTTCAGCTTGTCGCCTACTTTATCTTTGTAGTCCACAGTTCAAATTCATCCAACTTAATTTTTGTAGGTCCATATCCTTCACAATTTTATTCAACACAGTATAGGTTCCAGGGGTACATTTTTTTTCCTGATGTGATCCACTAAAAATACTTATTTTGATTTTCTTTTCATGTAAAATTCAATACCCCATCACCATCTGTAGCAGTTTCATTCTTAATGGATCGCATATCCATTTATTTATCTTCAATGGTTGTAAAAGACCATCTCTTGTATTCTTAAAGAGTCTTTTTCTGCAAATAAATGAGCTTCGTCTTTGATAACACACTGAGCTGTATTAGTTCACTTTAACAATTCTCATTCTGATACTCTCTGTTGAGTTGATCGTGTCAGAACTGGGTCTTCTATCTTTACATCTCATTGTTAGTGTTGAAGGCTGGATATGTTATCTATTTCTAGGAAGGTAATGTAAAGAAATCCAGGCTCACACTAATACTCTGCGGAGGCTCCACAGAACAGGAGCAGCATAAAAGTACCTAAGCTATAGGTACACAGAGCGACTTCAAACGCAGTCATCAGATTTGAGCTCGTTAAGCATTTTTCTGTTGAACATGCGTGCAATTGCATAACTCATTGGGCATCCTAGTTAATATTTTTTTAGATACTTGACTATCATGGCAATAGAAACAAAACCCGTCAGAATAAATCAAATAAAAAATGATAATGAGTTATATCCATGTTGAGGCCTTCAGGACAGTAAGCGACATTATGGCTTCCGAAGGTCAACTATTCATCTTTGTTCGTGTATGAGCAAGATTTTGTTTGCCTCCTTCAATAGCTAGCTGATGTAAACAAACATTTGCAAAAGGTTCCCAATGCTTCACAGTAGACATTCTCATATACTGTAAAACTGCCCTATTTTACTGTTTAAGATAGATAGTCCAATGGCACGCGGCGGCTAAACTGGTGTTGAGTTGCAAAGCAAAAGGCATTACATTGGTGGTAATGGATTGGGATGATGGTTCCAGTGTTCGCACTGCAAGTCAGTAATATGCTGTGACCTGCCCTAAAAAAAAAAAAAATTTAACTTGTACGGTCCAAAATCTCAACTAAAATGATGTGATAATTCTACTCACCTAATCATTTTTCAATTCTCTATGCTTTTTATCAAATTCAAGTTTGAGCCAAACGGAATTGTCAATCATTCTTGACATTAAACAACAAAGGCAGTGACTACTTCACACCACCAATAAATATGCATAACTTAGCAAAGAAACCCAAACTCAAAATGAAAAAGCGCAAAATAGGGTAATTTTCGACCAATTTAAACCTTCAATTGAGACCGATTCTCAAGCTCATCAAAACATAAAAGTTGTAGTACTATGAGTTATCTATTAAACACAACTTGAATCACTTGAAAATGTTTTGAAATGAGTAAGTTATGATCATTTTACTAAAGTCACGCAAATCTGTTTTGCAATGAAAATGTGATAGTGTTCCTGACTTTCGGTCAACTTATATGCTCGATCAAGATCGATTCTCAAACTCATCCAAACACAACAATTGTAGTACTCTGAGTTATCTAATAAACACAACTTGAATCACTTGAAAATATTTTGAAATGAGCAAGTTATGATTATTTTACTAAAGTCTCCCAAATCTGTCTACCAATGAAAACGGGATAGTGTTCCTGACTTTCGAGCAACTTATATGCTCGATCGAGACCGATTATCAAGTTGATCAAGACAGCGACTACTCCACACCACCATTTCCTCTTTCTCACACCATTCTACTATCCCACACCACTTACTTTCTTTCTCACACCACCATACTTTCCCACACCGCCTATATAAATAAAAAAAACCAACATTTTCCCCCTCCCCTATCAAATCGAAACTTCATTTTTCCCTCCCCCATTCGAATCTCTTCTATCTCCCACATTAAATCTCTTGCAAATCTCTCCCCACATTCAAATCTTTTGCAAAATCGAAACCATTCTCTTCCCTCTCCCTCGAAAATCTCTTCCCTTTCCCTCAAAATTGAACCCCAAATCGCAACCCCCTAAATTTTTTTTTCAGAAAAACATATTAATCTCATGGAAACTTTAGAAATATTTTCAATCACAAATCAAAGTAAATTTCAGAAATCACAAAAAAAATTATTGTGTGCCTAATACAATGCGAGGTTTTTGCAAAACCTCATAGAGTTCTGAGCGAATAGGAAATTTCAGCAAATTTTTTCAGACATATTTGCGCGACTTTAGTAAAATGACCATAACTTGCTCATTTTAAAACATTTTCAAGTGATTCAAGTTGTGTTTATTAGATACTCAGAGTACTACAACTTTTGTGTTTTAATCAACTTGAGAATCGGTTTTGATGGAGCACATAAGTTGGCCGAAAGCCAATAATACTATCCTTTTTTTATTGCGAGACAAATTTGCGCAACTTTAGTAAAATGACCATAACTTGCTTATTTCAAAACATTTTCAAGCGATTCAAGTTGTGTTTATTATATAACTCAGAGTACTACAATATTTGTGTTTGATCTACTTGAGAATCGGTCTCGATCGAGCACATAAATTGACCGAAAGTCAAAAACACTATCATGTTTTCATTGCGAGACAAATTTGCGCGAATTTAGTAAAGAAACCATAACTTGCTCATTTCAAAACATTTTCAAGTGATTCAAGTTGTGTTTATTAGATAAGTCAGAGTACTACAATTTTTGTGTTTGGATGAGCTTGAGAATCGATCTTAATCGAACATATAAGTTTGCTGAAAGTTAGGGACACTATCCCGTTTTTATTGCAACTTGCTCATTTCAAAACATTTTCAAGTGATTCAAGTTGTGTTTATTAAATAACTCATAATACTACAATTTTTGTATTTTGATGAGCTTGAGAATCGGTCTCAATTGAGGGTTTAAATTGGTCGAAAGTTAATCTGTTTTGCGTTTTTTTCATTTTGAGTTTGGGTTTCTTTGTTAAGTTATGCATATTTATTGGTGGTGTGAGTAAGTAAAAAAAAAAAAAAAACTCAATGGTGGTGTGAGAAAGAGGAAATGGTGCTGTGGAATAGTCGCTGCCAAAAACAAATATTGTAGTACTCTGAGTTATCTAATAAACACAACTTGAATCACTTGAAAATGTTTTGAAATGAGTAAGTTATGATCATTTTACTAAAGTCACGCAAATCTATCTCGCAATAAAAATGAGATAGTGTTCTTGACTTTCAGGCAACTTATGTGTTTGATCGAGACCGATTCTCAAGTTGATCAAAACACAAAAGTTGTAGTACTCTGAGTTGTCTAATAAACTCAACTTGAATCACTTGAAAATGTTTTGAAATGAGTAAGTTATAATCATTTTACTAAAGTCGCACAAATCTGTCAAAAAATATTTGCTTGCAAAACCTCGCAGAATTTCGGGCCACTAAGAAATTTCAGCAATCTTTTTATTTTTCGCCCAAATCAATGCCTTGTCTTAGGCGAAGAATATGTTTTTTTGTGATTGAAAATATTTCTGAAAAATTATCTGAAGTTTCTATTAGATTACTTTGTTTTTCTGAAATTTTTTGGGGAGGTTGCGATTTGGGATTCCATTTTGAGGGAGATGGAAGAGATTTTGAAGGAGAGGAAAAAATTTTCGAGGGAGATGGAAGATATTGGTTTCGATTTTGCAAGAAATTTGAATGTGGGGAGAGATTGCAAGAGATTTGAATGTAGAAAAAGGAAAATACTAGAATGGGGGAGGGAGGAATGGAGTTTTGATTTGAATATGAAAAAGAAAAATGTTGGTTTTTGTTTATATAGATGGTGTGGAAAAGTATGGTAGTGAGATGAAGATGAAATGGTGCTGCCAACAACAAAACCTATTTTCGATTTCTAAAACGGATTCAAAGACGCGTTTTGGCAGAATTATTATTATTAATATTTTTTTTTTCTTATTACATATTGCAATTTGAAGATGGGGTAAAAGAAAGCAAACTGGGGTGCACCTAAATTCACCATACAGGCCCGCTCTAGGATGATGGATGGTATTGGGTTGGCCTGGCGCGGGCCCGGCTCAGTGGGCCTGGCCCTCTAGATTTTTTGGAGACCCAAAGACACCATCCTTTTTATCCACACTTGTCATCTCCTGTCAAAAACTCCTCACAGCTCTTGAAGACACACACCAATTGATAAACCAACCAACATCAATGGCGTCTGCAACTATGACGCTCTTCTCACTGAGTTTCGCCTCCACTCCTTCAGTTCCCTCAACCCACACCTCCGATGGGGTCCGCTTTTCAACCCCATTCAAGGGGACCTGCTCCTCCTTGAAGCTCAGTTCCTCCCATAGCATCTCTGGGTTCCGTACATTTCCCCCCAACAAGCTCTCTGTACCTCCAATTTCAACTTATTTTACTGTAGTTGTTGCAAAGGGGTACAAGATGAAAACCCGCAAGGTAATTTTGTTGATTGGTATTTAATGATGAATACCCAGACCCCCATGTAGTTGAATTTTGTTGGACGTTGTTGAAAATTAGTGTATATATATATATATATATATATTTTTTTTTTTTTTTTTTTATTTATTATTATTTTTTTTTAAGTTAATTGAATGGATTTCTTCTGTGTAGGCTTCGGCAAAGAGGTTTTGTGTTACGGGTAATGGGTAGATATTGAGGAGGGGTGCTGGAAAGCAGCATTTGCTTGGCAAGAAGAACACAAAAAGGAAGCTCCGGTTGTCGAAAATGGTAAAGTTTTATCTTGAACCTGACCTATGGGCGTTTTGAAATATGGTGTATTGAAGTATCAAGTGATTTAATTCTACTGGTCCAAACCTAATTGTGACTTAAGGATTGTAATTTCGTTTTTTGCTTTAATTTCGGTCTCCTCTGAGAAATATTTTGGTGTGCAAAGAAAAAGGGTAAAAATTTTGAGGATACATGAAATATATATAATAAGTTTCGAGGATATATAAATATGTGAAAAAAATAATATGCAAGTAAAATCAATATATAAGTAGAAGAAGTGATAATTAAAAAATTAGGAGTGGTTTCAAAAATCAATAAATAATTAGAAGGAAAAAAACTCAAAATTTACGAAAAGACCCCAAAATTTTTCGAAAAAATCCTCGAAAAAATCTAATTTGTAGTATCTAGTTTTTGTGTTTTTACAAAAAAAAAAGCGAAATGTACGGAAAAAAACCCTGAACTTGTGAAAAAACCTCGAAAAAATGTATTTTTATTGCCGTTTTTCTTTTAGTAATTTCAAAAAAACGAAAATTTTGGTGAAATTTCGCGAAATCACAATCCTTGATTGTGACCTTGGAATATCCACCCCAATTAGTGAAAGACAAATTCTGTGGATGATGTTGGACTTACTAGATTAAGTGGCATACTTACCGTTGAATCAATAAATTATGATTCAATCATTACATGCCACAACCCACCACACGTGGTGGAGATAATGATCCTTATCTTTGAACAAATCTTCAGTAAACCAGATATAACCCTTCTGTGATGGTTATAACTGAATAGTAAACCAAATATAACCCTTTTATGATGGCTATAATTGAATAGTATGGAAGAGAAAAAAGGTAGTAATTCCAGATGGCAACACTTTTAAGGCCATCTGGAATAGGGATGTATCATACTAGACATTCCACAACACATCTCAAGCAGGTGGTATAATTCTTATACCATATGGCTATACATGGTCGCACAGCCTCCTATAAGCCGGCCAGCTTATGGGAGGCCGCCCACGCTTAAATCTTCAAAAGGTTTGTGGTCCAGTGGCAAAATTCAATGGCTTAAGGCATTTTTTAGTGTATGGAGAATTCTGGGAAGCCGTCCGCTGTATTTTATACCTTTTTTGGCATTTTGCTGCTAGAGGTTTTGGATGTAGGTTATACAATGTATAGTTCTATACTATAAAAAATACATTGCCTAACACATCTCCCCTATTGGAGATGCTCGGAGTGAAAGCCTGGAAGTCAAAAGTGTGCTTTTAAATTGGAGAAGCATACTATCGACCTTGGAACTCTTCCATTTGAAGAGGATGTGGTTAGTTATGGTTTTATTGACTGTACTCGTGGAGTGAATTAGTAGCTTTGTTTTGGTTATCCTACTCCTTTCTCTTTGATGCTCTCGTAAGCTCTTCGTGAGGCTGTGTTTGTTTACATCTGTTTTCTGTCTAGTAGCATCTTTGTCAATCAATGTGAATTGAAAAAAGTGAATAAGAAAGCACCCAAAAGCATGTAACCTTCCTTGTGGTACAAGAGTTTGAACTGAATTGGCCCGGGGAAGCCAAGACTGTAGTAGAAGGGTTTTGGGAAAAATAGGACATCATTTATTCATTCGTGGGGTGAACTGGGGTCCATGGCTGATTAAAAGTAGCATTATTGAAAAAAAAAACAGTAATTACTTGATTAGGTTAATCAAGTTTCAAATTTGGATGTAATACACATCAGAGGTTATTGTTGCAAAAAAAAAAAAAAAAAAGAGGTTATTGTTGCATTCTCAAATATGGATGTCATCTGCAGATATTGTAAACGTATATATAATTGAAAGGATTCCTACATCTATCCTTTTTGGAATTTTAGAAGTGTTACCAGTAGCAAATTTGGTTTCTTAAATCTAGAATTTCACTGATGATCTTACATTTTCCAGTCACTTGCATTTCCTAGTTTCTTACCAATCTCTTCTCTTTTATATGTTGTGCTAAAATGTGTTTTATTAGTCATACCCAAGGAAGCACAGACTCTTCGAAAACTTGTCGTATCCGTGTCCAACACGTATCCGACACTGATGTGCGTCAGACACTTGATCAACATGTCGGCAGGTGTCAGACACATGGTCAATGTGTTGGATACGCCTCTGACACACTCAGAACTTGGTTAGGACACAATCAAGACTCGAAAACCAACTTTGTTTTATTTTTTACATTCAAATGTTTGCAAATAACCACCTAATTTAATGGTTTGATCCATCTAAAGTGAATGAATATTTCAATTGTGATTTCAGATAAATAGTCAAAAAGTCACTAAAGCATAGAGGTAGTCTATTCTTCTTCTCTAATTTGCTTCTTTTCTCCTCTACTTCTTTTCTACTATACTTTTTCTCTACTTTATTTTTTTACAACAATAAGACACTCTAAGAAGACACTTTATTTAGATTATTATTTATTTTTATGACTTAATAAAAAAAAAAATATGACGTGTCAAAGTTTCCCCGAGTCCTAGTTTTTAAAAAATTGTTAAATCGGTGTGTCGTGTCCTTGTCCAACACGAGGCGCGTGTTCGTGTCCATGTATCCTTGGTCACACCTGTCAGTCTGGGATAGCAATTAGTTCTTCTGGATTTCTGGTTGTTATAAGTGATTCAGAGAAGTCATGTATAAGTCATGTATTTTCAGGTCATCCACAATATAATAGTATGTGCAACAAAGAGGTCATTTCAGGGTTAGGCAAAAGGGACAAAAGCTTTGATTTTGATCAATTAAAGACTTGATACATTTCTTTTGAAGGAAACAACGCCAAAATGTATTTGAAGATATTCCGAGTTTCATTTGAGCTAACGGACTATAAGATTGTTCAATGCTGATGAAAAATAAAACTTCTGACAAGCAATGAAACCTGTTTTCAACATAAACTTTTCCTAACTGAAAATTACTCTGACATGATTCCTTGAGCTGTTGGATTCATTTCAATAGTTCTCGTAAAGCAATTTTCAGTCCCATATTTTGCCTGCTAACCTGAACTTGGGCAAATAGATCGGTTCTCAATATTGGTTGTTGCTTTATTTATTTAGTTGTATATTTTTTTAAAGTCCCAACTATTACTGGTATCCTTATGGATCTGGTATTTTATGTCTCATATGTATCGTCATGTTTTATCTCATTTTTTTCATGTTCTAAACTCCCAATTGCA
This sequence comes from Berberis vulgaris, assembly GCA_963556465.1. NCBI lineage: Eukaryota > Viridiplantae > Streptophyta > Magnoliopsida > Ranunculales > Berberidaceae > Berberis > Berberis vulgaris. The sequence continues at coordinate 13,519,508 of OY747130.1, read as the reverse complement.
AGTTTTCTTACACTATAATTTTCATTTGCAGCAAATAGTTTTTTTTTTTTTTTTTTTTTTTTTTTTTAAATTGGGTCGTTGACCCTTTTTATTTATTTATTAATCCATGCCCGAAGGCTACATGACTGACCCAATAGGGTTAACCAAACCAGACCCGAAGGCTACAATATTGTTGCCACTTAATGTCCTCGTTGCCTCCATCTCGCATAGAGACTTGCTTTCGCTCCGGTCCATCGTCTCCACCTTGCATGAAGACTCGCTTTCGCTTCGCTCCGGTCTAGTCCATCTAAGCAGCTACATTCAATACCTGAAGGAATGTGCTCCTAATAATCGGGCGAAAACTCACAAAATCCTAACTAGTGAGTCTCGAACCCACGACCTCTCACAAGGAGAGTGGATGTCCGACCAACTGAGCTACAATTGGTGGACTGCAGCAAATAGTTAATAGGAGCGATTATGACAATGTTATCAAAGCGTTGCCATATCTAAAAGTGAACCGAAACGCAAAGTAAGGTGATGAATCTGTTCTTGACAAAGGATCTTTTAGTTTCTTAACTTGTATCTTTCTTGCAATTGTATTTTCAAAAGCTCTGACCTTATGTTCATGTTACAAATGTTTGTGTACTCTTTATCAGATATGTTATTTTGTTCATTCTTATCCAGCCCTACGTGCTTTAAGTTAGTAAATAAGTATGCAATGTATATTTGGTCCTTCGACTAACTGAGTTTGTTTCTCAATTGTAATCTAGTTTAAGATTGGTAAGTGTATTGGGATAATCAACCAACTACCTTCCACATTGCTAGCTTCTAAGAAGTTTGCTTTTTTCCGTTTTCACTGAAAATGATATTTATGTACTCAGACCCAAAAACAGAGATGGCACTGCTTATATTAAGCGATTACCACACACAACAGTAATTACAAACCATTATGAAATACCAAGATTGTGCTCTGGAACAATATTCACAATCTTGCTCATAGTAAGCATGAAATTGGTGTTAGGTATTTAGAGTCTTTCTTCATATTTTTCTTTTCATATTCATAAAACCTTACAATTTTTTAGTTGTTTAAGGATCGGATTAGGCGCATTATGAGGGCCTTGCTTGATTTATCCAAAGGATGACAAAATATATTGAAAGGCTGCAAAGCTCTTTTTTTTTTTCTTTCAAAATCTGGGCGTATACTAAGCAAATTATATGTACAGATAGATTAGAATCCTTAGTGTTTCCTGTTGCTAAAACAATTCCGGAAGAATCCATCCTTTGCAAGAAGATTTGCCACTTGATTATCCTCATCAAGGATCGAACTTGACATTGGAGAATCACTGTAAGAAGTCCAGGAAGTTTTGGTTGCTTAGTAAAGCTTTTGAGGCCATCGGCATGAAGTGTAGGGATTAAGCAAATTTACTGTGGTTCATACTGTCTCACAAAATTAATGCAATTAACTGTAAAGATTGCTTGTTGTATCATGCAACCACAATTAACTTCAAGGGAGTGCTTGTTGTATCATTAAACCACTACAGTCCTAATTTTGGTGATAACCTTAGAAGTAGGATTTTCGTCAAATTGCCTCGGCCAGACCCAAGCCTGGATAAAGGATCCGGGTTGGTGTTAGGCCCATGATAGGCAACCGTCAAATCTGTCATATTCCTCTAGAGGAGATTGGTGTTAGGCCCGTGACCGCCAACCGTAAAAGTCCGTCACATCCCTCTTGGAGGAGGGTTGGTGTTAGGCCCGTGATAGCCACCTGTAAAAATCTGCCACATCCCTTTACATGGATTTTGATTCAAAAAGATTAATGCCGGATAACCACATTACTTGGAGAACCAAAATATGTATAGCCTACCCCAAGAGTATTGGGAATGGGCTGATGACGATGATGCCTCCTTTGCCAGCTTGTGCTGAGTGATCAAGCACACGTCATATGCATATCAATGATCAGTACATGTTTTTGTTTTTACTTTTATTTTTCAGTACATGTTTTTGTTTTTACTTTTATTTTTCAGAGTATTTTCGAAGTTTCAAAACTTCACAGACAACTATAAATGTTGTCCTGCATATTTTTCAGTTTCTTTGCAAAATTTCAGAACTTCCCTCTCCAATTCAGAGAATTCTTTCTTAAAAGATGGCAAAATTTGATGTTATCTCATTCTCAGAACATTTGAATTTTAGCACCAGTACTCTCACCTTATAACCACAATTAAAACCCAAAGGTACATAACTTTAGCCCTTGAATTAATCAAAATCACATTGACCCCAACTCCTTGTCAAACTGGGAGTAGCTATGCCTTGAATACCCTATGCTTATACCAGAATGCTGTGTCAGTTGAAAAACGTATTTATCGTCAATGAGATTTTCTATCTATAAGTACTGAAATATATACAATCGGTTTTGTACATGTAGTGGCAATTCATGTATTTTGATTTGAAATAAGAAATTGTTCATTCTACTAAATTCTACACAAAAATCCCAGTGTGACATAAAACAAGACACTTCTGTTAAACCCTCACAAGCTTCAGTAGTAGCACTGTCAACCTAAACGAGCTCAGCCCCGTACTTATATGAAAATTTAGCTGCAAGGTTGGCTATGACAAACCCTGCAAAAACCTGCAGAACACAGCAGCCCTAAGCTTAGCTTCAAGCAATTGCTTATCATAATGATTAAAACACAACCAATGATTAAAACACAATGTTAAGGTGTTGCTCAGGAATTCTTCAAATTTCTCAATGTATTTTGACTTCAAACTAGACAGTGAAATAAGAAATGAAATATTGAATTTAATACTATCTCATCTCTTATGGTACAAAGTTGTGGTGTGTGTACCTGGATGGAGCCGAAGATATAGACTGCAGAATATTGGCGTCCATGGATGACCATATCAGCAACCATTGCAAGCGGTATCGTGAGGGACATCCCCAAGGCCGCTATGAATGGGGTCGTCCACACCACACAAAGAGCCCTGCATTTTTTATACTTAAATATTAATTGTGGGAGATTTATGTCTGAGCGGAACTGATGCGAGAAACCCGACATCTTGGATAATGTGGAGGCTTTTCATTACCAAAAGTAATCAGCAAGAACATTCCCTACAAAGCTGTTAAGTAGCACAACCTCCTCAATGGATGCCGAATGTGGAAATGTAAATTTGGATTCAATACCAACAGCAGTCAAAGGCCATACTGCATCACAGAATTAACAATACCGCATATTACTTTTTCCTGTTAAAAATCAACAGCTTTCCAAGGAATCTGACTCTATAATTACAAGGTAGAAATTGATCATTAGTTTCTCACCGAGCCACCAAAAGCCAAGGAGGGTGAACAATCCAATGTACCCATATAATTTTTGAACATCAACCTTTTCTCTTTCTGATCCAGCGTATTTCTTTAGTAGCACTGTCAGATGTAAATTGAATTGAATTGGATCAAAACTATTATGAGCTGAAAAAACATTAGATTTCACATGAGACGAGAGTATTCTACCAGTGAATAGACCGTACGTTATTGCTGAGAGAAGACCATACATGTCACCCACAAGAGAGTGCTTAGCACTTTTTAAGAAAAATGACAACAGTGTGTTAGTTTCAGTGAAACATGAATGAAAAATCATATAAAGTACGAGATTCATCAAGTATAATGTTGCTTTAGTTCCCATTTGTACTAATATTAATCAACTAATCATCTAGGCGGTGTGGAACTAAATAATTTCTTAAACGACTAACTGAATCCAGAATAAAACAAGGCCTGAATACTCTTTTTTCTTGAGACATACCTAGACATGCTATGTGGCTCATCATTTGCCCAAGTTTTTCCCAGTGTAGTCATGACAACTCCACCCATGCTGATAGATACGGCAACAACCTTTGCTACATCTAAGGAATCATGGCCAAGATATGTCTCGAAAATAAGTGTAAAGAGCCCTGATGTGGAATTCAAGATTGTAGTACTTGCAACACTTGTATTTGCCAATGCGGCACTTGAAAAATACTATGCAGAAAACTGAGTATTAGTAACAACATAACATCAACCATCTTTAAGTTTGAAGCATTATGAACTTTGAAGTATGCTAGGGATGCTCTTTAAATCGCAGCAAAAGTTATGATGCCAGACTTCATTATGTCTAACATATACATGAATGCTTACCAGCTTGGTAGTACTATCTTCATATTGCTCATGGCCTATTGTACAAAGTACTAAACAATAATTTCATTACTTCTTGACAAATTTGTCGGAAATTCTGAAAATGAATAATACCCAAAAGACATAAGAAATATTTACTCAGCTTGACATATATATTTTATGAGAAATTCATATTGACTAATGTGCTAAGTCATCGAGTTTTCAAAACACAAACAAAGAGAAGGCAAACTAAGTAGTCTGCTCACCTCTGTCGTAAACCATATAGGAGCAATATAAAAGCTGCGCTTTGCGATCACCCACGAACTAAGTTCAGAATTTTCTTTGAGGTAGTAATTCTCATCTTCATCACTCTTAGCGAGCAAAGGCTGCCCTTCTTCTCTTCTACTAAGATCCATATCATCAATCAAGGGGCTCCTCATTTCTGTTTCTGCACTCTGGTGCAGATTGTTATTTGTACGAGTGTTGATTCCATCTGAAGAGCCAAATAATGAATTTGAACTTAGGAAGTTCTTGAGAAATCTGGTACTACATATCCAATCCTTGAGAGCAGCTAGAGGTATATATATCACCAAAAGAGAAACTCCTAGGTAAGTGAGTGCAAATGGTTGCCTATACTCGACGAATATTCTCTGCATATAATAACCAGTGATAAGCTTGAAACAATTATCTCACGACATAACTCATAAGACATCATGCGTTTTAGCATCCACCCCACTCAATGAACATTTCAGTACAAGCACAAAGTATTTATTGTTTCTTGAGAGAGTAACGGAAAGCAACAATGCTAGTTATTTTCTTAAATCCCACTAGTTTTAATTCATAAAGTCTCACTAGTCATTTATTTAACCATTTGAACTCAAATATGCCAGATGAATTGGTTAATGGTTTGTTTTCTTTGCTTTTCAAATAAAAAAGGTGATAATGTTCAAATAAACCAATGAATACTGTTTTCACTTGAAATACAATTTGAAATTTTCACCTGTTCGATTTAATTACAAGTCGAGTTTAATTGGCTGAGAGTACAAAAGGCAAATTGATTTTGTCTATTGTGTTCCTTTTCACAAATTACCTTATAGTTGAAGCTACTGATGAACTTGAATAGAATGAAGAGGCAAAATAAAAGAAAACAAAAGAGATCATGGAGCTTGCCCCTCAATTCAGAAAATAAATAAATAAATAAATAAATAAATAAATAATCTCTACAATACAAAAGGATTACAAAACCTGTGTGCATGTACAAATAGCTATAAATTACTCAGGAAAACTTAAAAATTTCAGTATTAATTGCCAACCAAACAATCCAAACTGAAAAACTGATAATAATTAAAAAAATAAAAAACCCTGAAGAAACAAAACCCAGATCCAAAACTAAATAACAATCAATTAAAAAGAAACAGAAAAAGGTCTGAATCTCAAAACACAATAAACCCTCACCTGAGTAACCTCTGCAGATGTAACCCAAATCAATACAACAGTACCAATCAACCCCAAACCAGCTTTATATCTCCAACCCATTCTTCAAATCAACCCAAATAACCAAGACGAGCTAATGAATCCTAAAACCTGTAATCTAATCTCTGTTCACAAGAGAAGAAGAAATCCACTGTTTTTCCTTTCTCTGTTTTTCCTTTCTCTGTTTTTTGGGTTCCTTCAAAGATATTGACGTTGGGGATAGAGAAGACAAACAAGAGAATCCCAAAATCTCTGCTTCATAAATTTATTTGGGGTTTGAATAAAAATATAGAAAACTCAAAGGGGTCAAAGTTGGGTATTTCATGCTTTGATTTCAAGAGTGGTAGTGACACTTTGCCTTCGAGTGCCGTTATGCTTGCAGGTACGCGTACGCTTCTTTAATCAGGTAGAGTTTTACATATTTACCCTTTGTCTGAAAGAGGCAGGGGAGAAAATCTATAGAAAATGACTCAAGGAAAGGTCAACAAAAGTGATTGAGGGGGGGCTCCTGCGCACAGTGGGCATGATGAGCTCCTGCGCAGGCGTCTCAGCCGTTGGATCAGAATTCAACGGCTCAGATCATATGGATTTGAAATCCAGATTTTATTTAAAAAAAAATTTCTGCCAAAAATCTCTCTCCTCCCATATGATCTGAGCCGTTGGATTCTGATCCAACGGCTGAGACGCCTGCGCAGGAGCTCATCCTGCCCACTGTGCGCAGGAGCCCCCCTCGATCCCAACAAAAGGCATCTTCGATAAGAGGAATATTTGTTTATTTTGTTTATTTCGGACATTGGCGACCGCGTTCCTTACATGCTTCTTGGATAGCCAATGACTCAAGAAGGGCCTGCATTATATGCTGACCCTAAAGCAAAAACATAACGAGACGTTGAGGGAGTACGTCACTCATTTCAACGATGAGTTGACCCTCATCGACGGTTGTGGTGATGACACTGCCGTCACGGTTTTCACTTCGGGTCTGAGAAGAGGTAAGTTCTACGACTTCCTTACCCTGGACCCTCCAACTAATATGACAGACTTGTTCAAGGATGCCCAGAGATATATCACTCTAGATGAGATGGTAGCCGCCAAGAAGGAAGAAGAGTTAGAGACGAAACCTTCTGTCCCCAGGGACAAAAAAGAGGGGAAGGAGAAAGAGGACGATGACGGGAACAAGAGGAAACACACTTATAGCAAGACCGATTCGGGCCGCACAAGGCAGGACAAGGCCTTGAATTATGTCGGGTCCAAATCAGTCACCCCTTTCAACACCAGTCTGTCTGACATCCTTCATTCCATCAAGGATTGGGAAGAGCTGAAATAGTTGTCCAAGCAACTAGGAGACCCCACTCGGCGTGACAACAACAAATACTTCGCCTACCACAAGAAAGACGAACACGATACTGAAAATTGCAGAAACCTCAAAGGAGAAGTCGAGTACTGGATTAGAAAAGGCAAGCTCAAGGAGTTCCTAGGCTCAAACTAGAGACAGGGCCGAGCAAGGGAAAAAGAAGACGCTGCCAAGAAGATTGAAAAAAGCTCTTGGCATCATTTATGTCCTCCACGGGGTCGGTCTTTGAAGGAGAGCAATCTAACAGGTCTCGCAAATGGACACTGACTGAGATGCATATACCATCTGAGGACCGCGGGTGCAGCATGCACGAGATCACAGCCCGATCCCATAACTGACGTTTACGGAAAGGGATCTCCAGGGGGTATATTCTCCTCACAATGACGCCCTGGTCATTCCCGTCCTCATCGCTAAGTGGGAGGTAAACAGGGCTTTAGTGGATACATGAAGCTCACTCAATGTCCAATTTTTCAGCACATTCCACAACATGCAAATATAGGAGAAAGACTTGACCCCCGCCATCCACCCCATGGTCAGATTTAGTAGAGAGAAGTGCTTCCCAATCGGGAAGATCAATTTAATGGTGGAGGCGGGAGAACCACAATTGCGAAAGTACCTTGTCCAAGAATTTATGGTGGTTGACATTTTGTCCACCTACAACATTATTTTGGGAAGGTCGTGGCTTCATCATATGGAGACAGTGGTTTCTACTCTGCACCAATGCATAAAATATACAACCAACTAGGCCCAAGAAACTATCCGAGAAAATCAACCTGCAGCAAGAGACTGCCATAATGCAACCCTAAAACAGCTGAATTGTTGCCAATTGCAGCTCGAGCCAACATGTCAGGCACCAGACATAGAAAATAAGGACAATCACTCCGTGAGTGCGGATGAGCCCCGATGACCAAAGTGCAGCTACACAAAGAGCCAAAATTCAGAGCTAGCATCACAATCTAGACTAATAAAGAGCTAAGTAACAATACTTTAGCAAACTGGCACTTACTCCAAGAGCTGTTAATTAGCAAGGAATTGCCCGCCAGCACAAAGTCCACTATTCAGTAATTTTGTTAGCTTTGGCAAAACAAAACACTTTGCTAGAAAGACTATGCAATCCGAACCAGGACCATACAAAACTTCTTCAGGGTCGAATTAGTTTAGTCCCCGATCGGAGTAAATTATTTTGTTGCTTTGATTTCATTTTTATTTTTCATTTCAGTTTAGAAGAATTGTTCGTATCAGACACATTCCAAAAATAAAACAAATTTTGTTGATTTCAATGAAAGTTATTATAAAGCTTGCCGACCAACTAGTACATCAGTTTATACACTACTAGTATTTAAATCCAATGCAAGTATCTATCCGCTGAAATAAGGGTAGAGATTCCAATCTGCTAATCCGTCTCCAGAAGAGAAGGTGGTGAAAGTAAAGTGTCTGAGAAAGAAGACGAAAGAACGCGCTCAATTCATTGCTCCATCGAATCACCTTACAAAGATGACTTGAAAGTAGCAACATGAACCTTGAAACGAAATGCATATATTTGGCTCGACTTTTAGCTCCGCCAATTTGCCTCTTGAAGCAAAACAAAATGAAGCCACAAAAAGTTGACGAGGACATGGGTCACAGCGCTGCCAAATGTGGACAACTCTCAAATGTGTAATGCCTGGGGTGAAGGAGAGATACCACCCTAGGAACGAGAGTCACGACCTCCAGCGCTCCCATCAACCATAAACTAGCTGAGAGGACCATCCCAAGATAGCAGTAACGAATAAGAGAGTGCTTGAGCACTGGAAGATGGAAGACAGATCTAACCCCCGAGGGAAAGTCCGTAATTCTTCTTCGCAATGTAAGAAGATATTACAAGATATCACGGGATCAATCAGATGCCCACCCAGATCAGGTGGCACCGCATAACAGCAACTCTTATGAAGACTCGTGGTCGCAAATGTTAGATCATTCGAAGACTCCAGTGAGGGAGATCTTCCTTCAGCCTTTGGAAAACCCAAAACATACTCTCCGGTAAGATGCATTTGATTAACATGCTCTATTATTCTCATTGCAGTGCTTGAACGCAGAATGACCAACTTATATATAGGCGTAATAATTTACGAATTAACATCAGCCAACAGTTACTTTAGTATTAAATGTCGTACAGAAAATCGGGAAAATGACGTTTCAATTGCAACTGCACAAGTCCAGATATTTCAAATTAATGACCTGCAAGCAACCCCATTAACTGGGGGGAGTAATCAACACTGAACCGTCGCGCAATATGCATCATATCTCTGGCACGCTGATCTACAAAGATTTATTCTAATTGGGCCTCTCCACTAATGGGCCCAAGCTTATGCCCTGCCAGATTCGACCCATCACATGCAAAAGAACAAACAGTGAAGGCCCTGAGTGCCCATGGAATAAGGAGCGCACCTGCAACATATTATATTAAATCCAAGGCATCAACTCTATTATTATTCCGCTGCTGATCATTAAAGCTGGTCAATCTATTATTAGTTTGACCAATCGATCTGACTCTGAAATCAAACCGCCAAGCGAATTAAGTAAGTCAGGACACCCAATTCAGACTTACAAGCCCAAAATCTTATTCTAACCAAAGCTTAGTCAGATCTGACTGATTACAATAGCTTCTGGTTCGTTTTAACATTCAGCCTGCCAAAAGCAGATGACGATGTGGTAGAAAGTGGGAGCTTAGTCAACGTTTTTAATACCTGACTGTGATGGCTTGCTAGGGACCATTGTCCAACTATAGATAATGGTCGCTGAACCTAACCAAAGCTTAGTCGGTTTCGACCTATGACGATAGCTTCTTATACGCTCTAACGCCCAGTCGGTTAAACTAAACGGTGTCAACGGCTTAGAAAATGACAACTTAGTCAGCGGTCTGATGCCTGATTGAGACGACTTGCCAGGGATCATTGTCCAAAGTTCCAAACATTGGCAATAGTGACCAAACCCGGCCAAAGCTTAGTCGGTGATGACCGACCACGACAACTTCTGGTCTGCTCAAAACCTAGTTCGCAAATAACGGATTCCGACGGCCTAGAAAGTGGGAATCTAGTTAGTGCTCTCGATGTCTGATTCAAATGGCTTGACAGAAGTCACTACTCGTACACAAACAGTGATCGTCGAACCCGACCAAAGCTTAGTCAGTGGCTGCTGATGACGATGGGTTGGTCTGTTCGAAGCCTAGTTCGCTGCACGCGGATTCCAACGGCCTAGAAAGTGGGAGCTTAGTCAGTGCTTTGGAAGCCTGGTGAAGACGACTTGCCGAAGATCATTGGCCAACTACTGACAATGATTGTTGAACCCCGCCAAAGTTTAGTCAGAATGACTGACAATGATAACTTCTTGCTAGCTCAAATTCCTAGTCCGCCACGAACGGATCAAGATGGGTTGGAAAGTGGGAGTCTAGTCAGTGCCTTCGATGCCTGATCAAGATGGCTTGCCAGGGACCACCATGGTCGCTGAAACCTAACCCCGGTTTAGTTAGTCATATCTGGCGATAACAACCCCGATCCAACTAAGCCTATTCTACGAATAACAAATAAAGTCGAGCCAAAAGTCCGGCCAGAGCTCTGGAAGTTTGACTCGGGCGACTCTCGAGGACTATTGTACAATCATTAACAATGGTGCATGTGCTGGGACCACAGTCTGACATATTCACTTACAACAACAACAACTGCTGGTTCAACATACAACCAAGTCGCCAAACAAAGGGTCTATTACACTCCCCGATCTCTAAAAGGATTCTGACCAGAATTGCCCAAACTATTACAACATAGGAAGTCAAAACTCTCATCAACAGATCAATCATAAAGCTTTGTTGCCTAGCAGAGCCTCTCGTCTGATAATTAATGTCAAAATAAGACAAAGCAGGTAAAAGCTAGCATTAAAACAATGGTAAGAACAAACACATACAAAGTATTATTCGTTTAAAAGCCAAAAAAAAAATACAAGGTTCACCCCTCATCAGGAAGATAATTAGATACAACTGAGCCGAACTTAGCAGGGGAAGAAGCGGGAAACACATCTGTACGTGCTGCCTCTCGATCCCCCTCATCGAGGTCGCCTTATTTTTCAGACAAATCGGAGACCACTCCAAACTCTGCATACGCAAATTTCTTTATAATAGGAAAGATCCCAGTCTGGATGCTCTTCCTTCATAAAATGCAACAGCTCCAGCCTTCCATGCACGCCTTTGCTGAACTCAAAAGTGCATTTGGCCTTGAGAATTTTCTCCTGGTGCACTGTTGATTCAGCAAGCTCCTGCTCAAGCCGCTTCAGTTTTCTCGACAGTAGGTCAGTCTTTGACTGCCCAACATTAACAGTGCTTAGCTCATTCTATGCCAGAACTCTTGAAGGATTATTTTTTGGAGCCATGGCTCTCCTGCCACTATTGTTAATTTGATCTTCCTCATCGGGAAGTACTTCTCCTCGTTGAGTCTAACCAAGGGATGTGTCGAGGGGATTAAGTTTTCTTCTTTCAGCTGCATGTTGCGAAATGTGTTTAGGAACAACACGTTCGTACTACTTCCAAGGCATCATTGTGCGGAGTACGGACGCCTTGGAGGTCTCAATCCGTAAAGGTAAGGGGCAGCATCAGTTCCTCAGAGTAAACGTGGTGCATCTGTTGGTCCTTGTAGGCTGATCAGGTCCGTAGTTTGTGGAGCAGCCCCTTTTGGGACCGGTTGGAGCGCTCATTTTTCGAGTTTACTCCGTGCAGGACGCATACCTCATCACAGTGCTCCCTGCATTTCTCCTATTCTTTGTCCCTAGGGACAGAAGGCTTCTTCTCAGATTCTACCCTTTTCTTAGCTGTTAGTTTCTCGTCTAGGACGATGTAATTTTGTGCTTCTTTTACCAAGTCCGCCATATTTTTCGGGGGTCCAAAGTTAGGAAGTTATAGAACTTGTTGTTTCTCAGACCGTCGATGAAAGCTGCGACGATTGTTGCGTCGTTACAAACGTTGACGAGAATCAACTCGTCATTGAAGTGTGTAACATATGCTCTTAACGTCTCATCCGACTTTTGCTTCATGGATTTGAGTATCTTTAATGTTTGTAAGATCTGTTGCGTATGATTTGACATTAGATTCACTCTTGGGTCCGCAGTGGCTACCACCGACATGAGGGTCTGCAAAGATTCCTCCTGTGGTTGCGGCGGTGGTGGAGTGGGCAGTGCTTTGCCGTTTCGAGCGTTTGAGGTTTCCGCCACTTCTCCATTGTCGAGGGACCTTGTTGTTATCATCTCGCCGATTCTTTGGAAAAGGTGGAACTACTAATCTTTCTAAGGAACTCTGTTGTTCCTCACGGACGGTGCAAAAACTGATGTAGTCGATTTATGATATCCTGCCTCGGTGCTTACCTAGATCTGCACAGGTAGCAAACGTGAGCCAAGGACCACCATGTGGTGGCCGATGGCACTTCGATACTTATGTTAGATAAGGCTTAGAAGAGGCTTAAAATTGTAAATTGGGTTATATTGCGTACCTCTAGTCCATTGACCTTATCTCCCTTTTATAGTGAAGGAGTCCTTGTTCAGCTAGGCCTTTGGTGGCATAGTTTAGGGAAAGTGATCTTGTTGTGGAGATCCTTTCCTAATTGAGAGTTGTCCATGTGGGATAGTTTCCCTACACGACTCTTGTTCCTAGATCTGCGGGAGAGGTTTATCTTTCTGAGTGTTGTCCATGCAAGGAAGTTTCCTTGCTCGACTAATACTCTTATATATGTTTCCTAGTCCGATCCAATGTATTGCTAGCTTGCCTTTCTTGAGTAGATCTGTTAGATACTTGCGTTAGAGGTATATATATAATTATATTTTGAAAGGCAAGCGTGCCTTAAAGGTCTTACTAGTATTGGGCCTGACCGCGTGAGCTTACTGGCTCATTGCAACTCGGACCTAACTGCCCAGATCATGCCAATGATGGCCTTACTATTGTTTGGGCCTTGCTGGATTGAGTGTGCAATCGGGCTTGCTTCGTTCCGTTGGCGAGATTATCATGACACGTGTACGGCGCTGATCAGAGGACGGTTTGGTGTATCATCAATTATAATGAAAAAGAATGTTTTTGTTTTAATTTCTTTTTTGGTTATAGGGTGTGTTAAGTGGTTCAAAAAGACTTGTTTTAAAAAGGGTAAGACAATTTATCCTTTTGATTATGGAATATATCTGTATTTCAAGTTTTGTGTATTTTAAAGTGATCGAGAGTTTAGGGAAGAAACTCATCATAGGATGAAGCAAATTTAAAAAAACAAATTCACTTTTTGGTCAAAAACAACAAAGTAAATCAACATTTGAACTAACCAAACTTGTTCATGAAGAGTCCATTTATTAGAATTTTTTAACAGATAGGAACATAGAAGAATGACAAGGAGGAACTGAGACCTAACATCTACTAATAAAATTTTCACTGTAATGAAGTTATTCATTCATGTTTAGTAATGGATAATATCTTCAAAACGAACATGGATGAAAGGGAGTTAAAGGAAAAAACCTAGAACAACGTAAACTTTGGGTGATGGAATGTCAAGGGTTTATGTTGAAGTTGTGGTGAAAAGCGATGCAATACTTGTTCGGGAAACAGTGAACTGAAGATTATTGAAGATGACGTGAGATCGTTTTTTGCTTGGCGAACACCTTTCGTTATCAAAGATTAATTTATAAAACTTCATGATGATGTTTGAATTTTCTTATTAGAAAAGACATTGGAGGTGTTTAGAAGCTTTAGATTTGTTTATTGTGAAATGTTTTAGTAGGTACCAAGTACCATTGGTTTTATTGGATTATTTGTATGTTAGTTTTATTTATTTATTATGCCACTTTGGAATATATACAATGATGATGATTATTTGATTGGGATGTTATTTACCTAACCTTTTTTTAACTCCGCCTGTTCAAAGTTCTAACTTTGCATTGCTGGTCCCAAGCCCGGATAAAAGAAGGGAAAAAGTGTATTCGAAGGTGAGCAATATCTTCCATTTTTATTATTTGTTTATTTATAGTCATTTTTCATCTACTTCAATTTTCCCCTATTATGTTTAAGTAACTATGAGCATATAGAGATGCCATGAATTGTTAGTATTATATTACTGATTATCAGTTATAAATTCTAGTTCAGTTCTCTGTCTCTTTATTTTATATTTTAAACATCTTACATAATATCATTGGGTTTCTGTGCCAATATAGCCTGATAATGAAATAGAGCCTTGCTCCGAACCAATAGAAGATGTGGTTGAAAATGAAAAGTTTAGCTGTCAATGGTCAAATAATAGTGGTTAGTTTCCTGCTCCTAAATCTCATGCGGGAATATCTGAATAAGATTTCAGTTTAACAATTTCTTGTGCAATAAATCTTTGGAACTTGTGTGCTAACATAAGCCTCTTGTGTAGATGGAGCCAATGAACATCAGACAACTGAGGAAGGTGTTGTCTTTCGTTCACATGAACATGAGCACTTGGATGATATGGCTGATGATAAATCAAAAAGCCTTTCTGACATAGATGACGATGAGGTTGGTGGCTTGGTTGTTTTATGTGAAATCACCATACTTACTTGTGATGAAATTTAAGTGTGTATCTCACAGATGTGTCATTAGTTGTGGTTACTACTACTGTCATATTTAAGTACCTGCATGCAACTATTATGAGGCTAACCTTGTTATCACTATTAGGAGGAAGCTGAAGAGGAAGAAGAAGTAGAACAAAATCTGAAGAGGAATCATAAGATGAATCTGAGGTAGTTGTCTTTCTACTCTTTTTACTTTTACTTCTTCCCTTTGCTTGAGTTACTTGTAATTCTATATGAATTTCTCTCAACCCTCTCAATCCTCTCAATGTTGATGTTAGCAAGTTTGGCGCAAAGAGATCGGGTTAAAAGAGTGTTTGGAGATGAATTGATGCCAAATGGAGCCAAGGCATTGGCAAGGTTAAATCTGACCTGTAAATTACTTTCCCTTCTTCAGTTTTAGTTTCATCAATTTCTTCTTTTTCTGTGTTCAATTTACAGATTTAATCACAAAAACATGATTATGTTCTTCAATTTACAGATTTAATAACAATAGGATGATTATGTTCAATTTACAGATTTGATCGCTCAAAAATTTCTCAATGACAATCACTGATCATTGATTCTGTTGTTCACCTCAGTAACATGATGTTGCTCTTCTGTTAAAAAATTTTCCAGTTTCAAGAGGGAAGTATTTGATAGTGTAGATAACTGATGGTCTGAAAATTTCTTCATATTTGATAGTGTAAGTTACTGATGGTCTGTCGAAGATGGTTTTCAGGCCTGTTTTTCTGGGCTCGAATGTCAGGCTATAACAAGCATTCTTAGACGCGTGGAAACTATTTTATTCTTGAAAATATTATGTTTATGTTGTAAGTATGATACTACATTCATATACCTCCCCCTGGAACCTTTCCAAAGAAGCCTTCCTATAGGATGATGATAAACCCATTTTGTCAACTTGTGGAGGTGCATCCTGTTTCAGCTTTGGAGCCACATTTTAGGGAAGAAAACGAATTGAGCTAGAGGCATACTCCTATTGATCAGTGACTAAATTTTTTGTTAAATTGCTATTTGTATTGAAAGTCTTAACACGAAGACGTAAATTGTGAATATTTAGGATGGAATAAGGACAAATTTACTTACTGAAATGTTTGATATATGTTGTGAATATTCGCACTAAACATAAATAGGATATTAATAAAATTATTGTTTTTTGGGTTTGGGGAGGAGACTGTTTGGGGTTTCTCCCTAGGTCTCCTCTTCAGTTTGGTGGTGTGGTGTATTTGTGATGCTCTTTTTATTTTCCTTTTATTCATATTCTCACACAGTGCTACTAGGTGATAATGTTCATTTTTATGGTGCGGATGATGATGTTGAGGTGTGGATATTATGTTGGGTGATGCACAAGTATTCCGTGTGGATACATGTATAGGTGTTGTAGGCACTAGACAGCGTGCAAATATGTCTACCTATTAAAGGCTCATGATTTGGGTATATCAGTGGGAAGATAAAGTGATGTGGGTGAATATATATTTATATGCAATCGTTTTCCGCTCCCTGCTTTGATCTTGATCTGCAAACTTGCTGACCTGCACAAGGAACGCACGTGAGCCATGTACCACTGTTGTGGTGGTTGATGGCACTCCGATGCTAAAGTCAGACAGGGATCTGAGGAATCTATAGTGCTGTAAACAAGGAATTTGTAGCGTACCTTAGTATACCAACCTCATGTCTTATTTATAGTGCATGAGTCCTGGTTCAACCAAGCCATCGATGATGTAGTTTAGGGAAGAGGATCTTCGTGGAGATCCCTCTCTAATTAGGAATCGTGTTGTAAAGGGAAGGTTCCCTATTAGCCACGTGCTCCTAGATATGCGGGAGATAGTTCCCGTTTTGAGAGTATTCTATAGGTGGAAGTCTCTTTATGTGATACATACTCTGGAATATGCTTCCTTGGAAGCAAAGAGCCGCTGTAAATGCCTATCCGAAGCTGATCATAGAGATACTTGCCTTAACAGGGCTTACGGGTATTGAGAATAGCTGTGAGACATGCAAGCCCAGTAGACTATAAGAATTAGGGTCCGTTTGGCAGACTTAGAACCGCATGGGCCGGATCAATGTTGGGTTAATGCTTGGGCCTGTCTTTTCCTCGAGATCATCATGACACGTGTACAATGCAGATTTAAGACTGTTTTGGTGTATCATCAGCTACTCCCCCCGAGTGAGTGGGGCGTTTAGTCAGTTCACTGACTCTTTAAAAAGCAACTATACCATCGTGATGATAGAGCCCGAAGCGTTGTCTCGAGCGGTGTATAGCATTTATGAGTACACGACTGCTCAAGGAGAGAAGGTATGATTTGTCGTCTCTATAAATATTCGCTGCTTCAAGGAAGATTTCTTTAGTCCTTATCTGTGTAATTTCTTAAGCAATTGTATTGCTGTAAAGTTCGATTGGTCCCTCTTATCAATGGCAAACAATGTTGAACCTTCTTCTAAATATCTGTTGTCCTTCACTTGCCTCATTTTCTTCAAGGATAGTTTGATCGATGAATCTAAATTAATCAGGCTTCGAATTATGTACCGTATTCCCGAGGATCTGGAAATCATTCTCGCATTTGGAGATGTGGCTCCAACAATACCCCCTCAGGGATATATAAGTTTGCACTGGGGCATGTTCGAGTCAGGGCTTTGATTCCTAGTGGCGGATGATGTCTGGCGTTTCTTCCTCACTCTTCGCATGTCTCCCGCTCAAATGGTTCCAAGCGGGTTCAAGGTTCTGATTGCGATTCTCCTGAGGGCGCATGATGTCGACCTTCGTTTGACTCCGGTAGTAATTCATCATATGACCACCGCTCGGTTGGATGCTAGGGGCCTTTGCATACTGAATTTCCCTACTTGTTTGCATTTAGTAGCGGATGACCTGAGCCCTGGGAGAGGTATTGGTTTCTGGCTTCGGTGAACTCTTCGTACTTCAAGCTTGGGAGTCGTAGAATCCCAATATACTTCCAGTTCGACCTTGATAAGTTTCTTAGTTGCTAGCTTATTTATTAGATCCCAGATGCGACTAGTTTGATGTCATTTTCTTTTTTCAGGAAAGTTTGCAGTTCTGACTCTCACTGAGGAGGAGAGACAGATAGAAAGGGAGTTCATCAACCTCCCATTAACGTCCATCGAGGAGGTCATAATGCCAGGCAATGTTGGGCGTAGCGAGTTGCTACGATGTTCTCATTATGTTCTCGCTGCACTAGGTTCGCCGGCTGAAGGGGTTATCAGTTGTCGTTCGAGGAAGAAAAGTATGGCTATGCCTAGCCCGACTAGGGTAGCAAAATTGGAGGCGAGTATACCTCCTGTTGTTATTTCGATAATGAGGCAGTCCCTTGATTGTGCGGCCTCTGCCCTTGGGCTGTCGCGTTCTGCTCAAGCGGTAGCTTCAGAGGGTTGTCCTTCTACTTGATGCTACTATTCCCCCTGTTGACTTAGAGGGAGAGAACATTGGCCCTCGCATTGACGTTTCACGTCATCATGAGTCTGAGGCAGACGTTCGTGCCCTTGAGTCCCATAGTCTTGTTACGCTGCATCCCGAAGCTCGTGAGCGAGTCCTTGCATTGGAGAAGGCCTTCGTGGACCTGCGGATGTCGTATTTGGATGCTCTTTACCGAGCGGATTCCTAGACTGGTCAGCTGCAAAATGTTGGTACTGCTGCAAACTTCAAGGTCTGAAGGCCACATTTTCTGCCTCTGAAGCGGAGTTCGCTGGTTTAAGATTTCAACTATGGTTGACCAAGTTGGATTTGGCGTCAACTCGTGCTGAACTGGGACAGACTCAAGCTGAGTTGGAATGCTTGGATGCAGCTGTGGACAAGTGGTCGTCCAATCTGCAGGACCAAGATGCTGAAAGGAGGCACGCGGAGATGGAGTCTGAGGTCAACGATGGGCTACACCGTGTTCACAAAGCAAAACGTTTACTGTCGGAGGAGCGTTCACACTATGATACCTTTGTGGGTGCGGTGGATTTTGACATGTCGAGACGAAATCCGTTTATCTCATCAAAGGTTATTCGGGGAAAATTAGAGCTTATTAGAGAAGAGCACCCCGGTGTCGACTTTGACTTCGCCCATTATAGGAGGGTTGTTTTTCGACCGATCTCTTGAGATGAAGGTTCTGGCTCTACCGGACAAGCTGTCGATGAGGTTGTTTCTTCTTAAAATAGTTGTAACGTCCTTCCAGGGACATAAAACACTTTTTAATGAAAGTATTATTTTGTCCTTTACTGTTGAATTTTCTTTAAATGTTTTGTAGATCGTAGAATCTATACTACCGGGCAGAATGCCAATTTTTGTTAGTTGAGTTGTATCGAAACTGACCTTTTTGACTGTTATTGCTTATTGGTGATCCATTATGGTTCGCATATTGATCGTTTGGCGTCATTGTCATGCGTAAGAATGTCAAGGAAACATTGGCTTCGTCGATCGTCGTGGTCCGCGTGTAGCGGACTAGGTGTTGAGCACCTGAAGTCGTCGTCATCAGTTGTGGACTGATTGAGCTTACCTGGTAAATTTGGCGATCATTGTCTGTTGGACTGCAATGGTCCCTTGGCGAGTCGCCGTCATCAAGTGGGTGAGCACTAACTAGACTCTCACTTCCTCGACCATCGTGGTCTGTGCATAGTGGACTAGGCGTTGGGCACCAGAAGTCGTCGTCATCAATCGCGAACTGACTAAGCTTACCTGGTAAGTTCGGCGATCATTGTCTATTGGAAAGCAATGATCCCTTGGTGAGTCATTGTCATCAAGCGGGCTTGCCATGACTAGACTCCCACTTCCTCGGTCGTTGTTGCCAGTGCACAGCGGACTAGGCTTTGGGCACTAGAAGTCGTCGTCATCAGTCGCGAATTGAATAAGCTTACTTGGTAAGTTCGGCGATCATTGTCTATTAGAGAGCAATGATCCCTTGGCAAGTCGTCATCATCAAGCGGGCTAGTGCTGACTAGACTCCCACTTCCTTTCCCATCGTGGTCCGCGCATAGCGGACTAGGCGTTGGGCACCAAAAGCCGTCGTTATTAGCCGCGAACTGACTATGCTTACATGGTAAGTTCGGTTTGTCTGTTGGAGAGCAATGATCCCTTTGCGAGTCATCATCATAGGCGGGCTAGCACTGATTAGACTTCTACTTCCTCGGCCGTCGTGGTCCGCGCACAACTGACTAGGCGTTGGGCACCAAAAGTCCTCGTCATTAGTCGCGAACTGACTAAGCTTACCTGGTAAGTTCGGCGATCATTGTCTGTTGGAGAGCAATCATCCTTGGACAAGTCATCGTCATTAGGTGGGCTAGCGCTAAATAGACTCCCATTTCCTCCGCTGTCATGTGATATTCACATAATTATTACATAATATATCCCTTAATTTATATATGTTAGTGTTTCGATTATTATATTTTATAGTAATTATTTCGTTTTCATGTCTTTGTAGGAATTTGAGCGTGAACGATGAAATCGTATTAATGCGACAATTTAAGGAATGACAATTGGTCGATTTTAGCAGTGGTACAAAGTAGACAGTCACATATCTAAACCTTACCCTAATAAACCTAGGTCCACCTAATTTAACCTAAGCCCAAACCCAAAATGCTAACCTAAAAACCCAAGCCCAACGCCTTTTGGAGAACCCAAGCCCAAGAAAATAGGGGAACCCTATTTAGCTCTCCCCAGTTTGGAGAAAGCTCGGGCTCTCTCTTCTCTTCTTCTCTCTTTTCTTCCCCTCTATGAGGGCTCTTCCAGCCACCACGCCAATCCACCCTGCCGGCAATCCTCGCTCGATAGGAGAGCAGGCAGTGCGATAATCCCGCCATCACCACCTCACCTCACCATCGTCCAACACCTTCATCCCACTGAAACAGGGGCGTGACAACCCTGTTTCACATCATCACGCACACAGCCACCACCACCTTCTCCGCCATCACCCGAGCACCACCACAGCCACCTCGCGCACAAAACAGTCCTTGTTTCTCCTCCTTCACGAACCGCCGCCGCCCCTATTTCTCCCCTCTCTCGGCCCTCCTTCCTGTTTCCCTCTCTATTTCTCACTGTCTCTCTCTCTCTTCGCCGTCAGCTGCGACGCCAGCAGCAAGCTCCTCACAACAGAACTTCACCTCGCCACCTGGAAACACGCCGGACATTCCCACCGTCTTCCCATCCGCCATCCAACGTCCTGCCGCACACCCGCATGCCCTGAGTATCACCGAATTCTCCGGTCTCTCTCGCAACAGCGCTCTGCGCGTTTCCCGCCTTCTCTCTATTCAAATCGGGAGAGAAAGGTTTGGGAAGTTATTTGCACCCCCGAGTTCTCTAAGAACCACCACAGTGCCATTAGCAGCCTTTTTCTCGGGATTCGTGTTCGTG
Source organism: Berberis vulgaris (assembly GCA_963556465.1). Lineage (NCBI taxonomy): Eukaryota > Viridiplantae > Streptophyta > Magnoliopsida > Ranunculales > Berberidaceae > Berberis > Berberis vulgaris. The sequence continues at coordinate 13,498,646 of OY747130.1, read as the reverse complement.
CAGAGATGAGTTGCGGCGTACCACACCACGAGGAGATGACCACCGCTACCATAGAGAACTAAACCCTTCGCCAAGGCTAAGATGAAACCACAGGGTTTCCTAGAGTTTGTTGTATTTAAATTTATTATTTTCTTTATGCTTGAACGTTAAACACATTTGATTTTTGAGTCTCAATAATTTGCTTTCACCGATTATATCCTGATTAATTATCTAGACTAGTCGGTAGTTAGAAGTACCCTTTGTTGACATTCAAAGCCTGATTTAATCAATTAATTTGAATCTGTGATTGTGTGTGCCGTAAGAAGACATGTAATGCTAGGGGTTTAGGATTAGTTAAAATAAACTTGTGATTGTGTGTGCCGTAAGAAGACACGCAATGCTAGGGGTTTATACCTTTGCTGAAATCAATTGCGAACTTAGATTAATCTTTAGGTTAGTCATGTTAATTCTTGAAAACAATAATTTGGATTACACAAATCTCAAAGAACCTGTGGTGGATTCAATGCCTTGGTTTCCCTTCTCATATTCTTAGACTTTTTATTTTGCTTTTTAATTTGATTTTTAGTTTAGATATTTTAATTGCTGTAACCCCCACTTAAATTAGTTTAAGTCAACTATGAAACTTAATTGCAACCACAGTCCTTTTGGGATCGACCTGTACTTGCCCTTGTTTACCAGTTAGACACTGTGCACTTGCAGTTATTACAAGTGGGTTACATTAACCTATTTATTTAGGTTAGTTAAATCTGCATCAAGTTTTTGGCGCCGTTGCCGGGGACTGTAGCGGTGTAATTGAATTTAAGAGTTTATTTTCACTAGTTTGTAGTTTAGGATAAAAAAAAAAATAAAAAAATTAGGTCAGATATAGATTGCTTTTGCTTTTAGGATAGGCTTGATTTTATTTTTTAGTTATTTCTTTTAAGTCTTAGAAGTTTTGATACTTGTTTTTGTTTTTTTTTATTTTTGCAGGTATTAACAGGTAGGGAACATATATTACAGGTTGCATAAAAAAAAAAAACAAAACAAAACAAAACAAAACAAAACAAAAAAGCACAGGGTTTGAATTGTTTATAGGTTGTTATCGCGTGGACACTCTTAGAAGTCGGCGAGCCATCAGGTGGACGGTGCTTCTGATCGACGTCAACTCGACTTCTACCCGGCGTCGCAAGTAACCCAAGAGAGGTTCACACCGGAGGTAACTTCTTCCCACCGCATCTGCACGCGGTTTCTGAGTGGATTACTATGTGTTTTGCTTGTTTTGTTTTTAGCTAGAATTGCAAATTTGAATAGATTGTGGATATTTCTGATGCTGTAAAATTCCGCTCTCTCCCGCGGATAGGTTAACCACCATCTATTTTAGGGTTAGGGACCTAAGCCCTCATTATTAAAATTTGTAGCAAGATAAATTAGGACAAGACGCTCATAGGACCCCTCTTTTGAAACTTGAAAGTTTAAAGTAGTCAAGTGAAAGAACATATCCAATCTTGGAATAGTTCTGAAACTGGCATTACACTTTAAGCTGAAGGTAGAAAATGAGGTAGGAGCAATTAGATTTCAGAATATTTTTATGCTGGGAAACTCCGTGCTCTCTCCGGCGGATAGGCTAATTAAAATGGATTTCAGCTCTTGATTAGTAACAAACATTAGGTTATAAAAATGAGTGCTTGTAGGGATTACCAGACGTTACAGCCTCTACCTAGTAAATTAGTTTCTCACGAGATTAATTTTCTTCGTTGAAACCTCAACTTTTCGTGGGGCTATAACTATCAGCTGCGCAGTACCCGAAGGCAATCTGAATGATTGTATTGCTAGGTACTTATCTAGGGTCGTTTGCCATTCATCTTGCTTGCGCATCATATAGGTCCTGATTAGGTTTTCCCATTTTTTTTTTTTTTTTTTTTTTTTAGAGTTAGGTCATATTCATATAGAGGTTAGGCTTGCATATAAAAAAAAATGAACCTCAATGATTATCCATCTTGGTTTCCTGAGCAAGTCAATGCATTTAATGCCATGCGACAACCTGCTTATGATCCATATTCAGATTATTACAATTCAGGTTCAACATATTATCCCGACTTCTTCTCCCCTTCTACTGAGGATAAAGACTTTAAGGATTACTTCTCCTCTTCTACCTCGAAGCTCGAAACAGCACTTATGACGATGTCTCGGAAATTAGATGCACTTATGAATTTGACTCAACCCCTACCTCCCACTAATGTTTCATTTGAGGGTTGTGTTGCATGTTCGAGTCCTAGTCATTCTACAGCTAATTGTGATTTGCAATATGATTATCCTGAATATTTCGCTGAGCAAATCCGTTCTTTTAACGCTAATTGGCGACCTAGTTATAATTCAAAGTCCAACTATTACAGCCCTGGTTTTGCTAATAATCAAAATCTCTCCTGGGCTCATAACTCACACCAAGGGGGACATAGTTTCTCTCAGGCTCCTCAATACCCTCATCATGTTATGCCTCAATTTAACCAAGCTCCTCCATCCAACACATCAAGCTTAGAGGAAATGATTAATCAGCTTTTGCAGCGCTCAACAAATATAATTGATCAGAATTCTAAGGACATATCTGAGTTGAAAGCCATGACTAAAAAACTTGAGATAGTTGTGGATCATATTACTGAGGCATTATCTGAAAGTGAGTTAGGAAGAGTTCCTAGTCACTCTGTTCAAAATTCAGAGGGTCAATTCATAATTGGTAACACATCGGAATCCGAGTCAGATGATGTTTTTGAGGATAATGTGAGCAAAACTACTTTGCTTCATGACCCATTCCCTTCCCCACATTTTCATAATGACCCACTCGACATATGCCTCCCTAGTGACTCATGCATAGAATCAAACTGTGAACATTCTTTAGAGTCTCCCCTTGACTGTTTTCATGATACACATGACCATTTAGAGGCTTGTTTGACTCATTCTAGTTTAGACTTTGATGTAGATGATTCCATTAGGGAAGTCGATGATTTGCTTGACTCAGTCCCCATTGTGGATCCTAGTTATAAATGGAAGTCTAAAGTGAAGCCTCTTCCACTCAGTGAGTTAAAACTAGTCCCATCAGTTGAGCCACCTGAGCTTGACCTTAAACAATTACCTGACACCCTCAGGTATGCGTTTTTAGGTACTGATGATACTTTGCCTGTTATTATTTCATCTATATTGAATTCAAAACATGTTGTCCCAAAGAAGTCAGGAGATATATCTAGTAAGAGAGTGCAATCCATAAGTAGTGTCAACTCTAGGGTTGGGGGTGTTGTTGAGCTATCCAGCCCAACATCTTTGTGTGAATCATGTGATGAGCCTGTACCACATGATATATCTATAGTTATATCTACCTGCATCACATTTCCATTGACCAGGGCTAATTATGTGGATCCCATGTTCCTGAGTGAGGATTTCAATTTTCACCATCCTGATGTGAAAATTGTCCAATCTTTTGATTTGGAACCAGACTTAAGATGTTCCATTTTAGGAGTAAGGGAGGATCCTTTGTTGCATATCACTACTTGCGACCCATTCATGTTTAAGATCCCTACTGACTTCCAAGGAATGCGAGCTTCTTTACAATTTCTATATGATTTTAGATGGTGTCCTTGCCACTTTTGGGATGTGCTAGTATATCTTGTGTCGCATGTGGTTGCTATTTTTGAGTGGAATGATCCTCAACTTTTCAGGTTGTTGGTATACGATTCCTTAACCCTTTTGACTCGTATATATCATAGACTAGGTTTGGAGGTGAATGTTCCCTATGTTCTTCCTCATCACTTCATGATATATCATTCATGAGGGTGAATATATGTCGGGCTGACGATGTTAAACCAAGCGCTCCTAGGAGGCAGCCTAGCTTCAGTTGTGTCATTATGGTTAGTCTGGATTGATTTTCGAGTTCTTTCTAGTTGCATTTCGCTCATACTCGTTAGCTCCGTAACAATTTTGACCTACAACTGATACATGTAATTTTATTATTATTATTTTTTTCATTTGTGTCCTGTATTGTTTTTATCAATTTATCATGATGAGTCCACAGTTCTTATTGTCTCTGAGCGTTCATTGGTGGAAGATTTCATCGAAATTGGTAAAAACTTTCCCATGGTAATATCACTTTAACTCTCATCTTTTCTTTTTCCTGCATTTGTCATGATCGTCATTTTAGACATTGAGGACAATGTTTGGTTTAGGTTTGGGGGTGAGATTTAAGAGTTTTTTCTGCATTCTTCGAAAATTTTGAAATGAAATGTATTTCACAATTGACTATTGTATTCAACTCAATCTCCATTGAATACATAGTTAATTATGACTGTGTGAAAATTTTCGATTTGAAAATGCATTCAAAATCTAAGTTCCTTTCCAATGAAGAGGATGTGCTTTCAAGTATGCCTTTAAATTTGAGAAATACATACTTTCACTTGTCACTTTTATATATCAATAGGAAAACATAAGGTTTGATATTATCTTTAAGTTAAATATATTTCATGTGATTTTTCGACTCGACCATTCTTGCACTATAAGCCGAGTTAGCATAACTTGAAGTTAATCGGTAAGATATTAATTAGAAAACTTTAGAATAATAGTGGAGTCTTAACCCTTGTGAGTTTCGAGACATTCTATTTTTCTTGAGGGTTATTAAATAAACTCTGACTTTTCTTGAATCCGCATTTTCTCGTTGATGATCTCATTATTCTTGTGTTCTTTTATTGATTGCTTTGAGAATGGTATTAAAATTGAATTATTACACTAGAACTTCTTGATTTATTTAGTTGAGATGTCATAATACCGACTAGAGCTTAAGAAGTGATATAGGCATTTTTTTTCTTTGAACCGTTCTTTGGACTTTTAGCCGACCTAATGATAAATATCCGTTTACAGCCCTTTGAGCCTTTAAATAGACTTTTTCTTTGCTAACCCCATCTCCAGTACCTACTCCAGTTAGGGAGTAAGATCCCATATTATTTTTATCCTTACCCAATGTCTTTGAGAATGTGTATGGTTGATGTATTTTTGAAATGGGCAAATAAAAAGAGTTGAAATTAAATATTCCATGAATCCTCGAGACTGAAATGTTTTATTGTGCAGAAGGGGAAAGCATGTCAAAAAAAAAAATTTGATGCTTCGAAGAAAAAGGAAAAACAAAATATACATGAAGAAGAATTTCGAAGGAAGAAAAAATAATGGTGTACAACATTGGTTTATTCTGCGCTTCCCTTGCCAAGTCAACCATATTGTCTGGTGGGTCCAGAGTTAGGAAGTTATAGAACTTACCTTTCCTTAGACCATTGATGAAAGTTGAGACAACCATTATGTCATTTCACACGTCGACGACGGTTAGATCATTGCTGAAGCAAGTCAGATACACCTTCTGCGTCTCGTCAGGCGTTTGTTTCATCGATCTGAGCATCTTCATTGTCAACAAAACTTGACGTATAAAAGTGATCTTGGATCCGATTCGGGGTTCCTCGGCACTATTGTTGTTTCGATAGCGTTAGCTCGATGCCTGCACGTATTTGCGTCGTCGCGTCCGACATTTCCCTTTGTTCTCCATTGTTGTATGATCGGGTGGTCACCATTCTGAGTATTTTGAAGATAGATGATGCTAATGAAAGGCTAGGAAATTTGTCGTCCCCACGAACAGCGCCAAACTACAAACCTGCTGACCTGCACAAGGAACGCACGTTAGCCACGGACCACTGATGTGGTGGATGATGGCACTCCGATGCTAAAGTCATACAGGGATCTGAGGAAGGTGTAATGTTGTAAACAATGAATTTGTAGTGTACCTTAGCTTACCAACCTCATGTCTTATTTATAGTGCAGAAGTCCTGGTTCAACCAGGCCATCGATGGCGTAGTTTAGGGAAGAAAAGCTTCGTGGAGATCCTTCTCTAATTAGGAGTCGTGTTGTGGATAGAAGTTTCCCTATTAGCCATGTGCTCCTAGATACGCGGGAGATAGTTCCAATTTCGAGAGTATTCTATAGGTGGAAGTCTCCATATGTGATACATACTCTGGAATATGCTTTCTAGTTGGAAAGAATTAGCCGCTGTAAATGATTGTCCAAAGATGATCCTCGAGATACTTGCCTCAACAGAGCTTACGAGTATTGAGGATATCTATGAGACATGTGGGCCTTGCAAGCTGTAAGAATTAGGGTCCGTTTGGCGGGCCTAGAACCGCATGGGCCGGATCAGTGTTGGGCTGACGCTTGGGCTTGTCTTTTCTTCAAGATCATCATGACACATGTACGGCGCATATTTATGACCGTTTTGGTGTATCATCATATATATATATATATATAAATTTTAGCGAATCATTTGATGACATGCATTTGATGTCGTTGTTTGCAATAAGACATCATGCAATACACGTTCTCAATGATTAATTAAGTCGTGACTAGCAAGTCGTTATTCATCATATGTCTTGTCGAACGACATTGAAAACATGTTGTTGCTTTACATTTTTAACGACTTGCTATGGGCGTCATCGAAGACACTTACGACGTGCAACTTAAGTCATTGTACTTATATGCGAATTATATAAAACCTATAAGGACATGATTCGACGATGCAAAATGCTCAACACCTATAACAATCCTTGGTTTCTCGACGTGTCGATGGACGTCGTCATAAGGATTAGTCGACGTGCAAATCACGTCGTCATATCCTATATATATTGTAGTGTCAAACGATAGCTTACATTTTTCTGAATTTTAATGTGACTTTTTCCATGATATATATTACATCTAGTAGATGTTCTCTCACAAGAAAACACAGTTTCCATGGTGATGTTTCATGTTTGGAATTCAAACTTTGTTTAAATCTTAGAACCCTCATCACATATATCACAATATCACATCTGTTGGAACACATGTTAGAATAACAAAAGAATTTTCGCTTCGACTCATGGTGTTTCGTAGTACCATTGATGGTGGTGCTGATAATTTGGCAAATTATAGACTGGTTTTTGTTATGTATATACTACTCACATAGGGAGAAAATCCAACCCACCAGGATAACCAAAGAGAGAGAGGTTCAATACTTAGATAGCAATCAATACCTCATTGGCTTCTTCTCCCTTTTCTCTTGACATTGATCGTACCCAAAATTGTCTTCTAGGTTTGAACTCCAGCTCCAGTAGGCAAAATCACCAGATTTTTCAAGATAGGAAACTACGCCAAGCACGTTAGCACGTGCGCACTCGTATACCTTTTCGCCATGCTTGAGTATCTAACAGTTGAAAACTTTGCTTATGGTTTCAAATTGATTTTTTTGTCATCAAACTATTTGAGTATTTTCATTAAATAACACCTGATGTAGTCGATTTCTGTTCTCTTTCCTGCTGCTTACCTAGACTTGCACAGGTAGCAAACGTGAGCCAAGGACCACTGTGTGGTGGCCGATGGCACTCTGATGTTTAAGTTAGATAAGGCTTAGGAGAGGCTTAAAATTGTAAAATAGGTTGTATTGCATATCTCTAGTTCATTGACCGTATCTCCCATTTATAGTGAAGGAGTCCTCATTCGGCTAGGCCTTTGGTGGTGTAGTTTAGGGAAAGTGATCTTGTTGTGGAGATTCCTTCCTGATTGGGAGCTATCCATGTGAGATAGTTTCCCAACACGACTTGTGCTCCTAGATCTGTGGGAGAGATTTCCCTTTTAGAGTGTTGTCCATGCAAAAAAGTTTTCTTGCCCGACTTATACTCTAATATATGTTTCCTAGTTGGATCCAATGTGTTGCTGATCTGCCTGTCTTGGGTAGATCTCTCAGATACTTGTCTTAGAGGTCTTACAAGTATTGGGCCTAACCGCATGACGTGTGGGCTTACTGGTTTATTACAACTCAGACCCGACTATCTGGATTCTGCCAATGATGGGCTTGCTGATGTTTGGGCCTTGCTGGATTGAGCATGCAATCGGGCCTGCTTCATTATGTAGACGAGATTATCATGACACGTATACGGTGTTGATTAGAGGAAGGCTTGATGTATCATCAACACCAAGACTCATAGCCTTCTTCACAAAACCCAATCTCAAATTTCTCCAGCGTGTTTTCTCTGTTGCAGCTCCCCATCTCTGTGTAGTTTATATTCTTCATTAATCTTTCTTAAACCCAAAACCTTATTGAAAATTGGGTAAAGAGACCATACAGAAAGAGATTGGGTGATTAGCATACCAAACATCAAAGTATTTGCCAGAGACCAACATTTCTATAAAACAATAAGTTTTTCTGATGGATTGGTTAATGAAATAAATAGAAATTAAAGATATGTGGTAAGCTAAGTGGTCCTTTGTTAAGTTCATTTGACTGATGTGGGTTGGTGTGCCTGTATTATTATTGACTGATGTGGGTAGGAGTGTGACCATTTTTATGTATCATCAACTACTCCCCCCCCACCCCCCACCCCCGAGTTAGTGGGGTGTTTACGTCAGTCCACTGACTCGTTGAAAAGGCATATGTACCATCGTTATGATGGACCTAAACCGTTGGTTTTGAGCGGCACATAACATTTAATAGGTACGTGACTGCTCGAGGAGGGAAAGTTTGGTTTGCCTCCCCGATAAATATTCACTGTTCTAGGATGATTTCCCCATCGTTATCTGTGCTATCTTTTCGAACTGTAGTATCTGTTATTTCTTCCAATGGCCGATAGTGTCAAAATTGCTTCCAAGAATCAGTTATCCCTCGCTTGTATGAATCACTTTGGTGATAGTCTGGTTGACGAAACTGAGTTGATCAGGCTTCGTAATTTGTACCGTATCGCTGGAGATTTGTATCTTGTTCCCGCATATGGAGTGTCAGGTCCGACTGTACCTCCTCACGAGTTTATAGGCTTGCACCGAGGTATGTTTGAGTCCGGACGCCGATTTTCTGTGCTTGATGATGTCTGACGCTTCTTTACTCATTTTCGCTTACCTCTCGTTTAGATGGCGCGGAGCGAGTTCAAGATACTGCCAGCAATTCTCCTGAGGGCTCGTGACACTAGCCTTCGTTTGACTCCACTGGTGATTCATCGCCTGACTAAAGTTCGGCTGGATTCCAAGGTTCCCTGTATATTGACTTGTCCACCTTGTCTACGTTTGATGGTGAGTAGCGCCAAATCTTTGGAGAAGCAATGGATCTTGACTTCGATGGATTCTGGCTACTTCAAGCTCGAGAGTCGTAGAGTGTTCCGATACTTTCAGTTCGATCGCGGTGAGTTCTTCTTTAGTGCATGCGTATCTTTGTGCGTTCTTCTTGTGACGTTGGTCCTGATGTTTTTTCTTTTTTCAAAGAAGTTTGTTATTTCGTCCCTCAGTGAGGAAGAAAAACAACTGGAGAAGAAGTTTTTGGAGCTTCCTTTGATTTCTGTTGAGGAGGTAGTAATGCCAGGAGATGTCGTGCGCAACGGGCTACTGTGGTGTTCTTATGGGGCTCACCTAGTGTCGGGTTCCCCTGCTGAGGGGGTGGTCGCTCGTCGTGTGAAAAAGAGGAGCTTGGCCCCACTCTGCCCTTTCAGGCTTACTAAGCTAGAGGCGAACGTGCCTCCTGTAGTTGCCCCGAGGAAGAAGCAGTCTTTTGTAGTAGCGGCCTCTCCCTTTGGTGCCCATACTTCGGAGCCGGATGTTCCTGTCTGGCTGCATCCTGAAGCCCGTTGGAGGGTCCTTGCTTTCGAGAAGGTTTTTTCCGATCTGATGATGTCATACTCGAATGCCTTTTATCAGGCAGAGGGTTCTGGTGTTGTCGCAGACCGCAAGGGTGTGGAGGCCACAACCCTTATTGCTGATGCGGTAAATGAAATGATGGGCTCGGCTTAGGGTTACCGAGTCCGACTTGGTGTTGACTCGTGCCGAGCTGAAGCAGACCAAGGCAAAATTGGAGTGCTTGGATGCTGCTATTGATAGGTGGGCCTCTGAACGAAGGGCTAAAGAAGCTGAGAGGAAGCAGTTGGAGGCGGATTAGGTCATCGAAAGGCAGCGGCTGATACCCGCGATAGACGAAGGGCTTCGTCGTGCTCTGGAGGCGGAGCGGATGTTGTCTGAGGAGCGCTGGCATTATGAAGTCTTGTTGGGCGTGGTAGATTTTGATGTGTCTAGCAAGAGGCTGCTAATCTCGTCTGAGGTAATTCGGAGCAGACTGGAGCTCCTGGAATTGATTAAGGGGAAGTATCCCGACATTGATCTCGACTTCGCCCGTTATATGAGGGCAGCTTTTGGGTCGATTCAGCAAGGGGAAGGTTCTGGTGCTGCGAGGCTAACTGATGAGGAGGATGCTTCTCCTTAGATTGTAATGTCCCTTCTTGGGCTAATTGATCCCTTGGCGAGTCGTCGTCATCAGCAGACAAGTGCTGATTAGACTCCCATTTCCTCAGCCGTCGTGACCCGCGCGGAGCGTATTAGGCTTTGGGCACCAGAAGTCATCATCATCAATCACAAACTGACTAAGCTTACCTGGCTAATTCGGTGATCATCGTCTGCATTGAGAGCAATGATCCCTTGGCGAGTCGTCATCATCAGCAGTCAAGTGCTAACTAGATTCTTCCTCAGCCGTCGTGACCCACGCGGAGGGGATTAGGCTTTGGGTAAATGTTTGAGTCTGGCCCTAACCGTGGTTAGCGAGGGTTGTAACAGACAGCAGTGGAGGTTTTGGTAAAAGCAAAATATTTTATTGATAATACTTTTTGAGATGTTCTACATTCCATGATTGTTTTAACCCGTCGCCATCGGCGTGTTCTAGTCATTATGTTCCCGATTCGGATTTAGTTTTCCTACCCCGACTTCTTTGGTGTTTTACTGGGTCTTGCGCAGTACACAATCTTCCACCTTTAATTCGCGTGGCTTGACCTTTTGGTTGTAGTACTAGTATTGCACCATCCGTTGTTGGTAGGAGGTTATCTTGGTGGAGGCCAGATCCCGCTTTTCATCGAGGAGGTCTAGTCCCACACGTAAGGCTTCGTCATTCTCGTCTGGTCTGAACACTTCCGTCCGGAAGGTTGGCACCTCAAGCTCTACTGGAACCATAGCTTCTGACCCGCATGCTAGGGCGAAGGGTGTCTCTCCGGTAGGGATTCTTTTGGTTGTTTGATATGCCCAGAGTATTCCTGGTAGCTCTGGAACCTATTTTCCTTTGGTTGCATTGAGTTTTCCTTTGATGGCTTCTAGGATCGTCCGGTTGGTAACTTTCGCCTGGCTATTGCCCTGGGGTGTTCTGGAGAGGAAAAGTGGAGCCTCATTTCCAGGCTTTTGCACAGTTCTTTGATCTTGTTACATTCGAACTGGGTTCCATTGTCACTGACCAATACTCTGGGGATGCCAAATTTGCAGACGATGGTGGCCCATATGAATTTTCGATCTGGACATGTCCTATTTTGGATAGGGGCTCGGTCTCGACCCACTTGGTAAAGTAGTTGACGATGATGTGGGTGTATGGTGCGAACCTCTGACATTTGTCGCACTTGCGGACTGTATATTTGGTGTCCCGCTGCATGGTCGGCAAATAGTACCCTAAAGTCAGGGCCTTGTGGGCAAGGGTTTTCCCGCCTAAGTGATTCCTGCATATGCTGGTGTGAATAGCTTCCAAGAGTTGTCTAGCATCTGAGGGCGATAGACATCGGAGAAGTGGTCCTGTTACCGATCTCCTATATAACTTGTCGTTTAGGAGAGTATACCTTGTTGCTCTGTTTTTAAGTTTTCGTGCTTCAACCTTATCTGTTGGTAGGGCTCCTGATGTTATAGATTCTAGTATTGGAGTCATCCAATTGGGCAGTGTCTCCGCGGCGCAGATATTCTCGTGCTTTTCTATGTCTAGGCTTGATTTCTCCTAATATTTGATGAGGCCACTGGAGACTTCGCTGGAGGCCAAGGCTTCTTTCGCTAGCTCGTCAGTCCTCTGGTTGTCATCTCGGGGGCACTGTAGTTCTTGAACTTGCTCATTACGCCGAGTACCTTGTCGCGGTAGGCTATCATGCGCGGATCTTTGCTATTGAAATCTCCTTTGACCTAGTTGACTACTAGTCTTGAGTCACTTTATGCTAATAGGTGATCTCTGTTGATCCCCAAAGCTAGCTTTAAGCCTGACAGAAAGGCTTTGTTTTCGGCCTCGTTGTTTGAAGCGGGGAAACCAAATTTGACGACCTTTTCGAGGGTGAAGCCGTTAGGGGAGCGGAGAATGATCCCTACTTCGCTCACGTCATCAGTTGAAGATCCGTCACAACGCAGGGTCCAAGCTTGTATATCGGATTCTGTGAGTTGATAGCCTACTTTCATTTCTTCTCCGCTGGTGAATTCAGCAATGAAATTTGCGAGCGCCTAGCCTTTTATGGAGGTTCTTGGAGCTTAGTTTATGTCAAACTGCCCAAGTTCTACTAACCACTTCACCATCCTACCAGATAGCTCGGGTTTATGTAATACCGAGCGGAGTGCGTGTTTGGTCAGGATCATTATGGAGTAAGCCTGAAAATAGAGCCTCAGTTTCTTGGAGGATACGACTAGCGCTAGAGCTAACTTTTCCAAGTCTGGATAGTGCGCTTCTGCTTCTACGAAGGGTTTGTTGGTGTAGTATACTGGCCTCTAGGTTCCATGGTCGTCATGTACAAGGGTTGACATGACAGCGTGTTTAAAAACAAATAGGTACAAGTATAGTGTTTCACCTATCGCAGACTTCGAGAGTAGCTTTGGACTCCCCATGTATGTTTTCAAGTCCAAAAAGCTTGTTCGCATTCCTCGTTCCACGAAAATCCTTTGCTCCCTTTTAGTATTTTGAAGAGGAGGCATTTGTCGGACGACTTTGATATAAATCTGTTTAGTACTGCTACCCTCCCAGTCAAGCTCTGAACTTCTTTGATATTATATGGAGACTTCATGTGGAGAAGAACCTAAATTTGTTTCGGATTTTCCTCGATTCCCCTTATGTAAACTATATCGCCTAGGAATTTGCTAGACTCGACTTCGAACGTGCACTTTTGTGAGTTGAGCTTCATCCGGTATTTCATGAGTTGGTCGAATGCTTTGGCAAGGTCCCGTATGTGGTCGGGGCTGTGAAGGCTTTTTACCAGCATGTCATCGATGTATACTTTCATATTTCTACAGATATGTTGCTTGAACATTCGGTGAACCCATCGTTGATGGGTAGCCCCAACATTCTTTAAGCCGAATGGCATCACTCTATAGCAATATATTCCCCTTTCTGTAACGAAACAGGTTTTCTCTTGATCGGGGAGGGGGTGCATCAATATTTGATTGTAGCCAGAATATGCATCCATACAACAGAGGAGGTTGTGTCTACGATCTGATCTATCAGGGGGAGTGGTAAGTTGTCCTTGGGACAGGCTTTGTTTAAATCGGTGTAGTCCACGCACACTCTCCACTTCCCATTTTTCTTTATTTTTCTTTTATACGAGAATGGTGTTTGCCAGCCAGTCGGGGTATCATGCTTCTTTGATCATCGTCCAGTAAAAGATGTACCTCACCGTTTATGGTAGTGTTTCTTTCATGTGCCACAACCTTTTTTTTGCCAGACAGTTTATTTCGAGGGATCTACTTCAAGGTGATGGGTGATTATTGAAGGGTCGATCACCACCATATATTGGATAGTCCAGGCGAAGATGTCCTGGTTACGCTACAGCAGCTCCGTAAGTTGCTTCGCTACTTCTTTGTTTAAGCAGGAGCTGATCTGGATGGACCTATTGTTTCGAGGGTTGTCGAAGTAGACTGTTATGATTTCTTATTCTGGCTGTTCGACATTGGGCTTACCTCGAGGGCTTACCGGTGCCTTGTCTCCCAGTGTCGGTTGTTCCTCCCTTAGACCTTGAGTTGGGCGAAGGATAGCCTTGGCCTTTGGGTTGAGTGCCAGTTGAGGACCGCCGAATGGTGAAGTAGTCATGTATTGGCATTCCCTGGCCACTAATTGGTCTCCTCTCAATGTACCGATCGCTTGGTTCATAGGATACTTGACACACTAGTACAGGGTGGAGAACGTCGACCTTATCTAATGTGACCAGGGTCTACCGAGAACCAAATTTTATGAGTCGGTTGCTTCCCCGCCGTTATTGTCATCTGTCCTTTCCTACGGGGAACTGTTTCTCACCACTGAAGTCGGTTACTGGACGACTATCAGGATTGATGCTGCTTCATTCAGTTGCATGCTCCGGAGCGTGTGGAGGAACAAAATGTTCATCGAGCTCCTTATATCACCAACGATCTTCTTACCTCCTATCCCTCAAGGGAAACTTTCACTACCAGGGCGTCATCGTGCAAGATTGGTACGCCTTGGAGGTCCTTCTGTGTGAATGCTAGCAGTGCGGATGAGCCCTGCTTATGACCATGTGGTGTCAATTGTCCATCGCGTATAACTTGAATGCTTAAGCTTCGTAGAGCCCTTTTTTTGGACCTATTGAACAATTCGGACTCTGAATGTGCTCCGTAAAGTGCATGTATCCTGTTGACTAAAAGCTCCTTGGGTTTGGTCATCATCTGCTTTTCTCTCTAGATGATGAAGCTTTGTGCTTTATTTGTCGAATCTTTTATTTTTGCCGGAGGATCCGGTGTCAGAAGGCTGTCAAACTCTCATTTTCGCAGACCTTTAATGAAGGTTAAGACAGTTGTTGCATCGTCGTATGAGCAGACGGTGTTTAACTCATTGTTGAATCGGGTTAAGTACGTCTCTGGTGTCTCATTAAAACATCGCTTCATCGATATGAATGCCTGAATCATTAACTGGTCCAGTGTGTGGGAAGAGATTGTACATCTCGTTCGAGATTCAACGGTGTTGCCGTGTGCACGGGGGTGCGACTGTGTTGCCCGTGCTTGACAGGAACCGCAGGGATGGCCTGGGTGTTGGACACGTCCTTCGATTTTTTTCTGTTGTGTGACCTAGTGGTCACCGTCTCTCTGGGATTTTGTAGGAGACGATGCTTATTGTAAAGTTAAGAACTATGTCATCCCCACGGACGACACCAAACTGATGCAGTCGATTTTCGGTCCCTGCTTTGACATTGTTCCTACTGACCTGCACAAGTAACGCACGTGAGCCACAAACCACCGTGGGGTGGCTGATGGCACTCCGATGCTAAAGTCAGATAGGGATCTAAGGAATGTGTAATGTTGTAACAGGGATTTTGTAGTGTATCTTAGCTTACCAACCTCATGTCTTATTTATAGTGCAAGGAGTCCTGATTCAACCAGGCAATCGTAGGCGTAGTTTAGGGAAGAAATCTTCGTGGAGATCCCTCTCTAATTTAGAGTTGTGTTGTAGGAGGGAAGTTCCCTGTTAGCTCTGCACTCCTAGATACACGGGAGATAGTTCCCAATCCAAGAGCAATCCGTGGAAGGGAGTTTCCCTGTGTGGAAGATACTCTGGTGTTTGCTTCCTAATTGGAAGCAGAGAGCAGCTCTAGTTGCCCGTCCAAAGTTGATCCTTGAGATACTTGCCTAAAGAGGGCTTATGGGTTTTGAGGATGGTTGTGAGACGTGTGGGCCTAGCATGCTGTGAGAGTTTGGGTCCGCTTGGTGGACTGAAGTTGAGCAGGCTTAGATCTGCTTGGGCTGGATCTGATGTAATCGATTTTTGTTCCCTGCTTTGATCCTGTTCTTGCACAAGTAATGCACGTGAACCATAGACCACCATGGGCTAGCCGATGGCACTCTGATGCTAAAGTCAGACAGGGATATGAGGAAGGTGTAATGCTGTAACAAGGATTTTATAGCGTATCTTAGCTTACCAACCTCATGTCTTATTTATAGCGCAAGGAGTCCTGGTTAAACCAGGCCATCGTAGGCGTAGTTTAGGGAGGTGATCTTCGTGGAGATCCCTCTCTAATTAAAGTCGTGTTGTAGGAGAAAAGTTCCTTGTTAGCTCTACATTCCTAGATACGCGAGAGATAGTTCCCAATCCAAGAGCAATCCGTGGAAGGGAGTTTTCCTGTGTGGACGATACTATGATGTTTGCTTCCTAATTTGAAGCAGAGAGCAGCTGCAGTTGCCCGTCCGAAGCTGATCCTCGAGATACTTGTCTAATTAGGACTTATGGGTATTGAGGATGGTTGTGAGACTTGTGGGCCTAGCATGTTGTTAGAGTCCGGGTCCGCTTAGCGGATTGAAGTTGAGCAGGCATAGATCTACTTGGGCTGGATCTGTGTTGGGCCGATGCTTGAGTCCGTACTTCCTCGAGATCATCATGACATGTGTTCGACTCAGGAGTGTGACCATTTTTATGTATCATCAATTGGGATTATACAACTCTCCAAGTTGTTATATCACATGTCAATTTACGTCAAAATCTTAAATACCCTTAACAGACACTCTACTTACAAATACATATGTGCTCCTTGTTCACTTCACCTAGTAAACTTCTCATTAGATGGTCTCATATGTCTTTACGCGTCACACGTTATTTTGTTTAGTGCACATGTTTTATCCCTTTGCATCTAATCTATCTAATTTGACAATGCAACTAAGTTTACTATAAGTTTTGGTTCTTGTTCAAAGATAGGAATTGTTATTGCATAGTCTCGTTCTGCATGAATAAAATGGTTTGGTGCACATTTAAGTTACGCGTCTTCAGCTTGTTTAAATCCATTTGCTTATGAAATCTAGACTAACCCATAGTGTTTGGGGGAAGTATAATATTAAATACTATGAAACTGCTTAGCCTTAGCCCTTTACGCAGACTTTTAGTTTTAACTGGTAACATTTTTACTACTAGTTTGTACATGTATGTTTTATGAGACCCTATTCTCACCGTTAGGGGGAGATATATAAGTTCTTACGTAATATCATAGTACTATGGAACGGTGTGACTTATCTTCGAATATTTCAACTATCTCATCTGACAATTATGTTTTACTTGATGCATTTAACGATGTAGCCAAAGTGACAGATCATATGTATCAACTATGAATACACCTGCTTGAATTTGTATCCAAGGATAAAGTTCTAATAAGGCAGCAAGTGACTCTATGATATTCCAGAAGCATGGAAAACCTACAGTTTCCAAAGATTCAACTCCTCGAAAAAAGAGAATTAAAAATTAATGCCCTAATGCTCCCGAAGAAAAAATTCTTTAAACTCCTACAAAAGTTATACATGAAGATCCAGAAGTAGCATCATAATATTCTTGAAGTGGTTGTGGCTGCAGCAATAGCATTACATGACACTCCAGAAGAGGTCATGAAACTTCGAAAGCATCATTAAATTACGCTCCAGAATAGGTCATGTTTGAAAATCTCAATTTCTCTATTACCCTAGAAATGGTTATTCATATCCCTAAAGTGACTTAAAAAACCCCCGAAGAGGCTCAAGTACATGATAATAATGAGATCTCAATATATTAAAGAGAAATTGAATCAAACGAAATGGTCATCGATGACATATTCACATATATGGCAGCTATCAAAATATGAAAGGGCGATGATATAAATAATGATATTCAACCGCGAAACATCTATGAATGTCGACAAATGAAATGATTGGCCAAATGGAAAGATGTTATCCAAGCATAATTGGGTTTTCCTGAGAAATGTGGTGTCTTTGGACCTATAATGCAAATACCTAAAGTGTGTAAACCATGTTGGTTTCAAATGAGTGTTTGTAAGAAAACAAAATGAGATTGTCAGATATAAGAGAAGACTCGTGGCATCAGGGTTCCTACAGAAACCCGACATTTGATGAAATATTTTTCGATTGTGGATATGACTACATTTTCATCAAGTCTTGTAATTTCTGAAAACTTGATATGAGACTTATGAATGTCGTAACTACTTATTTATGTGGAAATCTAGACACATATTTATAAATCCTTGAAGGATTTACTTTGCTAGATACAAATATTTACATGAAAATCCTTAAAAGGTTTACTTTGCCTGAAGTAAAGACATGAAATAATTAATTACTCAATACAAGTAAGATATGTTTTATACGATTTGAACCGTTCCAAAAGAATGCAATATAATTGTCTTAGTCAATATCTGTGTAAGGAAGGTTATGCAAATTTGATTGTGTCGTTATTAAGAAATTGTTAACTACTTTTGTTGTACTAACAGTTTATGACAATAATATTACTCTTATTGGACATTGAAAATACTGTTAATTATATAACAACAAAATTTTCAATTAAAGACCTTTGAAAAACAAATTTTGTCTCGATATGCAGATCGATTTCATTTTCTCAGGAAATTCTGCCCATCCCGAATGAAATTGGACTAAAGTTCCACAGTTTGATTACAAATTGAGTTCCTTAGAACTTGGTCATCACGTGGCTTAAAACCCCAAATTTCTACTAACTTCCCTCACTTTCCCTGCATTACTTCTCTACTCCCCCTAAGAATGTACATGGGATGTTATTCCTAGTTGTTTCTTTCATTGCATCAAACATATCCTAAATGACAAAACTATTTTGTTAATTTAAGAAATAATCATTTTCATCCTGGTTTCACAAATTTAGTTCCGGATCGTCTCGGTTACTATACTGGACCTACTTCAACCCCAAGCCCAACTCGAATTGAGCCACTGTTATGGATCTGCTTGACTTTACTCGGAATGGATCAAATTTGACCCACCTCTCT
Organism: Berberis vulgaris; assembly: GCA_963556465.1. Classification (NCBI taxonomy): domain Eukaryota; kingdom Viridiplantae; phylum Streptophyta; class Magnoliopsida; order Ranunculales; family Berberidaceae; genus Berberis; species Berberis vulgaris. Next base: position 13,480,107 of record OY747130.1, on the reverse strand, counting down.
CACTCACACCGTCGACCTCCTTACCGATCAACCTCCATATTCTTGCCAGCACCGACAACTAACCACACATCCATTGCCATAACCTCAACACAGACACAACCACTGATCGATCGCAACATCTCACAGTTGCCATCTACTTCTCTCTTCACAACAGCAATAATCGATCACAAACAGGAAGATCTCTCTCACCCACAACCTTCTTGTCGCCTTCCAGCCCTACCTCAGACTGCCATCGATCGGTCTTTCACGCTGCACACAATCCCTCGCCGCGGACCCATTGATCAACCACAACATCCAACAACCCCACCTCCTTCTTCCCCAGACATATACCCAATTGCAAACCTTATTATTCTCTCTTCACACACACAGATCTAATCTTCCTCTTTGCCGCACAACCTCCACCTTTCTCTCTTCTATCACGGGCGACAAGCCTCCCTAACTGATGATGCAACAAACCGTCCTTAAATCCGCACTGTGCAAATGTCATGATGATCTCGCCGGCAGAGCAAAAATGCTACCCAATCTGGCAAGGCCCAGATGACACTAAGACAATTTTGGAAAAATCCATAAAGTTCATTCCAAATTACAACGCCCTACTAAGCCCACATGTCACATGGTAAAGCCCATCACTTGTAAGGCCTAATCAGGCAAGTATCTGGGGGATCACCTATGACGGGCAGGCTCGCAATACATTGGTTCTGACTAGGAAACAAATACCTGATTATAAGTCGTGCATGGAAACTTCCTTGCATGGACAACACTCCAAAAGGAAAACCTCTCTCGTAGATCTAGGAGCACAGGTCATGTAGGGAAACTCTCCTTCATGGACGACCCCCAACTAGGAAAGGAACTCCAGCATGAACTCTTTCCCTAAACTACACCACCAAAAGACTAGCAGAACAAGGACTCTCGCATTATAAATAAGACACATGGTTAATGAACAAAGGTACGCTACATAACTCAATTTATAGCTTTAAGCCTTTATCAAGCCTTGTCTAACTTTAGCATCGAAGTGACCTCGGTCAGTACAATGGTGGTCATTGGCTCACGTGTGCTCCCTGTGCAGGTAAAGGAGAATAGGATTCGACTACATCAGTTTGGCGGCGTCCGTAGGGAACGACGAAGTTTCGTAAAAACTGTGATATCACCCTTCACTATTCCTCACAATACAGAGAGATGGTAAACACGACATCTCGCAACAATAGAGACATCCCTGAGCCATCGAATGCTCGTACTGGAGAAGTGCCGCCAGTTCCGGCAGCCCCAGCACCACGAGGGGAACAAAATCAAACCCCAAAACTGGTAGTAGCCACGACGGATCCCATGGTGGATCTATTTTCATCCTAGATGCAGCAAATTGCACAAGCGGTGGAGAGGCTCAGTCAGCAGAACCCTCCACCCGCAGAAGGAGACCGGGAGCAGAAAAGAGCTCCTCCCTCGGAGAACACCAGACAACATGTTCAGGAGAGCCGCGCTGCTTCTGCGGGCTCTCAGTGGACTAGTGGCGGAGGAGCGACCAACGGAGACCCAATGCCTAAGGCCAACAGACCCGCCTCGCAGAACCCCATCCAGCTAGGGGCCACCAATCCTGACGTGTTGTTCAACCTCATTGTCCCCCCAATCATGGATCACATCATGACAGCCTCTGCTAAAAGAAGTTCATTCCTCCAAAGCTGGAGTTTTACGACAGGACGGTAGACCCGTCTGATCACTTATGCCATTTCTAGCATGTAATGATGCTCAAAGAAGGGTCCGAAATAGTAATGTGTCAGTCATTCCCTACTAGCCTAAAGAAGTCAGCGCTGACCTCGTTCCACAGCCTACCTCCGAAGTCCATCAACTCATTCCAGACACAAGCAACAACGCTTCTCACACGCTTTGTCGGAAGCCAACGAATCAGGAAGGGTCTGCATTACCTACTCACCATCAAACAGAAGTCGAGCGAGACATTGACGGAATATGTCACACGCTTCAATGATGAGTTGACCCTCATCAACAGCTGTACTAATGACACCGCAGTCGCGGCCTTCACCTCGGGTCTGAAGATAGGCAAGTTCTATGATTTCCTCACTCTAGAGCCTCCAACCGATATTACGAACTTACTGAAGAGTGCCCAGCTACTTCGACTCTCAATCCTTCACTTCCCTCAAGGACATTAAGGATTGAAGAGAAGCAAAGCACCCCGCCAAACTCAGGGGAAACCCCTCGCAATGGAACAACAGAAAATACTGCTCCTTTTACAAGGATAGCGACCCGATATCGAAGACTGCAAGAATCTTGGGTACGAGATTGAGTATTGGATCAAGAGAGGGAAACTCAAGGAATTCCTGAGCCCAAACGTCACACATGAGTGGGCGAAGGAAAGGGAGCAGACCATCATGGAAACTAGAGGCGAGTCGACACGTCCTGCATGGAGTATGCTCGAAAGCCGAACAGTCCAATAGGTCCCTAAATAGAGCGTTTTGGAAGATGCAGACCGGGTCAACCTACAAGGACCAACAGGTGTGACACGCTTGTGCCCAAAGCCTGATTTTGTCCCTAACTTTCACAGATAAAGACCTTCAAGGCATCCAATCTCCGCATAATTTTGGTAGACATCGAAAGCTCCTTGAATGTTTAATTCCTCAATGCGTTCCACAACATGCAATTGAATGAAGAGAACCCAATGCCTTCCAGTCACCCCATGGTCGGGTTCAAAACAGTGAAATACTTCCCTGTTAGGAAGATCAAATTGACAGTAGTAGCGGAAAGCCACAACTTTAGAAAGTCCTATTCCAGGAGTTTGTGGTTGTCGATTCCCCTTCTACCTACAACATCATCCTGGGAAGGCCTTGGCTCCACCAGATGGAGGCGACGGTTTCTATTTTGCTCCAATATATCAAGTACCCTACCAATCAAGCAGTAGGCACCATACGAGGAAAACAGCCGAAAGCTAGAGACTGTTATTACACAGCCCTAAAACAACTGGACAACTATCAACTACAATCAGGGACCGTGACTATTACTTATCAAAGTCCGGCCCCGGAGATCAAAGAAGAATCTTCCAACACAGATGATGAGACTCCAGTTAGCCAAAGAGGAAGACCCAATGTTGGTCAACCAGAGGAGGAATCTATCACGATCTACCTCGACAACCCCAACGACAAAAGAGCCATCTAGATAAGTTCTCGCCTAAGCAAAAAATTACCAGAACAATTGATAAAGTTGTTATGGCAGAATCATGATGTCTTCGCTTGGACGATGCGGGATATGGTGGGAATTGACCCCTCCGTGATCACTCATCGGTTGGAGGTTGACCCTGCGTGGAGAATCGTTAGGCAAAAAATGTGACCCATGGCTCCCGAAAGAAGCCAGATCATAAACGAAGAGGTACAAAGACTACTCAATGCTGACATGAACAAAGAGGCATGATACCTAAATTGGCTGGCAAAAACCGTCCTAGTAAGAAAAAATTTGGAAGTGGAGAGTATGCATAGACTACACAGACTTGAACAAGGCTGGTCCGAAAGATAGCCTTCCACTTCCTCGCATTGATCAAATCGTGGATGCCACGTCCGGACACAACCTTTTGAGTTTCATGGACGCCTATCCCGGGTATAACTAGATACAGATGCACCCCCAGAGCAAGAGAAGACCTCTTACATAACTAAAAGAGGGATATACTATTATCGGGTGATGTCGTTCGGCATAAAGAACGCGGGAGCAACGTATGAACGACTGGTAACCGGATGTTCAAGGAACAAATCGACAGGAACATGAAGGTCTACATAGACAATATGATAGTCAAAAGCCTCCGCAGTCCAGATCACATCGCCGACCTCGCTGAAGCATTCAATCAACTCCACAAGTGTCGGATGAAGCTCAACCTGCAAAAATGCACATTTGGAGTTGAATCAGAAAAATTCCTCAATTACATAGTGAACTGAAGAGAGATAAAGGGTGATCCAAAACAAATTCAGGCTATTCTTGATATGAAGTTCCCGACCACTATCAGGGAAGTTCAAAGCCTAACTAGGAGGGTGGCAACACTCAACAGGTTTATTTTCAAATCATCCAACAAGTGCCTCCATTTTTTCAAAATTTTGAGAGGAAGCAAAGGCTTCAAATGGGATGATGAGTGAGAGCAAGCCTTCCAGAGTTTGAAAGCATACATGGGAAGTACAAAACTGCCTGCGAAACCGGCGCCAGGAGAAACACTTTATTTATATCTTTTTGTCTCAAAGCACGTCATCAGCTCAACTCTCATGCGAAACGATAAAGGAGTACAAAGACCAGTGTACTACGCTAGCAAAACCTTCATAGAAGTAGAGGCAAACAACTTGGACCAAGAAAAACTAGCTCTGGCACTGGTCGTCTCTTCCAGGAAACTGTGGCTCTACTTCCAGGCCAACTCCATAATGGTCCTGACCAAACATCCACTTCGCACAGTGCTACACAAGCTAGAATTGTCAGGCAGAATGGTTAAATGGTCAGTGGAGCTGGGGCAGTTTGATATCAACTATGCTCCAAGAACAACCATCAAAGCTCAAGCAATGGCAGACTTCATCGCCAAATTTACTAGCGATGAGGAACAAGAGTCTGGCAACAAAGAACAAGGGTATGTAGACCAAGGATGGATCCTGCTGTGACGAGTCATTCACAGTAAAAGGAAGCTGAGCAGGAATCATACTCCGCTCTCCGGGCGGTTTCACCCTGGAAAAAGCTGTTAGGTTTGGCTTCCAGCCTCGAGCAACTAAGCGAAATACGAGGCCCTCTAATTCGGCCTGGAGAGGATCGAGATAGATGAGCTAACAACGTACAATGTCTCATGTCTGGTATTCAACCAGGTCAAGAGGGAATTCAACAACAAAGATCCCAGGATGATGGCTTATCATGATAAGGTAATCAACGCCATGAGCAGATTCAAAATTATCAAACTCCTATAGTGTCCCTGAGATGACAACGAATGAGCCGACACACTGGCCAAACAGGCCCTCAGCTACTGCTGAGATTATCGATGGGCTCATTGAATTCCAAGAGCAATCGAGTCTGGAAGAAAAGGAGTCTAACGAAGTCTACACAACAGACGTAGAAACAAGCTGGATGAATCCCATTATTGAATATGTCAAGAAAGAAGTCCTCCCGGCCGAAAAACATAGGCCAAAAATCTGAAAAATAGGGTTGTGCGGTACACTATCCTAAATGACAAACTATATAGAAGGTCAGCCATGAGACCTCTACTCAGATGCCTGACTCCCTCATAGGCGAACCATGTTGTTAGAGAGATTCATGATGGCATCTGCGGGAACCACCCAAGCAAGAAAACTCTGGCCCACATATCCTTAACCTTAGGGTATTATTGGTCGAATATGCAGTAGGACGCCCAGGATACCGTCCGCAGACACGACAAATGTCAAAGGTTTGTGTTGTATACACACATGCCCGCTCAGTACTTGACTCCAATGACCAACCCATGGCCCTTCGCGCAACGGGGAATGGACATTTTCGGACCGCTCCCAGCCTCAGCCAATAAGAAGTTCCTCCTTGTAGCTGTAGACTACTTCACAAAATGGGTCGAAGTTGAGCCCCTATCCAAAATAGGCCAAAATCAAATTGAAAAATTCATATGGGCCTCCATTGTCTGCTGGTTCGACATTTCAAGGACACTAGTCAGTGACAACGGAACCCAAATCGAAGGCAGTAAGATTGAAAGGCTATGCATAGATTTTGGCATCAGGCACCACTTCTCCTCATCAGGGCATCCACAAGCCAACGGTCAAGCGGAAGTCACCAACAGAACAATCTTGGAAGCGCTAAAAAAAAAACTTGACGCGGCCAAGGGAAAGTGGGTCTCAGCGCTACCAGGAATATATGGACCTACCAGACCACCAAAAGGACCCCCACTAGGGAAACACTTTTTTCCCTAGCCTACGGGTCGGAAGCGATAGTCCCGGTGGAGCTAGAAATGTCGACTTTTTGAACAAAGGAACTCAGGCTGGAGGCAACGACGAAGCTTTACGGGTCGGGTTGGACCTCCTCGAAGAAAGGAGAGATCAGGCTTCCACCAAGATACCGCCTACCAAAAAAAATGGCTTAGTACTACAAGATGACAGTCAAGCCACATGAGTTCAAAGTAGGAGACTGGGTACTCAGCAAAACACTAAAGAACCAGGCACATGCAAGCTAAACCTAAATTGGGAAGGGCCCTACAAAGTGACCAAGGTCAACATGCTAGGGACATATTGGTTGGAAGGCATAGACGGTGAAAGCCTTAAGCGGTCATGTATAGAGCACCTCAAAGAAATTATCAATAAAGGGTTTTGCTTACTAAACTTCCACTGCTATCTAGCTCGACATCCAATCAATCTATTACCCCGATTTTCGAAGAAAACAAAAATCCTAAAATCAACGTAGGATTATCCGTTTCCCCAAAACTCGGGACGTGAAAATTCAATAACAACATAAACAATTAGCAACAACAACTAAAACATAATTTAGAAAATTAAAACAAACTAAATAATCTAACCATGAAACTCTGATGTCGCTAGCCCTACTAACAAAACTCCAGTAACGCTGCTCATAAATCTCTAAACCTATGAAAGGCTAAATGGCTACGTTCCAATAAGAACGTACCCAAGAAGCATAAACTTACTTGGGTCAGCGAGGTAGCTGGTATGAGTAATCTCCATCCTTGTAAATAAAATAGTTACATGCTTTAACATGAAAATTTCAAAAACAACAAAATAACACTCAAAGTCTTGTAGTTCCTCAACGAGGCAAACATGTCATACTACAAAGTTCTATCATGCTTAAAATATATATTTATTTTACCAACAAGTACAAAGTGAAGGTTGGACGTGGTAAGTCTGACAAAAAAATGTTAGTAGACTTACCATCCCGCACAGAATGTTTTAGAAATAATAGAATAGAATTTTTAAATTATCGTTCCTCATAAGTAGGATTATTTTCAAATAAATACAGATCATACTCATAATCACCATTATTTAAATGTCAACCAAATACATTTTACCTTTAAGGAAGACATGTAGTTCTCATTCTAAGATCGAATGAGCATTTAGTTTCTTCCATTAAGGCAATCATGCACAAATAATGAAAATCTCGCTTCTTTTCCACAATCGCACTACCCTTCTTGTGTCGAACACACATCACCCAAGTGTGCCTCCCTTGCCTTCGAAACCACTCAGAGCGTACATGTTCCAAGTGGGATGCCACATCGAGGAATATGTCATCTCACACGGAGTTTGATCCATGGCAAGCATTTCCTAAATACTACACGTACTACCATACTCACATGGAACGGCGTACCGATATGCAAACAAGTCTGCATACCCAAAATTATATCACACGTATACAAGCAAGTTTGTATACAAAAAAAATTCTTTTTTTTTCACATTTTTTTTTGGAGTTGTGGAAAAGAGCATAAAAAATCAATTAATCCTCAATACTCTTTTACGGTGACACTTTGTCAACCATAAACACATCGACCACAAATATTCACCATTTCTTTTGGGGAAGAAAATAACATTTTTATAAATAAATTTTCTTTTCATAACAGAAAACAGGGATTTGACCCATTCCATATAATGATACTCCTTAACAAGACAATTTGCATATCAATCAAATGCAAGTTTATCATATGATCACATACTAATCACGTATTTCAAGTCATAACGTAAAATTACAAATACTAACTTACATAACACTACTAATACCCAAGTTTATTTACATGGTGAAACTCTAGCACACCCAAAATGAACCTAGTAGCTAAAACCGCCTAGCATGCTAATTAGCCCATTAGATCAAAACATGATCCCCAATTATGACTGACACTGTCACCATGAGCATAACAATGTACATGAACGCATTATCAAAATGATAAGTACTTGATCAACTTCTATATAAGATACGCACATATTATATAAGATTTTCTCGTACTGTATAAAAAAATCACCACCCATATAAGAACAATATACATGAAAACATTATCAAAATGATAAGTACTTGATCAACTTCTATATAAGATGTGCTCAGACCCAAAGGGTAATACAGTGATGCCTTACTGATAATACATCGTTGCCTTATTAGAATACACTACACCTTCCAACCACTTTCATATAGCTACAAGCTCATGTATGAATCGTTGTAAGGTGAGAAGTGTGCAATCAATGTTGATAGTATATGAACTAGATGGAGAGATACCCTGGGCTAAGTTTAAACCCTTTTTTTTTATAGCAAGTTCCCTTCAAGTAAAAAAATAGGTAATGCAATGGGCTAAGTGTTATCGACCGCTCGTGCGATTTGTTGCACTTGGGTTGACAGTAGATCCACCCTAGGGTCCGCCGTGGCTGCTACCGGCGCGAGGGTTCGAGGTTGTTCCCCCCACAGTGCTAGTGCCGCTGGAGCTGGCGGCGCTCCACCAATCCGAGCGTTCGAGGGCTCAGCGATGTCTCCATTATTGCAACATCTCGTGGTCACCATCTTTCTGGACTGTAAGGAATGGTGATATCACTGTTTTCTTAGGAACCTTGTTGTTCCCCACGGACGGCGCCAAACTAATGGTGTCGAATCATGTACTCTTTGACCTTGACCTGCACAGGGAACATACGTGAGCCAAAGTGCACCGTTGTGGTGGTCGATGGCACTCCGATGCTTAAGTTAGATAAAGCTTGAGAAATGTGTAATGTTGTAAATTGGGTTATGTAGAGTACCTTTGTTCCTCAACCTTGTGGCCTATTTATCATGCGAGAGTCCTTGTTCGGCTAGGCCTTTGGTGGTTTAGTTTAGGGAAAGATATATTGTTGGAAATCCTTTCCTAACAAGGAGTTGTCCATGTAGGAAAGTTTCCCTACACGACTTGTACTCCTAGATCTGCAAGAGATTATTTCCTTGTGGAGTGTTGTCCATGCAGAAGAGTTTCCATGCACGACTTATACTCCAGTATTTTTTCTTAGTCGAAACTAGTGTATTGTTGGTCTGTCTGTCATAGGTCAATCCCCCAGATACTTGCCCCATTGGGTCTTATGGGTATTGGGCTTGACCATGTGAAGTTTAGGCTTAGTAGGGCGCTGTTGTTTGGGTCCAACCTCCTGGACTCTGCCTCGGTGGGCTTCATGTGGTCTGGGCTTTGCCAAATTAGGTGACATGTGTACGATGCGAGATCATCATGACACGTGTACGATGCGAATTAATGGATTGTTTGTTATATCGTGAGTATGGATGCTCTAATATAGTCTATATTTCATCAAAATTTGATCTTTTAGGATTTTTAGCTCGTCGGTGATAATAATCGATTGTGTAAAGTTCTAACGAGGGATAACTCATGTAAGGATGTAGTTTTTGCCTCCTGAAATTTGTGTGGTGAGTTAGCTAAATGACAAAATTGCTTCTTGAGTAATTGGAAGGTTTCAAATCAATTACGTTAGGGGCTTAGGTACAATTAATCAGTATTTGAGAGATGCTAGTTTTGATTGTAAAATGTATGAAATAGAGAGGTTCCAACTAATTAATGATGATCTTGTTTATAAAATACGAGTGTTAGAGATGTTATTATAAATAGAGATGTTCTTTAAGTTGTGTTCACATAGGTATGCCTAAAATACCAATATAAGTATTTTATTAACGATATCTTCCTCTTGAGATTGTGAAAAATATGAACTTTGGAGGGCATTATAGAACTTTTGAAAATGTAATAAAGTATGAATAGTATTTTGATGCGCTATTTTACTAGTACACAACTTAATACTCTGCTTTGTAGTTGTAATAAAGAATAAGTAAGGATCATTCTAAATCGGAGATTAGAGAGCTTGTTAACTAACATTAAGAGTAACTGAAAGATAACTAACAAAGTAAATAAGAAAATACTATAGGATTGGTTTTTCTAATTTTGAACTAATAAATTAATTAAGAAGATTACTAATAAAAACTTGAGAAGTAGATGATGAGGAATTAGCTAAGGGTTTTATCTCCACACACCAAACATATGCGTATGAATCAATCTTCAATAATTTCTATATTAACTCGTAAAAGACAATGCTTAAGATTAACCGTGACGACACTGTATTAATCTTATTATTTTCCCAAATTCGTTGAATTAAATTAAGTGTCGCTTTCATACTATTCTTATCATGCTATCTAATCATGAATCACAAGTTAGATAAACAATCCAAGATCATTAAGTTATACGAAAAATATGAACACTGACTAGGCAATTACAAGTATGATTAGCATCTTGTTCTTAACCTAGGTTTTTATTTAACCTTACCAACGTTCCTTGATATTTACTACTTGTGAGTAAATAATTATAACGATTACATGAAATTCTCGTATACTCTAGCACCAAATCCTAGCATACTTAATAAGTTGACCACCTTAACAAACATACATAGATAAGTTCTCTATAAAGCAGTTAAGCAAAACACAATAACTAATCATAAAAAATATTGAATTCAATTAATTCATAAAAACACATATTTGGGGCATCGAATTCACTCCTGGTTAAAGGAGAGTTTAGCTAGATATATTAATCATGTTTGAATAGCAATACATAATTAACAATCAAACTAAAAATAAGAAAGAGGGCTAAGAAGAAACTTTGTCGGCGCCTGCGTGTGGTGCCGGAGATAAATTAGGGTGCGAATAGTGGAGATAAAGAAAATTTCTCTCCTGATCTCCTCGTCTTCTCATTCCCTTCTTCTTCACGACCTGCTACTACTCTTGGTTGTGTTGCTGTTGTGAGAAGAGACTGAGAGATATGAATTGAAGGGAGAGAGACGAATGTGATGTGGACTGGAAGAAAGAGAAAAATGAGGGAGATGGATTTATCTATGCGATGGTCTGCTGCTGGCAGTGTGTGCGATTGGGACGATGGCTTGCGACGAGAGAGGGGATAAGACGAGGAGGTTGTGACAGGAGAATGGCATCGAGGGAGCTAATGGCGGTTGTCAAGTTGTGAGTGGGGGTCGGCATTGATTCAGCGTGATCTCCGGATAACCAGGTGAGTGGGGGTCGGCATTGATTCAGCGTGATCTCTAGTTTCTTGGTTCATTTACAATTGGTTGCGCCACAAGATCTTCTAAATTTACACCAATTTGCACTTATTTTGGAATTCTGATATTGAAACCTACAAGAACACAAAATAGTAATTACTGTGAAATTAACAAGAAATAGCTACAAAAATATATGTAAATATGACTCTAAAATTGCATAATTATGCTTCTATCATGTTTTGCATTCCAAAGACATTAAATCCCTTTTGCCACTTTTCGCCTACATTTTGCTTGTAAAAATGATGAAATTGGGAGATGATAATATGATCCTAATCAAGTTAGTTCAAGGCCATTACACCCTTGCACATTGATAGATCCATTCCATTTGATATGGATGCCCAAACACTTCTTGGGCTGGAAATCTCAAGATTTGAAAGGCTTTCATGTATCAGATGAATTGATTTTTGAAAATCCACATTTGCAGGACATGCAATATACATCAAAGCGACAAGCAACTGAGCAAGATACATCAAAGCAAATGGACTAAGAACAAGAAACGATTTCCAACGACTGACTCTTCCTTGGGTATCCGGTCTTTCTTTTTCTTTTTCTTTTTATTGAAATTGTAGAATATATATATAGTAAATATAGAAAACACCCAGCTGTTATAGTAGAAGCCTTCTCCTTTTTCAAAAACCTACTTAGCCAAACTGTGAGCAAGACTATTGAGGCTTCTAACAAACTAAAAAGGTCCAGTTTCCTTTCCCAGAATACACCATTACATTTACAATTGGTCTTCGAGACCATTCCACCGAATCGGTATCACCATTCAAACAATTTAACAAGAGCACTAATCTCCCAAAATATTATTTACATAGCTGCTTCTGCTTCATAAATCTAGTTGGTGGTGGTGGCAATTACCATTCAATCTAGTTGGTGGGATGATGGTGGTTGTGATTAAGGTGGCCGGAGTTAATGTGGGTTGATGAGTTAGTCAGGTGGTTGTTGTGTTACTTAGGGTGTATTTGATTGTATGGAATCCTATGTCATGAGAATTCATAAGGGGACCCCTATATTTTAGGCTAAATTGATGTATCACTCCACATCCACCATTTGGTTTTGTGATCAATGGTGAGAATAAAAGTCCCATGAACATGAGAATCACATGCCTTGGGGGATCAAGGAGTGGAATTCCCATATTCATGGGACTTCCATTTCCATCATTGATCACAAAATCAAATGGTGGTCAAATGATAGATGTGGAGTGATATATCAATTTAGCCTAAAATGTAGGGATCCCTTCATAGATTCCCATGACATATGATTCTATGCAACCAAACACACCCTTATTGTGGTGCTAATGGTGGAGTATGGTAGATGGTATATATGAAAAGTTATTGCATAATAATTTATTTATTTATTTAACTCCATGCAGAGTTCTTATTAGAGAGAAGTAGTAGTATTCATCATCTTATGATCAACTTGAAACATTGAATTAATAATATTCATTTTTCCTGCCTCGATGGTTAAAGATATCCTGGATATTATCATCAAACCATCAATGTGCCACTCGTGCTTTTACTTATGATCAACTTGAAAGCTCCACTTCAAATACACCTACTCTTCACTTTTGGGCTAAACAGTTCAGAGAGCTTTGGCAAATTAAAGCCCCTAGTGGTGCCCTTTTCCTTTTCTGGAAAATCGGCCAAAATATCCTCACCACCATGACCAATCTAGTTAAGCTTCACATGCCTATTGATGACATGAGCATACAGAGGATGTTACCCACCTCTTCTTCCTTTGCCCTGTCATCAATCGACTTTGACACCTGTCTCATCTTCCAATTGACTGGCTCAACTTTTGAGGTTTTTTTATTTTCATGTGGGATACAGCCAAAGCCCATCCTGAGACTAAAGATGAAATGTTGCCTCGGTTTATGGCTATTTTCCAAACAATCTAGAAGATCCGCAAAAAAACTATTTTCCACAAGACCAAATTTTCCACTCAACAATTCCTCTGTTCTTTCCATCAAACTTGGTCTTCCTGGCACAAACAATGGTTCACCAATGGAAATCCTCAACCCAACCAAACTGTCATCTCGATCCACCATATTCTTGAAATAGCTAAAACAGACAAACAAGCTATTTCCACTACCTCAGCTCCGCACGCCGTAACCACTTTTGCCCCCCTCACTGAGACTATCACTTCCCCAAATGCTCTCATTCAAGCCCAGATCCAATCAGCTCGGAACCACAAAATCAACTACAAATATAACCAGCCTAAGTCGGATCCAGACACAATTCTCGTCACTTTTGACGCTTGTTTCTTTGACTCCTCTAAACAGGGTGGGATAGGGGTATGTGTGGTTGATCTTCATAGCCAGGTTTTAGCCACAGTAGCATGCCCGATAGAGGGAAGAGTGTTTGATAGTACTATGACAGAATGCTATGCGGTAGAGGTGACCCTACTCCTTATACTGGCACAACAGTGGAAGACAGGCTTTCTTTTCAAAGACTCGGCAAATCTCACTGATCTTCTTCACGATGATGATTTTCAACCTCTTTTTGCTATGGACTAGGTTTGGCATCCAATCATTACTAATATTCTGAGACTTTTCTTTTTGCTTCCTTTGTGGAATTATAAATATATTTGTAGAAGCCTCAATATAAATGCCTCATAACTTGACTACGATCGTTGGGCGACAATTATGTAATAGTTCTTAATTTTAATATATCTGCAAATGGCTTTAACAAAAAAAAATGCTTTGTAAATATATTCTAGATAAAATTAGGAAGATATAGTCTACACATGATCTATTGTACATTGATTACAAATCTCTTTAAAATCTCCTTAGAGGTGGCATTTTCCAATGTCAAATTAAACATGGGATGATTTTGTAATGCCGAATTTCTCCCTAGATTTTATTCATAGCATGTTGGTTTAGTGACTAATAACAGCTATCATACTTCTTTAACAAAAAAAAAAAAAAAAAAAAAAAAAACAGCTATCATACTCCATGCAACTTCAAAATTATATCGGCAAATAAAGCTCAGTTATGATGAGAGTTTATTATATATCTCATTCTGTAATTAACTTGCATTAACAACCAATGATGAATTTCACAAAGTCACATAATGTTTATCTAGTTTATATATTATTAAAAAACAAAAAACAAAAAACAAAAATATAATAAACTTATTTCCAATTTTATAAGAGAAATGTGCATACACCTTCCAGGTATGAACATATCAATGTTTCTCTAACAAGCATTGTGACAATGTTTCTTCCAGGTATGCACAAAACACGCAAAAAATGTAAAGTTAGAGTGACCATGTACATCTGATATTTGTTTTTGGTTGCACGAAATCCTAAATGCCAAGGACTAGGCCAACTTTCTTATTTGGTTATCAACTAATCATGAGAATTTATTTATTTATTTATTTATGGAGAACCCATAATTCCGCCAACCAATTCTATTTTGTTTAATCCGAAGACTGCTTCTAAAGCTTATCTCTTAGCAATCTGGTTATCGAATCAAGGAAAACTCCCAACTCAATCACTCAAGTATTATTGTCCAAATTATTATTTCTTGCAATGTTTTGCTTTGTTTACAATATATTGAGCACATGGTGATCCTATTAACGATCTCTTTACTGAATTCAAGGATCCACAAGGTATTTTTATTGTAGATTTTTTTTTCATTAGATAATTATTTCAAAGTGGTAGCATTATATGATACACGGTTCGGTTCGGTTCAGTTATTAATTTTGAGTAATGGAAATTTTTTGTTCGTTATCGGTCTTAAAAAATATAAACTGATAAGTACGAACCGAACCGACTTAACTCTTAATAATAAAACGAGAATGGTTTACACAGTTGAAGATAAGTTAGAATGGGAGATTTTCATAATCAGGTGTCCAAGTTGGAGAAGTTTAGGAGAGATTCCTTATCATGTTCGACCATTTCAAACTATCACTCATGTATCTCCATTATCAGAGAGCCCCGACAGACTCTTGACTTTGCTCATTGGTTGTGCTTAACTCGGGACCTTCCTCCTAATGCAACAATAACTGAAATATGTAAATTTCCAGTATGATCAACCTAATTTCCCAAATTAACTAATCGTTCAAGGAGCCAAATCCAAATTGTCTATTCAATCAAGGACCAAAACTTACAATGTATTTATTTGTGTCAATAAAAACATACAAATGATAGTTTCATAAAGCTGAGATCAAATAATTGATGTAAATCAAGTAAATGATTTAAAAACATAACAAGACAGAGACATAAATGATGTCCTTGTCTATTGAGTTTATACACTCAAATTCAACAACATAATACCAATACCTACATTCACCCATATAAAAGCTTCATTCCCTACCATCAAGCCAATTACTTATGTTCCCAACTAACTCTCCTCTAACTCTACAAATACCTAGCATTCCCTTGTTTCCTCAATCAATCTTAAAAAGAAAATATTAAGCTCCACGTTCCCATTGAACTTCCGCATAATCTTTAGAATTTGGCATTGCGTAAATCCAGGAACTGTCATTACATTCTTATCAACTTCTTGCCATGTGAAGTTTTGTAATTGTATAGGCATAGCATTCGCATGCTCAAATTCCTTGCATATACTTGATGTGGCTATAGCAGACCGGGATTATCGTTGCCACACGTTCTTGCATTTGCTGGGCGATGATGTAGAACCTTAGGCAACATCTTCCCTATTTCCAATTTCTGTATGGAAACTTCCACTTGCTTCAGCCATGGGTTTGATATCATCATCACAACCTAATATAGGGAAGTCGCCGGGTGCTTGATCATTTCCTACAATGATTTCAAAGTCGCCATAGTATGAAAAGATTTTACTAGTGACTTTTTTTGCTTCCTTGCCTTCCTAAACAATGTTATGAAATATAATTGAGAAATACAATCTAATTTAACAAAGTAAATATTAGACCAATCAACAAAGTAAAGATAGGAGGGAAAAATTTTCCTATGACTCCAATCTCAACACATGGTTACAAAAATTATTTCAATTTGAGACACCCATCAATACATGGTAAAATGCTCTAGCTAAGTTAAGATTTTCCAAAGTGATCCTAAACCAAATCAAATAGCATAAAGGAATAATGCATGAATTTCATGGCTAAATAACAAATGGAATGCCAAGAAAAACACAAATGTGACTCAAAATTGCAAAATAGGACCAATCAATGGAAATAATGCTATTCTTAAGACAGAAAACTAGCATTCTCAATAAGTTCTAACTAGCATTCTCAAGAAGATCGAAAAATAACTTGCATGAGTCTCTACTGAACCATGCTTAAGATCTAAAAATAACTAGCATGGATTTCATGTCTATATCTATGTCACTCATCCTCGATCCCTGCTGAATCGTATCTGAGTTCCTTCAATCCTCAGCTCATATAGAATTCATAAATGATCGAAGCAACTAGAAGGATACGGTGATCATCCTAACAAAATACCTTATATTATAACAAATACCTGATCGTATAAACAATTTCACTAAAAAAGATGTGAGCTTGAATGTAAAAGAGGAACTTCTAAAAGCTGTATAAAGTGATAATACAGAACGAAAATTCTTGGGGTCGAGGGAGGGGTCGAGGGAAAGGGAGCGAGGGATGGGTGTAACCACCCATCCTCCTCGAGATGAGCTCCAGCGCGCTTTTTCATGGAGATGCACTCATCTCGAGGAGGATGGGTGGTTACACCCATCCCTCGCTCCCTCCCTCGTTCCTTAGAAGGGCTCAATACAGAATTGACAAAAGAGTAATAGCAAAGCCATTTTCACAAAATAGAGACAGTCGATAATATGGGACCTTTTCTATTCAATCATTTTGCTGCTTGTAATTATCAAAGTTTTGACAATTGAACGAGTTTTTTTTTTTTTTTTTTTTTTCAGATTTTAACAGTGCATTAGTTTCAATAAATAATCAAGCATGCCGCCGGTGGGTATAGAATCTAAGACATGGAGGTTAAACCACCACAGCCTTAACCATCTAACCAGGCTAACATGGTCTACTATTGGCATCTAACCAGGCTAACCAGGCTAACATGGTCTACCATTGGTCTACCATGGTCTACCATGGTCTACCATTGCCCAAAATTACCAAAAGAAATTTATATATGCTTTCATAGTGTTTAAAATCAATCAACTAAGAATCACATTATTGCCATAAGTGGCATGTCACATAACATTCCTAACAAGTTTGCTGAGCTCATGCAGTTTTATATATTTATTTATTTTTCCACTCAAACATTACTCTTTTAGTTCCAATCTTCACTTAAAAGTGCATTATCACCAAATATCTGCAAGAATTTTATCGAAATGTAACTTAACAGTGCAACGAAGAACGTTCTTAATCTTCTTTTTTAAAAGTCTTCCCATCAATCGAAATTTTGTTAAAGCCAACATATCAACCCTCTTGCAGGTGTGCAGGTTCCTTCAAAAATTGAAAAAAGAGATTGATTTTATATACTGATGCACATAAATTATCAAAAACAAAGAAGGTAAAAAATCAAACAACAAAAATAAAATCGTATCTAAGAAAAAATATCAAATAATATCCATTAACAATATGCATACCAACATGTTGCTCAAAGCAAAACACCAAAGCACTCATATCATATTTGTATTATTACAAAAAAAAAAAAAAAAAAAACACTTCATAATTGGTAAATAAACAAGATACTCAGTTAACAATTCATACTTAACATTAAAAATACCCTTACTGTTAGGTATCGGTATGAAATAAGAAGTACCATGTTTATCAAAGACCTTATAAGGACAATATACATCAACAAGATCAATGTGCACATTAAAACATACTAATCAACATCAAATACATGAAAAATTGAACAAACACAAACCTTCAAAGTAGATGGAAATAAGTTTTAAAAGATTATTAGTACCTCATCTCTTCTCTTCTTGCTTCAATTTCTTTTCCAATAAACACGGTGTAGTAGATCCATTTCTTACTCATGTGTTTCTAACATCTGTGGACAGAGTTGATGAAAAACCGTCATTGGAACAAGACAGGGAGAAAGAGGAGAAAAAGCAAAGAAGGTGATTGAAGAAAAAATGAGTTGTTGTATAGTAGGGATGAAAAAACGAACAAACTGTGTACTGAATCGACTTAAATCAGTTTTAAAATTTTCAAACTGAAACCGAATCAACCATTAACAAAATCGATTCGAAACCGAATTAATTCTAATTTATGCAAATCGTAACCGAACTGAACCGACTAAAATCGAACCAAAAGTGAAATAAAACCGAACCGACTGATTATTTTAAACATATTGTATTATTTATAAATAAAATATATATTATTTATTATATATATTCGATCTGTTCGGTTTGGTCGGTTAAAATCACATAGAAATAAAAAATCGAACCGACCACTTCGGTTTTGAATTTTTTAAAACCG